>JALXJV020000008.1:6228943-6828943 GCA_024633595.2 Lepomis macrochirus
TTGAGGCAGTTTAGGGTCTTTGACATGAAAATGTTTGAGAACAACTGTTTTATTGTAAAGCTCATTTTGTTGTATTGAGCTGAAAATGACACAAAAAAATGTCACTCAAATGCAAAAATACTGTCAGATTCAACCAATCTGAGAGCTGAGGAAAACACAACCAAAATCAAACTTTAGTTTAGATTTTTTCATTTTATTTCTTTATTTTGCAATCATTGATTTTATCAATAAAACATTTGAAATGTGGGAGTACCTGGAGAAAATCCTCGCCAAACTCCATACAGCAAAGATCAAGGCTGGGAATCCAACCCTGATCTTTGCTGTGAGGCCACAGTGTTAAACACTGAGCTGCCGTGCGGCCCTAAACGCTTCTCACAGCTGACATTTTGACTCACATGTAAATGGTAAATGATTCTGTACTTGTATAGTGCCTTTCTAGTCTTTAGACCACTAAAAGCACTTTTACACTACATCACATTTACCCCATTCACACACTGAGGCAGAGGCTGAGGTGCCATCTGCCATCAGAAGGACAGAACTGCTACTGTACGTCAAAATGCCTGCGGTGAGAAAGGTCTTGGCTGGTCAGCTGGGATTGGGACAGGTGAGATAGTATTTATTGTAGTACAACATGGGAGGCAGCACATCATGGTTTTCTTTGCACCTTTTCTCACTGCTGAAAAGAACCTGGCAACTGCGGACTTCTTTGGGGGGGGATTGAGGAGGGCAGTTATATGGATTTTCAGATATTTCACAACAGCATCATCAAAAGGTGTACTGTTTGATGCCATTGCAGCCTCCAGTATCTTTGTTGGAGAGCCAAACTCCTGGTCAAGGTCTTTAATCACAGCTTTGTTCACTTTTGTCATGCAGTTCTTGGATTTTCCAACAACAGGGCCAGTGATTTTGATCTCATCCTCTACCTTGTCTGACAGACGCGTGATGATGGCGTTGATGTCTGCCATCTGTACGGACCTTCTGGTTTTCAAAGGGGCCTTTCTGACAATCCTCATGAGCAGGGCAGTGATGAGTTTGCTGGTCATCCACTCTAATGTGGAAGAAGAGGAATGATTTGACACTGTGGACGGATACCCACCTGGTCTGCAGACACCAGATTATTGTCAGGCACTGGAGGACAGGTGTATGGGATTGCTCTGGGATTAGCTGTTACTTCTTCCGGATCTCCTGAAGTCGTCTTGCATTTGAGCGATTGCTGACTGTCAACATGAACCCTGACAGATGCAGATACTTCAGAATCATTAATAGATGATATTCTTGAAGTCTGCCTGTTGCTGGCTTCAGGGCGCTCCAGCCTGCTGATGACATTTTCTGGTGGTGGGGTCAGTACTGTGATAAGGTCTTCGGTGTCGGTTAATGCACCTGCCACCTTCTCGCTCTGACTTTCTTTGTTTGATGGCTCCGTCTCCATCCAGAGCAGCACCTTCTGCAAGAATTTTTCCACTGCGTCCTCTGTGATGAAATATGCCTTCATCCTGACAGAGGCACAGGCACTCCTCGCCCTTGAGACCGTGGGAATCTTACATGTCTGGCCAGCCATCAGATTGCCGTATATTTTATCAGTCAGCTCCTTTGAAAACTTCCTGATCACACCGCTGGATTTGATGTCTTCCAGTGTTTTGTTGGATTGTGCTGCAGCTTTCTCTGGCAGGTTGAGTTCATTAAACAAGCTGTCGACATCATTTTTGATGGTCTCAAAATCTAGTTGAGAAAACTGCTGTTCTCTCATGCTGATCGATGTCGAGTTGCTGGTTGGATCACTAGATGCACGTCTGGGCCTTGGAGAATAAGGAACAATTCCTGGTAAAATGCCATCAATAGCTTCTTCAGTCGAGTCGTCCTCTTCCAAGGGTTGATAGGGTATAGCATCTGGATTACGTGTCACAAGGAAATCTTTGTGTTTTGCCTTCAGCTCAGTCATCATTTGGTCAAACTGTTTTTTAGCAAACTTGAAGAATCTGTGTTTGCGAACTGCTTGGTCGGCATTGGCGGTATCTTCTGAAGGTGCGGCCTGTGAGACAAGAAAGTCAGTCACAGCTTCAGTCACTGAGGGGGGATGGAGATCTCAGATTTTACGCTCTGAGGCAGTTCACGTCTCTCTGGTTCCTGTTCAGGAGACTCAGACCTTTTGAGTGGTGCATCCTTTGTGTCCTTTGTCTGCCAACACATTCCCAGGGAGTTTAACTTTCCTAAATATTTTTTCAGACAGTTGGTCCAATGTAACACCATCTGACGAAGAGATGATGTTTGGGAGACGAGGCCAGGGACAGAACGCTTAGGCTCTGATTGTGGGACACTGCTGCTGAAGTTCCAAGGGCTTATCACCTGTGAAACTTCTCTGTCTCTGAGAGTTGAAAAGCATTAGCACTGCTGCCAAAGAGGTCTCTGAGCTGAGTGACTGTCCTCACAGCAGCCTGAGATGCACTCCTGTGCACGTGCTCCTGAAGCACTGGCATGATATTTCTCAGGATGGCTATAGAGAGTGTCTGTATGATTTCAACAAACATATCAGCCAGTGTAGCTTGTGCATCTGAGTCCAAAGTTCCTGCAGCTAACATGTTCCACTGTGCTGCAGAGATTTTTTCAAAATGTTTTGTTACGATGGGAAGAAAAACCTCTGGTGTGAAAGTGTTGTCCATCTGGAATCCGGTTTGGTCCATTTTCGTACGTTCTTTTCACAAAGCTCTGCTTTTCTTCTGTTTGTTTGAAACTTACTGTAAAGTGTTCAGTATGTGTAGAGTAATTGTTGTGGAAATTGTATCTTGCTTAATGTTTTCAGTGATGGGTACCCTGCTATGGTTTCTGACTGTAGTCTGGAACTCACTTGTCAAAAGTAAAAACTGAATGTAGAATTTGGTGATATTTATAGAACTGTATGACATCATTCACATCAAAGCACAGCGTGACACGTCAAAGGAATTTGAATCTAAACACAAAATTGCGCATGCGCAGGTGGACACACTTTTAGAACCAGCGCCGATCACGCGTCATGGAAGTGGAACGCAAATTCGCACGTGCAGCAGGCGTCTGCGTACACAGCATTCAATCTCTCATACATGAAGCAGCCAATAAACTGCAGAACGTTTTATTTCTGAGCAAATGTGTGGAAATAAATTCTCAAATTGAATCGACGTATGTTCTCATGCGATCACCGTACCAAATCACCACCATACCAAAATAAAGTGCGAATGAAGTATTTTCTTGTGTGGTCAATAAATGATGCCTCTCCTCTGCCCCGGCAATGTCTATGAGCCCGTGTCCACCAAAGCGTTTTTTCTGACGCCAGCGTGTTTTTTCAAGTCATTGCAATGGGAGCGCCGCGTTTGCTAAAAACGCCAGGGCTCCTATTCACAAAAAATCTTAATGCAAAGAGTAGCTCCTAGTGACAAAATTCTAAGAAAATTCTTAGAAATGTGGGCGTTTAATCTTTTTTTTTTTTTTTTAATATTTTTATTGATTTTTCACAAACAATAAACAAACAAGCCCAGCCACTACCAACATACAAAACAGGGGAAAAGAGGAAAAAAAAAAATTATATGAAAAAAATAAATTAAAAAATTAAAAAAATTAAAAAAATAAAATTACTCTTAAAATTAAAGAAAAAAATCCTCTAAAGAAAAAAAGTAATTCAAGCATCTTAACCCTTAAAAGAGGTCTTAAGGTCAGAATTATTAGGAGCACGGACGAGGACTTTTAAGGGGCTTAAGAGTTTCTTTAGTAGAGGAGAAAATGGCAGGAAGACGAAGAGGGAGAAGAAATTTGTTGCAGACAATGGATGACAGTGAGTTATAATCAGACGAGATCGTGCAGGGATCATGTTTGTGAATGAACTTATTAGAGACGCGCTAACATCTCCGACACAGCGCAGGAATGAAAGTAATCACTACATTACGATATTTGGCAACTGGGAAAATGCAACAATGCAGCAGTGATGATTTGGGTCTGTCACAACTTGCTGTAAGCGGAGTGATCACACAAACAATTACAGCAGCTCCTGATGGTAGGGAGGAAGGTTCAAACTGTTAATGTAAGAAAATGACCAGTGTGTTCTGTTGACTTGCATTGTGACTCTGGTCAACAGGTCACTTTTCGTAAATAATGAATGCCCATTACCAACACGTCGTCCCCGGGGTCAGAGCCGGGCCCGGTGCCACGAGGGGGCAGGAGGGGGCTTTGTTCCCTCAGTTGTATTTTCTGTCTGATGGTGGGGAGGATAGGACGTGCACAGATATTTTGGGGGCAGGGGCTCAAGTGAAAAAAAGGACATTGTTTTAAAACAAGACAAATATATCAACACAACAACATTTTTACGTTTCCAAATAATCACAAAATAATCAGTTCACAGAGACCACAGTCTTCTTTAGTATTCACTAGGTTTATCACAGGAGCAGGCGACAGCAAAGGAAACTATGCCACAATGTGCATGTTTTCTATGTTACTAGTTTCAAGTATATATTTATGACATAGTTTCATTAATAATTTGTTTATTTTTCACACAATAAATTATTTCAATTCTTTTGGTGTTGTCGGTCACGTGCGCAATAAAGTCGCATCAAACATCGTGGTATTTGAGCAGCAAAAAAGAAAATAAGCGTATAAACTTGACATTACAGGACAGAGGAAACTCTCCAGAGGGAACAGAAATCATTTAGACGCTCTGACGGAGGACTGATCAGGAGGACGGCTGCTTTACTCCAAACAGTTTCACTGGATGAACCTGGACTGTGTGTCAGAGCTTTAGGATGTGTAGAAGGACAAAGAACATCAATTAACATTAGATCCTGACCGATCCTGTCAGCGTGTCAGGAGATTTTAATTATCAATTAAGATACGCCGCTGTGCCTCGTGCGTAAATGCGCACAGTGATGCGCAAATGCAAATGCAGAATGAAACCAAGACACATCACTGTCCTATCCTCCCCACCATCAGACAGAAAATACAACTGAGGGAACAAAGCCCCCTCCTGCCCCCTCGTGGCACCGGGCCCGGCTCTGACCCCGGGGACGACGTGTCGTCCCGAAAAGTGATCGTCTGCCGAAAAATGAGTACCGGTAGGCCTATGTGTAATATCTTGTTTAAATTTGGAAAATTTGGAAATTAACATGACTTACTGCAAACTTAGATATAAAATGAAGACAATTTTGCAATTATAATTATGACTCTGCATTATTTTATTTGCTGTGTAGGCCTACCAACCAATCCAGTCATTTTTACCTCTTAAAATACCTTTAAATGGCCAATACAACTCATAAAATGCAGTATTTCACTTGCCAGAAGATGATTGAAGCCTTTTGTTATTGACTGAAAGGTTATTTCTGCCCTGAAATTAGTTGATTTCATTCAGAAGACTTATATTTGACAGATTACAGCTCACCTTGTACTTTTTTAACCTTTTAAAATACCTTTAAATGGACAATACAAGCCATAAAATGCAGTAGGCTATTTCACTTGCCAGAAAGTGATTAAAGAGACTGGCCAATACAGCTCCAGCAGACGGTAATCATTTTTCGGCAAACAATCACTTTTGGGTTCTCCATCTTAATAACGCGCACTCTTTCTCACAGCGCATACGTGATCGTCGCTCTCCACCACCTCAACTCGCTGTGTTTAGCTCTCTGTTGGCCCTATCTTGCACCTGCGCGAAGCGGCTCACAGCGCAGCACAAGTGTCATTGCTTCCAACCGACGCAGTTGTCATTTTCGCGCCAAGCACGCACGTTGTTTAAACAGCAAATTATGCACTTGCGCCCGCTGTGCGCCCATGGGAGTGTTGTTCTTAAAATAAGATGTGGTCAGTCAGGCAAATTGTTGGAGCATTCAAGTCAACGGCACAGTATTTCACTGTTTGTTTGTTTTTTGGTATTTTTGCACTGTAAAACCTGATGAGTTAGTTCAACTCAAACTGTTTGAGGAAACTGATTGCCTTGAATCATTTAAGTTTATTAACTCAAATTATTTAAGCATAAAAAAATATTTGATTTGTGTCCAATTAACTCAATTATTTATTGTTATGGTAACTTGGGTAAATAAAGCTAACAGGACTAGTCCCGTTCAGTTAATATAACTTAAATTTATTAAGTACTTGTCACTCAAATGTGGCATTTCTCCAAATGTATTAAAAATGTGTTAATATAATTTATCTGATTTAAGTAAGACTAACTTAATTCGATCTTCTTTACACAAATGCTAATACTTGAGTTTAAGTTACTCAGTTTATTTCCACTAAAGAAAATTATTACGTATTAGTTGTGACAACTTTTAACTCTGTTGTGGCTACTCAATTAATTTGAGGAAACCGATTGCCTTAAACCTTTTAAGTGGCATTAACACAATATAAACACGTCTGACACAACTTAAACTATTTATTTAGTTGAATGTTGAATAACACATCAATGTTAAAACATTTCAAGTCCACAGTTCTTAAAAGAAATAAAGTGTTAAACACAGTGATAGCGTCAGAAACACTATGAAATTAATTAATTGCATTAAAATATATAGTGAATGCTACTCCCATGTGGCAGTGAAGAGTGTGACAATGCAGACACACATTCTAGTGAAAAGAAAAAAAGAAAACTCTTTCAAGGCTCTTTCAAGTTATAACTAGTTATTTGCAAATGGTCCATTTGTCACATTGAGAGCAACGGTATACTAGTTTCAATTTAATCGAAAAGTCTGAGGTTATCATTAACCAAAAATTACAACTCAAGATTGTTAAAGAAAAAACAATATTTTATCTCAATGATGACCATCTTACCATATTTCAGACAACTGGAATAAACTCTTCTTGCAAAGGGTTTGTACCAAATACTCTCATTTGTGAGGCAAAATTTAACCGAAAGAACATTTACCTCACAATATTTAAAAGAAATTTAGAGAAACTCTTTAGAGCATTTTTGTTGTTACTAAAAGCAGATGAAAACTAGTGTACAGTGAGATTTAATGCTCAGATTGACCTTTACCTTTACACAGCTTGACTCAAAATGTTCTGTAGTGTAAAAATGTGTCATACCAGCTGAGGTCAAATATTGATTGTTCAATAGTTGATTATTTTTGTACTGGAAAAAAAAATACCTTTAAACATTACAACATTATTAATTAGTGCCCGTGTCTCTCTCGCTTAAGTAGAAAGCCAACCAACCCAGTTGTAATTATATAAACAAGCATCTGTTTCAACACAGAAATCTGAACAGAAACACTTTAGACATGCAAGGCAAAAGATAACTTTCAGAACCCCACTGACCTTCACCAAAAAAACGTTAACACCTTTATTCTAGCTCATTTCTCAAGGCTTGTAACTTAGGTTTGAGCTGCTTTCTTCCATCATCAAGGTTTAAGAGAATAACCTGGATGAACTCAAAGAAGCCACTTAGCTTCTCAGGATAGCTCAAATGAAGAGCATAGATCAGTCCAAACAAAATCACCAGTGAATCAGTCCAAGATCTGTGAGACATTACAACCTGATCCTCAAGGACAATTGACAGGTGGTGACTTTCAAGGGGAACTCCAGCAGGCACCTCCTCTTCATTCACCACCGCCACCAGAGCCACTGTTCCATCCTGGATTGCCTCCAACTCATCCTGAAAAAGGAATACATGTTCAGTACAAAATGTACAAATCATTTAGCTTAGAAAAAGCCTATGGTGTAAAAGAAAACATTATTACACCATTGCTTTCACATTTTACATGCAGGTAGAAGCAATATCAAAAAAAGGCCAACATGCAAGTTTAACCAAAAGATTCTGATCCATAATTCCATGTATTATTTCACAGGGTATCCCCAGGATCCTCAAAGATAAATTTAAGACTTTTAAGAACTTTTAATCCCACCTAGGAAGAAATTTAATACCAACTTCACGGCTGTATAATGGAACATTTGTATGAATTTTAAGCCTGAGAAAATTATTTACAAAGTTACATGAATTTAACATTTTATTTTGTACTTTGATATAAATCAAAGCTGTCACTTTGTGTTGAAAAGTGGTGGGGACATAGGGGTTCAGATTAGGGGAGCGACAACACATTTAGCTCACATGCACGATATACAATATTGGGTTTACAAGAACAAGACAAGAAGATATTTTAACACTATTTGATGAAATATTCAATGCTGAAATATATAAATGGGGGTCATCTAGAAAATTCTGAGCACTAAACACTTCCTGCATTCTGGAGACATTTTCTGCACCAATTTATGGTAGAATTGTCTGTCTATTTATATAAAGGGATTCAGATGACAATTCAAACAAAATATAATGCAGTACCTAGCAGCTTCTTTTTTTAGCTTATACTTTTTTTGGACAATGCACAGTTGTTTCTTCTATATTTAAATTTAAACATTTCTTGTTGCATGCCAATTTTCAGAGCATATTTAACAAATGCTTTAAAAAAAGCGGTGTCGACATGTCAGTATCACCAGCGTAAATGACACCTATGAAATGAATCCAATATTTGTGCACTAAGAACTCTTAAGGGGGGAAATAAAAGATACAAACAAATTGAGCAAAATAAATTGTTACAATTTGCTACACTTTGGCTAGATAGGTAATGTAATATAATATGCCAATTGCTTCAGTGATTATTCATCCTGTTTGGTTTTTGTATCTTAAGGCTGTTTGAAATATAGAATAATATAGTATTGGCTTGAAAGCAGCGGTGATAAGGAGTTCGGCTCCAGCTTAATTTGTCCTCGTTCCCGTGATCGGCAGATCTGGGTGAGTTTTTTAGTTAAGTTTAATGTCAGATGTTTTCCATTCACATAATGCTTACAACAGCAGCGCATGGTCCACCACTGTCTCTCCGTTGCTGTTGTAACATTCACTGACTAGTAACCTGCAAGCGGGCCTTTCAGCTCCGCTGTTCCTTTGGCACTCGCCATAGTGTGAGCGCCACCATCCTCTGCCACAACAGCCACTTGTTTGTGTCTCTGGCTTTCTGAATTTCAGACACTTTCCCATTCTCAGGCAACAAGCTAGTGTTAGCTTGTTAATAGCCCGTCAGAGATGTTTTGTTTTCTTTCCTGACTGATTCGCCCAGAGCTGGATGCCAGAGCTTGTGCACTGCGAACACGCCACAGTCTAGAGCTTAAAGCTGAAAACTGACATAAACAGTAACATTACCATTACTTCCGTGATAACATCAGTCACACCAAATGGAGTAAATTATAAAGTCACACACATAAAAAAGTGTTTATAACGTTATGGCATTTTTTTAATCCTACTGAAAGGACAACAAATTTAAGACCTTGCTAAATTAAATTTAATACTTTAGTAATGACATTTAATACTTTTAAGGCCTTATTTTTGGAATATGAAATTTTAAGACCCCGCTGGTACCCTGGTGTTTCATTAGTAATTTCTTATTACAAACTGAGACTACAATATTATGTAAGTGGCTTCATGCCCTAAATTTACCTGCCCATATAATCAGGGAAGAGTTCTAGTCCAGGTCTTCACTTGTTTCCAAGGTTTAGCTCATAATATCTGATAAAGTGATCAGTTTACAGATAAGGTTTCTTCTTTTAACTGCTTCAAGACATCATCAAGGCTACACTGATTTTATTTTAAAACCCATTGATATGGACTTAATGTAGAAGCTGTCTGAGTTTAGAAGAGTACAAAAAAAATATGAAGAGAGGTGAGTAGGAGGTCTATGGTGTTCAGTTTTTTTTAATAAACTTTTAACTTCAGTTACAAATTTGAGAACATATGTGTTAAATGTGTCTATGTCTGTGATGTCTAATTTTTAGGCACATTTTAAACATGTTTTACCTGAACACCACTAAAAGTATAGTCTTTAAAAATCTTGACAAACTTTTATACAAGACTCACATGTGTGTATATAACTAACTTATAGAATTTAGAAGAACTATATTTCTGCTTGGCTGTAAATGATAGTGTTGATGAACAACTTTGGCCAGCCTTAATAAAACAGAGCAATCCACAATAAAACCAGAGGGCTCATATAAACTAAACTTAACTATTTAATTATTTTTTTGTCCCATCTCATTCTTATCGTTTACTTAAGGCTACTTCAGAATAAAGTCAAGCACCATTTTATTAGGTGGAATACCCTAGCATGTATTTAAAGGCCCCCTCCAGTGTATTTTGACATTTCTATGATATTTCATATTTTTCTGAGTCACTTCCTTACAATGTTGATTACCCACATAGTTCGCCAAATATTTTTTGACAAATGGCTTAATTTTGTGCTCAAAGTTGCAAAAGTTGCTTAGTTGTTAAAACGGGGTGGTGACGTATGACTTTAGTAAATTCCATAAGTCATACGCCATTCTCCAAGCTTGCGCAGGCGCACTGTCACGCCTCAGTAAAACTGTCAGGGCTCATTCAGAGCATCAAACCGATAAACATCGCTGTGAACTAACCAATTTATCATGTCCTTCACAAAAACGCTGTCGCACTTTCACCTGCCACCGCCTTGTATACAGTCTGTAACATGCATTTTACCGACGGCCGTTTTACCAATGCATCGGGCGGAGACACCCCCCACCTCCGCGGTAAAGTATGTGCACCATAAAATGTAGCGGGAGTTATCGTGTGCAGCGCGTGACAGGACCATCGACTGTGTGATTGATAACAGCTGATACGCCACATTAGTTTCTATCATGACTAAATAACAGCTGCTCCTGCCAGACAGCAAAGTGGACTAAACTTTACAGTGTAGTGATGTTAACGAACGCAGCATGTCGTTAGTGAACACTCCAGCCGGTCAGTTTTTGGTTGTCATGGTAATGTTACGTCCGACTATTAACCACACCCCCATTCTCTGTTTGAGAAAGAACGGTCGCAAAAAACAGCCGTTAAAACTGGCTGGAGGGGCACTTTAATGCTGTCGCACAACACAGCAAAAATTACGTAATGCTGAGAATTTCTCTGAAGGCAGCCAACAGGGTACACAACGCAGCAGAAGGCGGTTTCTAATTTTTATGTTTAATGATTTCTCTTGCAAAATAGATGACGGTATTGAGCTATGAAAACAGGAAAAGGAGAATACAAAAATACCTTGCAGGTTTTGAAGACCTCTGATGAATCCTCCTTTAAGTACAGTGGTAGGCCGGCCTGGGCTGCTGTTCGAGCTGCTGTGATGTTGTTCTTGTCCTGTTGCACAAAGACAAGGTACGCGTGTTAGGGTTTGCAGTTCTGTTCACATTCAACATCAAATGTAATGCAGTAATGCTTTAAAAATGTTTGTACCTGTTCCTCATATGCCATCAAAACGCCTTCTATCTTCTCGCCAAAACTTCCCGTCTTCCGCTTTTTGTAGAGCTTCAACAGCTGAGGTGTGTACTTGTCAAGTGCAGCAAAGAAGGAATAGGGTAGATTTTCATTGGTGATCCTGTGGAATTCACTGTAGAACTACATAGAAAACAAACGCAGTGGTCAAAACTTTGAGGAATCGGGTGAGGGCGGTTAACCTTATCAGAATGTTGGAAGGGAAATGACAGTGAAAGTCAAAGAATGTGCGAACTCGACAGGAACCACACCTTCAAACAGATCATGAAGGACGTCAGATGGAAATCCTGTGATAGGATGGAAATAAGAGAGATGATCAGCGAGAACACAACTGCGCTTTTACAATCAGTAGTTCTCTTCACTGTAATTGTTCTGCATTTCTTGAACAAGGTTATCATGCAGATTTTTGGTTCTCATCTCAAAACTACCAGTGACTGCATTTGATGTGTGCATATTTGTCTGGGTGGCAAGACAAAATCTGCAAAAATATGTAGCCCTGAAACTCTCACTGAAACCAGCTAGCCCATGGGCAGCAAGGTTATCAGCCGCAACAGAATACACTGTGCCTTTGAGACAGTGACCAAATGTCTCAATGTAAACACCCTCTTTTCAAGAGTTTTTAGGTCACTCAAGAGAGGCGCAAAAACCTTTTCATATCCAAACTGCCGTACATCATTTGAGCTGCACAAAAAAGCCAGCTGAGTAGCGTCGAGTGCTGAGCTATATTTTATATTTTACATCACTACTGCCTGCTTCCGGGGCAGTTTCATCTGAAAGCTCAAACATTACTGGATCATGTTCAATGTCACTATCCTGGGAAACATTTGAGACATTTTGCACTACAACTGCCACGTCATAGTCTGCATGTTGGTGCTCTCGGCACTTGTGTGCATTGTATGTTGAGTAAACGTTTGTTTGAAACTTGCAGGACCTAAATGGACATGGCACTGTTTCTTTCCGTCTTAGATGCCCCCTTAGATGAATTAACATGTCCCTCTCAACAAATGGCTGCTTAAAATCACACACAGGGCAATGAAATGCCAGATTTATAGTCAAATCACTGTTGTCTCTACCTAGCAATCTTTTCTCAGAATGTAACGTTACTCTTGACAAATGTACCTTCAATGAGATATAAGTCCTAAATGTACACATGCAGTTGTTATACAGGCAGGGTAAAGGTGAAATTGTCGAATACTGGCCATGATAGAGTCTGTAATGTCTCAATAACTGTATTTTTAAGGCACTAGAAAAAACACACAATTTACATTTCCACATAATTTATAACTTACCAGTCACTAACAACAAAAAATGCAACAGTTTGCCCAGGTTTGTCAAAATCTACGCAGTAGTCTGACTGTTAACCTTGCTATGTGCTTTGAACTAAAAGGTATATTTTTTCACCAGTGTATTTTAATGTATTAACGTTACCGTTAATTCCGGAGAGTGGAGAACGTGAATGAAAGCGCCAAAATCAGCCCAGTCTAACTGTTGAGCTGTAACTTATCCAGCATTAGTTCACATGTGAACTTCACGCTACCATGTAAAATCCAACATATTTGCATGTAACGTTACATTACTCTCTAAATAATGTTTAACAGTTAGCTAGGTCATTTCCTTTTGCGGTTTTATATTAATGTAACATCAGTTAACGTTACGTTTAAGTTAACAGCCTTAACTTAAGGTTAACGTTACTTTGCTAACCAAAGCAAAAAAGGCATATATTAGCTAGCGAGCCAACATAGTTTGCTATCGTTAACACAAAACGTTCACAAACTAACGTTAACGTTACTTAGCCAACTTAACGTCGAATCAACGAACGAGTTTGAAAGCGACATTCAAGTAACAGTTTTTCAAGGAAAAGTTTTTTCGGAACCACTAAAGCAGGAATTGTTGCAAGCTAACACTAGTGCTAATGTTTGCAACAAGTCTGCAAGTTAGCTAATTTAGTAACCTTAAAATTCAAACAGCGTGACAAACAGTTTGCAAACCAGTAAGATTAATAAAATAACAGAACATCATTACCTCGAAGTGGAAGATAAAATTGTAGCGGGTCCCGCAGCAAATAAATAATGCCACCAGCAAGAAACACACAGCAGCAGTGCAGGGTCGCTGCGAAGCTCAGCCGTTATTCCGGAGCCGTGCCGTGTGCAAACGTGTGCTCTGTTCACGTCTCCTCTGTTCAGCGCTGCGGGAGCTTTTCGGCGCTGCGTGCTCAAAGGCAGCGATGTCTGTCCACATTAACAGTTCACTGAGCAGAATCTCCAAACAGGTAGTTTAAGTATGCAACTAAGGACTAGTTTTATTTTCAGGTCTTAAAGATGAAAGTTTCCAGTTGAGTAGAGTGGAGTGCTGAGCCATACTTTACTGGCAGGTTAGCTATGGTCCAATAAACTGCACTTTGTGTGTTTGTTTGTTTTTTGATGTTAGAGGGTTTGCAATTTCAAAATCATCAACATAAAGAAATATTGATAATGTTTGATCCTCATCTGAGAGAAGCTTAACAGTACAAAACAAACAAAAAAAATATTCAGTTCACTTTTAGACAAGGAAAAGCACATTCTCACATTTGAGAATCTGTAACATATAATGATTGTTATTTTTACTTGTAAATAATTACACATATACTAGGCTACTTATGCTTTGAGGATTAAGAATTATTTGTATTATAATTGGCATTCTTTAGTTTACTTGGGCAAAATATGATGATTTTTAAACATAAAAAGCCATAAACTTTTGTGATGATATAGTCAACTTACAGAAAATAAGTCAATGGAACAAACTGGAATCATGTTACCAATACTTAAACTTTACCACAAATTTAAGTGCAACTCAAAAAAACTAAGTTATTACTTCATCAATTCATTTTTGAGTTAGGTTAAATTCAGGTGAATGAGTCACTCCAAATTCTTGTGCGGTTTAAGTTATGTTAAATTACTTCTTTTATTAAGATGGGCTGTTAGGTTTTACAGTGTGGGGCGCATTACTCCACTTTACGCACGAGGCACAGCAACATAACTAAATACTAAAATCTCTCGACAAGTGACAGGATCGGTCAGGAATGTTAATTGATGTTCTGTGTTCTTCTCCACATCCTAAAGGTCTCACACACTGTCCAGTGAAACGTTTTAAATGACTGACAGCAGCCTCTCTAATCATGACAGTAAATCATTAAAGAAAACACCCATTCAGTAATAATACACAAAAAAAAATTAAACCACTGCAGGGAGAGATGTGACACCCCCCCCCCAACCCCCGACCAGTTCATCATAGTTTCTACTAATGCAGGGTGAGGATCCAGATGTTTCATAGAAGAGTCACGGTCCAGTCTGCTTCGCTGATAAACCACAGAGCTGCAGATGAACATTTGGCTTCATAAGACAGTTTTTATATCGCTGTGAATCTGCTGTTCAATCAGTCAGTTGATGTTTTTATACTGCGCCATTCATCCGCTATTATGATAGCAATGCGCCAAGATGCAAGCGCACGCAAATCTGATTGTTGCATGTTGCGCCCAAAACATGGCACGCACTTAGATCGTTCAAACTGGGCACTGTGACTTCTTTCTCTTCACCTGCTGTGGCACAGCGGAGGAGATATTTGATCCCATCACATTTTACAGATGGTGTTGGAACAGCTTAGATTACTGGAGTCCTGGGAACGTTTTGATCGGACCTGGTTCCAAGTCAAGGCACAGATCATTTATCATCAACTCAGACTGACATATTTCAGTATACTGGTCTCTTACTTATTCAACCAAGGAAGTTTAATAAACACAAATGACAAAGTAGGCTATTAGGCTTTAGTTACTATAATGATTATATTATTTACAATTAAAAGGTGATGTGCCTTCTCGTTCGATCATTGACGTGGAAACCTCTGCCGCAGACAGCGGCCGTTTTAATTGCAAATTTAGTGAAACCAGAACTAAGCTTAATAATAAAATATGGTATAGGTATTTAGTCTTATTGGGTTGCATCTGCCATCAAGGCTATTTTTTAAAATCACATCAGGTGCAGGTATTGATGGATAGAGGCTAATTGTGCTAAATTATAATCTATGGCTACAAAGGAACACTACATAAACACTACATTCACAACATGTACATTCAGCCGAGTAGCTGTATATGATAAAATGTTATCAAACAGGTACAACAAATAATAAACATTAAGACCTGCAGCCTCACTGCAGCTACATGATATTGACTGGCCTTGGAGTTATAGGGAGCTGTGACATTCATGGAAGCTTTAGGATATTTCAGCTAAAGCGAGTGAATTAGTGGATTCCTTTATAATCTTCTTTTCTTTTGTATTATATTCTCAGAATATTTAAGGTCTCATGAGACAAATGTACTAACTAAACAACACAAATGAAGACAGAACTGCTTTTCTGCATAATAATAACAACATAGGCTATTTGTGGGCGAGGAGGGGTACTTTTTCATTTTTAGGGATTTAGGACACACTTCTAATAATCTACACCATCCTACTGACTTGTTAGTGTACAGCTAGTAGTGAAAGCACCTATACAGGACCAATGGTCTTAGGATAACGAGTTGCAAAGTATTGGTAATGGGCATTCATTATTTACAAAAAGTGACCTGTTGACCAGAGTCACAATGCAAGTCAACAGAACACACTGGTCATTTTCTTACATTAACAGTTTGAACCTTCCTCCCTACCATCAGGAGCACTCATTATTTAATAATAATTAAACTGGATAGGCCTATACTGCATTCATAAATGCAGTTTTTTGAGCCTGCAAGGTGGGAATGTCCTGTGGAAACGAAATGAACTGCGACACAATATAAAAGTGCTGTAATTGTTTGTGTGATCACTCCGCTTACAGCAGGTTGTGACAGACTCAAATCATCACTGCTGCATTGTTGCATTTTCCCAGTTGCCAAATATCGTAATGTAGTGATTACTTTCATTCCTGCGCTGTGTCGGAGATGTTAGCGCGTCTCTAATAAGTTCATTCACAAACATGATCCCTGCACGATCTCGTCTGATTATAACTCACTGTCATCCATTGTCTGCAACAAATTTCTTCTCCCTCTTCGTCTTCCTGCCATTTTCTCCTCTACTAAAGAAACTCTTAAGCCCCTTAAAAGTCCTCGTCCGTGCTCCTAATAATTCTGACCTTAAGACCTCTTTTAAGGGTTAAGATGCTTGAATTACTTTTTTCTTTAGAGGATTTTTTTTCTTTAATTTTAAGAGTAAACGCCCACATTTCTAAGAATTTTCTTAGAATTTTGTCACTAGGAGCTACTCTTTGCATTAAGATTTTTTGTGAATAGGAGCCCTGGCGTTTTTAGCAAACCTCCCATGCTCCCATTGCAATGACTTGAAAAAAGACGCTGGCGTCAGAAAAAACGCTTTGGTGGACACGGGCTCATAGACATTGCCGGGGCAGAGGAGAGGCATCATTTATTGACCACACAAGAAAATACTTCATTCGCACTTTATTTTGGTATGGTGGTGATTTGGTACGGTGATCGCATGAGAACATACGTCGATTCAATTTGAGAATTGATTTACACATATGTTCAGAAATAAAACGTTCTGCAGTTTATTGGCTGCTTCATGTATGAGAGATTGATTGCTGTGTACGCAGACGCCTGCTGCACGTGCGAGTTTGCGTTCCAGTTCTGTGACGCGTGATCGGCGCTGGTTCTAAAAGTGTGTCCGCCTGCGCATGCGCAATTTTGTGTTTAGATTCAAATTCCTTTGACGTGTCACGCTGTGCTTTGATGTGAATGATGTCATACAGTTCTATAAATATCACCAAATTCTACATTCAGTTTTTACTTTTGACAAGTGAGTTCCAGACTACAGTCAGAAACCATAGCAGGGTACCCATCACTGAAAACATTAAGCAAGATACAATTTCCACAACAATTACTCTACACATACTGAACACTTTACAGTACCCAGATAGCAGAGGACTGTGGGGCGGATCCGCCTTCAAGCCGGCACATCCGCCGTACGCTCTCCCCCGTTTTGGCCACGCGTACCGGATCCGGTCCGCCTCCAGACAGCGACCTGTCAAACAGCGGACTCGCTGCGGACACCGGGCGGATTCGCGCATCGAACGCGCCTGTTTTCAAAATTCTTAACCGTCGCTGACCGTTATTCTCACAGACAGCAGTGCTCGCAGTGGGAAAAGGCGGCTCTCTCTCGGAGGACGCGGACACACGGTAAGGAACGTTAAACTCTGCTGTCAAAACCTGATTTGTTTGTACACTTGCCTAGCCGGTAAAATTAATAACTTCACCGGTCATAGATAATGTTGCTTTGGTTGCCGCTGTAATTCAGACAATATCCGATTATGGCAAGCTAAGTTAGCTCACGTTACAGCAGCCTAGCATTAATGTTAAGCTAGCTAACGTTAACTAACCTATGAGTTAAAAGTTAACAAAGCCCGATTTGGATGAGATGTTTCTGTCTGTGAGAGGAGTGATTTTACCTTTACCTGCAGTGGTCAGTCATTTGAAGCCTGTCATATTTATAAGTAACGTAACAAGCTAAGCTAATCTGATAGCCTAATTTAGATAACGTTAGCAGCTTCTAGTAACGTTATAATTTAACCATTAACGTTACCGTTACTCGTTTGAGTCCGTTTTCAGCTGATATTTGATAATATTTTGTTATATTGATGCTATTAAAAAGTATGCCGAAAAAGCCAATGTTATTAACTTAACGTTAGCAGTTACCTTACAGTTTGCAATGGAAAGGTGGTTGTACAGACATACAGATCCCCTGATGACTTTACTGAAGAAAACTTGAAATGCGATTATTTCTCAGGCAGGTTAAGTTAACTAACAGTTAACCTTAACTTCAGTGTTTTTCTGCGACCTTTAAGAGGATTTATGGACATAAGTTGGCAGTTTTACATTGGAAATTTCATCCGCGGGAAGTTTAACGTTACTCACATTGAGAGAAACACTGTGCATCTGCAATCTTTCAGATTATTAAATCAACATTTAGGCAAAAATCCCTAAACACTAAGTAATGTTAGCAGCTTTGATATCAGTTCATGATTTTTTTCTCATTTGGCATTTTTCTTTTCTTTAACTTTGGTTATTGTAAAATTGGCCTTAAATTTAATTCCAAGTGGCATCTAATGTTAACCTGTTTGCATTATACTGTGCTTTGCTGCAGCATCCAGCTCATTCACAAGTGGCGCCAGTCTGATTTGGGGACTGCCTGCTTCTCACCCTTTCCTGCCGCCGGTGTAAAGTAAGTAACGTTAATACAGAATTAGATTTAGATGACTAAATTAGTATTTTGTCAAATACTGAAAATGGTCCACGTTGACTGATTTTAATAAATTAATATTTTTTCTTTGATGTAAGAAAGGAAATAACCACAGGGCTCTAAAATATAAGCATTTTAAGAGCATGCGTGAGTGAGCATAATTCTTTAGTGTGAAAATCTGTTTCGGTGCACTGAGCGACTTTGACTTTTGAAAGCCATGATAGCCCTGTCAATGTCCTTATAAGCTCTAAACATCTCTGGCTCAGTGTAACATTACAAAACATTCTGATAGCGCCGTCCCCCTTTTAGCCGACCGTGTCGCTGTTTTAAATGAGTAAGATCAAGTCATATCAGTTTTTGCTAACAAATGATTTAATTTGACCAACTCAGTGGACTGAGTGTTAATGTAGCTCCAACAACTCCAACAGAATGTAGGGTTCATCAATAGTGATAACTGATCAGCATATTTTATGAACTTTAAGAATCGTTAACTTATTATTACACTTCGTAAAAGTGGGCTACAGTTTCTTGAAATTCAGCAAAAATGTGGCGTTAACCACGTTCAAACAATGTGAACAGCAAAGTGTCTTACAAGGACCTTAATAAGTGAATGCATAATTCGGCAACACGGATGTTGTAGGCTAACGTTACCTGCCGAGATTTGCATCCACCTCTTTTCTCAGTATAAATGAGCGTTACCTCCCGTGAGGTGAATGCAATTCACGGCAGGCAGGCAGAATTCAGCACAACACCTGCGCTGCAAAACGTAACTAGACCTTCTAGGAGCAAGTCCTGCTCACGCAGTCTACCAGAGGCAGATTGTGTCTGACATGACGCCGCTGTTTTTATTCCCCTATCCATGCAGTCTGTGAAAGTCAGCCAGTTATCTCAAACACACCTGTTGACTACCACTTATAGCGTGCTAACTTCGACAGCTGTTTTCCAAAGTTCACATAGCATAGGGGGAGAGAGAGAGCGAGCGAGTGAGAGGATGTGCGGAGCCAATCTGCGCTGCGCAGCGCTACTATCAAAAACGATTTTAAAAAAGGTTGACCAAATTTACTTGGACGGCTGTTAATCTACCTGGGCCTATGTGTGGGAAACAGTGTATAATATACATTTTGTTAGTATTTTATTTATTTTCTACTGAAACTGTGGATCAGCTGATGGTTTTAGTAGAGGATGTCTCATTCTATTGAAGTTGTTGGACTATATACATACATGAATACATACATATTTCTTTTGCCTAGGTTTAGGCTGATTTAAAAATTGGTTACCAAGGTCTTGGGAATAAAAAAATCTAATTAACACAGTATTTACACCTGGTTACATGATAAAAATGATATTTTTTGTACTTTTTCATTTTCATTTTAGATTTTCTTCCTGGAAGCCAGAGGGGCCTACAGACGTGGTACATCCCTGCCCACGTGTTCCATGATGATGTTGGGAAGAGGATAAATTGGAAAGGGATCACTATGCAACACTCTATGCCAGATGGCATTGGAGATGTTGCTCCTGTGTAAGTAATTGTAATATATATTTAAAACAATCTGAAGTCACACAGCAGTCTTAGGAAGTGTTCAGTGGCATTAGCACTACTTTTAAAAAACACAACCATGCTTATTAATCCACACAGAGGATTGGGAGTCAACGCAGGGGGTTTCAGAAAACATTGCAGGGTCTGTTGGCTAAAAAATTGACAACACAGCACAGCATCTGGCAAAGCACTGAATTGCCAAGATACACATTACTACTACTAATACACATTTCTGGTAGACTCTGAAACTTGACTGTTAAATTATGATTGTTGTCATGCAAGATAAAATAATTTTTGGTGCACTACTTTCCACAGTTGTTATATAGTTTCTCATAATATTATAAACAGTTATACAGTATTTTGACATTAACAAGCGTATAAAACGTATAGATCTTTCACTCCAACCAGCCCTCCTGGGTGATATTTCATGGTCTAATTGGCACAGGACACGCCTCCACCAAGTTTTTTGAACATGATGCTGTTTTCGGTCTGAACAATGTCTTAATCTCCAGAAAATTCCTTGTTTGTTTAATGTTACAAAAGCTGAAGTGCTTTCCTGATGTCTCTGCTGGTTCCAGGTCGTGGCCAATATATAGTTAATTACATAACCACCTGTTATAATTTGTTTTTTGTTTAGATTAAACTTCTGTGAATAACATAGAAAGTGTTGATTAGGGATCTTCAGAAATACAGTGAAGTGGGTTTTATTACATGTGGACAGAGCCAGGCTGTTTCCACCGTCTTATTCCCCCCTACCAGCTTTGCCCCTATTCTGCCTCTGATTGGCTAATCCTAAACCTCAGCCATCCTACCCAACGGAGACAACGAGTACCAGCCAATCGCAGGGAGTGCTGTGCAAAACTGGTGATGAAGAAATATTAGGTGCTTTCGAGAGGACTGCAGCCGACTTTCGCCGACTAAATCAAGTCGAGTCGGACACATTCTGCCTGTGTGAGCTGAGATCAATGACTGATCTCTCGCCATTTCCAAAGGATAATGCCAGAAGATCAGACAAAAGTGGTTCCAACTTTAAGCAGCCGGAGAAAAGCAACTACAGCCGCCGGACTCGGCGCCTGCAGCTGCCATCTCCCGCAAGGTTTAAATTTCATGTGACATGGTGCCGTTTTGCAGAAAATTTCTAACCATCCTGCCTTATTGTATGTCCAGCATGTACAGTATCTCGTTAAGTCAGTGCTGCGCAGCTCTGCATGAAGTCAAACGCACCTAATGCATTTCCACCTGTTTCAAGTCTTTACACTGTTCTAACCTTAGCTAGGCTCCTTGCATGCTTATAACTTTTTTAAGGTGGGTCTCTGCGTTGTGCTGGACTCATTTGCGGTGTTCATGTGAGAGAGACGAGCGAGAGAGAGAGAGAGGGGATGTGCCGTGTGACGGCGCTCTTCAATCAAATGCTATTTTAAATAGGCCTAGTAAAAAAAAAAAAATCAATGTGTGGTGTTCAGCGTGTATCCTTTTGTAAAAACTGTTAATTCCAATTGGAGTTCATGAAATTTTGTATGAAAATCTCCTTTTGTTTTGTTTGATTACAGATGCTGTGAGAAAGAGTCATCTCTCCAGTGCTGCTACAGATGATATCCTATAGAAAATATGGTGTTTCAACCTGGCAGCAGAGAGAAGAAGCTCACGGTGTGCCGCTATCAGCATCGTTATGGAAGATCAGCCCACTGCTAATTCACATTAAAAAAGTATTTTGGTATGTAGGGTTTC
This sequence comes from Lepomis macrochirus, assembly GCA_024633595.2. Lineage (NCBI taxonomy): Eukaryota > Metazoa > Chordata > Actinopteri > Centrarchiformes > Centrarchidae > Lepomis > Lepomis macrochirus. Next base: position 6,250,731 of record JALXJV020000008.1, read on the forward strand.
TACCTGTCTTGAAACACGTTAAAGTTATAATCCTTGAGGTTTTCATTAAATAAAAAACATTTTTGATAATTTTTATGGTTGCATTTCATTTGTCTAGTAATACATAGTATTCAATGTATTTACAATCTGTAAAGACGTTTTTTGACTGATAGAGAATAACAGTGAAACAATGCATTTAGGATCCCCAGTTATTTTATCTGACAGTAGCATCGCTGATAACTGATGGCTTTCTCGTAGCAGAGCTGTATTAAGTTGCTAATACAAAGTCTGTTTTCCTATTTTCTGCTTCTTCACGGTAAAAGCATTTAACTAAAGAACCGCAGGGTGGCTTAAAGGTTATAAAAGTATTTAAGCTTTTATACAGAACAGTATGATGATGATGATTGATGTTGGTCAGCTATATTTTATATATTTCTGTAGCCAGTTTTGGCCAGATGAGCCACTTTATGAGCGGATCCAAATCGGATCCGGGCGGATGAGCCAATTAATTAGCGGATCGGATCCGGGCGAATGAGCCTTTATGAACGGGTCTGGATCGGATCCGGGCGGATAAGCCACTTTGGGAACGGGTCCGCATCGGATCCGGGCCGGATAAGCCACTTCCTGAACGGGTCTGGATCGGATCCGGCCAGATGTACCTCTTCGTGAGCGGGTCCGGATCGGATCCGGGTAGGGTATGGGCCAGATCTGTTCCGGATCCGAAATTCTTATCCGTTTCGGATCCGTTCCGCTGTGCAAGTGGACTCCGATACGGACCCGTTTTGCGGATCCGTTCCGGACCCTGGGATACCTCCGGTGCGGATCCGGTGCGGAGTCAGTTTGCTATCTGGGTAAGTTTCAAACAAACACAAGAAAAACAGAGCTTTGTGAAAAGAACATACGAAAATGGACCAAACCGGATTCCAGATGGACAACACTTTCACACCAGAGGTTTTTCTTCCCATCGTAACCAAACATTTTGAAAAAATCTCTGCAGCACAGTGGAACATGTTAGCTGCAGGAACTTTGGACTCAAACACACAAGCTACACTGGCTGATATGTTTGTTGAAATCATACAGACACTCTCTATAGCCATCCTGAGAAATATCATGCCAGTGCTTCAGGAGCACATGCACAGGAGTGCATCTCAGGCTGCTGTGAGGACAGTCACTCAGCTCAGAGACCTCTTTGGCAGCAGTGCTAATGCTTTTCAACTCTCAGAGGACAGAGAAGTTTCACAGGTGATAAGCCCTTGGAACTTCAGCAGCAGTGTCCCACAATCAGAGCCTAAGCGTTCTGTCCCTGGCCTCGTCTCCCAAACATCATCTCTTCGTCAGATGGTGTTACATTGGACCAACTGTCTGAAAAAATATTTAGGAAAGTTAAACTCCCTGGGAATGTGTTGGCAGACAAAGGACACAAAGGATGCACCACTCAAAAGGTCTGAGTCTCCTGAACAGGAACCAGAGAGACGTGAACTGCCTCAGAGCGTAAAATCTGAGATCTCCATCCCCTCAGTGACTGAAGCTGTGACTGACTTTCTTGTCTCACAGGCCGCACCTTCAGAAGATACCGCCAATGCCGACCAAGCAGTTCGCAAACACAGATTCTTCAAGTTTGCTAAAAACAGTTTAACCAAATGATGACTGAGCTGAAGGCAAAACACAAAGATTTCCTTGTGACCACGTAGCCCAGATGCTATACCCTATCAACCCTTGGAAGAGGACGACTTCGACTGAAGAAGCTATTGATGGCATTTTACCAGGAATTGTTCCTTATTCTCCAAGGCCCAGGCGTGCATCTAGTGATCCAACCAGCAACTTCGACATCGATCAGCATGAGAGAACAGCAGTTTTCTCAACTAGATTTTGAGACCATCAAAAATGATGTCGACAGCTTGTTTAATGAACTCAACCTGCCAGAGAAAGCTGCAGCACAATCCAACAAAACACTGGAAGACATCAAATCCAGCGGTGTGATCAGGAAGTTTTCAAAGGAGCTGACTGATAAAATATCACGGCAATCTGATGGCTGGCCAGACATGTAAGATTCCCACGGTCTCAAAGGCGAGGAGTGCCTGTGCCTCTGTCAGGATGAAGGCATATTTCATCACAGAGGGCGCAGTGGAAAAATTCTTGCAGAAGGTGCTGCTCTGGATGGAGACGGAGCCATCAAACAAAGAAAGTCAGAGCGAGAAGGTGGCAGGTGCACTAACCGACACCAAAGACCTTATCACAACAGTACTGACACCACCACCAGAAAATGTCATCAGCAGGCTGGAGCGCCCTGAAGCCAGCAACAGGCAGACTTCAAGAATATCATCTATTAATGATTCTGAAGTATCTGCATCTGTCAGGGTTCATGTTGACAGTCAGCAATCGGCTCAAATGCAAAGGCGACTTCAGGAGATCCGGAAGAAGTAACAGCTAATCCCAGAGCAATCCCATACACCTGTCCTCCAGTGACTGACAATAATCTGGTGTCTGCAGACAGGTGGGTATCCGTCCACAGTATCAAATCATTCCTCTTCTTCCACATTAGAGTGGATGACCAGCAAACTCATCACTGCCCTGCTCATGAGGCTTGTCACAAAGGCCCTTTGAAAACCAGAAGGTCCGTACAGATGGCAGACATCAACGCCATCATCACGCGTCTGTCAGACAAGGTAGAGGATGAGATCAAAATCACTGGCCCTGTTGTTGGAAAATCCAAGAACTGCATGACAAAAGTGAACAAAGCCGTGATTAAAGACCTTGACCAGGAGTTTGGCTCTGCAACAAAGATACTGGAGGCTGCAATGGCATCAAACAGTACACCTTTTGATGATGCTGTTGTGAAATATCTGAAAATCCATATAACTGCCCTCCTCAATCCCCCCCCAAAGAAGTCCGCAGTTGCCAGGTTCTTTTCAGCAGTGAGAAAAGGTGCAAAGAAAACCATGATGTGCTGCCTCCCATGTTGTACTACAATAAATACTATCTCACCTGTCCCAATCCCAGCTGACCAGCCAAGCCCTTTCTCACAGCAGGCATTTTGGCGATACAGTAGCAGTTCTGTCCTTCTGATGGCAGATGGCACCTCAGCCTCTGGCTCAGTGTGTGAATGGGGTAAATGTGATGTAGTGTAAAAGTGCTTTTAGTGGTCTAAAGACTAGAAAGGCACTATACAAGTACAGATCATTTACCATTTACACGTGAGTCAAAATGTCCGCTGTGAGAAGCGTTTAGGGCCACACGGCAGCTCAGTGTTTAACACTGTGGCCTCACAGCAAAGATCAGGGTTGGATTCCCAGCCTTGATCTTTGCTGTATGGAGTTTGGCGAGGATTTTCTCCAGGTACTCCCACATTTCAAATGTTTTATTGATAAAATCAATGATTGCAAAATAAAGAAATAAAATGAAAAATCTAAACTAAAGTTTGATTTTGGTTGTGTTTTCCTCAGCTCTCAGATTGGTTGAATCTGACAGTATTTTTGCATTTGAGTGACATTTTTTTGTGTCATTTTCAGCTCAATACAACAAAATGAGCTTTACAATAAAACAGTTGTTCTCAAACATTTTCATGTCAAAGACCCTAAACTGCCACAAATTAGACCACAGATTCCCATTTGATGAGATTTTTTTCCCAGCGTTCCTCATCTGAAAGGATTTTCGATTTTCTTCTTTTAGATGTTTTACAGAAATTGTATGAATCCCAAATAGTCAAACATTCTGTCAATGTGTTTTTTAAATAAATTATATAACTTTAACTAATTTCCCCAGTCTCATCTACTGTCACGGCTACAATCAGGCTTGACTGTCTCTTTAGAAAGAAGCGTCTTATTTATTCTTCCTGTGCACCAAAACACAGAGTCTGAAGATGTTCTCACCTACATGTGAAACACACACTGATGTCAGCATACAACATTACTATCCCAAAGTTTTGGAGCATTATTTAACTAATCTCTTCTCCCTTACAGGACGTGGCTACATAATTTAGACACAGCTGCAGGACGTTATTACATTTATTCATTGAGCTGACGCTTTTATCCAAAGCGACTTACAATTGCTAATCATGTCAGAGGTTGCACGCCTCTGGAGCAACTAGGGGTTAAGTGTCTTGCTCAGGGACACAATGGTGGCACAGTCTTAACCAAAGGCACAGTCTTAACCATTGTGCCATCGCCACCCCAGGTTAAAGAATAGGATGAACTACGTCTGCTTCCGGCAGCAGAAGCTTTGCCCAACTTCGATCTGGAGTCTAACATCTAAAGATCTAACATCTAAATCATCTTTGCCATTTTCATTTGTCAGATTGTAAGTCACACTTGCTTTTTAGTTTATAGATTGCTTTCTTATTCTCTTTGTGTGTCTTTGTGTGCAGGGACCAGTGTTTTATTCCAGCTATCCTCAAAAAAGTCCCAGACACAAGAGGCAGGACAGGTATTGTGAGCCCAAGGACTGTTATTCAGGTAGGAACTACAAACACAAAACAGATGGCTCTATGATAATAGCTGATATTCTTTTACTGTCTATTATTTTTTATACATACAACATCCTAAACTCTCTGTTTCACTCTGTCTTTCCTCAGGTAAACTCCCCCTGGTCCTAAGAAGCTGCTGGGCCTTTGAAGGTGGGCGTGGACATTCAGACATGGGCCCTGTCCCACCCAGTCGCCAGAAAAAGGTGTCTTCAACTTTGTGATGCTGCATGTCGAGAGCTACTGGGGCAATCCTGACTACTCGTGTCTGTACATCTTCAGGGTCCATTAGAAGCTGGCAGGCTGAAGACTGAAATAAAGGAGAGGTTAGAAGAACAACATCTGGGTGCAGAGCAGAGGATAAGTACAGCTGCTGGTCATATAATGTCATCAAAAACTTGATTTATTTCAGTAATTCCATTCAAAACGTGAAACTTGTATAATGTATACATTCATTCCACACAGACTGATATATTTCAAGTGTTCATTCCTTTTTATTTTGATGATTATAACTGACAACTTATGAAAACCCCCAAATCAGTATCTCAGAAAATTAGAATATTGTGAAAAGGTTCAAAACTGAAGACACCTGGTGCCACACTCTAATCAGCTAATTAACTCAAAACACCTGCAAAGGCCTTTAAATGGTCTCTCAGTATAGTTCTGTAGGCTACACCATCATGGGGAAGACTGCTGACTTGACAGCTGTCCAAAAGACAACCATTGACACCTTGCACAAGGAGGGCAAGACACAAAAGGTCATTGCTAAAGAGGCTGGCTGTTCACAGAGCTCTGTGTCCAAGCACATTAGTAGAGAGGCGAAGGGAAGGAAAAGATGTGGTAGAAAAAAGCATACAAGCAATAGGGATAACCGCACCCTGGAGAGGATTGTGTAACAAAACCCATTCAAAACTGGGGGAGATTCACAAAGAGTGGACCGCAGTTGGAGACAGTGCTTCAAGAACCACCACACACAGATATGCAAGACCTGGGTTTCAGCTGTCGCATTCATTGTGTCAAGCCACTTTTGAACCAGACACGGCGTCAGAAGCGTCTCGCCATGGGCTAAAGACAAAAAGGACTGCACTGCTGCTGAGTGGTCCAAAGTTATGTTCTCTGATCAAAGTAAATTTTGCGTTTCCTTTAGAAATCAAGGTCCCAGAGTCTGGAGGAAGAGAGGCAGACAGAGCTGGCTACCACAGGAAGACAGACTCTGCTCCCAGTGTGACACAGGACAGGTAGAGACAGAGGTACACTTCCTAACCTCATGCCCCAAATATGAACCACTAAGAGAAAAACACTTTGCAAACATTGCCCAAATATACCCGAATTCGAATCCCTATCAGACACACAGAAACTCCCCTATTTACTGGGAGAAATGCCCAAATGTCAAATAATTGCTGCAAAATATGTCTCCACATGCCATGAAGTGAGGACAACCAGTGGAACCTCAGAATGACAAATAATTGTACAAATTTAAAAATTATTTTTACTTTAATTGTTTGGTATTTTATTAATTCTTTTGTTTTACATTTTATACTTGATTTTAATCTTAATATAACTATATACACACACACATTCTACGGTTTCATTTATTTATTTTAATTTAATTCTTTTTTAGATATTTTTATTTTTAACACACACACACACACACACGCTCATCGTTTTATTTATTTACTTTTAACTTTTTAATGTATATATACTTTTTTTTTAAAACACACACACACACTCGCTTATCGTTTTATTTATTTATTTTGTTTTAACTTCTTAATATATATATACTTTTTTTTTTAACACACACGCACACTTACTGTTTTGTTTATTCTATTTTTAGTATTTACAACACACACACTGTTTTATTTATTTATTTTATTTTTTAATATATACATTTCTTTTTTTTTCTTTTTTCTTTTTTTTTTACACAAACACAGATACTTTGATTAGTTTATACTCGAATTCTATAATGAAATGTATGGGGGTGATTGATATGTTATATGTATTGGGATGATTGTTATGTTATATGTATGATGCTTTGGCAATATTGTTCTGCAGTCATGCCAATAAAGCAAATTGAAATTGAAATTGAAATTGAGAGGAGAGGCACAGAATCCACGTTGCTTGAAGTCCAGTGTAAAGTTTCCACAGTCAGTGATGGTTTGGGAGCCATGTCATCTGCTGGTGTTGGTCCACTGTGTTTTCTGAGGTCCAAGATCAACAGGGCCGTGCAGAGACCTTTGGAAGGGCAGGTGCTCAAAGTATAAAAAGGGCACATGGAACAAGGATTTAAACAGGTCAGACACACTGTTGGCGCGTTGCTATTGAGGCAGCAGAAAGCAATTCCACCATTAACCCCCAAAAAACAGATCTAAACTGAATGGCACAGTATTTCACTGTTTGTTATTTTAGTTGCGCATCACTGTGACACTGTGCGCATTTACTCATGAGGCACAGCAGCGTAGCTGATTATTAAAATCTCTTGAAACGCTGACAGGATCGATCAGGAGCTAAAGTTTATAATGTTCTGTGTTCTTCTTCACATCCTAAAGCGCTGACACACCGTCCAGGTTCATCCAGAGAAACTGTTTGGAGTAAAGCAGCCGTCCTCCTGATCAGTCCTCCGTCAGACAGTCTAAATCATTTCAGAAGAATTCAGTTTCCTCTGTCCTGTCATGTCAACTTTACAACTTAAGCTTTTTTTTCCCTGCTCAAATATCCCGCGATGTTTGTTGCGACTTTATTGCGCACATGATGTTTAAAATGACCGACAGCAGCCTCTCTAAGTAAATCGTTAAAGTCAACACTCAAATCAATGAAACACAAAATAAAGAAACCAGTGTAGGGGAGAGATGTGACCGTCGGCCGGTTATCATAGTTTATATTAACGCAGTGCGGTGAGAATCCAGACGGATGTGTCTGAAGCTGAGGCTACATCAAATCACTTGAACTGTGACGCGCTGGCATTGGGTTCTCTATCATGATAATACGCACGTCCATAGTGGGGAGATAGTATGTAATGCGCTTGTTCCGGCAATGTGGAAAAAAATGTACTGTATAAATGTAGGTAGTCTACTACCTGGAGGTGTTTCATTAAAACTAACAAAGGCTGGTTGCTGTTCTGACACAGTGGAGGAGATCAGATTTTATCACGTTCTATTGTTTTTCTTTGCTTTATGTTCATTGCGTTTCCATTAAGCAGCTGTTTTATTTGCAAATTCGATAAAATCTGAGCAAGTAATTAATAATAAAATATGATCTGGTTATTTAGTCTTATTGGCTTGCATCAACCATCAAGGCTATTTTTCAAAATCACATCAGGTACGGTGTGGATGATAGAAGCTTCAGACAGAATTTTGCAAAATAATAATCCATGGCTGCAAAGGTGAAAATCCTCTTTTTCTTCTTCAGGAATTTGTTCAAATGTCGGCAGACTTGAGTATAAAACCAAGCAGACCAGATCAGGTGTGTTGAGTCTTTAAACACAGCAGAATTAACTCAGTAGAGTTCTGTTTTCTCAAGTGGCTCCAGGTGATCACAGCTCATGTTTTTGTAAATCCTTTTGGTTTGCGATCGATCTTTATAATATTGAGAACACTTTACTGTCCACAGCCTTAATCTGTGAGGCTAAATAACAGAAACACCTTTGTTTTATTCATCACAAACATGCTCCAAACTGATCATACAGTTGAATCGCCACCTCTCATAAACTGTTAATCTCTTAACCACTTAACCCCTAGAACCTATTTTTAGGAAAAACGCCTAAAATAACATATCCACAATAAATCAGTAATAACTCCTCAACCATTAGGCCTAGATGCATAATTCTGGTGTCCTTTGAAATGTCAGAAGCAAAGGAATATAAATCCATTGTATATTAACATATTTATTTTACCATTACAGACTACATGGAGATTAAAAACAGAAAAAATATGATATTTTCATTCTCGCCTGGTAAAAAAAGCTATATTTCAATGCAATAAACCATCAAAACCATCATAAGATAGATTATAAAGCACCTGGATATCTTTTAATACACCTGGAACACAAGTGCAACTGTAAAATTGATGAAAAGAAACTAATATACACCAGTTATTACACAATTTTTAAAAAATATACCTGGCGAATGTCCATATTTTTGAAATATTTTCTGTTAATATGTTCACTTTTATTGGGAGTTATCTTTAAAACACTATTTCTCTTCATACAACCACATTCCAAGTAAAATAAAGCTTCCAAAACATTGAAATGTTGATAAAACCAGTCATTACAATTGAGAAAAATCACTCTCATGCTTTAAAGGCCCATAGCTTGAGAACAGAACATCCTACAGAGTTGGTTCTGATGTCTGTGTGTTCCTCAGGGTCAGGCGAAAAAAACAAGCTATTGCATGAGGTTGTACCTGCTACGGTTCGCCAGCAGAGGCCGACAAAGTCCGCCTCTACCGAACATGCTCTCCTTCTATGAGACATTTTGAATTCGCGCCAAAACTGAAATGAACCCAACGGCTTCCGTGAGGTCGCCGGCAAGATGGCGGCGCTGAAGCTGATCGTTCCGAACCCGAATCGCCGCTGTTTCTGGACGGAATCCAGCTATAAAAACCCAACTAGATTGCGGACCCCATATGGACCAAGGTACGTTTTGATAGTCTGTTTTTTTGGTATAATTAACAAAGGAAAAAAACAGAAACGGGTCGTTTTTTCGTTTTTTCAATTTTGTGCCAGAAACGAAAAAAACATCATTCAGTTTGATTTTTCGTTTTTCGTTTTTTTTAATCAAAACAAAAATATGAAGTTTATTACTCAATATTTCCTTTCATTGGTGGGTGGGACTTCATCTACCTCCTGCTTCTGATTGGACAGTGTTCTCCATCAGTTGTGTCCGCGCTTCAGGCTGCTCTTCAAAATAAAGGTTCTCCCAAATAATTTCCATCACTGCTGTGGTTCTCCCTCTTTGCCTTAAGATGATGCAATTTCTACAGAAAATATACACTTAGATGACCGTTTATTAGTGAAAACTAATTACATAATGCAATAAATCCGCCTTCATTATTAAGAGATTAACAGTTTTTAAGAGGTGGCGATTCAGCTGTATGATCAGTTTGGAGCATGTTTGTGATGAATTAAACAAAGGTGTTTCTGTTATTTAGCCTCACAGATTAATGCTCGTTTTAATAAATGCTGCGGAAGTGTTCGTGATATTTTAAAGATCGATGGCATCGAACCAACAGCACGCACACCAAAAGGATTTACAGAAAATGACCAGCAGGTGTCGCCCTGCACCTCCCTCAGCTGATCACCTGGAGCCACCTGGAGAAAAAACAGAACTTCACTGAGTTCATTCTGCTGTGTTTAAAGATGAATCACACCTGATCTGGTCTATTTTTACGTCAACTCAAGCCTGCCGACATTTGAACACATTTCTGAGTAAAAAAGGGGTTTTGCACCTTCGTAGCCACAGATTAGCAGAATTAGCCTCTGTCCATCAATACCGGTACCTGATGTGATTTTAAAAAATTGCCTTGATGGCAGATGCAATCCAATAAGACTAAATAATTATATTATATTTTATTATTAAGCTTAGTTCTGGTTTCCCTAAATTTCCAATTCAAACGGCCGCTGTCTGCGGCAGAGGTTTCCCACGTCAGTGATCAAACGAGAACGTCAAGGCACACCACTTCTTAATTGTAAATAATATTATCATTATAATAAATGAAGCCCGATAGCCGACGTTGTCATTTCTGTTGATTAAACTTGTACCTTGGTTGAACAAGTAAGAGACCCGTATACTGAAATGTGTCAGTCTGAGTTGATGATAAATGATCTGCGCCTTGATTTAGAACCAGGTCCGATCAAAACCTTCCCAGGACTCCTGTTATTGAAGCTGTTCCACCATCTGTAAAATGTGATGTGATCAAATGTCTCCTCCGCTGTGCCACAGCAGGTGAAGAGGAAGAAGTCACAGTGCCCAGTTTTAACGATCTAAGCGCGTGACATGTTTTGGGCGCAGCATCCAACAAACCAATCAGATTTGCGTGCGCTTGCATCTTGGCGCATTGCTATCATAATAGTGGATGAATGGCGCAGTATAAAAACATTAATTGACTGATTGAACAGCAGATTCACAGCGATATAAAAACTGTCTCATGAAGCCAGATGTTCATCTGCAGCTCTGTGGTTTATCAGAGAAGCAGACTGGAGTCTGTTAACTCTTCTATCTATCCAGAAACATCTGGATCCTCACTACCCTACATTATCAGAAACTATGATGAACCGGTCGGGGGGTTATTATTGCCGAATGGGTGTTTTCTTTAATGATTTCCTGTCATGATTAGAGAGGCTGCTGTCAGTCATTTAAAAGGTTTCCATGCGCTTTACTCCAGTTTCACTGGACTGTGTGTGAGACCTTTAGGATGTGGAGAAGAACACACATCAATTAACATTCCTGAGAGTTTAAAGTGGAGTAATGCGCTCCAAAATACCAAAAAACAAACAAACAGTGAAATACTGTGCCGTTGACTTGGTCAGTGGTACAGTCGCTTTCTGTTGCTTCAAAATAGGAATGCGCCAACAATTTGCCTGAGTGACCACATCTTATTTAAGAACAACACTCCCATGGGCGCACAGCGGGCGCAAGTGCATAATTTGCTGTTTTAAAACATGCGCGCTTGGCGTGAAAATGACAACTGCGTCGGTTGGAAGCAATGACACTTGTGCTGCGCTGTGAGCCGCTTTGCGCAGGTGCGAGATAGGGCCAACAGAGAGCTAAACACAGCGAGTTGGGGTGGTGGAGAGTGACGATCGCTTATGCGCTGTGAGAAAGAGTGCACGTTATTATGACGGAGAACCCAAATGCCAGTGCGCCACAGTTCCGGTCGTCCCCATGGTCAGAGCTGGGCCCGGTGCCACAGGGGGCAGGAGGGGCTTTGCTCCCTCAGTTGTATTTTCTGTCTGATGGTGGGGACATTAGGACAGTGATGTGTCTTGGTTTCATTCTGCATTTGCACCCCAAGAGACCAAGTTATAGCAAATGCACTGGCGCCCATCTGTGAGCTCATGGGAGTGTTGGTCTTTAAATGAGCTGAGGTCAGACACACTGTTGGCGCGTTGCTATGGAGTCAGCAGAAAGCGATTCCACCATTGACCCCCCAAAAAAAACCAGGTCTAAACTCGATGGCACAGTATTTCACTGTTTGTTATTTTAGTTGTGCATCACTGTGACACTCTGCGCATTTACGCACGAGGCAGCGTAACTTAAAATCTCCTGAAACGCTGACAGGATGGTAATTGATATTCTTTGTTCTTCTTCACATCCTAAAGCTCTCACACACAGTCCAGGTTCATCCAGTGAAACTGTTTGGAGTAAAGCAGCCGTCCTCCAGTTCAGTCCTCCGTCAGAGCGTGGAAATAATTTCTGTTTCCTCTGGAGAGTTTCCTCTGTCCTGTCATGCCAAGTTTATAACTTAAACTGTTTTCTTTTTTACTGCTCAAATATCACGATGTTTGAAGCGACTTCAGTCTGGTCAGACCGTCTGAGTTGTTCTGTAACGTTCTGTTTCTGAAGCTGAGACTACATCAAATGACTTGAACTGTGACGCGCTGGCATTTGGGTTCTCCATCATGATAATACTTAATTCTTAATAATTCTGTTTTTGGCTTTATGTTCATTACGTTTCCATAAAGCAGCTGTTTTATTTGCAAATTCGATAAAATCTGGGCAAGTAATTAATAATAATATGATCTGGTTATTTAGTCTTATTGGCTTGCATCAACCATCAAGGCTATTTTTCAAAATCACATCAGGTACAGAGTGGATGATAGAAGCTTTAGACATAATTGTGCTAAATAATAATCCATGGCTGCAAAGGTGCAAATCGTCTTTCTCTAACTCAGGAATTTGTTCAAATGTCAGCAGACTTGAGTATAAAACTAAGCCTAACTAGACCAGATCAGGTGTGATGAGTCTTTAAACACAGCAGAATTAACTCAGTGGAGTTCTGTTTTCTCCAGGTGATCACAGCTGAGGGAGGAGCAGGGCGACACCTGCTGGTCACATTTTGTAAATCCTTTTGGTGTGCGATCGATCTTTATAATATCATGAACACTTTACTGTCCACAGCATTTACTAAAATAAGCCTTAATCTGTGAGGCTAAATAACAGAAACACCTTTTTTTATTAATTACGGCTTAAAAACACCACAAACTACATGCTCCAAACTGATCAGCTGAATGGCCACCTCTCATAAACTGTTAATCTCTTAATCATGAAGGCGGATTTATTGCATTATTTAATTAGTTTTCGATAATGAACTGTGTATAAAAAGTGTATATTTTTGTGGAGACTTTGCATCGTCTTAAGGCCAAGAGGGAGAACCACAGCAGTGATGGAAATTCTTTCGTAGAACCTTAATTTTGAAGAGCAGCCTGAAGCACAGACACAACTGATGGAGAACACCGTCCAATCAGAAGGAGGGGGCTGATGAAGTCCCACCCACCAATGAAAGGAAATATTGAGTAATAAATTTGTTTTGTCAGTAAGAAAGGAAAACGAGACATTGTGCTGAATGTTGGTTTTTTGGTTTTGGTTAAAAAACGAAAAAACGAAAAATCAAGCTGAATGTTGTTTTTTCGTTTTGGGCACAAAATTTAAAAAACGGAAAAACGACCCGTTTCTGCCTTTTTCCTTTGTTAATTATACCAAAAAAACAGACTATCAAAACGTACCTTGGTCCATATGGGGGGCGCTCGGGCCGATGTGGTTAATCATGAAGGCGGATTTATTGTATTATGTAATTAGTTTTTGATAATAAACTGTGTATAAAAAAGTGTATATTTTGTGGAGACTTTGCATCGTCTTGAGGGAGAACCACAGCAGGAATAGAAATTCTTTGGTAGAACCTTAATTTTGAAGAGCAGCCTGAAGCACAGACACAACTGACTGAGAACACTGTCCAATCAGAAGCAGGGGGTTGATGAAGTCCCAACCACCAATGAAAAGAAACATTGAGTAATAAATTTGTTTTGTCAGTAAGAAAGGAAAACGAGACATTGTGCTGAATTTGTTTTTTTGATTTTGGTTAAAAAAAAAAAGAAAAAAAAGAAAAATCAAGCTGAATGTTGTTTTTTCGTTTTCGGCCCAAAATTAAAAAAACGGAAAAACGACCCGTTTCTGTTTTTTGACTTTATTAATTAAATTAAATATAGCCTACCAAAAAAACAAACAAACGGTTAAAAGTTTACATCAAATTACCAGCTCTGAAGGTGGGAAAACAATAAAAAGAAACCCCACAAATCGTATTTTAAGTTGTGTGTGTAACTTGTCCCGACTTCGACTTCATATGAATGCAACATTCTCATTATGTTATGGTTAGTGGTGGTGAGGCAGGTATGACCCAAACACAGGATGCAAGGCAGAGGAGGTAGGTAGAGCAGGAGCAGTTCTAATGGGGGTTTATTGTGGCAAAAACAAACAAAAGGCAAGCACACTTTGGCTATGTTCAGTCTGCAGGCCAATGTGACCCAAATCCGATTTTTTTTTGCCCACATGTGACTCAGATCTGATCTTTTTATGACAATGTGTGACGGCCTGGGGCCTGGGGGTTGGCTTGTATTGTCCTTTTCTTTCCAGGTCTTTCTGTTTGTTCAGACACACCCACCTCATCAGGGATTGCAGCCACCTGTTCAAGTCCTTAAAAGCTGTGGTGAACCAAGATGGCTCGCTCTCTCCCTCGTGACCTCTCTCCTGGAAGGAGGGTGCTTTTCAGGAGCTCCTTTTCTTTTTGGTTATTTGTTTTCAGTATGATGAGTTTGAGTTTACTTGTGTTTTGAATTAATTATAAGTTAAGGTAACTTTAATAAAACCTTATGGTTCATTTAAACTGTTTTCTGCGTGGACCTTCCCTTTTTGTTATGTTCTTCCACGAGCTGGGCATAACAATGTGAACAGGCCAGGTCACATGGGCTACGTTCAGACTGCAGGCCTTAATGCTCAATTCCGATTTTTTTCCCAGATCTGATTTTTTTAGTTTGACAGTTCACATTAAAGTTTAAATGTGGCCCACATCAGACTCCAGTGTGAACTGTCCGCGGCCTGAAAGTGACCCGCATGCTCAGAAGAATAACACGATGTCACACGCAGCAGCACGCTGTTGTAGGCTACAGAAGTAAACAAGGAGCAACATAGGAGCAACAAGGAGCTTGTTTACAGGTGGCTCCATGTACAGCAGAACTGCTGCTCTACAGTGACGTCAAAGACGCATCAAATGCGACCTGAGCGTCCACACTGAGGTCGCATTTAAAAAGATCTGATCTGTATCGGATTTGGACCACATACCCAAGTGGCCTGGGTCGCATTTGAAAAGATCGGATCTGTGTCGTTCAGACTGTCATGAAAAGATCAGATACAGGTCGCATAGGGGCAAAAAAATCGGAATTAGGTCGTTTCAGCCTGCAGTGTGAACGTAGCTACTTGGCTATGTTCAGACTGCAGGCTAATGTGACCCAAATCCGATTTTTTTGCCTATATGTGACTCAGATCTGATCTTTTTATGACAATGTGAACAGGCCAGGTCACATGGAATCTGATCTTTTCCAGTTCGGAATTGGTCCACTTCCATATGGCTACGTTCAGACTGCAAGCCTTAATGCTCAATTCCGATTTTTTCCCCAGATCTGATTTTTTTTGTTTGACAGTTCACATTATAGTTTAAATGTGGCCCATATCAGACTCCAGTGTGAACTGTCGCGGCCTGAAAGTGACCCGCATGCGCAGAAGAATAACACGATGTCACACGCAGCACGCTGTTGCAGACAACAGAAGTAAACAAGGAGCAACATAGGTTAGCTCCTGTTAGCTCGCGGGAGACTCAAGTTTTTCATTGTCCTCTCACGGGTTACAGTTCACAACTTTCTGTTCTTTTCTTTACGGTTTCTGGCGCTGTACAACGTAACTGCACTACAACTCACTCACTCCGTCTCTCCCCGTGTCGCTTCGGACAAATAGCATGCACGTAACTCAGAAGAGAGCTTCGCGGTCCGGTGGATTTCAGGTATAAGAAAGGAATTTGTGAGCAGTTGATAGTGAGGCAGAGAAGGAAGAGAGCCACGTGTTTAATTATGGCTTTTTGCGGAGCTTTTACGTTCAGCGCGGCTCCGTCTACAGCAGAACTGCTGCTCTACAGTGACGTCAAAGTCGCATCAAATGCGACCTGAGCGTCCAGACTGAGGTTGCATTTAAAAAGATCCGATCTGTATCGGATTTGGACCACATACCCAAGTGGCCTGGGTCGCATTTGAAAAGATCGGATCTGTCTCGTTCAGACTGTCATGAAAAGATCAGATACAGGTCGCATAGGGGCAAAAAAATCGGAATTAGGTCATTTCAGCCTGCAGTGTGTTGTCCAAATCCGGATCTTTTAAAATGCACCTCAGTCTGGACACTCAGGTCGCATTTGATGCGATTTTGACGTCACTGAGCAGCTGTTCTGCTGTAGACTAGAGGATTCGCCATGAACGAAAAAGCTCCACAAAAAGCAATTATTAAACATTTGGCTCTCTTCCTTCTCTACCTCGCTATTATCTGCTCACAAATTCCCTTTCTTATACCTAAAATCCACTGGACCGAGCTCTCTTCTGAGTAGCCTAACCAGAGAGAGAGAGAGGGAGTGAGTTGTAGGGTAGATGCGTTGTCCAGCGGCAGAAACCGTAATGAAAAGAACAGAAAGTTGTGAACACTTGTCATAATTCAGGAAAATATGACCCGTGAGAGGACAGTGAAAAACGGGAGTCTCTGCGAGTTAACCAGAGCTATGTTGCTCATTTACATCTGTAGCCTGCAACAGCCTGTGTGCGCATGCGGGTCACTTTCAGGCCACAGACAGTTCACACTAGTCTGATATGGGCCACATTTAAAATCGGATGTGGGGGAAAAAAACACACGTTACTGATCACTAAACACAGGCCATATCACAAGATGTAAAAAAATCTGAAATAAACAAACTAACTCAGACACCAGCAGACTAAACTAAAATAACGCAGACAAGGAACCTGAATTAAATACCAAAACATGAACCAAGGCACAGGACTGGAAACAAAGACAAAGAACTAAAACGCAGGACCAAGAGCTAAGATAAAAGACAAGACATAAACTACTAAGGACAAGGAATGAGAGAAACAGGCAAATAGAAGAACACATGAAACAATGGCAAAAACTCAGAAACTCACAGGGAAAAATACAACTCATAACACATTAGGGGCTATTATTATTATTAATATTATTTATTATTGTTGTTATTATTATTATTATCATTATTATAAGTAGTAGTAGTAGTAGTAGTGCTGTTAAGTAAGTAGGCTAATCCTTGTCTGTAAAACAACGAGCAAAAAAGGCTTCTGGTTCTTTTCCATCATGTCAGGGCCAACTCTATACAAGTCCGCCATTGTTCATTCATTAAATCAGATGATGTTCATCAAAGTACAAACACACAGAATGATTAATTTTTAACCTAAGGGATCTTGGCAAAAACACTTCCATAGAATCTGTATGCGACTCCCAAATGTTCACAGAGCGTGAACACTTAATCTCAAATCAGATATGGCTAAGAAAAGATCAGCATCAACATTAAACACTTCGACACATTCTTTTGTTTCCCTGGATTAGTAGGGTCATATATCTGCTTAGGGTGGATCTTGGTGTCACAAGAAAGATGTGAAGAATCAACTTCATGTTTATTGAGGTTTAACAACGTAAATATCAGGATTAGGGAGGTAATGCCGTGTACATGAAGGTGGACCTCTTTATGTTTTGCTATAAAAGAGGATGACGGGTGCCTTCCCAGATCACCAAATTTTCTACGTTCCTACCTGAAATAAAGAGGTAAAGGTAAGTGAATCAAACTGCCTGCCTGCTGCAAAATTGCTAATTCTAATAATGATGTGTGTTTTGGCTGGACAGGTGGTGTGTTTCAGCTTGCAGGTTGTTCGATAGCATGGCAGCAATGAAGTGCATCTTGGGTCTCCTGGTCCTGCTTGCAGTCTCAACCTGGACCGAAGCGGGGGTACGTGCCATCGGGGTGTTTAATTATTGGAACCAGTGTATGGGCTTATTTTGTACATTCTTAGCATGGCCTAGGGGTAATTGCAAAAAGCTTTACAGCAGCTAATTAAAATGCTTTAATGTATTGATGCATCAGTTGTCTAATAATGTTAGATTTCTGTCACACAGAAACACTTCAGGGGATGAATTGTTTTTCTCTTTTAGATGAATGGCATTCAGGGCCTTTAGCTCAAAGGGGCCAACTAAGCAACAGGTAGTCAATTATGCATAGCTCCTCTGTGGTCTGGTGAGAACTGTTTGTGCTGTCACCTACGCCCTCTATATACAACCATGTGCATCTAATCACTGCCACCCAGTGTCCAAAATACTAATATAAATATATCTAAACAAAAATAAAATACCATGCCAACAATAAACATAAATGGCTCCTACAGATTATTAATTTCCGAATACTTGCTTGTAATGACGGCAACAGCTATTATGTATGCTATGTATAGGTCAGTGGTTTTGCCTTTGGTCCAGAGCCAACTATCCTAACAAATAAAGGCATCACGGTCAACAATGGTCGAAGCCAGATGAATGTGGCAACCTTTCAAGTTGCACCTATATCGTACACTTTACTCTACTCCACCAACTTTTAGAGGCGCATATATTGTACTTTTTACTTCAATAAATTTATTAGTTACTTTTCAGATGAAGATTTAACAAACACAACATGTGATGGAAACTACAATCAGTGTTATCAGTAAATATGGAAAGTATTCAAAATTAGCTCCACCTCAAGAACTAAAAGTTATATTTACATATATTTATGCATCAGCAATAATGGTCCGGTAATATAACGATCCAGCACTGACAGGGCCCAGTCTGGCAAATACATACTTTTGCCTGATTATACATTTGTAATTTTTCTGAAATTAAATTTTTAATGCACGACTCTTACTAATTTACTAGTATGAACATGTGTAAATAAATGTCCAAATTAACAAATCAATAAATTTGATTCAAAGACAGTTTGTTTTTTTGTCCAGCAACATCACTAATAGTATGAAGCTATACACTATACTGTTAATGCTTGGAGATTATATTTTGTATAACCCTTTTATATTTGGGTCATAATGTACATTGTAGCTGTTTTGGGTTGCAAGTTTCATTCTTGTTCAAAAGAAAGCACTAGTACTTTTTGTGCCAGCACTTGCACTCTGATGATATTGTAAACACTTTGTCCCTGATTATAACAGCTTAATTTTCATTCTATTAGAGAGACATCAAAGTATTCAATTATTAACTATTGAGCAGCAAGGAAACATTTAATTTTTTCCTGGAATTGCAGCATTAATTTACCATTTGTACAATCACATCATTGCTAACCTTGGATGTTACCTCACTTCAAAATAAATACTAATGACTAAACCCTGTGTAAATGTCAAATGTGATAAATTAACATGGTAACGATTGTTGATAAAGATACCTATCATCCTGATATAAGTCAACATATTGGTACAATATACTAGAGTTAAAATTGAGTGGGGAATATTTTTTTCCTCTTTAAATAAAAACGTTAGATTGCTAAATAATAGTTCATCTCTTTATAAGTGTCAAAAATGGCAACGATTAAGCTTTACTTCACATGGTAAAATAAAAGTGAGTGTTTATGATAAATGAGCTTTCTGCAGATGGCAACTACTGGCCATTTATTAATCCACTGAAGGAAGTCCTGGTTGGCTTCATGAACAGTAATCACAGTTAGTTAATCAGTTTTACAATTTGAACTTATTTGGACGTGAGCATGAAAATAAAGTTAATCTTTGTCAGGTGACTTATGACCTGCACGGTGACTCCACATTTTTCAAGGGGCGCAACTAGGGCTGTGCAATAGAACAATAATGATAATTATCACAATATAATTTTCCTCAATAACAATATAACAAATGTTCAATATATCGCCAATTAATATTAATTTCAATCACGGACAAATTAGCACTTACTTTTTCTATTAAAATATTTATTTTGTTGAGGAAAAGGGACTGAAAAAAGATTTACTAATCATATTTGTTGAAAAAAATTTTATCATGATAGTTTTGAATGTTTTGCCTCAGATTTGTGAAGTGATCTACTGTTTGGCATCAAGTGTTTGTCACATTCTGACCATAAAGAAAAGTTTACCCACATAATTAAGAAATCAAAATCAGAATCAGAAGGAGCTTTATGGCCAAGTAGTGTTTTACACATACGAGGACTTTTCATTGGTGAAGAGGTGCTATGGACAAACATACAGTTGACATGAATAAATGTAGAAATAAATAAATAAATAAATAAATAAAAGTCAGAAATCTGCTGTTCATCAGAGTGATGGCTTGCGGATAGAAACTGTTCATGAGTCTGTTGATTTTGGCGTACAGTGCTCTGTAGCGCCTACCAGAGGTGAGAAGCTGGAACAGGTTGTGTCCGGGGTGAGATGGATCTGCAGTGATGTTTCCGGCCCATTTCCTGACTCTGGAAATGTGTAAGACCTGAATGGAGGGCAGGTTGGCACCAATGATCTTTCCTGCAGTCCTGACTATCCGTTGTAATCTGTCTCTGTCTTTTTTGGCAAGCTTCTTCATGACGGTGTCCGTGTTGGGCTCCCACTTCAGGTCCTGGGAAATAGTGGATCCCAGAAACATGAAGGATTCCACAGCAGAAACAGGATGGTGATGGGGGGCTGAGTGATGGGGTTCCTCCTGAAGGCCGCAATCATCTGAGAGCATGCACCTCAGGGGGGGCCCAGTGCTAATTGTCCGGGTGTGATGTTCCCCAGTCTCACCTGCTTACTCCTGTCAGTCAGGAAGTTTGTGATCCACTGACAGGTGGAGGCTGGCACAGTGATCTGGGTGAGTTCAGTGCTGAGGATGTCCGAGATGATGGTGTTGAACGCCAAGCTGAAGTCCACGAACAGGATCCTTGCATATGTCCCTAAAGAGTCGAGGTGTTGCAGGATGTAATGCAGTCCCAAGTTAACCAATGTTAACTAACAAATATTTAGCACATATATTTCCGCATCAAATATTTAATCTAAATAGTGCTAAAAATCTTCTTGTCTTGTTCTCCTGCATCATCAGGTCTCATGACCCAAATGTGTCATCACACCCCTAACCCTTATGTCCCCACCTCTATCCAACACAAAGTGATGCCCTTGACTGACTCGCTCCACTCTGCGCCAGCTCCTCTCTACTACTTGTACTTTCCACCGATTAGAGAATACTTTTGCAAGTCATCGTATGCATGCAACATTCTCATTAGGGGCTGAGCACCCCTAAAGGTCTGATCCTACAATCACCCCTGATTTTTACTATAAGTCTTCATATGAAGAGTAACCAGTAAGCATAAAATAAATGTAAAGGACCAAAAGATTCAAGTAGATAAGCAGCAAACACACAGAATGGTTAATTTTTAACCTAAGGGACTGATTTGGCAGTGTTTCCGTGAAAGTCTATCAAGCTCTATGATCTCAGCAAAAACACTTCCATAGAATCTGTATGCAACTCCCAAATGTTCACAGAGCGTGAACACTTAATCTCAAATCAGATAGGACTTAGTAAAGTAGCATGGTCATATATCTGCTTAGGGTGGATCTTGGTGTCGGCAAGAAAGATGTGAAGAATCAACTTCATGTTTATTGAGGTTTAATAATGTAAACATCAGCATTAGGGAGGTAATGCCGTGTACGTGAAGGTGGACCTCTAAGTGTTTTGCTATAAAAGAGGATGACGGGTGCCTTCACAGATCATCACACTTTCTACGTTCCTACCTGAAATAAAGAGGTGAAGGTAAGTGAATCAAACTGCCTGCCTGCTCTCAATGTTGCTAATTCTAATAAGGATGTGTGTTTTGGCTGGACTGGTGGTGTGTTTCAGCTTGCAGGTTGCTCTGTAGCATGGCAGCAATGAAGTGCATCTTGGGTCTCCTGGTCCTGCTTGCAGTCTCAGCCTGGACCGAGGCGGGGGTAAGTGCCCCTAGGGTGCCTTTCAATTGTACCTCACAATCTTCCTCAGCTGATAGAATTTGCGTAGTTGTAATGGAACTGTAATTTTTATTTTTCGGTCCAGACATCTAATCCATGGTGCCTTAAAAGTTATAAGTTTATTCTGGACCTTTTTTAGAGCTGACAAAACAGTCTCAACCCAAAGATGTTTGTAGACATATTTCATTATATTGTAATAGTTTTCCTCAAAATAGCTGATGTGTTTTCAACACAATTATAACACAGTAGAACCCTTCCTTTCATTTCACCAGAATAAGACCCTCAGTATCAATACTGCTTTCCAGGCAGTACAAAAAATAAAATCATAGTGGTGTCCAGATTTTAGGTCCTTAGGTAGTTTCAATGTTCTTACCATGCATTTACAGCTGACAAAACAGTCTCAACCCAAAGATGTTTGTAGACTTATTTCATTATTTTGTAATATTTTTAAAAGTCAAAGTGGCTGATGTTTCATCACATTACAACACATTTATAACATAGTAGAGGCACATTCATTACTGCATATGGCATTTTATTTCACCAGAATAAGACCCTCAGTATCAATACTGCTTTGCAGGCAGTGCTGAGTACAAATAATTAAATTATAGTGGTGTCCCAGGTAGTTTCAACGTGCTTTACACAGACTAAAGTGTTGATTGACTGCTTTTTTGATATTCTCCCCACAAAACATTTCCATCCAAGATCAGATTGTTACATTTTCTTGACAACACGACATGTCACTTTCTGTTTACAGGTTGTGAAGAAGGTGAGCGGTGGCAATGAGGGTGACCTGACCGTCACAGAGCAGCTGGAGAAAGCCAACAAAAATCTCAGTAAGTTAGTGCTACAGTTTAAACTACTGCATGTCAGCATGTCTTAAAAAAGTTCCTATGAAAATGATTTTTGTGTTGGGGTTTTTCTTTCCCTCTCACTGTCTACAGTCCGTAACCGAGACAATATCGAGATTAGAGGTGACATTGCCGTGTCTCGTCTGCCCACCCTGAAAAACGCCGACCCCTGCGTCCAGCGTGGTTGTATGTGGCCTAAAGCCACCGATGGCAAGGTCTACATTCCCTATGTCATCGCTAACCACTACTGTAAGTACCTCCATATGTTCCCCTGTACACTGTGCCTGAAACATTTTAGTTTATACAGTAATACAGCTGAATTTATGATAAAATCTTCCTAATAGATTTTTGAGCTTTAGTCTTCTGTTTAATTTTAATCATTGCTCCAGAGATGGGATTGTCCAGTGAGCTGTCTGTCAGTTTTAATTTGGTGACATTTCAAATAGTGCAAACAACTGGTCCAAACTTTTCTTATCCAACACTTGAGTTTGATGTTTAAATTCTCATTAGTTTAACGGTGACCCAGAATGCAGCTAACACACTGATATGCTAAGTGTTAGCATCTAGGTGAGCAGTGTTTTGGGGATTTGCAGGTTAAAAGTCTGGGTTACATAAAATATCACCACTGTTTCAACAGCCTTAAAAATGCCTTTATAAATGATTGCATTTCGATAGCACGTCCTAAGCGCAGGTTTAAATATGACACTGAAATGCTGTTGAAACAACAGTAACAATGTGTTGTAACCTTCATGTAATGTAAATGAACATTAGAAATGTACAACTAAGTTCATGCACTGACAGTGGCAGTAATTTACTGAGCAGGATACATTTAAAAAACATAATTGTAAAGGTTCATTTTCCTTTAAAGGATAAAGCTAATGATATTTTATATTTTATATGTCAACGAATCCCCAGCAAAGACTAAAACCAGCAATAAATTGACATTTATTGTGTGTGTATGAAAGCCTGATATATATTATTCCTCTGTGCCACAGTGCACCATTGTTGTACTGTTGTAATGTTGAGCAGTGCACAAAATGTAGATTAATCCACCACTGAAAATAGTCTCCAACAAATGCACTATTTCCTCCTGTTTGAGTGACGTTTGTTAAAAACAACTGGGACCAACTGTTTTAGGAATTAAATAAAACTATATATTTGTGAGCCATTTTTAAAGACTGACATATTACGTAGGAACCTGGTAGGAAGTAACTGGACTGGGGCAAAGAGTTAAAGACTCTTGTCAGACTAAGGTATAGGGAATTAAGCAACTACTGAGAGACACATTGTTGGTTGTATTGGAACCAGTGTATGGGCTTATTTTGTACGTTCTTTAATTACAAAAAGCTACTCTGAAGAAGAAGTGAGCTAATGGTAAAAAGTAAGGATGACAGGAAGTAGTGTTTAGGAACTTCCTTTTTTAAAGCCTTGGATATGCTTGTTTTTTAACAATGCATAGGCATTTTCATGAGAAATCATAACGATCTCTGTCATTACGGACTAGCTCCAAGAGTTTTATTATAAACATCCTGCCATAAATATCCTTTTTGAAAGTCTTCTTCTGCCTTTAATGGTGGTTGGCAAACAGTGTGTGGAACAGCAGATTGCTGCTGGCCTGCCGGTCAGATCGACATACTGCCTCCACGTTCATGTGTGGAATTGCATCTCTCGGACGTGTAGCGTTAATTCCTGAAGACATGCACAACCTATGCTCCAAAGGAACGCAGAATACGCGTGGCAGCCATTTTGCATACTCAAAAGTGACCTTAAAAGCAAGTAAATCCAGGGCTTTACAATCCTCTGCCTTAAATTTCAACAAACGGCTTCATCCGTAAGTCATGTACAATATGTTGATGTTATTTCTTGTGTTTGAGTGTAGTCAAATTATTGGTGAATATTGGTGGATGATGTTAGTGTATTGTTGGATTGACATTCCTACCTTCAGTACCTGTTATGTTAGTATTGTAAGACAGTTCATAATAGTTAAGTTTTACCTTCCTTTCCACACCTTACCTAAGATGTTGCTGTTGCTAAGTGTAGCATGTTGATTGGTCAGGAATGTGACATAATCACGCAGGAAGAGCATAACGGGATTCCACGGGAGTTTGAACGTTGTTGACATAAACGGGACTTGTGGCTCATCGCACGGACATCGCTAGCCTGATGTTCTGTGCTCGAGTCTAGCTAAGTCCACAACCCAGCGTAACTGCCTTTTCTGGAGTAAACAGCTGTATCTCTGTACTCACCTGCTGAAGTTCAGTAAAGTTCATTAACGGATATTCCTTGTCGTGTGAAGTGATTTCCACCCACGCACATCCAGAAGAAATAGGCGGAGTAGCCTAGCTCACGTCGAGGTCAAAACACGACAGTATTCTTTCTCTAATAATGTACTAGAGACATTATTTATACATACAAGGTACTTACCGGTTTGCATTTTTGTGTCCTTTTTGGAGTTTTACAAATTACATATTTTTCTTCTTTAAATCTTGCCAAACACAACAACCTGCCTGTTCCTTGTAGAATGCAATG
Organism: Lepomis macrochirus; assembly: GCA_024633595.2. Classification (NCBI taxonomy): domain Eukaryota; kingdom Metazoa; phylum Chordata; class Actinopteri; order Centrarchiformes; family Centrarchidae; genus Lepomis; species Lepomis macrochirus. The sequence continues at coordinate 6,275,596 of JALXJV020000008.1, forward strand.
CTGGAGAATATAATGTTAAGCTAGCTGTATAGCTTAAAAACATGCTTCCTGCAACAACTTTTAGTGAGGACAGCATATTGGTTTTGGTCCTTTTATGGGATGTAAGAGAACTGTAAGAGAAACACAAATCAACATCTCAAGTGTTGTTTGTGTCTTTGTCTTTTCTCCTCCAGCTTCTCAGGAACTGGTTACAATCAATGGAGCCATCAACTCCTTCTCCTACTCCACCTGCATTCGCTTTTTCCCTCGCACAAATCAAAAGGACTACCTCCACATTCAGTCTCTAAATGGGTACGTAGGGGATGAGGCTCGTCCGTTAATGTAATATAGTGTGTCAATGACAAGTTTACCCAGAATGACATTCAGTAAGAAAGCAGCCATGTTAAGTGTCTTGCTGAAAGAACCACTTTTGATCTCCAACATCACTGCAGTTGCTACTCCTATGTGGGTCGCCAGGGCAATGGCCAGACCGTGTCTCTGAGCCGTCCGGGCTGCATTTACCACGGAATAATCCAGCATGAGCTGCTCCACGCCCTGGGCTTCAACCATGAGCAGTGTCGCTCCGACAGGGACCAGCACATCCGGGTCCTGCTGCAGAATGTCATGAAAGGTCGGTTGCATCCATGATGAGGAAGAGAAAACAGATTACTCACTGTTCATTGTTTTAAAGCTAGTTGGTTAAAACAAACAGTGAGCTGTGGTTTTGGAGATTTAAGGGCATTTTTGAATGGTATCTAATGAAAGTGAATTGTGCTCGATAACCACAATCACAATCACAGCCATGTGCTGCTTCACTCACTGACTTTTGTTTGCTGAGTAATCAGCAACAGACCAAATGTGGTCTTTTCACATTTACTAAAGTACGATTGACTGAACCAAGATTACAATTTTGAAGTACAGAAAATATGCTTTGAGTATTTATGTAACTTCATACTACAAAAAGAGAGAAATACTGATTCAGGTTTTACATTCAAAACTTACTCAATTTAAAAAAATTAATCTTCCCCACACTGGTTAAATTTGCTCCAGCTTGACCAGCTACAATATCAAGATGGTGTGTGTGTGTGCATATATATAAATATAAATAATTCCCACTGCAGGTCAAGAATACAACTTTGACAAGATCAACACTCTGAACCAGGGAACTCCATATGACTACGGCTCTGTCATGCACTACGGCAGGTCAGTTTAACATTGGATTAATCTTTCTATGAATTCTGTTGTACTGTGCCTGTGATATAAAAAAAAGTTTCTGGATGATTGACCTGCTGAGTGATAGAGAGTGAGTAGGATAATACAAATAAAACAACCTTTCAAAAGGTCCTTTTTCCTCATTTGTTTTTTGCTATTTTATTTAAATTATTTACTGTTCATTGTTTTATGTTTGGTTAAACTACTTTGTAATCCATGATTTTATGGTAAACTATACTATATATGCACACTGTATTATAAACGTTTTTAGAAAACATTTTTTAGTGTATTTAATAATGTCGCCTGTGCTGATACGTAAGTGATGCAGGTTCATTTTTGGAATTATTTAATTTACGCACATGTTCATTCATTGCAGCGATTGCTGTGCAGTCTAATGTTGCCCCATCAACTTCACTAATATATCATAATATGCTGAAGAAGAACAATAACTGTTATTTATATAGCACTTTAATTAACACTATTACAAAGTGCTTTACAAAAATAAATAAAACCATGTTACGATGGGTGATGGTTTGTGGACCCAAATGCAGACACGGGATCAGGTAGGTACAGTTCAAAGGGTTTTAATAAACAAAAGGCGAGCACACTTACAAGGAGTGGCTGAGTCGTGGGAATCCAAGAACAAACTTAATCCAAACGAAAGGTAATCCAACAAAACATGCAGAACAGGAGAAATCCAAAAGAACACACAGGGAGCGAGCAGGCAGGCAACAGGACGAGACAGAGCATAAACATGCTACACGCAACAGTGACAACAATGCAACAATGACCGCATAAGGACTGAACAAAAACACCAAACATTTATACACAGAGGTAACAAGCAGGGCGGGAGCACACAGGTGAGGGACATCAGGAATTAAGGGAGACAGGAAACAAAGCTAGACAACACCAAACACTGAGGACTACAAAATAAAACAGGAAGAAAGCTTGTGATATTCTTTATTTTTGTCATTACAACATGTAAATAACCTCTCAATACTTTCTGAGATCCCTAATCTGTCTGTGGTTCACATCCCTAAACTGCTTTCAAAGTCTAATTATACCGTACACAGTATACAAGCTCAGTAGTTTTGTTTTAAATGGCTGCGCACTACATTTTTAAAATTTAAAATCACTCAAAGTTTTGCATTTGTTGGGGACTATTTTTAGTGGCAGATTTATACACATTTGGTGCTACAGCGGGACGGTGTTTGCGGGTTCGACTCAAACTACAGTGTGTGTGTTCATGGTAACAAAGGAACATGTCAATCAGTGCAACACTTGTTAGTGAGATAGATTCATGATTGTTTTGTTTATGGATTTTTTGAAAGTAAGAAAATATATAATTTTACTTATCCTTTAAGGACCAAAGCTCTGTATTTTATATAAAGTTTCTACTTGAGTAGGAGATTTCAATCTAAAATAATTGATGACTGATCTTCTCTTCTTTTAAGGCTGGCATTCTCCAAGGACAACAAAAACCCCACCTTGGTGGCTTTTCCAAACCCCAACGCCGTGTTTGGCACGGCCAAGCAGATGAGCGGGAACGACATCAACCGCATCAACCTGTTGTACTGCAGGAAATAGTTCTCTAGTCCTGAACATGTTACACTGAAGTTTCTTTGACCAATCTGTCGGAGGAGAAGTCTGTTAAGGCCATTACAGTGGGTTTAACATCATATTGGGATTAATCATTTAAAAAAATATGCAGATGATTATTATTAACTATTCATTCTGTTGTTATTCATTCATTCTGTTGGTGGTGGGAGTCACATCTCCAAATTACTTATCAATAAATATTCATCTAAAATATATCTGTTTGTTGTCTCATTATTTAAAAAGTACTTTACGGATTATCCACAGATACCCTGACCCCAGACCTTCTACCAAAGAATTTCCATTCCTGCTGTGGTTCTCCCTCTTTGCCTTAAGAGGATACACAAAAATATACACTTAGCTGACAGTTTATTATCGAAAACTAATTACATAATGCAATGAATCTGCCTTCGTGATTAAGAGATTAACAGTTTATGAGAGGTGGCGATTCAGCTCAGTTTGGAGCATTATGGTGCTGTTAAGCCGTAATTAATAAAATAAAGGTGTTTCTGTTATTTAGCCTCACAGATTAAGGCTCATTTTAGTAAATGCTGTGGACAGTAAAGTGTTCATGATATTATAAAGATCGATCGCACACCAAAAGGATGTACAAAAAAATAACCAGCAGGTGTCGCCCTGCTCCTCCCTCAGCTGTGATCACCTGGAGCCACTTGAGAAAACAGAACTTCACTGAGTTCATTCTGCATCTTTAAAGACTCATCACACCTGATCTGATTTAGGCTTACTTTTATGCTCAAGTCTGCCGACATTTGAACAAATTCCTGAGGAAGAGAAAGAGGATTTGCACCTTTGCAGCCATGGATCATTATTTAGCACAATTCTGTCTGAAGCTTCCATCATCCACACCGTACCTGATGTGATTTTGAAAAACAGCCTTGATGGTTGATGCAAGCCAATAAGACTAAATAACCAGATCATATTTTATTATTACTTACTTGCCAAGATTTTATCGAATTTGCAAATAAAACAACTCCTTTATGGAAACACAATGAACCTAAAAAACAGAATTATTAAGAATTAATCTGACCAGACTCGGCACCAGGATGAAGTGACTGAGGGGGCAGTTAATGGAGAGGGGGCAAATCTTTATACATATCCAACTCCAGTGGTCTGGAGTTGGATATGTCCAGTAGAAAAAATGTTCTGTGCGCCGGCCACATGGTTAAAAAGGACTTAGTCTGTGAATTAGTCCTGGGTGTGTAGGACATAACATGCAATACACCAAACAGTGTCATTTCCCTTTTAAAGCCAGGTGCGCTTGTACCTTTGCGTATTGCTATAATAATGGCGCATGAATGGCTTATTATGAAAAACACCGGTTAACTGACTGAACTGCAGACTCACAGCAGAGAGGGGAGATGGACAGAAGTGTGGACGTGATCTAAAAACCATCTGTGATCATGAAGCCTGTGTTGCTCTGCAGTTTATGAGTGAAGAGTCAGAACTGAACTGCAGTCTGTTACAGACAGACGCTGTCTCCTCTATGAACCGTCTGGAGTCTCACTGCGCTGCGTTACTTTAAACTATGATAACCGGCCGACGGTCACATCTCTCCGCTGCACCGGTTTCTTTATTTGGTGTTTTATTGATGTTTGAGTGTTGTATTTAACGATTTACTTTCATGATTAGAGAGGCTGCTGTCGGTTACGTGCGCAATAAAGTCGCATCAAACATCGTGGTATTTGAGCAGCAAAAAAGAAAAAAGCTTAAGATGTAAACTTGACATTACAGGACAGAGGAAACTCTCCATAGGAACCAGAAATCATTTAGACGCTCTGACGGAGGACTGATCAGGAGGACGGCTGCTTTACTCCAAACAGTTTCACTGGATGAACCTGGACTGTATGTGAGAGCTTTTCTACGTGTAAAAGAACACAGAACATTATTAACTTTAGCTCCTGACCGATCCTGTCAGCGCTTCAGGAGATTTTAATAATCAGTTCAGTTACGCTGCTGTGCCTGGTGCGTAAATGCGCACAGTGTCACAGTGATGCGCAACTAAAATAACAAACAGAGAAATACTGTGTCATCGAGTTTAGACCTGGTTTTTTGGGGGGCGGGGGTCAATGGTGGAATCGCTTTCTGCTGCCTCCATAGCAACGCGCCAACAGAATGAAACCAAGACACATCACTGTCCTAACCTCCCCACCATCAGACAGAAAATACAACTGAGGGAGCAAAGCCCCTCCTGCCCCTGTGGCACCGGGCCCAGCTCTGACCATGGGGACGACCGGAACTGTGGCGCACTGGCATTTGGGTTCTCCGTCATAATAACGTGCACTCTTTCTCACAGCGCATAAGCGATCGTCACTCTCCACCACCCCAACTCGCTGTGTTTAGCTCTCTGTTGGCCCTATCTCGCACCTGCGCAAAGCGGCTCACAGCGCAGCACAAGTGTCATTGCTTCCAACCGCCAAGCGCGCACGTTTTTAAACATGCAGCAAATTATGCACTTGCGCCCGCTGTGCGCCCATGGGAGAGTTGTTCTTAAAATAAGATGTGGTCACTCAGGCAAATTGTTGGAGCATTCAAGTCAACGGCACAGTATTTCCCTGTTTGTTTTTTTGGTATTTTTGGGGCGCATTACTCCACTTTACGCACGAGGCACAGCAACATAACTAAATACTAAAATCTCTCGACAAGTGACAGGATCGGTCAGGAATGTTAATTGATGTTCTGTGTTCTTCTCCACAAAGAAAGCTAAAGAAAACACCCATTTAGCAATAATAGCCTACTCAAAATAATGAAACCACTGCAGGGAGAGATGTGACCATTTTACAGATGGTGGAACAGCTTAAATAACAGGAGTCCTGGGAACGTTTTGATCGGACCTGGTTCCAAGTCAAGGCACAGATCATTTATCATCAACTCAGACTGACATATTTCAGTATACTGGTCTCTTACTTATTCAACCAAGGAAGTTTAATAAACACAAATGACAAAGTAGGCTATTAGGCTTTAGTTACTATAATGATTATATTATTTACAATTAAAAGGTGATGTGCCTTCTCGTTCGATCATTGACGTGGGAAACCTCTGCCGCAGACAGCGGCCGTTTTAATTGCAAATTTAGTGAAACCAGAACTAAGCTTAATAATAAAATATGGTATAGGTATTTAGTCTTATTGGGTTGCATCTGCCATCAAGGCTATTTTTTAAAATCACATCAGGTGCAGGTATTGATGGATAGAGGCTAATTGTGCTAAATTATAATCTATGGCTACAAAGGAACACTACATAAACACTACATTCACAACATGTACATTCAGCCGAGTAGCTGTATATGATAAAATGTTATCAAACAGGTACAACAAATAATAAAACATTAAGACCTGCAGCCTCACTGCAGCTACATGATATTGACTGGCCTTGGAGTTATAGGGAGCTGTGACATTCATGGAAGCTTTAGGATATTTCAGCTAAAGCGAGTGAATTAGTGGATTCCTTTATAATCTTCTTTTCTTTTGTATTATATTCTCAGAATATTTAAGGTCTCATGAGACAAATGTACTAACTAAACAACACAAATGAAGACAGAACTGCTTTTCTGCATAATAATAACAACATAGGCTATTTGTGGGCGAGGAGGGGTACTTTTTCATTTTTAGGGATTTAGGACACACCATCCTACTGACTTGTTAGTGTACAGCTAGTAGTGAAAGCACCTATACAGGACCAATGGTCTTAGGATAACGAGTTGCAAAGTATTGGTAATGGGCATTCATTATTTACAAAAAGTGACCTGTTGACCAGAGTCACAATGCAAGTCAACAGAACACACTGGTCATTTTCTTACATTAACAGTTTGAACCTTCCTCCCTACCATCAGGAGCACTCATTATTTAATAATAATTAAACTGGATAGGCCTATACTGCATTCATAAATGCAGTTTTTTGAGCCTGCAAGGTGGGAATTAGAGCCCTGCATTTCAGCCCGAGCCCGACGGGCCCCGACTTATTTACGCCTCTAGGGCCGGGCTTCGGGCCAATTTTCACGTCATAGTTCACATGCGGGCCGGGCCTCGGGCCTTTTTTGGGTTATCCTTTTTATATTTTTAGACGTTAATTAAAAGAAAATGTGAGAAGTTGACGTCGACGATAGAAAAACAAACAGACATTTCCTAACCTGTTTTTAACCTCTTGTAATTACACTGACATATGACTGACATGACAGTCTCATGCACGCACGCACACAGAAAGTTTCTCCTAGTTATGTTTTTTGTTTGATTGTTTGATTAGCTGTTGGAAACTACTGAAAAAAATGGCCATGTTTTTTGTTGCATTATAAGGTAAGATAACCTGCAAGTTTGTTTTTAATTTATTTTATTTTATTTGTTTAGATTGTATAGGCTATTGCTCATTTCATTTGCGAGCGCTGTTGCGAGCAGCCTGCCTGCCTCACAGAGGCTATATATATTGTAAAAAGTAAAGCGTTGATTTGAGAGGCTCGGATGCTTGGTCCTCCAAACAGTTGTCCAGTGTTGGGCAGCAGCGTCGAGTAGCGCCGTTACTAGTTTAACTACATTTCTCAGTAGCTTTGTGGCAGCGTCGCTATTTTCTGAATCAAATAGCTTTTCAATAACGAAGCTCTTTTATTGACCGAGTACCGCGGTAGCTTCCACACACGCTACATTTTCCCAAGCATTTCTGAAGGATCAGTTAGTGACAACACCGCCACAAACGGACCTGTATGTGCAGCCGGCAGAAGCGCTTCCCTGTGATGGGGACATCACGTACCGATCCTTGGGTTGATGTTTGCGACTTTGCTGCAGGGGAATAAAGACACGTGTGACGGAGTCTCTCTCTCTCAAGAAACATAACAAAACTGACATATTTTAATGGCTGCAAATAGGGCAGGCTGTCGCTGTATAATAAAAAAACAGGCTCGGGTCGGGCTCGGGCTCGGGCCTAGATTTGAGGCCCGTGCAGGGCTCTAATCGGCGCTGGTTCTAAAAGTGTGTCCGCCTGCGCATGCGCAATTTTGTGTTTAGATTCAAATTCCTTTGACGTGTCACGCTGTGCTTTGATGTGAATGATGTCATACAGTCCTATAAATATCACCAAATTCTACATTTAGTTTTTACTTTTGACAAGTGAGTTCCAGACTACAGTCAGAAACCATAGCAGGGTACCCATCACTGAAAACATTAAGCAAGATACAATTTCCACAACAATTACTCTACACATACTGAACACTTTACAGTAAGTTTCAAACAAACAGAAGAAAAGCAGAGCTTTGTGAAAAGAACGTACGAAAATGGACCAAACCGGATTCCAGATGGACAACACTTTCACACCAGAGGTTTTTCTTCCCATTGTAACCAAACATTTTGAAAAAATCTCTGCAGCACAGTGGAACATGTTAGCTGCAGGAACTTTGGACTCAAACACACAAGCTACACTGGCTGATATGTTTGTTGAAATCATGCAGACACTCTCTATAGCCATCCTGAGAAATATCATGCCAGTGCTTCAGGAGCACATGCACAGGAGTGCATCTCAGGCTGCTGTGAGGACAGTCACTCAGCTCAGAGACCTCTTTGGCAGCAGTGCTAATGCTTTTCAACTCTCAGAGGACAGAGAAGTTTCACAGGTGATAAGCCCTTGGAACTTCAGCAGCAGTGTCACACAATCAGAGCCTAAGCGTTCTGTCCCTGGCCTCGTCTCCCAAACATCATCTCTTCGTCAGATGGTGTTACATTGGACCAACTGTCTGAAAAAATATTTAGGAAAGTTAAACTCCCTGGGAATGTGTTGGCAGACAAAGGACACAAAGGATGCACCACTCAAAAGCTCTGAGTTTCCAGAACAGGAACCAGAGAGACGTGAACTGCCTCAGAGCGTAAAATCTGAGATCTCCATCCCCTCAGTGACTGAAGCTGTGACTGACTTTCTTGTCTCACAGGCCGCACCTTCAGAAGATACCGCCAATGCCGACCAAGCAGTTCGCAAACACAGATTCTTCAAGTTTGCTAAAAAACAGTTTAACCAAATGATGACTGAGCTGAAGGCAAAACACAAAGATTTCCTTGTGACACGTAACCCAGATGCTATACCCTATCAACCCTTGGAAGAGGACGACTCGACTGAAGAAGCTATTGATGGCATTTTACCAGGAATTGTTCCTTATTCTCCAAGGCCCAGACGTGCATCTAGTGATCCAACCAGCAACTCGACATCGATCAGCATGAGAGAACAGCAGTTTTCTCAACTAGATTTTGAGACCATCAAAAATGATGTCGACAGCTTGTTTAATGAACTCAACCTGCCAGAGAAAGCTGCAGCACAATCCAACAAAACACTGGAAGACATCAAATCCAGCGGTGTGATCAGGAAGTTTTCAAAGGAGCTGACTGATAAAATATACGGCAATCTGATGGCTGGCCAGACATGTAAGATTCCCACGGTCTCAAGGGCGAGGAGTGCCTGTGCCTCTGTCAGGATGAAGGCATATTTCATCACAGAGGACGCAGTGGAAAAATTCTTGCAGAAGGTGCTGCTCTGGATGGAGACGGAGCCATCAAACAAAGAAAGTCAGAGCAAGAAGGTGGCAGGTGCATTAACCGACACCGAAGACCTTATCACAGTACTGACCCCACCACCGGAAAATGCCATCAGCAGGCTGGAGTGCCCTGAAGGTTGCAACAGGCAGACTTCAAGAATATCATCTATTAATGATTCTGAAGTATCTGCATCTGTCAGGGTTCATGTTGACAGTCAGCAATCGCTCAAATGCAAGACGACTTCAGGAGATCCGGAAGAAGTAACATCTAATCCCAGAGCAATCCCCTACTCCTCTCCTCCAGTGCCTGACAATACCTCAGAAGGTGGGAATCTGTCCACAGTGGCAAATCATTCCTCTTCTTCCACATTAGAGTGGATGACCGGCGAACTCATCACTGCCCTGCTCATGAGGCTTGTCACAAAGGCCCCTTTGAAAACCAGAAGGTCCGTACAGACGGCAGACATCGACGCCATCATCACGCGTCTGTCAGACAAAGTAGCGGATGAGATCAAAATCACTGGCCCTGTTGTTGAAAAATCCAAGAACTGCATGACAAAAGTCAACAAAGCCGTGATTAAAGACCTTGACCAGGAGTTTGGCTCTCCAAAAAAGATACTGGAGGCTGCAATGGCATCAAACAGTACACCTTTTGATGATGCTGTTGTGAAATATCTGAAAATCCATATAACTGCCCTCCTCAATCCCCCCAAAGAAGTCCGCAGTTGCCAGGTTCTTTTCATCAGTGAGAAAAGGTGCAAAGAAAACCATGATGTGCTGCCTCACATGTTGTACTACAATAAATACTATCTCACCTGTCTCTGCGATGGACTGGCGAGCTGTCCAGGGTGTACCCCGCCTTTCGCCCGATGCCAGCTGGGATAGGCTCCAGCCCCACACGACCCAGTACGCAGGATAAGCGGTTGACAATGGATGGATGAACTATCTCACCTGTCCCAATCCCAGCAGACCAGCCAAGACCTTTCTCACCGCAGGCATTTTGACGTACAGCAGCAGTTCTGTCCTTCTGATGGCAGATGGCACCTCAGCCTCTGCCTCAGTGTGTAAATGGGGTAAATGTGATGTAGTGTAAAAGTGCTTTTAGTGGTCTAAAGACTAGAAAGGCACTATACAAGTACAGATCATTTACCATTTACACTTGAGTCAAAATGTCAGCTGTGAGAAGCGTTTAGGGCCGCACGGCAGCTCAGTGTTTAACACTGTGGCCTCACAGCAAAGATCAGGGTTGGATTCCCAGCCTTGATCTTTGCTGTATGGAGTTTGGCGTAGGATTTTCTCCAGGTACTCCCACATTTCAAATGTTTTATTGATAAAATCAATGATTGCAAAATAAAGAAATAAAATGAAAAAAATCTAAACTAATGTTTGATTTTGGTTGTGTTTTCCTCAGCTCTCAGATTGGTTGAATCTGACAGTATTTTTGCATTTGAGTGACATTTTTTTGTGTCATTTTCAGCTCAATACAACAAAATGAGCTTTACAATAAAACAGTTGTTCTCAAACTTTTTCATGTCAAAGACCCCTAAACTGCCACAAATTAGACCACGGATTCCCATTTGATAAGATTTTTTTTCCAGTTTTTGAGTCCAGAGTTTGAGTTTGTGTAATTTTACAATGATTAGTTCAAAAATGTTTACCCACATGCATACAACTAAGATGCTTGCCTCAGTGAGAATCCACCTGTCGAACTGGATTACATCAATGTCACGGCCTGCAGGTCCCTTGAACTCCCTAATGATGTACTCAATTGCTGAAGCTGTCTCCTGTAACAGTCATTCACATTTATTTTATACAGTTATTTCGCTTAAAATGTGAAATTATTTCAATAATTGGAAGTATTTTCAAAATGAAATAGAGTAGTGTGACAACCTAGTTAATTTTAGTGAAGTGTGTTTTGAGCTTCTCATACATAAAGATTATACATGGATTACTGTTACACTTACCTCAAACCCACGGGTGATCCGTCTGAAATAGGATCTGATCTGGTGAGGTTTGTGGAAGGCTATCACAGTGCAGATCCTCTCTGGACTTTTGATCATATCATGTGCAATTATATACGACTCATTTTTAATTTTGACATTATAAACAGAAGATTTACTTTGTTTCCTAACAAACTACAGTACTGTGAGTGTTACATCATCTTTGTTCAAAGATTAAATCTCTCTTCCGGCTATACGACTGATGCTGGCTGTGCGTCGCTGGCTGTGCTCCTACTGGCTGAGGCTGTCTGTAATTCATCTGGGTCTGTGGGACCTGCTACAGACTTCTGAACTGAGGCTGGATTTGGATTAACTGTGCTTACAGCATCTACTCTACTGACAAACTTCAGCATACCCAGGTGAAAAAGAAGTATACATAAGTTGTACTTTTTCTTGATGCACTTACTACATTTTAATTGTACTATACCAAGTGTATATTAAATGTGTTATTTTGGGACAACTTAAAGTATGTTAAGTGTTTTTCTAGAAATACTTTATCTCAGCTTTAAGATAATTAGAATATATTTTATTATACTTAGTTGTGTTAAAATGGAACAACTTTAAATATATTTACTCTAATTTAAAAACACTGAATTGAATTTAACTTAAATTATCCTTTTGTGCTATACTTGAAGAACAGTTCAAATATATTTTGAACATTATTGTTCAGCTTATTAGTAATTTATTACAAGTATACTATACTACTACAGTATACTAGTATACTATTAATATACTACAAAGCTGCTTTATGAAACCATTCAGTATAACAAATAATTGATTATTAATGCATTAAAAATACCTAAATGCCCTTATAGCATAATAAATGTTAATACATTTTAAAACACACACATACAGACAACTAGGAAACTTTCATTTTCTGTACATTACAAAAATAACTTCCTGTACAATAAAAGGTACAGCATACCAAAACACGTTCAAATAAAATAAGATGAAATGACCATTATTACTTAAGAGTGCACTATACACATCCCATCATATTAAAACCCATCAGGGTCCCTCATGCAGTTCACACAAATGACACACCTCCAATGATCTCATGGCAAGCCATCCCACTTCTGACAGCATGTGCAGCGAAGAGCGAGAGCAGTCACCCTACTCAGACTCAAACACAGGTCTACTGGGTACCAAACATACAACTTTGACTGCAACGCCAAAGAGCCAGGCTCTATTTTTCTGAATGAACCAAATATTAAAACAGACGTTTGTTTTCTACCTACAACACTATTTTCATCTTTTTACACATTTTTTTTTCTTTTCATTTGTTACTAGTATTATTTTTAATACCTAGTTTATTATTATTATTTGTTTTTTTGTGTTTGTCTAATTTTTGAACAGATTACTCTTGGAGATGAAATCCTTTACAATAACATGTTGGAACATTCAAGGTCTGAGATCATCAGCTTTTGGTTTAAAGAGCAGAAATCCAGATTTTAATAGAGAGTTAAAAGACTCTGACATCATAGTTTTACAGGAGACATGGTGCAGAGAAGATGTTTCCACTGGTCGTCCTCACGGCTACACTGAGATTATTATACCATCAACAAAAAATCCCACAATAACCCAAGGCAGAGATTCAGGAGGCATGATTATATGGTGTAAATCAGAACTGAGCCAGTCTATCACAGTTATTAAAAAAGAAGAATCTTATATATGGTTGAAAATTAACAAACAGATGATCTGTGCCGAGCAACATGTCTACATGTGTGCCATCTATATACCTCCTTCAGAATCCCCCTACTACAACCCAGATATTTTCTCCATTCTTGAGGAGGAAGTTAATCATTATAAAACCCTGGGAAATGTATTACTCTGTGGGGACTTGAACGCTCAAACAGGGGAAAGAGCTGACACTATGAACACCCAGGGAGACAAACACTTACCTGGAAGCACCTGCTTCCCCCTCCCTGAATGTCCTGCTAGAAAGAGCTTTGACAAGCTTACTAATACAAGCGGTATGCAGCTTTTACAGCTCTGCTGTACACTGGGTCTATACATAGTCAACGGCAGGCTACGAGGAGACTCTCTGGGTCGCTACACTTACAGCTCAGCTCTCGGCAGTAGTACGGTAGATTATTTCATTACAGATCTAGATCCAATATCTCTCAGAGCTTTCACAGTCAGCCCCCTCACACCCCTTTCAGACCACAGCAAAATCACTATTTACCTGAAAAGGGCTCAGTCTAAGTCTGGAGCCCTTAGTGCCTGTGAGCTGTTTAACAGTACATACTCATACAGATGGACCCCAGACAGCATGGGGGCGTACAAAAGGCACTGGAAAATCAATACATCCACGATTTAACTCATTTATTTCTAAATGAAACATTTCCCCAGAAAAATTCTGGTGTAAATTCGGCTGTGGACAAAATCAATTCAATATTTCATCATCTGGCTTCATTGTCTAATTTGAAAGCCTCAAAACCAAAACCTCAACAAATGAACAATAACAAATGGTTTGACATTGATTGCAAAAATTTAAGGAAGAATTTAAGGAAATTATCAAATGAAAAGCATAGGGACCCAGATAACCACAGCATACGCTGTCAATATGAGGCCACTCTGAAACAATACAAGTACACCCTAAAAACTAAGAAAGAACAACACAGCAAGAACCAGCTCTGTGAAATTGAGAAATCCTTAGAGTCCAACCAGTTCTGGGAGAAATGGAACAACCTAAACAAAACCCAGCAGGATGAATTGGCGATCCAAGATGGAAATACTTGGATTAATCACTTTAGTGAACTATACAATAATATTACAAAAAAATGATGATCGGCACAAGATATTCACAAAATGGAAAAATCTGGAGGCAGTGATAAAAAAACCAAAACCCTCTAGATTACCCTGTAACAGAACAAGAATTATCAGAAGCCATCCAGTCCCTAAAAGGAAAAAATGTCACGGTTGGCGTGTGGTGCAGGGCAGTGCAGAACAGGTTGAGGACCCAAACGCAGGACACGGATGGCAGGTAAAGTTCAGTGATTTATTAACGAAAAGGCAAAAGCAACAAAAGGCGAGCACACTTACTGGTGGCTGATAAAGCAAAGTCCAGAACCAAAATACAAAATCCAAAAAGACAGGGAATCCAAATACTGGAGGGACACAGAACACGAGCACAAACACCAGAACATGAACTCCAGAGCAACAGAACAATGATCCGACAAAGACAAGACAGAAACACCAGGTATATATACACAGGGTAACGTGAGCAGGGCGGGAGCAACACAGGTGATGGGAATCAGGGATAACGAGGCACAGGCAGGGAGCAGAGGAAAACAGAGACAGACATGCAGAGGGATCACTGGGGAAACACAAGACAATACAAAACACTAGATAATACAGAACTCCAAACAGACCAAAATAATGAACACAAGAACTAAGACTAATGACATAAAACTAAACCCCCCAACATAACACACAGACAGGATGAACAGACAGGATCATGACAAAAAAGGCTTGTGGTATCGATGGAATCCTAAATGAAATGATCAAATATTCAGACCATAAAATCAGATTGGCTATACTAACACTATTCAATACTATTCTAACAACTGGAACTTTTCCAGACATCTGGAATAAAGGTTTAATAACCCCAATCCATAAATCTGGAGATAAATATGACCCAAATAACTACAGAGGAATATGTGTATCCAGTAACCTGGGAAAAATATTCTGCAACATCATTAATAAACGACTTGTTGACTTCCAAAAAGCCTTTGATTCCATCTGGCACGAGGGCCTTTTCTTTAGGCAACTTGAAAGTGGCATTGGAGGAAAAACATATGACTTGATTAAAAACATGTATACAAAAAGTGAATGTGCCATAAAGATTGGAAACAAACAAACAGCATTCTTCTCCCAGGGCCGGGGAGTGAAGCAGGGATGCAATCTAAGTCCAATTCTCTTCAATCTATATATCAATGAATTAGCAAACCAATTAGAGAGTTCCACGGCACCTGGTCTCCTCCTGAACGACACCGAGATCAGAGGTCTGCTTTATGCAGATGACTTAGCGTTGCTCTCACCTACTAAAGAAGGTTTGCAGCAGCACCTTAACCTCCTGCAGAGATTCTGTCAGACCTAGGCCCTTTCAGAAACAACACAGAAATCAGATTTCACACAATTTTTATTTAGACACCACTAAATTACAACATACAAAAAACTATACTTACCTTGGCCTCAACATTACATACACAGGGAACTTCAACATGGCTGTGAAAGATCTGAGGGACAAAGCAAGGAGAGCTTTCTATGCAATAAAAAAGAAACATTAAAATATATATTCCAATTGAAATCTGGCTTAAAATTTTCCAATTTGTACTAGAACCTATAATTCTATATGGTAGCGAAATCTGGGGGCCAAAACTTAATAATGAATTTGACAAATGGGACAAAACAATCATAGAATCTTTCCATACTGAGTTCTGTAAGAGCATCCTGCAGGTGCAGAGAAAAACACCAAATAACCTTTGCAGAGCAGAGCTCGGCCAATACCCCCCTCTTACTAAAAATACAGAAAAGATCACTTAAATTTTACAACCACTTAAAATCAGTTAACCCCCAGACATACCATCACAAAGCCCTAACATACCAGGAGCTGAAACCAGAGAAGAGTCCCCTCAGCCAGCTGGTCCTGAGGCTCTCTGCAGTAACAAGTCCCCAACAGCCTCAGGACAGCAACACCAACTCAAACAGACCAAACCAAATTATCAACAAGCAGAAAGAAAAATATATTGAATACTGGAAAGAAACAACCAAAACACAAAGTAAATCACAATGTTATCTGACCCTAAAAAGAGAATTCACACTGGCAAATTACCTGAGTACAATAAAATGTCCTAAACTAAGAAAAATGTTGACAATATACAGACTGAGTGAACACAGCCTGGCCATAGAAAAGGGTCGCCACAGACAGAGCTGGCTACCACAGGAGGACAGACTCTGCTCCCAGTGTGACACAGGACAGGTAGAGACAGAGATGTACTTTCTAACCTCGTGCCCCAAATATGAACCACTAAGAGAAAAACACTTTGCAAACATTGCCCAAATATACCCCGAATTCGAATTCCTATCAGACACACAGAAACTCCTCTATTTACTGGGAGAAATGCCCAAATGTCAAATACTTGCTGCAAAATATGTCTCCACATGCCATGAAGTGAGGACAACCAGTGGAACCTCAGACTGATAAATAATTGTACAGATTTAAAATTATTATTATTTTGATTATTTGGTATTTTAGTAATTCTTTTGTTTTACATTTTATACTTGATTTTTTTTATCTATTAATATAACTATAGATACACACACACACACACACACACACACACAAACACACATTCTACTGTTTCATTTATTGATTTTCTTTTTTTAACACAAACACAGATACTTTGATTACTTTACGCTCTAATTCTTTAACGAAATGTATGGGGGTGATTGTTTTGTTATATGTATGATGCTTTGGCAATATTGTTCTACAGTCATGCCAATAAAGCAAATTGAATTGAAGCCTCACAGATTAAGGCTCATTTTAATAAATACTGTGGACAGTAAAGTGTTCATGATATTATAAAGATCGATGGCATCGAACCAACAGCACCCACACCAAAAGGATTTACAGAAAATGACCAGCAGGTGTCGCCTTACATCAGCTGTGATCACCTGGAGCCACTCGAGAAAACAGAACTTCACTGAGTTCATTCTGCTGTGTTTAAAGACTCATCACACCTGATCTGGTCTCGTTTTATGTCAACTCAAGCCTGCCGACATTTGAACACATTTCTGAGTAAAAAAGGGGTTTTACACCTTTGTAGCCACAGATTATCATTTAGCAGAATTAGCCTCTGTCCATCAATACGGTGCCTGATGTGATTTTAAAAAATAGCCTTGACGCCAGATGCAACCCAATAAGACTAAATAACTATATCATATTTTATTATTAAGCTTAGTTCTGGTTTAGTAAGAGATCAGTAGGCCTACACTGAAATGTGTCAGTCTGAGATGAAGATAAATGATCTGCGCCTTGATTTAGAACCAGGTCCGATCAAAACGTTCCCAGGAGTCCTGTTATTGAAGCTGTTCCACCATCTGTAAAATGGTCACATCTCTCCCTGCAGTGGTTTCATTATTTTGAGTAGGCTATTATTGCTAAATGGGTGTTTTCTTTAATGATTTACTGTCATGATTAGAGAGGCTGCTGTCAGTCATTTAAAACGTTTCCATGCGCTTTACTCCAGTTTCACTGGACAGTGTGTGAGACCTTTAGGATGTGGAGAAGAACACAGAACATCAATTAACATTCCTGAGAGAGATTTTAGTATTTAGTTATGTTGCTGTGCCTCGTGCGTAAATCGTGCCTCGCACGTAAAGTGGAGTAATGCGTCCCAAAAATTCCAAAAAACAAACAAACAAACAGTGAAATGCCGTTGACTTTGTCAGTGGTACAGTCGCTTTCTGTTGCTTCAAAATAGGAATGTGCCAACAATTTGCCTGAGTGACCACATCTTATTTTAAGAACAACTCTCCCATGGGCGCACAGCGGGCGCAAGTGCATAATTTGCTGCATGTTTAAAAACGTGCGCGCTTGGCGGTTGGCAGCAATGACACTTGTGCTGCGCTGTGAGCCGCTTTGCGCAGGTGCGAGATAGGGCCAACAGAGAGCTAAACACAGCGAGTTGGGGTGGTGGAGAGTGACGATCGCTTATGCGCTGTGAGAAAGAGTGCACGTTATTATGACGGAGAACCCAAATGCCAGTGCGCCACAGTTCCGGTCGTCCCCATGGTCAGAGCTGGGCCCGGTGCCACAGGGGGCAGGAGGGGCTTTGCTCCCTCAGTTGTATTTTCTGTCTGATGGTGGGGAGGTTAGGACAGTGATGTGTCTTGGTTTCATTCTGTTGGCGCGTTGCTATGGAGGCAGCAGAAAGCGATTCCACCATTGACCCCCGCCCCCCCAAAAAACAGGTCTAAACTCGATGACACAGTATTTCTCTGTTTGTTATTTTAGTTGCGCATCACTGTGACACTGTGCGCATTTACGCACCAGGCACAGCAGCGTAACTGAACTGATTATTAAAATCTCCTGAAGCGCTGACAGGATCGGTCAGGAGCTAAAGTTAATAATGTTCTGTGTTCTTTTACACGTAGAAAAGCTCTCACATACAGTCCAGGTTCATCCAGTGAAACTGTTTGGAGTAAAGCAGCCGTCCTCCTGATCAGTCCTCCGTCAGAGCGTCTAAATGATTTCTGGTTCCTATGGAGAGTTTCCTCTGTCCTGTAATGTCAAGTTTACATCTTAAGCTTTTTTTCTTTTTGCTGCTCAAATACCACGATGTTTGATGCGACTTTATTGCGCACGTAACCGACAGCAGCCTCTCTAATCATGAAAGTAAATCGTTAAATACAACACTCAAACATCAATAAAACACCAAATAAAGAAACCGGTGCAGCGGAGAGATGTGACCGTCGGCCGGTTATCATAGTTTAAAGTAACGCAGCGCAGTGAGACTCCAGACGGTTCATAGAGGAGACAGCGTCTGTCTGTAACAGACTGCAGTTCAGTTCTGACTCTTCACTCATAAACTGCAGAGCAACACAGGCTTCATGATCACAGATGGTTTTTAGATCACGTCCACACTTCTGTCCATCTCCCCTCTCTGCTGAGTCTGCAGTTCAGTCAGTTAACCGGTGTTTTTCATAATGCGCCATTATTATAGCAATACGCAAAGGTACAAGCGCACCTGGCTTTAAAAGGGAAATGACACTGTTTGGTGTATTGCATGTTATGTCCTACACACCCAGGACTAATTCACAGACTAAGTCCTTTTTAACCATGTGGCCGGCGCACAGAACATTTTTTCTACTGGACATATCCAACTCCAGACCACTGGAGTTGGATATGTATAAAGATTGGCCCCCTCTCCATTAACTGCCCCCTCAGTCACTTCATCCTGGTGCCGAGTCTGGTCAGATTAATTCTTAATAATTCTGTTTTTTAGGTTCATTGTGTTTCCATAAAGGAGTTGTTTTATTTGCAAATTCGATAAAATCTTGGCAAGTAAGTAATAATAAAATATGATCTGGTTATTTAGTCTTATTGGCTTGCATCAACCATCAAGGCTGTTTTTCAAAATCACATCAGGTACGGTGTGGATGATGGAAGCTTCAGACAGAATTGTGCTAAATAATGATCCATGGCTGCAAAGGTGCAAATCCTCTTTCTCTTCCTCAGGAATTTGTTCAAATGTCGGCAGACTTGAGCATAAAAGTAAGCCTAAATCAGATCAGGTGTGATGAGTCTTTAAAGATGCAGAATGAACTCAGTGAAGTTCTGTTTTCTCAAGTGGCTCCAGGTGATCACAGCTGAGGGAGGAGCAGGGCGACACCTGCTGGTTATTTTTTTGTACATCCTTTTGGTGTGCGATCGATCTTTATAATATCATGAACACTTTACTGTCCACAGCATTTACTAAAATGAGCCTTAATCTGTGAGGCTAAATAATAGAAACACCTTTATTTTATTAATTACGGCTTAACAGCACCATAATGCTCCAAACTGAGCTGAATCGCCACCGCTCATAAACTGTTAATCTCTTAATCACGAAGGCAGATATATTGCATTATGTAATTAGTTTTCGATAATAAACTGTCAGCTAAGTGTATATTTTTGTGTATCCTCTTAAGGCAAAGAGGGAGAACCACAGCAGGAATGGAAATTCTTTGGTAGAAGGTCTGGGGTCAGGGTATCTGTGGATAATCCGTAAAATACTTTTTAAATAATGAGACAACAAACAGATATATTTTAGATGAATATTTATTGATAAGTAATTTGGAGATGTGACTCCCACCACCAACAGAATGAATAGTTAATAATAATGATCTGCATATTTTTTTAAATGATTAATCCCAATATGATGCTATAATGTTAAACCCACTGTAATGGCCTTAACAGACTTCTCCTCCGACAGATTGGTCAAAGAAACTCAGGACTAGAGAACTATTTCCTGCAGTACAACAGGTTGATGCGGTTGATGTCGTTCCGGCTCATCTGCTTGGCCGTGCCAAACACGGCGTTGGGGTTTGGAAAAGCCACCAAGGTGGGGTTTTTGTTGTCCTTGGAGAATACCAGCCTTAAAAGAAGAGAAGATCAGTCATCAATTATTTTAGATTGAAATCTCCTACTCATGTAGAGACTTTATATAAAATACAGAGCTTTGGTCCTTGAAGGATAATTATAATAAGTGTGTGTGTGCGCGCGCGTGCGCGTGCGTGTGCATCCAAAGCCTGATAATATCTTATTCCTCTAAGTCATAGAGCTCCATTATTGCTCAATATGCTTTGGCAATATTGTTTCACAGTCATGCCAATAAAGCTAATTGAATTGATTGACATGTTCCTTTGTTACCATGAACACACTCACTGTAGTTTATTTTGAGTCAAACCCGCAAACACCATCCTGCTGCTGCACCAAATGTGTATAAATCTGCCACTAAAAATAGTCCCCAACAAATGCTAAACTGTATGTGTGATTTCAAATGTTATAAATGTAGTGCCCAGCCATTTACAAAAAACCTACTGAGCTTGTAACACTGTATACAGTATAAGTAGACTTTGAAAGCAGCTTAAGGATGTGAACAACAGACAGGTTAGGGATCTCAGAAAGTATTGAGAGGTTATTTACATGTTGTAATGACAAAATAAAGAATATCACAAGCTGTATCCTTTAAAACCAACCAAAATCATCCATGTGTCACCTGTAGATTTTTGTTGTTTTAGGGCTGCTTGCTAACACTTTAGCATGCACTGTCCTGTGACAGTAAAGTGAGAAAATGAAAGGTGTGTGTTGAAAAGGTATTGTTGTTGAATCTTTGACTTTTGTGATATTAATGACTATAGTGTGTCTTTCAATATGACAAGTCTCTAGCTTCTTTTAAATCTGTTCTTAAAACTTGTCTTTTTGTGAAAGTTTTTGGAAATGTTTAATATATTTTTATATTATTTTCACTGTTTATTTGATCTGGTTTTATTTATTTTTGTAAAGCACTTTGTAATACTGTTAAGAAAAGTTCTATATAAATAACGGTTCTTCTTCTTCTTCTTCTTCTTCTTTATAGTACAGTGTGCATGTATAGTATAGTTTATAGTAAATAAATTGTGTACCATAAAATCATGGATTACAAAGTAATTTAACCAAATATAAAACAATGAACAGTAAACAATTTAAATCAAATAGCAAAAAACAAATGAGGAAAAAGGACCGTTGAAAGGTTGTTTTGTTTTGTTATTTGTATTATCCTACTCAGTCTCTATCACTCAGCAGGCCAATCATCCAGAAACTTTTTTTACACTCACAGGCACAGTACAACAGAATTCATAGAAAGATTAATCCCATGTTAAACTGACCTGCCGTAGTGCATGACAGAGCCGTAGTCATATGGAGTTCCCTGGTTCAGAGTGCTGATTTTGTTGAAGTTGTGTTCCTGACCTGCAATGGGAATCATATGTGTGTATGATAAAATAAATAAAGTATATGTTCTGTACTTCAAAATCGTAATCTTGGTTCAGTCAATAGTACTTTAGTAAATGTGCAAAGACCACATTTGGTCTGTTGCTGATTAGTCAGCAAACAAAAGTCAGTGAGTGAAGCAGCACGTGGCTGTGATTGTGGTTATCGAGCACAATTCACTTTCATTAGATACCATTCAAAAATGGCCTTAAATCTCCAAATCCACAGCTCACTATTTATGTTTTTAACCAACTAGCTTTAAAACAATGAACAGTGAGTAATCTGTTGTCTCTGCCGCCTCATTGATGCAACCGACCTTTCATGACGTTCTGCAGCAGGACCCGGATGTGCTGGTCCCTGTCAGAGCGACTCTGCTCATGGTTGAAGCCCAGGGCGTGGAGCAGCTCATGCTGGATTATTCCGTGGTAAATGCAGCCCGGACGGCTCAGAGACACGGTCTGGCCATTGCCCTGGCGACCCACATAGGAGTAGCAACTGCAGTGATGTTGGAGATCAAAAGTGGTTCATCCTTCTTTCAGCAAGACACTTAACATGGCTGCTTTCTTACTGAACGTCATTCTGGGTAAACTTGTCATTGACACACTATATTACATTAACAGACGAGCCTCATCCCCTACGTACCCATTCAGAGACTGAATGTGGAGGAAGTCCTTCTGGTTGGTGCGACGGATGAAGCGAATGCAGGTGGAGAAGGAGAAGGAGTTGATGGCTCCATTGATTGTAACCAGTTCCTGAGAAGCTGGAGGAGAAAAGACAAAGATGGAAACAACACTTACAGTCAACAAATCCCATAAAAAGACCAAAACGAACAATGAGTCTCTCAGTAATTTCTTATTTCCCTATACCGTCTGTCTCTCTTTGCCCCAATCCTATTACTACCTACCAGGTTCCTACTGAAGATGTCAGTCTTTGAAAATGGCTCACTAATATATAGTTTTTGGTTTTTTTTAAAGCTCGGTAATTCTTAAAACAGCTGATCACAGTTGTATTTAACAAACGTCACTCAAACAGGAGGAAATAGTGCATTTTTTGGGGACTATTTTCAGTGGCAGATTAATCCACATTTGGTGCTCTGCTCTAATGAGTACAACAATGGAGCTCTGTGGCACAGAGGAATAACATATATCCGGCAATATATGTCAGTTCATTGCTGGTTTTGGTCTTTGCTTGGGATTCGTTGATATATAAAATCTAAAATATCTCCAGCCTTATTCGAAATAAGGAAATTGAATCTTTACAAAATATTTTTTTAAATGTATCCTTGAACGTTAGGTTAGGACTAACAAGAATGCCAAAATACTCTATTATACTTCTGTTCAGTAAATTACCTCCACTGTTAGTGCTACAACTTCGTTGTACATTTCTAATGTTAACTTACGTTACATCAAGGTTACAACATATAGTTAACATAATGCTAACACTTGGCATGTCAGTGTGTTAGCTGCATTTTGGCTAAAAGTTAAACTATCTCATGATAGTGATGATAAAAGTGTTGGACAAGTGGAAATTTGGACCAGTTGTTTGCACTATTTGAAATGTCACCAAAGTAAAACTGACAGAAAGCTCACTCCACAATCCCATCCCTAGAGCAATGACTAAAATATAAGTTAAACAGGAGACTAAAGCTCAAAAATGTATTAGGAAGATTTTTACCATAAATTCAAGTGTAAAAATGTGTCTAAGAGAATATAAACAGTAGCAGAGACATTTGTTATAAACCAAAATGTTTCAAGCACAGTGTACAGGGGAACATATGGAGGTACTTACAGTAGTGGTTAGCGATGACATAGGGAATGTAGACCTTGCCATCGGTGGCTTTAGGCCACATACAACCAGTCAGGACGCAGGGGTCGGCGTTTTTCAGGGTGGGCAGACGAGACACGGCAATGTCACCTCTAATCTCGATATTGTCTCGGTTACGGACTGCAGACAGTGAGAAGGAAAGAAAACCCAAACATCATCTTCATAGGCACTTTTCAAGACATGCTGACATGCCGTGGCATAAAAACCCCACAAACAGCTAAATAAAATATAATTACTGATGGTTAAATTCCATTTAGACACTTTTAGTTTCAGGGTCCTAGTATTGTGCATGCTGACTCATGCTCACTGTCAAGAACAGAGCAATTGTTAATGTTATTAGAAAGATGTGCTTTTCCTACAATGACTAGTCAAAATGTCTGATGTAAAAAAAGGCCTTAATAGTGATGACTTCAACCATATAACCAGGCTCTGTCTTGAGTACATGAAAACCCCTCAACATAATTCAATAAAGTCAGAAATTATGGATGGTCATGTTGGAACAAAAGTGTTTTTGTGGCTCCTGAAAAGATAACAGTGTGTTTGACCCATTAATAGAGACATTTTTACAGCTTGCATTGTTTGAGTCAGTATGACGGATTTACTGTGTCTTACTGAGATTTTTGTTGGCTTTCTGCAGCTGCTCTGAGACGGTCAGGTCACCCTCAGATTCATTGTTATTGCCACCGCTCACCTTATTCACATCCTGCAAATAGAAAGTGAAGGCGTCTCTGTCATGTTGTCAAGAAATTATAACAATTTGACCTCTGATGAAAAATGTTTGGAGGGAAAATATCAAAAGGGCAATGGTCAACTAACACAGGTGTGTGTAAAGCACAATGAAACTACTTGGGACTACCCAAAATCTGGACACCACTATGATTTTATTATTTGTACTGAGGGTTGCCTAGAAAGCAGTATTGATACTAAGGGTCTTATTCTGGTGAAATGAAGTAAATCAACCTTGTTGTATGAATTGTGCCATATCAAGTAGATGCATGTGTTTCTACTGTGTTATATGTGATGAAAAATCAGCTATTTAACAATAAAAATATTACAAAATAATGAAATAAGTCTAAAAACAACTTTAGGTTGATGTTTTGTCAGCTGTAAATAAGGTCAAGAATGAACTTTTAACTTTTAAGTCACAGATGTCTGTAAAGTGGTTAGAAAAATAAAACTACAATCCCATTACAACTATGCAAACTCTATCTGCTGAGGAAGATTGTGTGGTACAAATGAAAAGCACCCCGGAGGCACTTACCCCCGCCTCGGTCCAGGCTGAGACTGCAAGCAGGGCCAGGAGACCCAGGATGCACTTCATTGCTGCCATGCTATCGAACAACCTGCAGGCTGAAACACAGCACCAGTCAAACCGAAACAAACACCAGCATTAGAATTAGCAGCATGAGGAGCAGGCAGGCATTTTTATTCACTTACCTTTACCTCTTTATTTCAGGTTTTAATGTAGGAAATGTGGAGCTCTGTGAAGACACCGGTCATCCTCTTTTATAGCAAAACACAGAGGTCCACCTTCCAAACACATAAAATTACCTCCCTAATCCTGATATTTACTTTGTTAAACCTTCATAAAGAAGTGAAGTTGATTTTTCACATCTTTCTAGCCAAGACACCAAGATCCACCTAAAGCAAATATTTGACCCTACTAATCCAAGGATGTTGATACTGATCTTTACTAAGTCCTATCTGATATCAGATATAGTTCACGCTCTGTGAACATTCTGGATTCACTTACAGATTCTGACGAAGTGTTGATGAGGTCAGGTCACAGAGCTTGACAGACGTTCAATGGAAACACTGCCAAATGAGTCCCTCAGGTTAAAAAGTGTCCATACATTGAGTACATTTTGCTGATTATACATTTTGATTTTATACATTGAAGACTTTTACTTGTAATCGAGTATGAACTTATGTAAATAAATGTCCAAATGCAAGAGACATCAAATTATTAAAAATCTCTTTCTCTGTGGGTTTTGAAATGTGCCTAGTTGAAGTATCAATTCACTCCTTTGTTCAATTATTCAATTCTTAAATATTAGGAAGCAAGTAAACATTTCTATTTGAAATTGCAGCATTAATTTACCATTTGTACAATCACATCATTGTTAACCTTGGATGTTACCTCACATCAAAATAAATTCTAAACCCTGTATAAATTTCAAAACGAGATCAATTTGCATCTTAAACATCCTTGAGGCTGAAACATCTTGGCGCATGTGCAACATGATATGTCCTGAACTGACAGGCCCAATATTTACTTACATTATTTTGTAAAGCTTGTTGATAAAGATACCAATAATCCTGCAACATTGACAGTTTCACTGTATTATGGAAACGGTACACACCCAATAGAATACGGGAAATGTAACATCTACCTAGCTGTTTACATTCCGCCCTCTGCAAACTCGACGTCGGCGTGTAACATCATTCCCACCTCCATTGCTGAACTCCAAACTCAACACCCGAGTGCCCCCATAGTGATCTCAGGTGACTTCAGACAGAGATCAAACAGACTGGGATGCACTCTGTGAGCCACATGGAGAGGACATAGATGGGCTTACTGAGTGTATCTCGGGCTACGTTAACTTCAGTGAGGACAGCACTGTCCCAACAAAGACTGTTCAGTGTTATTCAAACAACAAACCGTGGGTAACAAAGGACATCAAGGACATCCTGACTAACAAGAGGAGGGCTTCCAGAGATGGTAATAGGGAGAAGGTGAAGACCATTCAGGGTGACCTGAAAGTAAAGATCAGGGAGGCTAAGGATAGTTACAGGAGGAAGCTGGAGCGCAAACTCCAGCAGAACAACAAGAGGGAGGTCTGGAGCAGCATGAGGAAGATAACAACATCGCTCAAAGCCTGTGAGCTCCCCAGCTATGTGTAGTCCTTTACCATCTCTTCAACCTGAGCCTGAGTCTCCAAAGGGTCCCTGTACTGTGGAAGACATTTCGCCTCGTGCCTGTACCAAAGATGCCACATCCCAGTGGCTCCAAGCCTGTGGCACTGACCTCCCACAGTATGAAGACCCTGGAGAAACTGGTTCTGGAAGAACTGCGGCCCATGGTCAGACCTCTCCTGGACCCCCTCAAGTTTGCCTACCTAGAGCACGGGGTCAGAGAGAAATATCTGAACTCTGTGGTACTTTACCATGTTTTCTGTGGTAATGTACTGCATGCCCTATCATACATTCTGTGGTAATGCGCTTTACATCAAACATCATAATATTTACAAAATCCAGCCATTCTGAAAAATGTGAACTCCATTATTACCATTTAAGTTTGTTTAATTAGACTAACAAAATATGTGACAGTGAAACACTTCCATCAGACGTAAGAAATCTTTATTTTTCTGGTAAGGCATATCTTAGTAAGCTGAAACGACAGTAATTGATAGTTTGATGATCAGATTATTAACCAGCAACGATTTTGATAATAGATATTAAAAAAGGTCAGTTTCAAGTTTTTATACAGTCTATGGTTCCAAAGTAGACCTAAAGGGACCTTAGATCATCTAAATTATCTCAACCGGAATGGATCAAAGCAATTAGATGTGTTGAGGAATTTTCTACTGTATAAAGCTTAAGAATGAACTTGAACAAATCTGTTAATTAGGCTACCACTTAAGGAATGTGAACTATCAGAAGTTAATGGTATCTCTGCGAAGAACCCAGTTAAATACCTGGGTGTGATAAGAATGATAAACTCTGCAATAACCTAAACTTCAGCCCTATGATTAAACAAATAATGAAAAAGGTTCAACATGTGGTGGATGAGGCATCTTTCACTGAATGGTATGTTATACTATCTAATACTGAGGGAATATCCATATGTAGGCTATGTATCCTTATCACTGGAAATGCCTACTGAAATATACAAAGAATTAGATAAGATCTTATTTCATTTCATTTGGAGGAACAAATGTCATTATTTAGGGAAAAATGAGGTCTGGAGGTTTTAAGTTTTGAAACCTTAAACAATACTTTCCAAAGTTAAATGGCTAAGTTGATAAAAAAAAAAAAAGACTTGATAAATTATTGTGAAGTTATCAAACTTTTATTTATTCGCATGGTTGCCATTATTCAATTCAAAAACACCAAAGTATGAAGAAGACATCGCGAACCAGACAATCTTTTAATTTGGCGAGAGGGAGCATGAGACGAGGCTCCACAGTTTTGGGTTGCTGCCACACAGACCACTCGCTTTTGGAGAGAGAGCGCTAAGGGCCCATGTCCACCGACGCATTTTTTTTATGACGCCTGCGTCTTTTTTCAATTCATTGCAATGGGAGCGCCGCGTTTTTACAAGCTGGTAAGCGTGTTTTCTGCGCCAGGCGCTGAGCGGTTTTTTCCGGTCACTTAGAGTTGACAAATGTTCAACTTTAGGAAAAACGCTGCTCATCACCGTCACTTTTTACCCAGCTGTCCAATCAAAGTAGAGGAGGGGGGAGGAGGTAAAAATAGCCTACCACACCGTGGCAACGGTTACTGGGGCGAGTTCAATCTCAAAACGTTTTGCACCGGTTTGCAACGTTTTCTGATTGAATGTCATGTTTCCTTGCAACGTTGCGCAACGGGCTTCGAGGTAGCCTACTTAAATAACAAGCTTCTGAAATATAGGCCTGTAGCGGGAGCAGCCCAATAACAGCTATAGCCTAAACAGGTAAACAGTGTGGAAGTGCCGTGGTACCATCACAATTTTCTAGTGAGTGAACAGTAGCCTATTGCATAATGTGAGATATGTAGCCTGCATATGAAGTCTGACATGCAGGAAACAGTGTCCATCCACTTTGATTGTTTAAGCACCAAGCATCACTGATGTAAACACAGAGTCCTCCTCCTCTCCTCTCGCCGGGTCCAGGACACTGATGGGGCAGGTCTATGTAAAGATGTCGGCTTAACAGTCTTCGATATGCCGGTGATGACTCCCATTTCCTCCAGACCGGACATTTACCGGGAGCAGCCTTACATCCAAGCTGGGCCAGCATGGCTCTATCCCGGCTGTCTTCTTTCTCCTCTGGAGCGATCACCCGCCGTACGGTGCGTGGTCGTTTTTGATTGAAGTCTACATAAATATGTCTGTTTAAGCAGTAGGCTAGTAGGCTACTATATAAACATAGGAAGTTCTCCATTCAAAGTAAAATTCAGTAGCCTAAACTGGAGTTTAACGCTGAGAACAGCTGAGCATACACAGCTATGGCTCGGAGGTAGGATAACGGAAGAAGAAAGGTATTGCAAGGGAACGCAAAACATATTGCGAGGGATGCAAAAGTATTGCGAGGGGACGCAAAGTAGTCCTCAAAAAAAATTCGTAGTTCACCAAAAAATATTCCTCACTGAGCCCTCGGAGCCACCTGAACCGGGCCTCCAGGGGAAACGGTGGTACTCGCCCACAAAATCCATACGGTGAGTCCATCCTCTCTCTCTACCAGCTTAAACCTTCCTTTCACACAGAGCAAGGGCCAGAGCAGGGACTCTGCTCTGTGTTACCATTTTTATATCCAGTAAAGTTAGGTAGAAACATATTTAACGGCCCTGGTAGAACTACTTGCTACAACGGATTTTATGTACCATAGCAACCAATCGGAAATAAACTTTAAGCCTCAAAAACGCCCACTAGCCCTTTCTGCTGGGTGTTTTCAGAAGAGCAGCTGGCAAAAAACGCTTTGGTGGACATAGGCCCTAAGGAGATTCTAGTACAGAGGTGTCCAAACTACGGCCCGCGGGCCAACTGTGGCCCGTTGTCTGTTTTGAATTGGCCCGCAGTAAATTCTAAAATTATAATGGAATATGGCCCACACATGAAACTTGTACTTGACTGTATTGTACTTCCTAGTGTTATACTTAGTTATATATGCTGTTTAAGATAGAACTGCCTACCATTTTTGTAACAAAAAAATAAAACCAGTAATGGAAAGTTGTGATAAGCATCTTCAATTATCAAGCATAATGTACATTTGATTGATATTACTTAATTGAATACTCTAGAGTTGAGGCAAAATACCTTACCTCTAGTGAGTGGCCCAGCCCTTCATATATTTTTCTGTATGTGGCCCTCATTGAAAAAAGTTTGGACAACCCTGTTCTAGTAAGTCCCCGTTCAGCCTTCCATGAGTCAACAGCTATCGCTATAAGTTTGCTCGTCTTTGTAAAATAAATGTAATTTGTTCTGTGGTTTTGTCCGCAAGATAAGCCATTGTGAGTATCTGTGCTAAAGTTTCTGATAAGAGGACAATTAAGTTTCTATTCGAAGCTTATGGATTGTTGTTTGACGCTAGCACATAGCATAGTAATTAGCTGATGCTAATAGGTACGCGACTATCGCTGCTGTCGCGGCTGCCATCTTGGTTCTGCTAGAAGTAACTCCGGATTTGTTCAGGTGACGTGTGGTGTTATGAAAAAAAAATGCTTCTTTTGCTTTGTTGATTGCGGAATTTCCAGGGAAGAACCATAGATACCTTCTCAATTTCAGTCACCTTCTTTCCCGCAGAACCTACGGCAGTGCGAGCACGCCAAAGTGTTTTGCTCGTAAAGTCGTTTTTGCTGAAGGTGAGTAAAAACATTCTTGAAACTGTATATATTTAGTTTAATTGCTAAACTATGTGAATGAAATTTCAATGAATTTGAACAACGACCACAGGAGTTTGAATGTAATTAAAGCAGCCAACACTGTGTCATAGACATGTAGTAGATTAGAATGTATGTGAAAGTTCTCATGTCAAATAGTAAAGCTATAAAAGTTGTTTTGTTAGATGGAGTAATTCTCATGGGGTATTAATCATTGCAGATAATGTAAATAGAAGATAGTTACTGAACTGAGTCTCTAATGACAGTGAGTGAGAGAGGAAGTCTTCATTGTCTAATGTAGTTAGTGTGACTGATATGACCGAGGGTTTCCTCATTTATGTTCTAGACCACAACATTTAAGGGAGGACTCAAAGGTATGGAAAATACTGTAAACAAAAAATGAAGTGTCTTCCACTTACACATTTTTTCCTGGTGTATTTAGCAAAAATGCCAAAGGTCAAAAGAAAGAAAAAATGTCCAGAGAAGCTAGATCCAGAAAGGGGCTGGTTGTTTCTGGAGGAAAACTTCAGTGAGCCATCTACACATGATCAACTAAAGAATGGGCATCTGCTGTTACTTTATCATGGCGGC
This sequence comes from Lepomis macrochirus, assembly GCA_024633595.2. Lineage (NCBI taxonomy): Eukaryota > Metazoa > Chordata > Actinopteri > Centrarchiformes > Centrarchidae > Lepomis > Lepomis macrochirus. The sequence continues at coordinate 6,306,422 of JALXJV020000008.1, forward strand.
GACAAGTCTCCAGCCCAAACTGTCAAAGCTATCCAAGAAATGCTCTACTCAATCCCCATCACATTTGGCAAAGAAAGTGCAGAAATATGAGCACCATCTCACTTGTCAGTCAGACATGGACAGCTACACAAAGGTAAGCATTATCCCACATACTGTGTTTTTTATTTCCTTCAATAACCAGCTGTATAGGTAACTGTTAATTGCTGGAAGTCTCTCTGAATATTAATCATATAAATTGAGCACTATATTAAATCATACTTGCTGATGATTCTGGAATGTGACAGTGTTATCAGCAATGCATAACAATAAAAATAATTGTCTCCATTGATTATTTTACTGATGCTTTGAAGATTTTGTCCAATTCATAACAGTCCCTGGCATGCCTGATGTTCAAGCTGATGTAGTGATGTCTGAGGATTCCAGTCCTACTACGCCTTCCATCGAGTTCTCTCTTCAAGCAAGAAGCCTTCCTTCCATCACTGATGTTGTTCCCAGCCCAGCATTAGGATCCTTTGAGCTGAACAAGGTTCAACCTCCCCATGGTGTTGATGTGAATGATGACCCAAGTCGGCCAAGTCGGGTTTGATGACACCAAGGAAACTTAAGATGCAACAGACATTAGCTTTTGTTGCGAGACAAAGAGCTAAGATGAAGCAAAATCAATTGAACAATGTGTACACGTTAATTCAATACATGTAATTTCATCTGACAAGTGCCCCATTATTGCAGTTGATCCGTTAGCCAGGGGAAGTGCAGAGGATTATGAAGTGCACATTAACCAGTCTGTAGACAATTTAGTAGAGGTACATTGTGCTTTTCACCAAGCTCAAGAAATAATGAACACAGTAGACTTTCCAAAGGTACGGTCAGAAATAACTGCATCCGTTTCAAATTCTATGACAGACAGGGCAGCTGTTAACCATGCCACTATTGAACGATTATAGAATTAAATTAATAATTTAAATTGCCCCCTACATCCACTAGAAACTATTGCTACTGAATGTTGCAAAGCATTGAAGCAGAAGGAACCATCTAACATTGTGAAGAAGGTGCTGGGTTCTGATTGCATGGCCAATGATTTAGTTCTGGGCTTGAATAAATTCAGGTACAAAGATGCAGCTGGGGATTAGGGATAGGAATCACCAGAGGCCCCACGATATGATATTATCACGATATTTATGTTGCGTGTTACGTCCTCTCGTGGCTCAAGCCCAGAGGTGGAGAGAGGAGTAACAAATATAAATGAAAACCGGGTCTAAAGACACAGGAAAAAGATTATGTGCAAACAAATAGATATTTGTTAACATACATATCTTACAGAGGAACAGAAGAGACACAGACAAAGAACTAGAACACTTAACAAAAGGCAGTGATATAGCTTTTAACCAAAACACAAAAACTAGCAACTTAAATTAACACATTTAACACCCTCCCTCTTCCAAGGGAGTATGCGAGCCAACAGCTCCGCTAGTCCCAAGCACACAGTTCCGAGCAGCTCCATTCCTGCTGCACCCAAGCTGACTGGCTGAGCTGCCCATTGGCCAGCTCCAACCTCCATTGGCCAATGTGCATCTCAGCCAGGCTGCACAGGTGCGAGCCAGTCACCCACTCAACACCTGAGGAGAATTGGTCACGGTAACGGAAGTTCTAGACAGGTTAAAAGTATTTCAACAAGATCCTCAACAAATTCTCTCTGTAACACATATGTTTGGTGCTGAGCTGTCCAGCAGTCCAGATCTTGAGGCCCTTCTGGTGGAGCCTGTTGACAGAGATCTCTTTCTGTCAATGATGGAAGGATGTATAAATGCAGTCTACAATGTCCTCACAAGGCAGTACCAGAGGTACTTTAACATGGATGTAAATGATCAGCTGAGGAAGGAGACAGAAAGTGCCCTTTTACATAACATTGACGCAGAGCAAGTGATGGGCATGTTTTCTGCTCTAAAGGCCCCAAATGCCACCTTGTGCTTCATCTCCTGTAAGATTCTGAAAAAAGAATTCTGACATCTGAAAAAAGAGAAAAACTGATTAAAGTTGCCATAAAAAATGCAATGAAACAGAGAAGAAAGAACTGTGCTGAAATTCAAGAGGAAGTAATGAAGAGACTTGCAGCTAAACAGCAGCAAAGACAGGAAAGTGACAGGAAGAAGCTGTAGGCAAAACTGAAGAAGCCAAACTTTGATTTGAGCATTGAATTCCCTGAGATGGACGAAGACTATAGGTTCCGTGTTGATGAAATTGTAGGGGGCAAGGTTGTGGGCAGAGGAATATGCCACATCTGGTTTGACAAGGACACAAAAAGTGAAACCATGTGTTATGGACAAATTGATAAATATCTGAAGAAATAAGAAGGCACATATGTAATTGGTTAATGGATTGAAGGACAAAATTATGAGGATGATGCCACTGATTATGAAATTTTGAAATACCAACTTGCACCCGATTTGATTCTGATAGATTTGACCCTATCTTAATGTGGGTGAAATGTAATGTAATTGTAAGACATAAAATAGATATGTGTTGAATGTTTGTAATCTAAAACTTATAAAGGAGTTTAGATACGGCCAATATGGCCAATTTGGGGGTTATTGTTGAGTAATTTATCAGTATTGCAGCAACTTGCTTCACACCAAAACCTCTAAATCACTCAGTTTATTACACAGGGTGGTCTGTTAAGTACAATGTTCTATTTCCAAACAGTTTTAAATCTTTGTAACTTTGTTTGTCTAAATAAAGAGTATTAGTTGGTGTAATTAGTGGTTTGGGGTTTTTTTTATATATTATAGTGTACCTGACTTTTCAGAAGTAGAATGTGTAGAGGATATGGTAAACAGCTTATCCTAAAAAAATCAAGCCAATATCTCAGAAATAAAAAAAGTTGTTGTGAAAAACATTAAAATTTTTATGATTCAGGTCACAACTTTTTTTTCCATTATAATGGAAAACAAGGGACAAAAAATGACGACTCAATATTTTGTTTTTCTTTTTGTTATTCTTGACCCCATGGTGTCATTTTAAATGATTTTTCAGGCTCTTTCTATATGTGCAACTAATTTTAGCATTTAAACATGTTGAAAATTTTACTCACATACCTACTAACAAGCTCGCTAATGGACTATAGGCTGCTATTCACTAACTCAGCAGGACCTGGGAGCTTGTAGAAGATCTTTACCGAACTGCACTCTAAGCCACCCGGGACCGCTCTGAGTTCCTCTGGCAACGTTGGAGACAAGGACAAGGAGTTAGTGACCGGGTGTGGATCACGCATGTGGCCTACCATTGGACTTGGAGCTGTGACTGTGAGCGCCGAGCGTGTTTCACTAGAGAGGAGGAATACATAGAGCCGAGTAAATCTGGTGGGATTAACACTCATTTTGCACAAGGTAACTTAACTTTATTTTATTTTGCTCTTTGAGTGACGTGACCACTGAGTTTTGGGTCACTACGTTCCCCAACATCCATACAGGCCTGCAACGTAGTGTTAACTTGGCGTTTGAGGCTTTAGGACTAGTTAATAATCATTTCATTAAGCATTATTGAAGCTGTGAATTTTGATTGACACACTGGGTGTGATTTTGTGTTGTGTGCGGTGAAAAGCCTGCAATTTGTATTTATTTTACCTTGAAACCAGAAAAGCATGTTTTTTTATTTATTTTATTTATTATTCCTTATTAAAGGGAGGGTTATTGTTTATACTTTATTTCAAGTGGTGAGTGAATATGTGCCTCATTATTCACAAGTGTACAGCAGTATTTAGTGCGTAAATGGAGTACAGTGCAGAGATCCAAAAAATTACTTAACATTTTAAGTAAACTAGAACAAGAGTAAAATAACCCAGAGCCCACTCATTTAATTCATGAGTACAAAAGGGCTACATGTTCAAGGCTTGGCACAGCTCAGGACAATTAATCATTGTTTGTAACACCATGCACGATGTGTCTTAACTGAACTTACTGAGGTTCTTCTGCACCTTCTCCACCTTCCAGCCCTGGCAGCAGCTATTTGTTTGTGACCCTTTTAATAGAAATTCTTGTTTCCTGTTTCTTTGGGTTACTAGTCCTGTTTTTGTGGCTTTATTTTAGCTTTAGTTTAAGGTTGGTTTAAGGTAGAGGGAAATCTCCAGATCATACTTTCTTTTGATAATTTTGGCCTGCCCATCAGACTTATTTTGTTTTGAGTGTTTGCGATTGAGGATTTCAGACATTTTTCATAGTTTATTTAATAAACTTAATGTTTTGGTTGCAGCTCCTTGACTATTTGATTGTCTTATACCTCTTTGGCAATATGCCTTGCTGGGGGTTCTAACACACACCACATTTTTATTCACCATTTATTACCAGATAGTCTCAGCAAGCAGCGTACCAGGTGGTGATGGTGGAAGTGAGTCCATCCTTACCTCCTCCATCACCAACTGGTACGCTGGTGCCACCACCAGGGACAAAGGCAGGCTGCAGCTTTACATTCACTCAGCAGAGAAGGTGATTGAAACCTTGCGCCACAAGAACACTGTCTTTCTGACTGCAGTGGGCCTCTTCAACAAGGCCCAGGTCCCCACTGTCACTGACATCGTGCCCCCCCCCAAACACATATGCACACCTGACCCCTCGTGTTACAACAATGCTCAACTTCTGTGTCCATTGCACTAATTCTTTTATGCTTACTGCCAATTTTTCTTCCTCAGGACAGACAGAACAAAGGCAACATTACAACTGACTTGCATGTGTGTTAGACAAAAGTTCAGCCTTTGTGCGTCTGAATCTGATCCACAGTGTCACACATACCTGCACCTTATATTAGCTACCCATCAGCCACTTTTAGAGTGTAATGTGTTTGTTTTAGGTACGCCTTTTCCAAGAACCAACCCACCATGGTGCCAATCCCTGATCCAAACATGGAGTTCGGAACAGCCACTGAGATGAGCCAGAACAACATCACCAGGGTCAACAGGCTCAACAGGGTCAACTACTGATAGGCCAGACTAGTAAATACACACACACACACACACACAGAGAATACAGAGTGTCTTATCTGTAGGTGATCATCACAATAAACCCCATACATCCCATTTTCTACATTTAAAAAATCCCTTTTAGTTCATACTGTACAAGATGTAAGAATTATGGGAGAATGTTTGTATTTGTCCATAAGTGGGACTAAACTCTGTTTAAACACAACATTATGGCCAGTTTGTGTTTTTGGAGTGCTTCTATCTCAGTTTATATTTCCATTCAGAAGAGCACCCAGTTCACTCAGGAAGAAGGTGCATCTGTGAGAATCAGAATTAAATATGGCTTATTGCTAAAATAATAATATATTTACAAAATATCATGGATAATTGCTATCTGCCCTGAGCAGGGTGTTTCAGGTGAGTGGTTTTTGATAAATTCTTGTTTGTAAAGTGTGTATTTATGTAATATTCAGATGTTGATCAAAATATCTTCAAGATTTCTGATTTTAATTTGATTTATTTTTTTCTGTCAAAGGCCCAACTCAGGAGTTTCTTTCTGGGTTCAACTACAAATGGATTCCTTCCTGTGAGAACAGCAGTATCGATCTGTGCGATTACTGAGCCATCTTTCAGTTTGAATATGATTGAAATATAATCAGCTTCAATAAAATGTCAAAAACAAACATTGCAATGACCTTATTTCTCCTTTGGCAGTTTTTCTTATTGTAACCGTGTTCTATTCCACTCAGGACATTTTAGTTTTTCTTTAAACTGACTCCACCAGTAATATTATTATGATTTATTGTCTGCTTTGTTCATGACACTTCTATATTGGGAAGGGGTCTCAAACTTGTAACCACAGAGTCTGGCTACAAGAAACATAATCACTGACCACAAATCTTGCTTTAAAACATACAATTCAATTAGTTTTTAAAGTAGCTAGTATAGTATAAGTCGCTACAGTTCATCCATGAACACCACTAAGTTCTTCACTGTTACGTTAGTATCAGTTACACGAGTAAAGCCTGAATTTAAACTGTTTTAGTAAAACTACAAAACAGCATCGTATTTTGTATCATAAATTTCATTTTAAATTATGAGACAACAAACATATTTATTTTAGATGAATATTTATTGATAAGTAATTTGGAGATGTGACTCCCACCACCAACAAAATTAACAGTTAATAATAATTATCTGCCTAGTTATTGTAAATGATTAATCCCAATATGATGCTATAATGTTAAACCCACTGTAATGGCCTTAACAGACTTCTGATCCTACAGAAGTTAAATACATGAATGAATCAGTGAATTAATATTGGTCAAAGAAACTTCAGTGTAACATGTTCAGGAATGGAGAACTATTTCCTGCAGTACAACAGGTTGATGCGGTTGATGTCGTTCTGGCTCATCTGCGTGGCCATGCCAAACACGGCATTGGGGTTTGGAATAGCCACCAAGGTGGGATTGTAGTTGTCCTTGGAGAATGCCAGCCTTAAAAGAAGAGAGGACCAGTCATCAATTATTTTACACTGAAATCTCCTACTCAAGTAGAGACTTTATATAAAATACAGAGCTTTGGTCCTTAAAGGATAAGTAAAATTATATATTTTCTTATTTTCAAAAAATCCATAAACAAAACAATCATGAATCTATCTCACTAACAAGTGTTGCACTGATTGACATGTGCACACTTTGTTACCATGAACACACACACTGTAGTTTGAGTCGAACCCGCAAACACCGTCCCGCTGCTGCACCAAATGTGTATAAATCTGCCACTAAAAATAGTCCCCAACAAATGCAAAACTTTGAGTGATTTTAAATTTTAAAAATGTAGTGCCCAGCCATTTAAAACAAAACTACTGAGCTTGTATACTGTGTACGGTATAATTAGACTTAGAAAGCAGCTTAGGGATGTGAACCACCCTGTCTCCCTTAATTCCTGATGTCCCTCACCTGTGTGCTCCCGCCCTGCTTGTTACCTCTGTGTATAAATGTTTGGTATTTTTGTTCAGTTCTTATCCGGTCATTGTTGCATTGTTGTCACTGTTGCATGTAGCATGTTTATGCTCTGTCTCGTCCTGTTGCCTGCCTGCTCGCTCCCTGTGTGTTCTTTTGGATTTCTCTTGTTCTGGATGTTTTGTTGGATTACCTTTCGTTTGGATTAAGTTTGTTCTTGGATTCCCATGACTCAGCCACTCCTTGTAAGTGTGCTCGCCTTTTGTTTATTAAAACCCTTTGAACTGTACCTACCTGTTCCCGTGTCTGCATTTGGGTCCACAAACCATCTCCACATCACCCATCGTAACATGGTTTTATTTATTTTTGTAAAGCACTTTGTAATAGTGTTAAGAAAAGTGCTATATAAATAACGGTTATTGTTCGTCTTCTTCAGCATATTATGATATATTAGTGAAGTTGATGGGGCAACATTTGACTGCACAGCAATCGCTGCAATGAATGAACATGTGCGTAAATTAAATAATTCCAAAAATGAACCTGCATCACTTACGTATCAGCACAGGCCACATTATTAAATACACTAAAAAATGTTTTCTAAAAATGTTTATAGTACAGTGTGCATATAAAATCATGGATTACAAAGTAATTTAACCAAACATAAAACAATGAACAGTAAACAATTTCAATAAAATAGCAAAAAACAAATGAGGAAAAAGGACCTTGTATTATCCTACTCACTCTCTATCACTCAGCAGGTCAATCATCCAGAAACTTTTTTTTATATCACAGGCACAGTACAACAGAATTCATAGAAAGATTAATCCAATGTTAAACTGACCTGCCGTAGTGCATGACAGAGCCGTAGTCATATGGAGTTCCCTGGTTCAGAGTGTTGATCTTGTCAAAGTTGTGTTCCTGACCTGCAATGGGAATCATATACACACACACACACACACACACACACACACCCCATCTTGATATTGTAGCTGGTCAAGCTGGAGCAAATTTAACCAGTGTGGGGAAGATTAATTTTTTTAAATTGAGTAAGTTCATAAGTTTTGAATGTAAAACCTGAATCAGTATTTCTCTCTTTGTGTATTTCTGTAGTATGAAGTTACATAAATACTCAAATAAAGCATATTTTCTGTACAAAATTGTAATCTTGGTTCAGTCAATCGTACTTTAGTAAATGTGCAAAGACCACATTTGGTCTGTTGCTGATTAGTCAGCAAACAAAAGTCAGTGAGTGAAGCAGCACGTGGCTGTGATTGTGGTTGTGGTTATCGAGCACAATTCACTTTCATTAGATACCATTCAAAATGCCCTTAAATCTCCAAATCCACAGCTCACTGTTTGCTTTAACCAACTAGCTTTAAAACAATGAACAGTGAGTAATCTGTTTTCTCTTCCTCCTCATGGATGCAACCGACCTTTCATGACGTTCTGCAGCAGGACCCGGATGTGCTGGTCCCTGTCGGAGCGACACTGCTCATGGTTGAAGCCCAGGGCGTGGAGCAGCTCATGCTGGATCGTTCCGTGGTAAATGCAGCCCTGACGGCTCAGAGACACGATCTGGCCATTGCCCTGGCGACCCACATAGGAGTAGCAACTGCAGTGATGTTGGAGATCAAAAGTGGTTCATCCTTCTTTCAGCAAGACACTTAACATGGCTGCTTTCTTACTGAACGTCATTCTGGGTAAACTTGTCATTGACACACTATATTACATTAACAGATGAGCCTCATCCCCTACGTACCCATTCAGAGACTGAATGTGGAGGAAGTCCTTCTGGTTGGTGCGACGGATGAAGCGAATGCAGGTGGAGGAGGAGAAGGAGTTGATGGCTGTGTTGATCGTAACCAGTTCCTGAGAAGCTGGAGGAGAAAAGACAAAGATGGAAACAACACTTACAGTCAACAAATCCCATAAAAACACCAAAACGAACAATGAGTCTCTCAGTAATTTCTTATTTCCCTATACTGTCTGTCTCTCTTTGCCCCAATCCTATTACTACCTACCAGGTTCCTACTGAAGATGTATGTCTTTAAAAATGGCTCACTAATATATAGTTGTTGTTTTTTTTAAAAAGGTTGGTAATTCCTTAAATAGCTGTATTTAACAAACGTCACTCAAACAGGAGGAAATAGTGCATTTTTTGGGGACTATTTTCAGTGGCAGATTAATCCACATTTGGTGCTCTGCTCTAATGAGTACAACAATGGAGCTCTGTGGCACAGAGGAATAACATATATCCGGCAATATATGTCAGTTCATTGCTGGTTTTGGTCTTTGCTTGGGATTCGTTGATATATGAAATCTAAAATATCACCAGCCTTATTCTAAGGAAATAAGGAAATTGAATCTTTACAATTATGTTTTTTTAAATGTATCCTTGAACGTTAGGTTAGGACTAACAAGAATGCCAAAATACTCTAATATACTTCTGTTCAGTAAATTACCTCCACTGTTAGTGCTACAACTTCGTTGTACATTTCTAATGTTAACTTACATTACATGAAGGTTACAACATATTGTTTTAACAGCATTTCAGTGTCATATTTAAACCTATGCTAAGGACCTGCTATTGAAATATAATTTATAAAGGTTGTTGAAACAGTGGTGATATTGTATATTGACTTTTGAGTGAGACGTATATTATCCATCCATCCATCAATCGTCAACCGCTTATCTTGCATACAGGGTTGCGGGGGAGATGTATAATATTATTTAACCTTCAAATCCCCAAAACACTGCTCACCTAGATGCTAACACTTAGCATGTCAGTGTGTTAGCTGCATTTTGGCTAAAAGTTAAACTATCTGATAATAATTTAAACATCAAACTCAAGTGTTGGACAAGTGGAGATTTGGACCAGTTGTTTGCACTATTTGAAATGTCACTAAAGTAAAACTGACAGAAAGCTCACTCCACAATCCCATCCCTAGAGCAATGACTAAAATATAAGTTAAACAGGAGACTAAAGCTCAAAAATCTAGTAGGAAGATTTTACCATAAATTCAAGAGTAAAAAATGTGTCTAAGAGAATATAAACAGTAGCAGAGACTTTTGTTATGAACCAAAATGTTTCAGGCACAGTGTACAGGGGAACATATGGAGGTACTTACAGTAGTGGTTAGCGATGACATAGGGAATGTAGACTTTGCCATCAGCGGCTTTAGGCCACATACAACCACGCTGGACGCAGGGGTCGGCGTTTTTCAGGGTGGGCAGACGAGACACGGCAATGTCACCTCTAATCTCGATATTGTCTCTGTTACGGACTGCAGCCAGTGAGAGGGAAAGAAAACCCCAACCCAAACATCATCTTCATAGGAACTTTTTAAGACATGCTGACATGCGGCAGTAGCAAACAAACAAACAACTGTGAGAATATAATATAATTACTGATGGTTAAATTCCATTTAGATGCTTTTAGTTTCAGGGTCTTAGTATTATGCATGCTGACCCATGCTGACTGTCTCTTATGGCTTACTGGAACCAATTGTTATTGTTATTAGGAACAGGTGCTTATTCCTCTGAGAAGTCAAAACATCTGCTGTAAAAATAAAAAAATAAAAAAGCCCCATACAGTGATGACTTCAACCATATAACCAGGCTCTGTCTTGAGTACATGAAAACCCCTCAACATAATTCAGTAAAGTCAGAAATAATTGATGGCAAAGAACAAAAGTGTTTTTGTGGCTCCTGAAAAGATAACAGTGTGTTTGACCCATTAATAGACATTTTTGCATCTTAAATTGTTTGAGTCAGTATGACAGATATGCTGTGTCTTACTGAGATTTTTGTTGGCTTTCTCCAGTTGCTCTGAGACGGTCAGGTCACCCTCAGATTCATTGTTATTGCCACCGCTCACCTTATTCACAACCTGCAAACAGAAAGTGACAGTGTCTCTGTCGTGTTGTCAAGAAAATGTAACAATCTGACCTGAAATATTTTGTTGTGAGAATATCAAAAAAGCAATAGTCAATTAAAACAAGTGTCTCTAATGCACATTGAAACTACCTGGGTCTACTTAAAATCTGGACACCTCTATGATTTTATTTTTTGTACTCAGGGCTGCCTGGAAAGTAGATGTTGATACTGAGGGTCTTATTCTGGTGAAATGAAAGGAATTAACCTTGGTGTATGAATTGTGCTATTTGCAGTAGATGCATGTGTTTCTACAGTGTGATAAACGTGTTGAAAACACATCAGCTATTTTGAGGAAAAATATTACAAAATAAATTAAATAAGTACTACAAACATATTTGGGTTGAGACTTTTTTGTCAGATCTACAAAAAAGTCCAGAATGAACTTATAACTTTTAAGTCACCATGGATTAGATGTCTGTAAAGTGGTTAGATAAAAAATAAATATTACAGTTGCATTACAACTACGCAAACTCTATCAGCTGAGGAAGATTGTGAGGTACAATTGAACATCCCGGGGGCACTTACCCCCGCCTCGGTCCAGGCTGAGACTGCAAGCAGGGCCAGGAGACCCAGGATGCACTTCATTGCTGCCATGTTACCGAGCAACCTGCAAGCTGAAATACACCAGCAGTCAAGCCAAAACACACATCATTATTAGAATTAGCAACATTGAGAGCAGGCAGGCAGTTTTATTCACTTACCTTTACCTCTTTATTTCAGGTAGGAACGTAGAAAATGTGATGATCTGTGAAGGCACCCGTCATCCTCTTTTATAGCAAAACATATAGAGGTCCACCTTCACGTAGACACGGCATTACCTCCCTAATCCTGATATTTACGTTGTTAAACCTCAATAAACATGAAGTTGATTCTTCACATCTTTCTTGCTGACACCCTAAGCAGATATATGACCCTACTAATCCAGGGAAACAAAGAGTGTGTTGAAGTGTTCAATGTTGATATTGATTTTTACCAAGTCCTAACTGCTGTGAGATTAAGTGTTCACTTTCTGGGAACATATAGGAGCCACTTACAGATGTTATGGAAGTGTTCTCGAAGAGGTCATAGAGCTTGACAGACACTTAAACGCTGCCAAATCAGTCCTTCAGGTTTAAAAGTGTCATTCTGTGTGTTTGTACCGGAATGAACCTCAGCTGATTTAACAAATGAACAATGGCGGCCTTGTACAGAGTTGGCCCTGACATGTAGAAGAACCAGAAGACTTTTGTCTCCTTATTTTACAGACAAGGATTACAGTACATAATTAACACTACATTTATTTAGCTGACACTTTTATCCAAAGCAACTTTCAATTGCTATTTATGTCAGAGGTGTCTTGCTCAGGGACACGTTGGTGGATCTGTCATAGTGGGGATTTGAACCCCGGTCTTTTACACCAAAGACGTGTGTCTCATCCACAGCTCGATCACCACACCTACTACTATTTATGGCATCGTGTTGGTAACTGTTGCTAGTAAAAGTAGTGCTACCGCAATCATGTTGCTAATACTTGTATCTTTTAGTCCTTTACATGTATTTTACAGTTAGTAGTTACTTTCATATGAAGACTTTACATAAACAAAATATATAATAAATATATACAGTACAACTCATTATTAAATATTAAACCAATGGATCCCGACCTTTTTGGTTTGAACCTTCTCACATGGTATCATTTAACTTAACTATTCAAGGCTGGAAGAGATATATTTATTTACAGTTCATACTATACTATATGTACTATACCGCTACACATTTTAGAGGCAAATATTGTACTTTTTCCCTTCACAAAAGCTTTGGTTACTTTTCAGATGAAGATTTTACAAACACAACTTGTGATCAGAACATACAACTATGATCAGTGCTATAGATTTATTTACCGAAAAGTACATAAAGCCTTTCAAATTAGCTCCACCCCAACTACTAAAAGTACTATTCACATGTTTATGCAAATGACCGAGCACAGGGCCCAGTCTGACAAATACATACTTTAACTTTTGAAACATTGAGTACATTATGCTGATTATACATTTGTACTTCTACTGAATTGAGATTTTGAAAGCAAAACTTTTACTTGTAATTGAGTATGAACATGTGTAAATAAATGTCCAAATCACTAAATACATTTGATTTAAAGACAGTTTTGGCTTTTCTTGCAGCAACATCACTCATAGTAAGAAGCTAATTGAGTTAATACATGTTCAGACCTTTTAAAAACATTATACTGTTAACGCTTGGCGAGTATATTTTGTATAACCCTTTCATATTTAGGTCATAATGTACATTGCAGCTATATTGGGTTGCTAGTTGGACTTAGTTGGAATTCTTTTTCAAAAGAAAGCACCAGTACATTTTGTGCCAGCACTTGAAATCTGATGATATTGTAAACACTTTGTAACTGATTATAATTTTCAGTCTGTTAGACGGACTTTTGAAATGTGCCTAATTTAAATGTCAATTCACCCCTTTGTTCAATTACTCAGTTAACTATTGAGCAGCAAGAAAACATTTAAATTTTTCCCGGAATTACAGCATTAATTTCCCCTTTACATCACTGCTTATCTTGAATGTTTCCTCACATCAAACTAAATACCACCCAGACTAAAACCCTGTGTAAATGTCAAAACGTGATAAATTAACAGCTTACACATCCTTGAGGTTGAAACATCTTGGCACACATCCAACATGATATATTATGAACTGATAAGACAGGCCCAATATTTACCTACAGTATTTTGTAATGACTGTTGATAAAGATACCAATCATCCTGATACAAGTCAACATATTGGTACAGTGACAGTATGTACAGTGCATCAAGAAAATGGTGCACATATACTACAGAGATTTTTTTGAGAAAATTAAAGACTTATAATTAAAGAATATATAACATTTCTTGGTTTTTATACGTATCAGAATTGACAAAGAGTATCCCTTACTTCACATGGTAAAATAAAAGTGAGTGTTTATAATAAATTAGCTTTCAGCAGATAGTAAATAATGGCCATTTATCTATCCATTGAAGGAAGTCCTGGTGGCCTTCATGGACAGTAATCACAAGTTTTACTATATAAATTTATTTGGACATAACATTATAGAGCATAAAAATAAGGTTAATCTTTCTCCGGTGACTTATGACCAACAGGGTGACTAGACATTTTTCCCCTTGTAAGCAGGGCACAAACCCCAGATTAAAATCACTGCTGCTCTCTCAAACTTACTTTCTTTATTTTCCACTAGGAGGCGACACATCCTCACAGTTGTAAATATTTTGCCCAGACCTTCTGCTGCAGCTCCTTATCCACTTTGACACTCATATTTAAGCGCCTACATGAGACCAACAAAAGCAGGGGTTTCCAGTATCTTTAACTCTGAACACATCATGCAGAATCCTTTGCAACAGCATTTTGTCTATGAGAGAATTAAAATATACACCAAAATCCAGAAATGCAATCCATAAAAGAATCGTAAAATATGCAAATTAAGTACTATTTTATGATGATATGATAAAGTTTTAAGTGTTTTTGTGTGTAGCTGAGCTGTGGTGAGGCAAGAACTGCCATCATACATGGTTCATTTTCTGTGATTTAATAAAAGACCAACAGCAACCTCATCTTTCAGAAAAACAATGAAACTATAGATCTAACGCTTGACAACACTGGTAGCCATAGTCGCTCCCAGCCTGGGGGTCATGTAAAAAGCTAAATCTGATGGCTATGAATGGGACAGAAGAAATAATGACAAACAGTTCTACATTGCTCTTACCAAAACCATCCTGGTTGAATAAAAGAAAAATTATATCACCTGGATAAAGATGAACTGGCTTTATCTACGGGATGGTAGAAAAAGTCCAATTTATTTATTTTAATAATGATATAAAATACTCAAATCAGCTTCCACAGCTACCTACGTACCTCATGGGTACATTGGTTCACAGGCACATATGCCTGATGGTACAGATACCACAGCTACTTATTGAATTGTTTACTTTTTAAAAGAAGGTCATGTGATTTTGAGACTAAAGATACTGCGTTACTGCAGGGCCTCCTCAGTAGAGCAGTGAAAGTCATCTCAAGAGTAATCTGAAGTCAACCATCCTAAACTGGATCTCTGACATTCCTCGGTGACTGGAGCTGTGATTGACAGGCCTTCTGAAATCAATGGCAGTCTGTCACCCTGGCAGAGTTGATGATGCCCTGAGGTATACTGTGACAAGTCAGGAGATTATTTGCAGAAGGAACCATCTAAACATGTGAGAGTTGTTAGCATTGTATTACTTGAGGGCAGAAATTACCATGTTGTGTGTGTGTACTCAGGCCTGCATTTATATAACAGAATCCAGTGGACTTATCACATAGGTCCAGCTAGAAGAGATGTGCAATGAATCAGTCTTTAAACATTAGAGGTTATGAATATTTTGGATGCATGATATGTATTACTATGTATTCTTTTGTATTAGCTGTAGATTGGTCGATAGTGAAGTAGCGCATAGCACTAATATTCATTAGTATTTTATATTAGTAGTTGTATTAGCAAAACTAGGGGAGTTCTAGTGATTATATTAGCAGTAATTTCATCAGCAATAATAATAATAGTTGACTTTTTAATATTGTTTCATGCTATGTCTGTTCCACATTGGCTTACAAGATAACACAAATGACTACAAATCAGATCCAGTGCGAGCATGTTGAGACAATACGAGAAAGTTAGAAAACAAAAGAAACAAAATCACATAATTTTTATACCCAGACTATAAAATAGTGCATACAATACATTTTGCCGTGGTGGAATGAAACTAAGTACATTTCCTCTGTAGTTCAGTACAATTTTTACAGGCAAATATTTTTGTTTTTACTCCACTACATTTGTCTGACAGTTATAGTTACTTTTCCCTGTAAGAAAACATGACAGGCTTAAATGAAATAATGCTGTACTGTGCTACTAACCTACCCAGTGGTATACAAAGTATCTGAAATGCCTCCACGTTGTCGGACTACTACTTCAAAATAAACTTAGATGTATGTGTTGGTGACAAAACAGACATTAACATTAAAAACCATAAAACATTAAAGGTGCCATTCTGCATACTGAGCACTTTGGAGTATATTTTGATAATAATGCTTCTTTACTTTTGAATTTAGGAGTTTTACTTGTAGTATTTTTATTTCTACTTTTAGTAATATAAATAGTAGAAAAAAAGGTTTGTGTACTTATTCTACCACTGACATTTTGACTGTTCAATTAGTCCATTTTGCCTTCTTTTCTACGCTTTTGAAGCAAAGTTATCTGTCTTAAGTGCTCTGCACTGTAACTTTTATTGTCCTTTTTTAATCTGTTTTCTGTTATCTATTCAAGTTTAACTTATTTTTAGCTACTTATTTTATTTGACTTTTTTTATGTCTTTTTATATTGCCTTGTTTCTTTTATAACTTGCCTTAAAGCTGTTTTATGTCTTATGAATCACTTTAAATTGCCTTGTAAAAAGGTGCTATACAAATAAACTTACCTTGACTTGAGAGCATCAGTATTATATAAACATTCTAATTGTTCATTTTCTGCACACCCAGAATATTTCAGCATTTTGCCAGGATTTTTGAAACTAGATTTTAACTCAGGATGCAGCCTCAAGATGAAGTAAGAATGCAGGCATTGCCTTAGGGCTCCTGTATTGTCTGTTTATAATGTGCTTTAGTGGCGCACTAACAAATTTCCAATTAATTGAATTACCGCAAACTAATTGCCATTAGTTCAGCTGGCATTCCAGCTTTTGCCAGTGGTACATTACTAATGTTAATAGCAGGTAGTTAGTAATTAGTGGGCAATACACAAGTGGCTGTTTCTCCTTTCCTTTTGAAGTTCTGTTTAAAATAATAAAGTAGTGTCTGTATGTATGAAAAGTTTTGAAATCCAAAACTGTTTGTGGCAAATCCTTCAAAACATTGTTGATGTTTAATCAGGGTGACACTTTGGCAGAACATGTTGACTGTAACGTTTGAGAAGGAGAATGTGCTAGAGGGGATGACAGCTCCATGCATCGCTGATGTCGTCAAGTTTCTGGATGACTCATTGAGGCATCTGATGTCGGGCAGGTTCTGAACAAAAGTGCCATTCTCCCTGGTGCTGGGTGCCAAGTATCAGGGTTGTGACCCCGACCACAAGCTGGTTGGACCGGATAGGACAAAGAATCAGAGAGGGGTGAGGGGGCAACTCTGTCATGTACCCCGGCCCAAAGTGCAGACATAGGATTTTCTGCGTCTGGCTGCATAGATACAGAAGTGTTCTCTTCCTATTCTCTCTCTTTAACTATCTTATGCATGTTTCCATTTGTCAAATGTTTACTATCGTTTCTAATTAGATCAATTGTCATGGTGAGTGTTTGAAGGACTGGTTACATCAGTGTGCATTCTGACCATTCTTCTGTAACGTGTACACAATAGGTGTCTCAGAGAAGGATGTCAGGAAACAGATTCCTCAGTACACTGTGCATTGTGCTGGGTATGTGCTACTGATTCTTAAAATACCCCAGAACAAAGATGATTGGTGTAGAATGAAAGATAAACATTAATATGCCAGGACAAGAACTCTATTGACTGAATGTTCAGTACAATGTGATGTTTTCAATCATATTGAAGCAGCAAACTGTACTCGAAGTGTCAAATGTAACCATACTTTGGTGCCAGAATGGCCACCGAAATTGTGCTATATTCTGTTTTTGCAGATGTGTGTGTGCTTAAAGTGAAGCTAATGCATGTAGTGTAACATGTAGAGTAATGTAATGTAAACATTAACGTTAAGCCTAACGTTAATTTTCTTTGTTTTCACTATAACTAGTAATTCCAGCTGTCAAATAAATAAAATGAAGTATAGAGTACCACATTTGCCTGTGAAATGTGTGACGTAGATGTTTGAAGTAGCACAAAATGGAAAAGCATTTAAGTACCTCAAAATGGTGCTCAAGAAAAGTACTTGATTAAATGTACTTTCCACAATTGAGATTTGTTAGCTAAAATATGTTAAATATATGACTTTAACTGTAACAAAATGCTGTGCAAACATGTTTTAAAACATAAAAACACTCAGAATGGAATAATAATTTGTCTCTGATATGGGTTTTCCACAAAAACCTTTCCACATCACACCTGTGTAAGTTGCATACTGGACCATAAAAACCCTTCAAACATGCTCATGTGTGCACATGTTAAACTCAGATTTAAGGTGAGCACCAAGAAACCTTCCTCATTCAGTGGATTAATGTGAAAAAACAGCCTTCTAGTGTCAAACTCTACACACACATCATTCTGCACAGGAAGCTCAAACAACCAAGTGGAACAAATTTTTGAATTGTGAGAGATTTCAACAAAGGCACTAAACCTTCTAAATCAAATAACCGCATTTATGCTATGGTCTTTACTTGTGTTCATTGTGTAGAATCTTGAAAATGGGACCAAAAAAAAAAAGTGACAGCTGCTTTTCAGTATTTAGTAGAAGCACCTGCTCCCCACGGTCATTAGATAGTGGTTAGACAGAGGGAAGCAGTGTGAGGGAGAACGTGAGGGGAAGACATCAAGCTAAGCTGAGAGGAAGAGAGGTTAGAGCTCGGGAGGAGAAGAAGACAGAGCAGCACTGACTTCAGATCAGCAGGAATGGTGACTGAACAGAGGTCTGGTTCAGCTACTGGCAGCCCCTCAGGGACAATCAGACAGAGATGTGGCCCAGATCCCAGCTCTCCTCCTCCCTCTCGCCCTTCCCTCTATTTCGTCCCTCTCTGTTAGTAGAGTCACTATCTAGACCTTCCATGTCCTCCCATTTGAAGCTCAGGCCAGGATATGGGATCTAGGGCTCACTGTCTGACTCTTTTATTGCTTTCCTGTCTGCCTGCTGGCCGACCCAGCTTCAGAGCCACAGCACACAGGACCCAGTGATGGCCGCCTGGCTGCCCTCTCAGTCCGCTACGTCCTCTTCGACAAAAAGGGAGTCATTGTGCCTGCTGTGCGTCGCAACAATGAGCGAGTTAATACGAGCCAAGTGTTCCCACAGGATTGAGGCGGGGGGGGGTCCTGGCTCAGGGACTCTGCTGCTGCTCCCCGACTCCAGCCCCATCCATCAGTGTCTGTCCCATCGTCTCCGGTTGCACCACTTTCTCCTCCTCTGATGGTCATCATTTTAGCTTGGGTCTGAAATCCCTGGTGCCCTTGCTGCAATGGACACTGTGGACGTTATGGGTTTATGGGTCATCTGCAAATCACTTCTGACACATGCAGAAAGCATTGCACAGCTACTTCTGTTCACCTATCTATTCCCAGTGATGGAATGTAGCATACATACATTTATTCAAGGATTGAGTATTTCAATTTCTGCTTCTTTAGAGTTTCTACTTCACTACATCTCAAAGGCAAATATTTTACTTTTTACTCAACTGTGTTTATTTGACAGCTTTAGTTAGTGGTAATTTTGCATTTCGGTCAGTTTATAAAATTGATGCATTGTTAGAGATTGAAGAGGAACTCCAGCAATTTAATATCGCCCTTCCAACAAGTCCTCTAAATTAAACAAGAAAATATGTTGTTTGTACATGTCCATCTGATCTGACGCCTCCATCATCAGGGCTTTGGGTTAAAATTACTACTTCGATAAACAACCTTTGTGATCATGGTTACAATAATAAACATTTGTCTATGGAATGATTGTGGTCCAACAAAAAGCAGTCTCCGGTGTTAAAGTCTACTGTTCCTCCTCCATACACTGACCCATGACATTGTTTTTGTGCTGAATCGCTTGGTCATCGTGTGCAAGAAACTTCCTCATATTAAAATTCACATGCTTCCATTTGCCACAGATGTTCCTCAGGTTCTAACGTCATTTGAGATGCTAATTTTGGTGGCAGGGTTATCCATAAACCCTCTGCCTTGTATCAATAATTTCCCCTGTGGTGGCCAATAACAGCAAACATGATTAATCACATTATGTGTTCGGGTAGATTTATGTCAGCTGCTCGTAAACAGTACAGTCTGCGTCTGCAAGGTTCTGGGTAATCTTCTACGGATACACAGAACGGATGAAATAGATCAAAAGGACAGTGCACGATGACTCTGACAATGAAAGGACACTGTGAAGATGTGGTCTACTAATGAAATCATGTTAAGAGGATCAGTATTAAAGGAAAATTCTAACTTTGGTCTATTTTTCAACAAATGCCATGAAATGACCATGTGTGAAGCTGATGATACACGGAGCAACTTTTAGAGCAATGGTGCTGGGCAATGTTGCTGTCAATGGTAATGGGTAAAGATTGCTACTGTAATCCCCTTCCCCCACCACTCTGCCACCTGCCCCACCCCTCCGCTATCCATTCAAAACAAAGTCGGACTTGCCACCAGCAACATTGCTCAAAAAGTTGCCCCGTGTATCATCAGCTTTGGTCAATCTTTCTATACTTTCTGATTTCCCCAGCCTGCCTCTCGCACTAAGCCCAAGTCCTTTTGTGCTGAAGACATACTGTAAATGGGGTCTTAAATATATAGGCTTCTTTAATTAAAAAAGGTTCAGTAAAATCTTAAAACAACTGGACACAGTAGTTTTTAGCAAACATTACTCCAACAGCAGTATAATTTCCTTTTATTGGGGACTAGTTTCAGTTGCGGATTAATTTGGTGCTCCAGTGAGTATTTGGGGCAGCAGGATGGTGTAAGGGGGATTTTGTCAAACTACACTACAGTGTGTGTTCATGGTAATGAAGGAAACTGTCACCAGTGTAACAGTGTGGCTCAGTGATGTGTTTTTAATAGTTTTTGGATACCAATCCTTTAATAAAAGTAGTCCAAAGACGTATTAATCAGGTGGATTAGGGGCTCTAAATTTACCAATACTGTACGTTTGAATCAGAGTTTCCTCTGTCTGAGTTTATGAACTTCTTGTCATGGTAATTACAGTTGGCTCCAGCCCACTAACTGTTCAAAATCAGGAAGGCAGGTAGAGAAAAGAGTCAATCAAGCGTGACCTTAGTTTGCACTGCAGAACGGTTCAGCCTGGCTCAACACACTGTACAGACAACTTGGCCAAATGTTTATATCTGCAGTTAATGCAGTTCTGTGTTCACAAGTTGATAAGAAATTACAAATTAAAGATCATACTAAATACTAGTTTAAACATTGGAAACCCTTCTTTGTGATGGGACAGGAACCTTTGAATTCAGCTAAAACCCTCAGCAGCACTATTTTACCTGATGACCAGAATGCAGATAACACAGAAAAGAGCTTTACCTTATTGTGTTGCACATGTGTGTTCGCAGTGTTTAGCATGACATTAAACAACAGACAGCTGGCACGCCGACTTGTGTTTCCGGCCCAACAGCTCATTGAAGTTCCATGCTCTGTGTAGGATAGACTGCAGTGCCTTGCCAAGAACCGCAGACTGAGAAACCCACTGTGTTACAGTCAACAATACTAATAATGTAACTTTGACAAAACATTAACTGTGATGAAATGTCAAGCTAGTTTCAGGTTGGTGCATGTTGATTTTTATAGTGCATTGAAGAAGGAATTAAATCTAAAGTCATAATGGGAAAGTTCCCAGCAACAATTTAAAGTACAATTGATTAAATTAATAAGTTAACCATTTGAGTTGTCATATAAGTAGAAGAGTTCACTTCTCTCAAAATGCGATCAATTTACTTATCAATTTAGATGTCTTTTGCTGGATGGCCATTATCTTCCTCACCAAAAAAATATCTGCTTTGGTCATTTGTTCACATGCTTGAAACAACCTATGTTTACTTTTTCCTGACAGACGACCTCTTGTGATCAAGAAAATAATGATTTTCCTCTCTTAAAAGCAAAGACAGATGAAGCAAAATGTTGTTTAACCTCCACAAAATCTCTGAGGGCTGGATGCAAAGTGTTTCTCATAACCCTGATCACAATCAGTCCCTCACTAAGTAGTTTAGGTTGTCTAAACCTAACCCAATCTTAAACGAGTACTAGATTTAGCTTTGCACTTCTATGATACTATCAGACTCACTGTGGAACAAAAAAAATGATAAAAGGATCAAAGTCAGTGCAGCAGAACCAGAGATTGCATCTATATTCCATGCATTCTTCTTCATTGTCAAAACCTGGTGCTTACACAACCCACATTGCATTTAGACACCTTTACAAAACATACAGTATAAACTATTCCCTTGTACAAAGAAAAAATAATAACACATATAATATATATGTTACATATAATATAACAACAAATAACACTAATAACCAGCTTACAAATATCATTAAACAAAAAAATAACAAAATTTCATTTATTACTTCCCCCAAATCACATACTGAAAAAATTCAATTAAAATTTTATCTTTATTTCTCTGAGAGATTAAAAAGAACATCACTTTCAGTAAACCAACTGTATTTTCCTTTTATATAACTACTTTATCATTACTATGCAACTTTTATTTCACATGTTATGTGCCCAGTCGTATTTGACCAACTGAAACACCTTCTCATTAGAGACCAACATCAATAAAGAATGAACCTACAGACTGATATATACTACACATTTGATATGTGTCCTTCACCCCAGCACAATTTAGTTTATTGTTGTTTATCTCATTTGTATATAGAAATCATTTCAGAAAGCAATGAAAGAACCCACTTTGTTGTTTGGATATGAGGACTTGTTGGCAGGCATCTATTTCCTGTGCAGAACTGGCAGACAGTGAATTCATGTAGAGATGTAGAGATACTTGCAGTGTAACTACCATGGAGTTTGATAGGGGACCTTTATTTTCATGTTTTGATATCAGTTTCCTGGTGACAAAGAGCAAAGAGTTTCTTTTCAGAGCTGCGTTGTAACAATGTTCAAGTCACAGAGAGAAATCAATAGAACAGGCAAAGGTAGTAGAGCCATGAGAAATGTACTTTATTCAATAAAAGGGCATGACTCTCACTTTGGTAATCACTATCACTGTTGCACCGAGAATCTCTTTCTCTGGGAATCTCTAAGGTTTTACCAAAACAGTACATTGCAACAGATAAACACAAACTTATATACATATATACTTATGTCATTTAATGCTTTAATAGTGAGTACCTGTCAACATTTCAGTATCACTAAGTCATTAGAGAGTTGTTTAAACTTAAAACAGACATATTTCAATACAACACATCTATGTATCTAAATATTTTTTTCCATTGCAGCTTCCATACAGCGGTTGAAATTCTTGCACATCAAAGAAGTAAAATTATCAGAAACTAACTACTGTGGATTTTCAAGTCCAACAGGCTTTAAAAACATCCTTCCGGGGCGTAAATGTTGGGAAAGTTGTTTTTATTAACCCTCAAAAAGGATTGTAATCAATTTAAGATAACTATATACATATCTACTATATACATATCTCAAGTTAACCATGGGGGAAAATTACTCATCCCTTAAGTCATCACACGGTTATGTTCCCTCATTGTTAGCACTGGTTGTCGATCGTGCATCATTTGACCTAAATAGAGACTTAATAACCTCATTCTGGATGAACAGGCTGGATCAGCGTCCGTTAATCCTAAATGCCACATCTGGGAGCTGAGAGGGCCCCTATCCTCTCTCTGCTTTTCTGGGATAAACAGACCCAGAGCTGAGAGATTTGAACTCTGAGCATCGACTCGTGTAAGATTAACAATATGGCTTTTGGATTGAATCCTTTGCTTTTTGGTTTCAGTTTATAGGCTGTCAAATAAAATGACCTGCAATGTGATTTCCAGAGAGGCACTGAAACATGTATTGTTTATAGCTGTACAGGTTATTTTTTTGTGTGCAAATGTGTGTATTGGGCTATGACAGGAGGTGCCAGGAGTTTGACAATGTTATGACATCTGACGAGATATGTAAGATTACCTCGTGTTTTTCTATAAAAGCGCAGAGGAGGAAAGGCTTTTAGACCTTTGAACAAAACACAGAAATAAAGTAGCCAAGCACATACTCATGTATTCTTAAATACAATGCTGAGGTCATTGTAAATCACTTAACTATTTAACTGTTCCACTAAATAACACTTCTTCTCCACTAGAAATATTGTATTTTTTTTTTTACTTGACTTTGTTAATAAGACAGCTGTGGCGACTATAGCTATATTGAGTTAAAATTTTCAGCTACTAAAATGTAATGCATTGTTAGATGCAGAATTATTTTAAATGAGCTCCACCCCAAACTACCTGCTAACAGGTTGCATGAAAACATCAGCAAAAATAATTCAATATATATATATGTACTAAAAAATAGGACTTAAGGGTAATACCTAGTACATTGGTGGAACTGGTACTTTTAAATTGAATGCTTCTTTCACCTCTGGAAATAGACAGGATGGGGTCCTCAGAAAGCCTCAGATGCAGCCTGAGACTTTTTAAAACTGGTTCCATACTCTGGAACCTTTGTAGTAATGCAGTAGCTTATTTGTGGAGAAAGTTGACAGGATATGGGGAATTTGGGGAATTGTGGGGCTTATGACATCAGTATTTTGTGCATGCTTAAATAAACCAAATAAAATTAAAATAGAAAAAACGCCAGTGAGATTAGGTCAAAATTTGTCTTCAGATAAAGGATCCAAAACATTCCCAAATGGCTTTAAATACGCTTTGTTCACCTGTTTTACGACGTCTTTATTCACCTTTGTCATGTTATTGGTGCACTGGTCCCTGGAGGTCCCTGAGCCCCCTGTTGGGCACCTCTCACTGGCTTATTTTATAGCTACAGAGGCCGACAAATGCTGTTGTCAATCAGTCCGTCGAGACGCACCTCCTTTCCAGTTGGGAGCGCACCGGGACTTCGCATCTGGATTTTACGCGTCGGTCGGTCTACGCCTACAAGACAGCCCGCCTACCCCGCTGCAGCCCGCACACTCGGCAGTGGGCTTTTCACGGCGGAGACCCGTCGTTCTCTCCCCCTTTACAGCTCCGTCAAATTGTCAAATCTCGTCTCTTTTTTTCCTTTTAATGGCCGTCCGTGGCGCGATTTGCATTCAGCAGCGCAATAGTTAATGAGTGCCGGATGAGCCCTCACTCCAGCAGACCGCTACAGTACGAAGATGGCGTCGGAGGGAGCCAGTGGAGAGCAGCCTCCTCCGGTACACACACTGGCAACCGCCGTGTTGGGAAGTGTCGACACGGTAAGACATGAGGGTCAAAGAAAATTATAAAGCTACATGGGTGTTTTAGTCGGGGTGGCGTTGAAGTAGTCCCGGGGAAAAGAGGGAGAAATGCGGTGCGCATCTACTTCGCACAGGCTCGTGAAGCAACAGCGGTGGCCAGCAGGAGCCTCGCGACAGTGTCTGGAGAAAAACAAGGGTTTCGTGTTCGTTTCGGGCTGATAAATGACTCAGAAATGCTTTGCCACGGCTCTCGTACAGGCAAGGGTGGTGTCTATCGTTAAATGTGAATATTAAAGTGATTTCTTTTGTTCGCCTCTACCCGCTGCTTTGAACATTCATCCCGCCGTCGTTACGTTATCCTGCGCCTGTTTGAAGAGAAATCGTCGCTGGCTACACAGGTTCTTGCTCATATATATATTACAGACAGTAAATGGGTTACTAACACAGAGACTTAGAGCGAGCTGTCTGTCTGGCTGCAGGATAGTTAGATCTGGAAACAGAAGACGTGTTAAGGCTGGTGGCTCCCTGCTAAATCTGAAAACATTACATTCGACCTTTTCTTCACCCCTTTTTGCAAATGATATTCACATAGCTTGCAGAGCTGATTATGGAATGACATGGTTATTTACTGAAGTGGTCCTCCACCAGTCAGTCCTACATTAATCCTGGCAGGCTTCCATGGATTGTAACAGAGCTCACCTTACAAAGCTGAGACCTTCCATAGGTTTAGCACTGGCTGTTGGACCAGAGGACTGACTCAAGACAAGTCACACAAGTATTTCTTTTAAAAGTAGTCACTTGTTGTCACTAACTAGGGTTCAGCCTCACTTGTTTGCACACACTTAGTTGTGATTTCTCACACTTGCCCTTTCGCAGGTTGCAGTGTATGTGCAAGGGCAGCGGCAGCGACCACTGCTCTGTGCAAATTGATCAATCCACGGCCCCCAGGAGGGCCATGAAGCCTTTTCCTTCCCTTAGCTGGCTTCACGGTGCAACGTGCCAGACTGCTGGTATTGACTCATTAACTAAGCTTTCGCCACTTGAGTTTTTTTGTCCGTTGTTCTGCTTTATTGAACTTAACCTTTGTACCACATCCAGTGAAATCCCCCCCACCCCAAAAACAGCACTTTGGATGTGAGACTGAAAAGGTAGGCTGGAGTTGCAAATGTGTGGAGTTGCTGGAAAAGAAAACAGCCACAGTCCCTGAGGTGGGTGGGTGGTAGTGTGGGTGTTGAGGTGGGGGTGAGCTGAAGAGATGGTAGAGAATGAGGTGGGAGAAGAGCTGCAGGGGTGGATGGAGGGCAGAGGCAGCACAGTGGAGGGGAGGGGGGTGGAGGCTCTGTTCACCAGACACCTTTCTAAATTGGTCTTAATTTCAGTGACTCAGCTGGCATAGCTGAGAGTACCGTGTCAGCCACCCCCCCTTTTCTGAGCTCGCTCAGAACTGCCTCGAGGCTACTTTACATTTAGCGTCGAGGTGAACAGGTGCTCCGGAGACATGGAGCCGGGCAGCTTCCTCAGTTCGCCCGCCGCTCTGCCAGGACGCTCTTCCTTCTCTGGGCTCCAGCCAACGTAAGGGGTCTTCCGCCTCCATGCCTTCCCACTCCCCCCCACCATCATCATGCCTGCTGTGGTTAAATAAAGCACTTTGCTCTTTGCTCACCCCTGTCAAACTCTGTTGTTGGTCCGAGGTGGGGGAAGTTTCTTGATTGTGAGGACTCTGAAGGACCGGCCCTTGTGGTCCACAAAGGGGTTAGAGCTCAATGAAAGGCACTCTAGTAACCTCCCACTCATTTACCCTAATACATGTTAGCAGGCACACGGCATGTCTTCAACCTCTTCCGTTGAAGTTAAAGGAAAACAACCTAGGTCTTATTTTTGTAGTTGTTAATTTTTTTTAAGCTGATGAGATCTTGGGATGTGTCACCATTGTGAGTCTCACAAGACACGAAACACTAGCTGTCAGATGATTAGACAATGTGTTAACTGACCTCCTAGTTAGGATAGCATTTTATCGAGTTTAAAACCAGTTTGCAACCTGAATCTTTTCGAATCAGTTTCCAAATGTTATTTCAACATTTGCAGGTAATGAAAGGCTGAAATAGCTACCTGTAGCTCAAAGATGTCTAATCACCTGTTGTTGGCTGTGAAGGCAGAAAGTCTTTGGCAGCAGCCTAATTAAGGTTTATAACCTGAAAATGAGATGAAAATGTTTGAAATGTTCATTTAAAGTATCTGACACATTCAATTAACAGCTGTAGCCTCCTGTACTTCACAAGCTACTTACCCCAACTACTGAATGTTCTGATTCACAGCTATTATGTAGAGCAGATTAAATGTTGTTCTGATGAATCAGAGTTCATCGGCTAATCATTTCTCCGGTGAAGAGTCGCCACTCGGTTGGTCCCCGTTCAACTGCAATAACACGCAGACCATTTGTGGTTCTACGTCGGTGTTACAGAGTGACATGTCTTTTCACTCACAATCTTCGTTTGAATACAGACACCAGCTGCACATTAACCAGAGAACAGACAAACATTTAATTTACAGTTACAGAATGAATGTTAAATATTTACATCTGATCTGATCTGCTCCTGCTGATTTCTGCAGTTCTAACTAGAAACAGCTAAAAACGAATAGCCTGCTACCTGTATGTTTTCCATTGCTCTTTGCTAATAAAGAAGAGTGACCAGAGATGAAATGTTTGATGAGTGATATGTTAGCATCAGATCTAAACGAATCCATGTATTTTGCTCCAAATATAGAACCAGAACCCGTCCCTACTGTTAAATGTCATCTAGTTTAACCATATTTAGATTGAAACTAAATGAGAGCCACCACAAATTGTTGGTTTTAATCTATCCTTGTATATAAAATATGAGTGCAAGTACAGTAGGTCAAAGTTGAAGCAAAATCTAGTGGAAGCTGATGTTGGACAGATTCATGTTTTCTCTCACTACCAAATGAGTTTGTTAAAGCTGGTCCGATTGCCGTGTTGGAGGAGTGCCATTAACATAAGTGGCTGTAATGTTATCACGTCTACTTCCTGACAACAAAATTTCTGTGCTCTTATACGGGCCGGGGGGGGTTAACTAAGCAGTTTGGAAAGTTGTAGAGGTCATCATTTACACATTTTTGGTTTTGTTTGTGGTGCTCCAGCAAGCGTTGCACTGATCTGTTAATTGGTATCGCCACCGACACTCACCACTGATTAAATGGATCCGTATCAGCCATGACTTGACTGATCTATGAGCGTTTCCACTATCATTAGATTATATACAATCACAGCAAGCTCCACTTTTAGTGTCACTCTGATCTCATGTTACCTTACATAAAAAGTCTTCCAGTGACGTCCACGTGGAGAAGTATCTACAACTTGTAAAGTCCACAGCAGAGCTGAAACGATTGGTCAGTTAGCCAATAGACAGAAGATTTATAGGCAGCCATTTTGAGAATTGGTTAATTGTTAAAATTCCCATAATTCTGTTGGTCCAGCTTCCTAATCAGGGAGATTTGCTGCTGTTCTTTGTGATAGTGCTCATTGAATACCTTTTTGGAGTTTGGACTGTTGCCCACCAATAAACAATTTAAAGATGTGACCTGAGGCATTGGGGAAATGCAGTTGTCTTAGATTTAATTGAACAAACGATCCGTTGAGAAAATAAAGTGAGTTGCAGCACTAATCCACAGACATCAAGAGTTTCCATTTGAACCAGTCCCCATGAAAACTTAACAGATGTCTCAAAAACCTAGACAAATTAAATCAAAACTGTTAGATACCACAAGAGGTAAATGAGACCGTGTGTGTTTTATGGTCATTTAGTTTAACTGACCCTTTAATTCATTGTGATAACGCCCAAGTTGTTGGCATTTCCCTCATAACCATTGGTAACACCTAACAGGCTGTCGTATCACACAGTTTTGTGCTCACAGTAACAGGACATGAATCTGTGAGAAACTTACAGGCCTAAACAAGCTTTTGCCAGCAGAGCAGTAGAGGAACTTGCACAGAGCGAGCAGTTCTCTTCCCTTGTGGCTCAGAGTAGAATGACACAGGCCTGATTAAGTGGACCGGGGCTAACAGCGAGCCTCTGAGTGCCGGCCAGGCTGCTCGTGCCCTTGTCGCACAGCGCACGGCTCATGGAACAAATTAGTGTTCACTTCCCTCACCTGCTCACTGTGCAGAAATGCCAGAGAGAAGCAACCCCCCCCCCACCCTCACCCTCACTTCACCCACCACTCGAGGCCCCGGTGACAGGACAGCTCAGAACTCAAGGTTGCTGTCCATCAAGGCTCCCTGTGTCGTCCAATTCCCTGAGTGGTGAGAATGCTGCCGGGAAAAAGGGGGCTCAGGGATCGATTGGAAGGCTCGATGCGAGTGAATCAATCCCTTGGAAGCTCTTCTGCTTTTATTTCCAGGCTTGCCGTGATAGCATCAGAATAAAAACGTGGTTTGACTAAACTGAAACATGTGATTGACGCAACACTTTCCAGCTCCTTGGTCTGAAAAGAAAAAGGTCTATATTAGAGTGACCAGGCACAAGCGTTCCTAATTATAAAATGTGCTTTTTCGCCACCTGTATAGAGAATGTTTTTCTGGCAAAACGAAAAGCTGTTAAAAGATGGCATGTTGTTTGTTCCTAAAGATTCATTAACTCTGATCCCGTTGTCCGAGCATGAACTTTTCCCCCTTACTACGAAATAAACAATGTCAAAGGATTGTATAACTGACACATAAAAAGCATCAGCTTGTTGAAATCTCAAACTGGCCTGTTCAAAGTCATATTCTGTGCGAGGGACCTCTGGAACTCCTTGATGAAATGGAATAATCCTGGCTCAGATTTTGATCTAGGCTTGTAAATCAGGCCTTAATGACTGGCTGACAACTGAACGTTGTTAGAATGTACAGGTAGAAATCTGACTGTTGTGCACCAGAGGCCGAAACGCTCTTCGCTTCCTCCGTTTGCCCCTTCTGTCTTTAGTTTATTAAGGTTTCATTGAACAAAGCCTGGTAAAAAGCTTCCAGATATTTGTAGTGCAGCTGGATGTGGCTTTCTCAGCAGATGGCTGCAGTAGTTGCCAGCACTGTAGCTGGAAATTCTACTTTCCCTGAGCTCCAGTGTTATCTTTTGGCATCTCTACGTGAAATTACATCAGTTTTTTGGTTCTACAGCCAAGAATTTTACTAATTTTTCTCAGTTAGGTTTTGCCTTGAGTGAGTACAATGCCCTTCAAGGTACCTTAACACAACAATTTGACGCTGTGCTTTGGAATGTCAACTCATCAGATGCTGTTGTCCTGTTCAGAGAAAAAAATCTGTCTCACTCTGAGGAATCGGAGAAGAATAGGACTCAACTGTTTTGTCCCAAAATCATGATGTGTTGTGAAGAATTTCCTCTTGGTTTATTGTTGAATTTTACATCCTAACTCTAGAAAGGCCAAATTTTTAAAGCTCTAATTCTATTGCATCCTGAAATTTAACAACAAAACCCATAAAACAGCACAGTTTTGCAAGAAGTGCTCAGATGCATATTTGTAACCTGGGCCCTATTTATACATATTTTGGGGTTTAAATTAGGCCAAAACAATATAACACATTCCCCTTATATCTGGAGACTTTGATTTGAAGGTCGTCTTTGTGACAAATTTTACCTTTTTTATCAAACACTTACAGCTCCTGCAATTTGGATATTGCACTTGGCCATATTGTGATTTTTATAATATTCTGATTAATTGTTCAATTCTAGTCTGAATGAATAAATAGGTCAAATGTTTTATAATTGGTCCAGTAGATCGCCCCAGCCAATAGCTGGAAAAACGTGCTGCAGTGACTACAGCATCATCCTTTAGTGAGACTTTTGTTTCAGAGCTGTATGTTAATATACTGTACATTAGGGCTGCAACTAACAATCAGTCTCTTATTGAATCATTTCTGAATTAATTTCTTGAATACTCAATTAGTTGTTTTGCTTAAAAAGTGTCAGAAACTGATGGAAAAACTTCCGTGAATATTTCTAAGAGACCAAGGTGACATCTTCAAATCTTTTTTTTTTTTTTTTTTTTAATTTACAAAGATATATAAAAGAGAGAAATATTTCAGAGGCTGAAACCAGTGTTTGTATGGTAGTAAAAATGAATTAAATGATCAATATCATTAATCAATTCATTGTTTCAAGTCTGCAGTATATACAGTATATTTTTTTGATTACTATTACTGATGAATTAATATACAAGCAGCATTACAAAGCTGGAGCTGGTCTAGGGTTGGACGATATGAGCAAAAATATTATCATAATAAAAAGTTTCATATCTTTCGATATCAGTAATTATCACGATAAGTATCAAATCTTTCTTTCAAGTTTGATTTTTTGCTCCTGAGTGAAAGTTGAAAAGGAACATGATGGTTACTGTGGTTTTAAACTCTTCTTTACAGTCAACTCTTGAGGCCAAACAGTGAATCACTTCACAAATCTGAGGAAGAAGAACATACAAAACAAATATGATAAAATCTTTGTCAACAAATATGCATGAGTAAAATTTAAGTAAAAGCTTTTATCAGTCCTTTTTCCTCAACAACAAAAAAAAATTAAGTCCTAATTACTGTATGATTCAAATGAATACAATCAAACATTTATTGAATATTTATTGAGCATTTGTTATATTGTTATTGAAAAAATTAAATTGAGATAATTGTTATAATTGTATATTGTTTATTGTCCAGCCCTAAGCTGGTCTTGAGTGTGGAGTGTTTTAAAACTACATTAATGCACCCTTTTGTGGTTTGAAGAGGTGATTTGCAGACCAGTCACAGTAAAATAATGCACTCATAAGCTGACCATATGTGTGTACTGTAAAATTTCCAATAATAGCCGAGTCCCAAATAACCGCCTACCTTTTTTACTGGCCTAGGTGTGGGAACACATTTTGACCAATAAATGCAGGTCTCCATTAAACGCCTGGTCTGGTTTTTATAAAAGTTCTTAGGATGTTTAAAACCTCTTAAACCCCGCCGGGCTGCCCGCTTTAGCTGCTTCTAAGCTGCTTTGATTGTTAATACCTATATTAATGTTTAAATGTATGATCAACATGTCAGTATGGACATCCCATTTCCTTTGAAGCTCTTGATAAGTCTGAATGTGTCCGTTCATTGATTATTTATATTCCTTTAGTCTGAAGTGTCTATTGATCAAAAGAATCAAAACAGCTTTTCATAAAAATGAATCCAAGTTTTGAATCCTATCATGAGAAGTCCATCCGTCTCTGTCTGTATATATTTGTATGTATGTAACATCTTAATCTACAAAATAACTAGTGAGTTAAATTGTCACACAGTTACACACAACCCTGGCACCACAGAATAGAGTAAAAAATGTATATAGTCATATTCAGTTGACCCTTATTGCATTCTAGTTAACTCCCGACATACACAGCCATGTCTGGTTCTGTAAACATTTATATTTGTAGCACAAAGTGATTCACAATCAGAAGAAATCAGGAAGTTGCTGATAAAACGTGCCTTTGTTGTGTGAACAGGACTGCAGAACACAGCCGTTTTTTATAAGTAGACCGGAAAAAGCTTTTAATTGACATGAGGGGAAGCATGAAGTGGTCTGGTCACTCCCAATTACAGTCATCTCCACCCGTCAGCCCCGCGGTCGCTACTGACCAAATAGGTGCTTAATGACCTAGCTAAATGTAATTAGTCCTTAATAGCTTCGAGGTAGGACAGGACATCTAGCCTGATATAATGGCTGCACTTAATGAGACGGGAAGTGAGTGGTACCTTTTGTCACATAAGCAACTCTTTTTGTATTTACTTGCATAATACGGCAATAGCGTGACCAATTATTTTACCATCATGTGCAGTATGTAAGATTTTTATGAGTGATCATATCATCGAAATCAGGCACTTGAGTCTTGGCTGCAAAATAGCATTGCAACAGCTTGACAGGATACCTTGAAATGGACACATTTTCTGAGTCTGAGCCAAAATTAAATGCTATGATAGCATGCTAATTATGCAGTGTTATCATGCTAGCATGTTTTTGTTGTTCTTGTGAAAGCAGTGGACCAGAAATTGGCTGATGCTTTGATGGAGGAACAGTTAGCTGATATGCTAGATGTTAACTTGCCAACAGTTTTGGAAGAAGTACTCTGATTTGCCACTTGAGTAAAAGTACATCCATAGTAGAGAAAAGTCCTTTATTCAAATACTTGAGTAAAGGTACATTTTAACGTTGCTCTATAAACTAAGGTTAGCATTTTCTAAAGGCCTGGATGTACTCTAGAACAGACATAAACAGCAAGGTGGACATTGTAATTCAGCATAAAGTTAATGCACATGTTAAGACGGCTTGTAGACTTGTCTGCAGCTACTCGAACAATTCAAGCAACTCCCACCATTAGCGTGCCAACAAGCTAAATGTCAGCATGTTACAGCAGGTTGTTGAGACTGTAACATTACACAAACATAACATTATGATTTAACTCAGGCAATATCTAGTCAAAGAATCATTTTAAAAAGTTGATACTTATTGCCATGAAAACTTTTTCATGGGCATTTGCATTAATCATTTGGCAGACGCTTTTTGTGCCTCAACACTGAAACAAGCGCCACAGGGCTTGCAAGTGCATGAAGTAACATGTGCCTAGAAAATGACTGTGGGTTTTTTGTTTTTTGAGAAAGAGGTAGAGAATAATTGAGAGAGAGAGCACATTAGGTGAGTAAGAACTCTCGTAAGAGGAATGTTGTGATGTTTGAAGATGGAATCTAATTTCACCACAGAGGGAGAATACAGAATAAAGACATTTCCTGCCTCGCATTGACACCATTTGCATACTGTAGTGAACGAGAAGGCTCAGTTAAGAAGTTTGAAATTTGAAAACGAACTGTTGATGGCGTCGTTTTGACATGTTGTTTCTGGTTTGTGTTGCAGAAATGTGAGTTCAACATGGATAACCTGAGCAAGCCAGAGCTGCTCACCCTGCTGAGTATCATGGAAGGAGAGCTGGAGGCCCGCGACCTGGTCATAGAGGCCCTGAGGGTGAGTCCGGACAACACACTTAACACACTCCTGTACTCAGCTAAGCCTCTACCATCCCAGCCATTGTGGGGTTAAATCAAACACAACCTATTCACAGCAGACTGCCTTTGTGAAAGGCTCAAGATAAGACGATTAGCTGCATTTGTGACACAGAATGAGTTGGTATCACTTTGTTTAATGAATGATGAACGGTCATGAATGCTGCAAAATGAATGCGGTATCACAAAATCTGAGTCGGTGGCTTTTTCCCAGAAATGTGCAGAACACTTGTGATCACAATGAAAGACTCTGCCCTACTGATTCTTTCTTTCCTTTGTAATTACCCACTGATAAGCAGTCTCCCTAATTGCCTTTGTAGAATGGGAGCTGGCTGAGTGACTGGTTAGCATTTAGTTTCTTGCCAGAAAGGCCAGCGTGATCAAATCCTTGTGTCCACCCAGCACCACCTGCTTAGCTAGCAGTGATAAACAGATAATTGAAGTCACTGGTTCTGGCTCTTGTTGTTGCTTAGTGACTATTGAAAATAAAGTAGGAAGTTGCTGCTTGAGTAAAAGTGGATTTAATTTTTGTATTGCTAGTGGAAATTTGAGTCTGGAACAACAAGGAGAGTTCTGAGTACTGTCTCTAGCAGAACACATGAATTTTGCGTAAGGTAGATTTGCATATTGAATTAGCCCTTTTGAAGGAAACCTGCAGGGGACTGTTCTGTTCTATTTGATTTATCGATTAATTCGATTACTAAAAAGGATCAACACAAATTCTTTGCATCGTTTAATCTGTGTAACTATATAGCGCACTGTTTCGCACAGACATTTATTACTGTCACACATCATGCTTATGCTGTGATCAAGTGAACACGATGTGATTATGATGCCGCTGTTAGCAAAGTGAAGGAAAGGAGAGGAAATAGCGAGGGAAGGAGGAAGAAAGTGTTCAAAGTATGGGATTATCTCAGCTAAAATAAAACAACAACTCTGTAATGTTACAGTCTGTCCACCTTAAGACGAAACTTATGTAGCCTACCACAACAGCATGCCATGAGTTTGGGTTGTAACGTCACCGTCATGAGTTAACTTAGACATCTGATCCCGGTATGGGGAGGGGGGGGGGTGTCCCGCCGCCAAGCAAAAGTACTTCTTAAACAATGAATCGATGAAGTGATCTGTAGAATACTCGATTACTAAAATCATCGTTAGCTGCAGCCCTAGAACATTGTCTTTCTTATACAAGACTAAATAGATTAAACTACGGCAGGTAACACTGATGAAATATCTTCAAATTTGGCAATATTTTGCACAGTTACAGAGTCTTAGCAAGTAAAATAGATTGATGTACACAGAAACTAAAAGGAACAGACATTGGCAGTCCAACTTGTTCTTTCATCCAAAGACAACTGTCCTACTTGTTGTTTGGTATAAGTTGCAGAAATGCTCGTGGGAGTGATATGACTCGTTTTTAGCCATTGTTGAGAAAACTTAAAATCGTCATTTTAATGCAATAATCCCAGATCATCTATATATATATATAAATATTTCCAAACCTAATAAACTTCCTTGGTAGGAACAAAAATCAGTAAGCTTAAGACAAACCTGTAACATGGCAGACCAGTGTCGATGTAAAGCTGAGTGTTGAACTAAGCAGCTTACAGTCTGCAGGTGGACTACCTGCTAATATACTATAGTCTGCTCTGTGTGGTGTGGTCTGTTTTTCATAAACAGTCTGGGGAAAAAAAGCCATAACTAGCTGTTAGTACTGTCAAACTGTGAAGTTATAAGATATGAATTTGTTTCTGCTGCGGTGCCTGAGCATTTATTGTCCTTGGTGACTGAAGTGGTTCGGATATGTGAGTATATAGATTTTATATGACCTAAGTAACGGCAGCACGATGAAGGTTGGGATGAGTTTAAAAGGATGATGTATTGATCTGTGGTTACTGAATATTAATGTTGCACAGATGACAACTCTGGCGTTCTAGAGAATGTGTCTCGCCATCGCGTTAGAGGTCGCTCGTTCTCCGAGGGGCAGGAATGCTGAGTTATTTCTGAACAAACCCTTGCAGGTCCCGCTCTCGCTGCAGTTCTGTATTTAGGTCCGGATTGGCGCCTCAGTTTGTCAACGCTTTACTTTATGGCTGTCCTCTCAGGCTTGATATTGAGCATATTGTGTGGATTTACAGTATCGGCTTTGCTGACATTAAACACTGAGCGTCTCTCAACCTCGCTCAACATTGCAGCATAGGCTGTAGGCAGTAATTTAATTCTTTAAAATTTCCTTCTCACTTGTTTGCAAACATCGTCTGTCATTTTTACTGTCTTACCTTTTTAAATTTAGGACAGTGTGTACCCCAATTTCACCTCTTCTGTCTCTTTGTGCCTCTGATATTGGTTGTTTTCTCTTCCATCCTCCCCTCACCGCCACTTCACCCATGTTTTCTACTGGTATTAAGAATCCCTGCAGGCCCCGTCTCCCCTGTGAATGGATATACTATCCAGGTTTCAATGAAATAAGCCTCCTCTCTGCTGCCTGCCCTGACGGCTCTCGCAAAACACAATGAGCCTGTTTGTTCTGTCGCTGATAAGCGCCATCCAAGAGAAAGTCGGAGACACGGAGGCAGGCAAGGGGAGGAACAGGGATTGAAGAAGGGAGAGAGAAATAAGACAGTTAAGAAGAGTGAGAAGCACAGATCGCCTGTTCGAATCAGAGTGAAGGCGATGGAGGGTGTATGAGATTCAGAAAGAGTGAAAAATGGAGGCCTGATATATTCTCTGACAAAGCGGGACAGTGTGACAGAGAGGATTAAGCCGACTCCCTCATCCACTTGCTTTCCAGTTCTTTTCCAACCCCACCCACCCCCCACCACACAAATAGCCAGAGGAAAAGTATCATCTGGCTACCAGCTGCAGGGCTATCAGTGTCACTGCACAACGCTGTCACTTTAAAAAGAAAATCAAACCACAAATCAAGCTAACCAGCCTTATTACTCAGCATTTCCAAAGCACCTTGCAGTGGCACAGTTACACAGAGCTACACAGGGATCTTAACCCTCAGCTCTGGCACTTTTAGTACAAGTCCTCTATCTACATACTACAAATTCCCTTACTGTGCCACTTTACTGCTCCCACGGCAAAAGCTTGGACCAAACTTCCACAGCTTGGCACGACTACAACAATTGTTTGTGGCATTTTGGTATTATTAGGAGGCTTTGGTGCCACAGATTAATTGGCATGTGGCTAAGACTGGCTCAGCTTCCGTATCAGGTTTCATCCTAGAGAACAAGAAAGAAGGCTGTAAGCAGATTAGCCAAGCGACAGGAATATCACATGATAACTATGGCCAATGGCTACACAAGTCACCCATTCTTCTGCACCAAGAACTTTTCAGAGGGCATTGGGAGAGACTGCATCTTTACCAAATTATCAGAGCAGGAAAAAACTGTTTTATTAATACTGACAAGTCACAGGTGTAAGGTGCATTTACAAAATTATGTTGCTTCTTTCCCTATTTTGCGAACACTCTGTTTTGATTGTCAAAATGGATAAACTTGCCAGCCAGAACCAACATTAAGCCTTTGGCCGATGGCCAGCTTATTTTAATGTCCTTGACATTTCAAAGAAACCTTTGAAATCCAAGAACTCATGAGAAAAACATTTGGCTCTTTAGCATCTAAATGTTTGCTTTGTATTTTGGCAGGTAGGGTAGTGACACCCCGGCGTGATTGAAACGGTTTTCTCTAGGGGAGGTTGAGAACTTTTAGATTCGACCACATAGCTTGTGTGCAGCTGGAGAACCAAAACAGTGAGCTAACAGAAGCTAAAAGACAGGGCTGCAGAGTAGGGGTGGGAATCTCTGGGCACCTCACGATTCGATTACAATTAAGAGGGCTGCAATTCAATTATAAAACGATTATCGATGCAGCTTGATGACATCTCATCTTGCGTCATTTTTTCCATACAGGATCCCTGGATAATTACAAAGGAACATCTCCTAATTATCTTAAAAGAAGTAGTTTGCATCCCTTTTTGTGAAACAAAAAGCTAAAAGCTCACAAAAACTAGTTTGTGAAGCAGTTTGTAACTGTTGGGCAGTTATGTTCTGTGAGTCTTGGTCTCAGTGGGAGAGAGGGATCGTACAGACGGAGGTGTCCAGATTGGTGTCTGTGCTTTTGTGAAATTGACTTGATGGGATGATTTCAGTGGCGAGGAGCTATCGGTGCAAGGCCAGTGAAAAGCATCTTAGTGACCAGCCGTTAAAACTAGCCGTAGAGGAACACTGTGAGTGGTGCAATGCGTTCACATAAAGTTATAAAAAGGCATCCTTTTGCCTCGTATGAGCTTGATGCTTTGGGTTGAGCGCATCGTTTGCATATTCATCTCAAATTGGGAAGTTATTTTCTTACTTTTCCTGTTTTTCTCTCTCTTCTCTTTTTTCTGAGTTCCCCATGTCTTTTGAGTAATGACTGATTATTTTTTTGGCAACTTGATTCCCAGTAAATGACAGTAAATGGTCTGCTTCAGTTTTATAAAAAGCAATAAGGAAGTTAGTATAGCAGCACTATATTTGCTTTTAGTGCATTATCCTGGTGAAGTAGAGTACTGGTATCACTGCCAGGGTTGGTAATATCTTTCCTGTGGCAGCAGCATGCCTAAAATGTTAGAAACATTCAGTGCTTTCACTCCTGAATAAACCATAAACAAATGGGTTTTCCCTGTTAGTGTGTACAGGAGTGCTGCTCTGTAGGTGGATTGGGGTAACATCCCCACAGACGGCAGTGCTTGAGAATCCAGATGGGCGGTTGGCCTTTCTACCCACCAGCGTCAGGCTTCCTCGGGATGTCACATGATCTGCCATATGACTTAGAGAGCCCACAGAGCTGCTGTCAGCACTGGGCTCATACATGCTAAGCACAACACAACACATGCCCCGAGCCATCAGGCTTTCTTCAGCGTCACGTTATCTCTGACCATCTAGTTATTTAAGGCATGCCCTGTTGCTGGGCTTTTCCAGCTCCCCCCTCCGCGCACACACACACTCAGCAATGCTTGTTTTTATATATCTGTTCATCTCTTTTTGTTCCCGTAAGTCTTTGGACATCCTGCAGTCTCTCAGTGTTGCTTTTCTTTATCCGTCTTCTGATCTCTTTGGACGGACAGTGTGGCAGCTCATTGCTCATCATTACTGTCTTTCTTGCAGCCACATAAATCTTTGAATTTCTGTCCGTCTCTTGTTGTACCTCTCCCTCTCTCAGGGCTGCACAGCTGATCCAAAATATATTAAAAATCACAGTGCACTCCCTGAACCACAATAAGCTTCCCTCCTAGATATAGAGGGATGCTTTTAGAAAGCTTCCCCAACGAGTTCAATCATGTGCGGTGCAAAATGTGTGACCCTACAGATCAAGGGAAATAATCTTTTCATTTTATTCAGACTGAATAAAATGCTCAACAATATTATGATCATTCCCACCTGACCCATCTTTTTTGGGAAGTTTTGTAGATAATTGAAAATGAAATTGGTATGAGGAGTTCTTTCACCACTGTTAGAAGTCTGGCAGGATGTGTATTTTAAGTCAAAACCAGTATTGCTAAGGCAGTTTCCAAGGTAAATCTTTACTTTTAGGCAATTTAGAAAACAATTTGGTTTGAAAACCCCACACAAAGAGCACATAATTGTTAATATGTTTTAAAATCTGGATATGCAAATGTAATGAAAAATATCCTAAATTCAGTTAGGGCATAAAAGACAAACTTTGTACATGCTAGTGTGCTTCTTTGTCTGCTTTTCCTTTTTGTCCCTCGCTTCGCCATGGTCCAAAATCAGGTTTACAATTCTTGGGTTAACCCTCTCTCCAGATACACATAAGCCAATCAGCATCCTGCTCTGATCGGTCGGCTGCCTAGCAACCAGACCCCCCCCCACCTCCAACTCAGACCCTCCTTCACAAGCTCCCAGGCTCGTGTTTCACTGCCGCTCACTGACATGACACTTAGGAATGAGGCTACAAAGACTCACAGAGTCAATCTTTCTCTCAAGCCACCACCACCATCAGCCCCTCCATTTCAGGAGAAGTGGTACGACCCATTAGTGGACATCTCTGGAGAGCCCGTTTCTTATGACAGTGTTTCATTTATTTATTTATTTTTTTTGGTGGGGTGCTTTTTGATGCGCTGTCAGTAAATGCAGAAGACAGGTCCACTCCCGGGGGGGTTGGACTGTCTCAGAGTTGAAAGAGCATGTCTGAGTGTGTGTGTTTGTATGCATGTATAATGCATGTAAATGTATGTAAAGCTGCAAGAGAGGATTATTTTCATATCAATAAATCTGTCAATTATTTTTGATGAATTGAGTAGATTTTAATTTTACTGAAAAACATTGAAATTAATTTTGGTGTGATTTTCGTGGGGATTTGGCGTGTCTAGAATATGACGTGTATGCCACGTAGTCCTGCACATTATATCGTTTAAGCATCGCCATCGCAATGTGCCCTTGCGCAATAGTCACATCGCAGAAGAATGCAATTTCCAGCAAGTCAAATAAACTCAACCACCTCAACTTTTTTGCTGATGTATACAAAAGGAAAACTTGCACAGTTCTCATTTTTCATGACTTTTCTACAAGAGAAATCTGTGTGATGTCACATAATTTAATCCAATTTAATGGTCCTTGGCTAAACAATGTTTGTTGCTAATGAGTGAAAAGCAGGCTCTGCATGCACAGCGACCAGCGATGACAACGTTGTTTAGCTGTCATCAACAACTTGAAAACCACCAAAACTGTGGATTTGATTGCAAAAAGAAACTCTTCTAAAGGAATCAGGGGGTTGGTGTATAGCTGCTCTTTAAATTATTTTTATCATTTAGTTAAAAATATGTTTACTGCATTAATGCTCAAGAAAGGATAGTTTGCACTCAAAAGCCTATAGACCTGCCAAATCACCCAATAAATCCAGGATGCTTATTTCGATTCAAATAGAGCGTTTGAAGTCATCCAGTGAAAATTCCTGTATTTTTTCATATCGTAACATAAATCGCAGAAAAGAGAAATATTGCAATGTCAGTTTTTTCCATCGTGCAGCCCTAATGCCACGACAATATTTAATTTAAAAGGGTATTTTGATCCTTTAACAAATATTGCATCTCCTGTTGCAGAGTTGAAAATTGCTGTAGCCCGTGTTGCCATTTTGATCAAATTGCCAACAACAGCATAAAGCGCAACACACATGTCTGAACACGTCGCAGCTTTACACGGAGCTTTGGGTTAATTATGTTTGATACCATGGTGCTCGTATTGACGAGTGGCATCACGACGAATAACTTTTGAGAGGGGACAGTGGTGTCTAGCCTCTCATCTCGCAGTTAGACATTGAACCAGCTGCATCTTAAGCCTGGGGCACTCTGCCCTGGGACGGGAAGCATCAGAGGGGTGTCTTTGAGAAGACGAGTCGCAGTGAGAGGCTCACGCCGGGGCAGAGCGAGCCCTATGCGGGATGAGGTTTTACAGGGCAGCCGTCTCCTGCTTGTAGATTTGGCGTGCGGGGCTTAGCACAATGACACAAACAGCAAGCAGACAGTTTTCCATTGTTTCTTTAGTTGTCTGCAGCTTTAAGGTCCTTAAA
Organism: Lepomis macrochirus; assembly: GCA_024633595.2. Taxonomy (NCBI): domain Eukaryota; kingdom Metazoa; phylum Chordata; class Actinopteri; order Centrarchiformes; family Centrarchidae; genus Lepomis; species Lepomis macrochirus. The sequence continues at coordinate 6,348,046 of JALXJV020000008.1, forward strand.
GACCTACTACATGAAACTGGCCTTTGGGTTGTATGTATGTACATATTTGAGCATTTTTCTGTACAGTATGTCAACTTTTTATGTATTTGTATGCATGTATCCATACCATTTGTGTAGGGTTGTCACGATTTAATTTCTAATTTGAAATAGCTGGAAATGAGTTTCGACCTTCAAAATTAAAAGCAGGATTGGCAATCTGTCATTATTAAACCAGTAATGGCCTTCACTGTTGGAGTTGTTTTTTAAATCGAATTGTGACCTTAACATCGAAAATCAAATTGAATCGTGGATTTGGAAAATTGTGACACCCCTATGTCTGTGTTCACTGTGTGTCTGTGCTGGTAAAATCAAAATCTTCACTGTGAAACGAAGCGATTAGTGTGAAGTGCTTAGGAAGTAGGTCATAGCAACCGTCCCTCTCACTGTTTTTCTCTTAATCTTCTCTTTCTGACTGTAACCCCCCTTTTAATGGGGGGTTACAGTCAAAAAGAGACTCCCTTCAGCCTCTCTTCTCTCTCCTCCTTCTTTACATAATTATATAACATATGTCATTTGCTGGAGGCTTTTATCTTAAGTGCCTCACAGTGCTGCAAGTGCATAACATGGGTGGCCCTACTGGGAATCGAACCTCCCTGGTGGTGGTCAATGCTTTGCTATGCCTGTTTCCCTACACAGGGAATGTGGGATGTTCTTACGACGGCAGACACCTATATTTTGTGTGTTTTTATGGGCCAAAAAATAAAATCAAGAATGGGGAAAAATTGGCTGTTTAGTTTTAAAAAAAAACCCACTGCTGTTGTTTTTTACTGTATGTGCGAGTGCAGAAAGAAGGAGGCAATACTGTGATTTATAAAGTTTAGGTCTGAAACTGTCAATTTACTAATCTGTTGATTTCTGTAATTAATTCATTACTTAGTATATAAAACATCACAAATTAGTAAAAAAAAATGCCCAACACAAGTACAACACAATGTTGTACAATGAAATGAGAGTTTGTAATCCCTTAATGGTACACATACAGAACATAACAGATAATTCAGTTTATATTAGAATAGGGTAACAGATAAAATAAATTAAACAAAACAATATAGGCCTATGCCTGTATATGATGGAAAAAGAAAAATGTATGAGTTTGAAGGAGCCTACTGGCCACAGCATCTGCCTGCAAAGCTGTTCCCATAGTCAAAGAGTTGCACACAACTAATCAACTAATTGTTTCCTCACTAATAAAGTTTGAAAGCTGGTCTCAGCTGCTGCTTCTCTTTTTTATGACTCCAAGGTAAAAAGTCTGCAGCTTTATTGGCCCTGCTGATTTGTGATGCTTTTAAGGGTACAGACAGGAATTAAGAGGAAAATACCTTGTGTTGGCAAATCTTGTTTCTTTGGATGGTTACTTTTCAGATTGGTGGTATCTTACTTAGTGAGGATGAGATGCTTGTCTCTATTTTAGCCCCAAATTGTCAGTAATGAGACATGACAGTACAACTGCACAACAAACAATTGCCTCAAAATTAGCAATTTAGTTGAAACCACCATTTTAACAGGGTCTAAAGTAAAATAAAACATCTGAAGTTTTATTGAAGGTAGTATCGATTGCAGAGTTATGGTATTGTACGTAGGGTTGGGTGATGTCTACATTGAAACATCAGGATGGACAATGACATCGGGGGATAGCGGTCGTCGTATGTGTTCATTCACACAGACTTCACTCGGTTAAATACTTGGCAGCCCTTTACAATGCCTGCTCAGTTGGGATGTCTGTCAGCCATCGACGATGCATGATGGCATCATAGGCCACACCTTCATTCTGCGTTAGGAGGTGGTGTTTTGTCCACACCTTGAACACGCCCCAAATTTAGATCCAGTACATGAAACTTCAAAGTAAAGGGGTTTAATGAAAAGTTGCACATACAGAAATACCAGCACAGCCACAACACCGGCTATGTAAACACCTTGCTGTATCTATACTGAGATACGCTCATTTGAGAGACATCCCCTCTAATTTCAGAATATTTGAATTATTGTGTGACGATACATGATATCAGGTTTACGAGAATAAGATGAGATTACATTGATGCTATTATTAAAGGAGACCTATTATACTGCTTTTCCAGTCCTATATTGTAGTTCTGTGACTGTATGGCAGCTCTGCATGATTCGAAGTTCAAAAAAAAAAGATTCTCTCTTATACTGACTCTTGTAGCAGTTCGGTTCAAAATCTCTCTGTTCCACTTTTCCTTCTCACCTCTCCCACCCTCTATCTCTCTCTGCAACTCCCTGTCTGTCAGTTGATTTGATTACATGGCTGCTGTTTTGATGTGGGCTCAGAGTGTCATGAACACACACACAAACGCACAGCAATGGAAAAAAAAGATGTTGATACAAACATAGAATTAGTCAACTCTGCTTGCCTTACCTGATCTTGTATGAAGGAATTATTGGAGCAAACCCTCTGAGCAATTGTATGGGTAGTTTGTAGAGTGAGTGTGTTTGTGTGTGTATGTGTGTGTGGGTGGGGGGGTTGTGTGTGTATATATACTAAGGACTTTGTTTTTATAGAAAGTATTCAAACTCTTGACTGAATAGGGAAGGACCTGGCCTGAATTGTCATTTTCCCGTCAAGAGTCAGTTGGTCCCGTTAGTTGGTTGGTCTGTCAGTCTGTAAGACAGAACTGCAGGTGGTAACTGTGTCCTGCTAATTGATTGCAACCGAGAAACAAAAGTCACATTTAAGAAGTTTGGTCTGAAATGGTTAATCGAGGAGTCAAACAGAAAATAAATCAACAATAATTTTAATTAGCGATTTACGGTTTAAGTCATGAATCGAACAGAAATGCCAAAACTTGACTTGCTCCAGACAAAAGTGAGAATTTGCTGGGTTTCTCCCTTTCATATAGGGCTGAAACGATTTATCGAATTATTTAAATAATTAGATTACTAAAAAGCATCGACACACATTCTTCGTTTAATCCATTTAACTATATAGCAAACTGTTTCACTTGGACATTAATTACTGTCTCACATCGCGTTTATGCTGTGATCAACTTAAGACGACGTGATTTGATGCTGTTTACAAAGTGCAGAAGGGGGATGAAGAAGACACAGGCCAGAGAAAAAATACAGAAAGTGTGAGATTATTTCAAGCTAAAAGAAAGCAACAATTCTGTAATGTTACATGTGCCATGCAAAAGTACTTCTTATACGATTACTCGATGAATTGATGAAATAATCTGATTGCACTAGAATACTCGATTACTAAAATCGTTGTTGGCTGCAGCCCTACTTTCATATGATTTGTAAATGTAATATATTTGGGTTTTGGACTGTTCAGACAAAACAAGACATTTGAAGATGTCATTATGGGCTCTGGGTAATTGTGTTGGGCATTTTTCACTCTTTATTGTCAATTTATGGACTCAATGACATATTGACCCAAAAAGTAATAAAATAATCTTTATTTGTAAAACCCTCTACTTGTAGACAAATCTGTTGCGTCACTATAACCACTTTCTGGACACTTTATCAGACACACCTGCAATCCAGTACAACTCTGACACGCAGTCTTCCATTATGAAGCTCTTAATGTTCAGTTTAGGGATGCACCGAAATGAAATTCTTGGCTGAAGCTGAAGCCAAATGATGAAGGAAAAAATTTTCTGCCAAATAATGAACATCAAACAAGTACATTCACACCTTTTCTATTTATTTTGCCTTTTTTTTTCCCATTGCATGAATTAAATAGTCGAAATATGCTTTTTACTCAGTGTTTCCAACAGGATTTGGAGAGATTATGGTAGGTTGGTCCAAGGCCCAAGAGGGTGTGTCTGTTTACTTTTAATGTACCTATGATGTTTTATACTTTACTATACTATAATCCAATTAATCTTATTTCCATACTGTATAGATGCCTTATTTTGAAAACCGGACGTTGTCACGTGTATCCTCGCGCTAAATTCATCAAGTCTGACCCAATTTGATAAATAATGTTGTATCTGCTTCTTGTATCGCGTAAGATGAAGACTTCACAGCCTCTCTTCTGGTAGGACTCTCATACTGCAACACTTGTCTTTGTAAAGAGAGAAAATGACAGAAAATGATAAAGTCGCTGACCTGCCCGTCAGCTCGCACTGGTCCGTTGCAGTGGATTTACCATAAAGGCTAGAATACGTGTGTCCTTCAAATTTAGGTGCAGACAGCTTAATCACCTTTTCAGAAACGAGTGAAAGAAACACTCAAAGCGTGTCAGACCGTTTGTTGTCTTTTCTAAGACGTCAGCCACAGATGGAGTGGATGTGCTAGGAGACGATTCAGCAGAACAGCGTTGCAAAATGCGATTTTTGCGTCATTCTCGGACACTTTATAAAGCTTCCCCACTGCCGACATGTCAACGTAATTGTTTGGTAAAATTTGTTCAGTCTGACTTATTAGGCGGAACACCGTGCTTTGCTATTTTCAGCCAATTGATGGACTACATTACATTCACTTAAATTCAGTTCAACGCCATTGCGTTCTTAAATTAACTATTCAGCATTATCTCCGTAAAGGCAGAATTTATGGCTGAGAATTGGATTGCACTAGATTTTAAAGGTGTACCTAATAAATTGGCCACTGCACACCTTTGCATTGCTCAGCCCCAGCAGATGTTGTTTCAGTTACCTGCCATTTTGTTTAGCATGTCGCTACTGTCAACTTCGTAACAGCGACAAGCTACGGTGTGACTGACTAGCAACAGGACGCGTATAGGAACAAAATTGATGGACATAATGTAAACTGTCACACACATACTGTAAATAGACATTTCCCTCTTGCGCACAAACGCACACATTCTCACTCTCTCGCATCCATTTACACTCTCTCTCACTCAAACACACTCCCGCACGGTGCGTCTCTCTCACACACTATTTAATAGAGTGTGGGTGTTCAGCTGGAGCAGAATGAGAGCAGCAGCTGTGAGTGGCCGACTTCAGGTTACCATAGAGAAGGAGAGAGAGAGACCAGCAGAGCGGGTCACTAAAAATATGAGCGACCCTGTTGTTTAAGTTTTTTCATCTTCTCAGCGCTGTTCTCTTTTTCTTTATTTCTCTACATGAAATAGTATTTGTCATTACGTGTTCGGGCCTGTTAACCTGCTTCTCCTGCTGCTGATGTAGCCCAGGGCAGCAGAGAGGAGCGTGGGAGTTTTGCAGCAAGAGGACTTCAAGCTCAAAGAGAGCAGATACAACTTTACCGCTTTTAGCTGTAATAGAAATGAGAAAAGACTTAGCGGTGTCACTATTGACACTCTGAAGGAGGCAAAACGTGGTCTGACTGTGTTTTAATTGATTTTTTTTTTTTTTTTTGGTGATATTTTTCAGTTATAATACAGTTCAACATCACGCTTTCCACCTAAGTATATTAACACCTATCACAGATGAATTTTAAGGGTTAATCCTGACTAAATCGAACATTAACTATTTTTAAATTGGAATAATTACCATAACAGCTGGATGGAGAAATTGTCCGATAATAACTTATATTTAAGGAATTCTCACAAAAAGAATCTTTGTTCATGATCCGAGTTCATGTAAAAAACAAATTAACCAATATATGATTTTTTTTAAAACTGCATGTTGTTTCTTGTAAATTGCCATTTTGATTTGAAAGGAATCTCTTGATTGCTTTAGAGGAAAACAAGGCCTTTTAGGACCAAAAGCTGATATTCACTAGACACGCTGAAAAGCAAATAAGGCTGCAGTGCCTCCTTTCATGACAGGACTCAACAGGGTTTATGAGAAATGTGGTCTTAATTTTTAAATGCAGCATCATGGGGGTACCAATTTTCTTGCCTATAGTGTCATTTCCATTCATGCCAACATATCTCAATGAAATAAAAATTATTATCTGACAATGAATGCAAATTGCCAACAGTTAAAGCTGCCTTTTATCCCTCAGCCCTCTTAAAAATGTCCTTTCATTTTAGCAAGTCTTACTTTTCAATCCCACCTATCATCCATTTGTGCTCAGTAGTATTCATCTTTTAATGATTTAGTAATGTTTAATATGCTGTTGGTTAGAGCCTTAAGAATTTACAGGAAAAAGGAAGGGAGACTTCAGGGTTCCTCGGCCCCCGGAGTGCCCTTGTGCAAAAATTAAATGACGACCTGCCCACTCTTGGTGCAGTCCAACACCTCAGGTGAATGTACTGTATGCGTGTCACCGAGGAGTTTGCCAAGAAGCAGATTCCCTGAACTTGTGTGCGAGATGGTGACAGAACAGCTGAGTCTCAGCATGTGTGAAATGATGGGAGGAGGTGTGCAAGAGGCTGTGAGTAGAAGAGACGCTCTAATGGAAATGTCAGAGAAAAGCTCTGATTCATAGCAAAATGGAGGACTGTTCAGACCGAGATGTCAATGGTGTGGGATAGTGGGCTGATGCCAAATGAACACAGGATGTTAGCGAGGTGGTGGCAGCAATGACATGAAGTTGTTTTTTTTTACACTACACTGCTAGCAACATGGCTGTAGGGATGACGGTCTCGGTTGATCTGTAATGATCCCAGTGGATCTAAATGTCAGGAGGATCCTCCGGTTCTGGTCTCATTTGTTTTTGCCATTCGGACAGCGACACTACATGAGCTTGACTAACCTGGCTAATCGGACTAAGCTGACTACCATGCTTATAGCTGTTAGACACCAACTGATGCAATGCAAAACTTTCTGGATAAAACTTGAGCTCTTCAATTTCTGTTTTGCGCGTACAAGTACTTGACAAAATAGACTATTTTGAGTAATTATTTGGGTAGCAGGACGTATAACAGAGGCCGATTTGTTAAATCCTGCAATTTCAGTGCCCCTCAAATCTTTTCTTACTCCACAAGCACATTAAAAATGTATTTGAAAAAATCCCCCATCGTTACACCATCCCCATCGTGTATTTGTGATGATGGAAGTGATGTTGTAAGCAAACAACGGTTATTTGAGATTTGTCAGTAGGCCCCAACGTGTGGTGTCGTTAACTTAAATTTGTCACTGGTTATAATGCACAAGTGCGTTAAAGCTAGGGTTGGGCCGATAGACGATGGCCGGTGCCATCGGCGATGGCTGACAGATGGTCGATGGTTAAGCAGGCATCGTGATTAAAACCCCGCCCTCCCTGGCAAAGAAATCAAAATTTTTCACATAATACCTCCATGTGAAAGCAGGTTTTAATCAACACGAACATTATTATTATTATTATTATACATTTTAAATATGCTTTACACCTTCCTCAGAATTCTCTTCTCCCAGCACTCACACGGACTCACAAGAAGCCGCCACCTCAGGTAAACACACCGGCTTGCCCCGCCTCTCTCTGTCCCCAGATGTTGTATAACTGGACAGTTTATAATATATTCATGGTTGTTTAACCATCATCGGGTCCTGATGTTCCTGAGTGCTGGAGGTTTTAGTTGAGTCAGTGTGGGAATAAATGCCTCTACGTCCTTTTCCGTTTCAGCCATTAATCGATTACATCTCCCTCCAGCACGACTTACTCTCTCCCTGTTGGCTTCACAGTAATGCATTGTAGCGAAAGCAATTAAATTTACAAGCATTCAGCAGCTACTAAAGCCCTCGATCTGCGTTTTTTTTGCTCTCATGTTCGCTATTCTTCTCCAAGGCAACAGCAAACACCCTGCACTCCTCTCCATCTCCACTTTTATGTTCGTCATGGTGTGAGTCTTCAAGCTATTCTCTTCAGGGTGAACCGGAGTGCTCAGCTCTGGGGGGGGGGGCTGGAGGTCGTGACTGATGTGGGTGAAGAAAGTGCTTTTGAGGGGGTTGCAAGTTCTGCTTCAACACAGCTACTGCTTTGTGTCTAGACGTCGAGTCCTGAGAAACACTGTCAGCTCTGTTCTTGCCCTTGACAGTAATTTCTGGACAATTCAGCAGAAAACAAGGTTTCTGTGTGTGTGTGGGGGGGGGGGGGGGTGCGATCTAATGCGTCTGTTGGCATTTTGACATTAGAGACGGGACTGAGGATCGTACCTGTTGGACTATACAGACCAGGGTTTACTGTATCTAAAACAGATGATATAATGACATGGTGTTTAAAGATGATTTGGGGAAATGCAGTGGGGTTTATAAACACATGCTGGTGGAGAGTAATGCTTTTCACATGTGGCTTCTGAAGAAAGGCTGTTGTTCAACCTTACTAGTTAATCACAGAAGCTGCATGTAAGAGGTGAGGTTCAGTCTGAGAAGTACAGATTCTAGCTGTGGATTCAACGAGAAATCATTTTATTGTTTATTATTTTTCAGGTAATCTTGTCTTGCTTGTTTTGTCTAACCATCAGTCCAAACCTCAAAGGTGTTCAGTTTACAAATATATGAAACAGACAAAAGCAGCAAAGCCTCATGTTTCACAACCTGGAATCAGTGAATGTGAGGAAATATGTTGATATTCCAGTTATCAGTGACTATAATAAATGACATATTGTGGCAAAACATACATGTGCTGAGCTGTGCGGCCTCATTTGGCATTTTGATCATTTAAAGGAAATGGGTGCTCCAGTTCTTTAAGGCAGTGATTCTCATCCTGGTGCTATTGTGGCCTGACTGTATGCAGGCTCATATTCCATCCAGCTCATTTCACTAATTAGTTCCTCCTCCCTGGATGAACACTTGCTAATCAGCGGAATCGGCCACTGTGGTGGTTTGCTGGAATGAAAACCAGCAGACTCAGAGTCCTTAATGGCACAGGGCTGAGAATTACCGTTTTAGAGAGTGCCAGCTCTTCTCCATACGACAGACACAGAGCAGAGGGCGTACCTGCTGCTTCGGCCCTGCCGGTGGGCCAGCGGTACTTCTCACCTCGCCAATCGGCCGCGTGGCAGTACTGGACCGTGCCAGAGTCGTTTTGGGCTCCCAGGTCCTGGCAGTGGTGTGAAGGGACCTCCGTTCTACAGAAACTGTGATTCTTCCCAGAATTTCTCTTCATAAACAAATGTTTTTTTGGTTAAACCTTAAAAAACTCATAATATATTTGTATATTTCTTTGAAAAGATTCTAACAGTTCGATCCTAAAATAAGATAAACACTAATAGAAACATGTATAAATACACTTTGAAATACTTGTTGGCAAAACAAGGCGCAGAAAGTGCACATTATGGGTTGCTGTTAAGAATCAGCAGTCACCTCAGGACTTTTGCTTACTGATTTGGTGGAGAAAATGATCTGCGTTTTGATAACACTGCTGAAATGAAAGACCTCATTTTTAATGGAGCATTTGGCATCAGTGATCAAGTAGCAATACAGGAGACGTCTATGAAGAGATGCAGACTGCATCACTGGGAATTAGCTCCGACATGATTTAATATGAATGTATTTAGTGTATCGGCTTAACAATTTTCATTCTTTGTGATTTTATGAAACAAAAATGCTAAATGTTCTTATATGTGGGAAATGTGAGGTCAGTTTTGTTTTATTGTGAATTGATTATATTTGAATTTTGGATTGGTTGTTGGAAAGAACTAGCAATTTACTAACCTCAAGCAAATTTTAAGGGGCATCTCTCACTATTTCTTGACATTTTAGACACTAATTGGGATCACTTGATAGGGAAATTAAACTTTTCTTGCAGCCAGTGGTATAAACAGAGCATTGAAAGAAAAAAAATATATATATATATACAAGTAATTTCAATATAAAACACTCATGATTCCACAAACCATGAGGTTTTTTTTTTTGTTTTAAAAACTGTTTTCCAAGTTTATTGTTTTCCATCAAGCTCAATACTGGAGAAGACATTAAAACCAGTTTATGGTGAAGCCAACGCCTTTTTCAATGCTCTGTTTACACCACAAGCCTTCATCATTGGGGTTGGTTTTATTCTGCCCTTCCCACGCTTTTTTAATTCAGCTCTGTGAGATGTTGTTTTTAACAGTGCCAGGAGGCACCGCTTCATTACAGTGTGGTCTCTTTATGGGAAGCCCTGGTATGTACATTAGAGGTTTTGTGAAGGGAGGAGACATTAGAAAGGGATGAGGGGGGGGGGGTCACCAAGACTTGTCTTCCAACGTTTCAGTATTTCTATCTTTGTGAGGATCAATTTGGGTTTTTAACATTTTTGCAAATTTATGAAAGTTCTGGCCAGCCTTCACTACTGCCTGGGCCAAAATGGGACTTGGGTTGAGAGTTAAGTAAGATTAGGTTGAGATGCATGATGTAAAGTTGAGGTTATGTGAGCAAAAGATTTAAAGTTGCCAGAGATCGAGTGCCCAGAGGTATTGTCATAAAAATGGGTTGCGTGTGTTTTGTATGAGTTATTGGATGATGAAGAGAAGAGTGTGGTGACACAGACCACATTCATGTGTTCATACCACCTTATTTCCCCCCTCAATATAATGCACTTTACTGAATGCATTTCACCTTTGACCCCTTTCATGTCAGATTGCTGATGCAAGTCGCCACTTTTCAAACAGACACAAGTCTGCTAAAACAAAAAAACAAGAAAATAAACCTGGTTGTCAGTTTATTAGGTACATTAAATCTATAAAATAATGCAGTCTAAAACGGTGGTTCCCAAACCTTTTTGCTTGTGACCCCTTGACACTGGGTGCCTGAAGAGGTAAAATTTCCTTGTGACCCTTTCATTGTTGTCGGGTCAAGGGCAGGACAATAAAACAATAACAATAATTATCACTATATATATCTATTTTTTTAATAACAGTATAACACATGTCAATAAATATTCAATAAATGTTTGATTTTATTTGCTTGAATCATACACAAATTGACTTTGACTTGGACTTTGAAAAATGACTTTTGTTTTTTGAACAGTTTTGAATGTTCTACATCAGGTTTGTGAAGTGATCCACTGTTGGGCCTCAAGCGTTTGTCATGTGTTGACCATAAAGAAGAGTTTAAACCCCAATTAACCATCAGGTTTCTTCAACTTTCACTAAGGAGCAAAACTATGCCTTTGAACTCAAAAGAAAAGATTTGACATTGATAATTATTGAAATCGAAAGATATGAAACTTTTTATTGTGATAACATTTTTGGCCATATCGTCCAGCCCTAGTGGGGAACCCCAGTTTGGGAACCACTGGTCTAAAGCCAGTAAATCCTACCTTTTGAAAAGGTTATAATGTTCAGTTCTTGTTGAAACAATTTGAGAAAGGTGTTCAGCAGCTCCACAAACTACTAAGTTTTTTGTTGTCCAACAAAAACTTCCCAGTTTTGAGCCCTTCTGACATTAACAGAATTAGAGAGTGACCTCGCCTGGAGCTAATAAATGTTCCTCTGTCTTAACTACTCTCTCCGACCCTGACTCTTAATAACCTCTTATCTGAGAATAAAGAATCGCGTCCACCTATCTCCTCTGCTGGTCTTGCTCTTGTCCCTTGTGCTTGTACCTGTTTATTTCACATGGTCCTGTCAGTGTTGCAGGGACCATCACTGTGACTCTTGTACTGTCTGTAATCTAGTAATTGAAGCATATTCTGCTGTGGTACTCATTGGTAGTTATTGTGAATTAAACATCTGATATATCACCTTTACCACCATATTGTTCCTAATAGGATGTATCTTGTTGGAAAGGCTCTTGTTTCACAGCTTAGTGCCCTTTATAGATGTCCTCTGGCCAATCAACAGTATTAGTTGAACATTCCCTGTATGTGTGACATTTTCTGCACAGCTGGAAGGGAAACTGTCATCTAATGATCATGCGGTGGTATGAAGCAGTAATGGGCTGGTTTCTTTTTCATGACTGGGACACACAAACCCCAGAAAAAAATATTCCTGTTAAAGATTGGTTGAGCTTTAACCTTTTTATTAAGTGTACATGCTGGGTAGGAGTTCAGAAATGGTCAACCGCCACATTGTGCCACTTAAGTGCAGTCAGCTGTAGCACCATGTACTGGCTGACAATCCTCGGGGGAAACGAACCCGTGAAGCTGACGTCTCCTGAACTCCTGCAAATGTGTACATGTCTATAAAAAAAAAGTGAACTACCAAAGCAATATGTCGTGAGAGTGCCCATACTTACAACTTGCTTAATTTATCTGAGTGGGCAGACTGCTATGGAGACATTTAGTTCAAAGTATCTCTGGGATTTCAGTCATTATCTCAGCCTTCAGCCTATGATACACTGCTGCTCTTTTCTCTTTTGACTATGTTTAACGGGAAGCCTAATATCCTTTGGTTTGACTGAATTTATTTAATTCCCAAAGTCCTAGTAGCTAGAAACTTCTCTGAGCCAATAATCTAAATTCTTCCCTTCCTCTTCCTTGCCAGTCACTTTAAATAAAAGCAGGGAAATGGCTGAAATGCAAAAAGGCTGGTAGATAATCCTGTCAGTCCACATGAGAGTCGGTGAAGTTGGTGTCTGCTTGGGGCTGTTTGTCACTGTGAACTTCAGCGGCAGCCCACACCCGTCGCTGCAGACATATCATGGCTGATAGCTGCGAGGGAATGATCCAGACTCCCCTTCTGTATCCATCTTTTTTTCTGTCTTTCTTATACTGCATAGATAGGCTGAAATCCTTTCCTTTGATTTTCTTTCCAATGTTGACTTCTCCTTACTTCCGCACCTTCACAACCCTCTTCCTGTACCTTTTTCTTTTCTTCCACCCTCCCTCTTTTCCTGCCAACCTCACTGCATTTCTATCATATTTGCATTTAAGATTTATCAGACTTTTTATCCATAGCAACGTACTGCTCTGTGGTGTTATTATTGAGTACGCTTGAAAGCAAGTAGTTTTATCACGGCCATTGTGTGTTGATTAAATACCTGCGGTTGAGGCACAAAGGAAACGTGTGAAAAGAAATAATTTTCAGGTTCCTTGAGGTCACTGTTGTTGCTGTGAGTAAATTAACTAATTCAGGAAATATTACATCAAAACAATTTGTAAAGAAGCCAAAGGATTTGTCTCGCCTTAAATTATGAATCAATTGTCAAAACTTGAGTAATTTTTCAAACCAAAATACAAACAGTCTTCGTTTCGTGTGTGTGTGTGTCTTTGCAGTGGATATTAATCAGACCTGGGCTAGTTGCTGCTTAGCACAGAGAACGTAAGAGGTCTCACTCTGCCTCTATTTCCCAGTACCACAAACGTCACGCATCAGTCATTCTTCTTCTTTGGATTAGGCAGACTAAATGCTACAATGGTGTGTTGTTGCCACACTGTTTGTTATGAATGTTCTTTTTGACAGTTTATATGTTCTATATAGTCCAATACGGTAACTTTACAGATATTCCCATATCATTTTCATCAATTTATCCAGGTAAAGTACGCAGAGTAAAAACAATTTCCCCAGCTGCTCTCAAGTCTTTGAACAGCTCCTTTTGAAGTGAGTAATTGTACCTGAATGCGTAATGTAATTTTCTTTTCCAAAAATTGTTTGAAAAAGTCAGAAATATCAAAGTCAAGGTAGGAAGGAGTTAAGAAGGAGCAGCCAGAGCGAGCTGATGAAGAGCTGAAGGCGACAAGCTTTACACCTCCAACTTCTCAGTGAGGTGACTAACTCCTTTCACTGCTGTTTGCAGACTCATGTAATATCAAGCATAAAATCAGATCATGGTTGCTCACAGGAAGATCAATTACTGCTTTACTTCTTTATTAAAACAACAGTAGTTTGTTTTGCTGCTCCCAGAATTCTGAGACCTGTACTATTAAATCACACTTGCTGTTACCACCTGTAACTAGGTGTGTCACCAAATCTTCAAACTAGGAATGAAATCTTAATTCATTAGAATAACACAAGTCTAACCAAGCATTTCTGGAGATATTTGCTGTTATAGACAGATTTTGATCCGTACTTAAAAAGTTTTTTGTTGCCCCGCCCTCCTGTAATAGCTTGGGAAAACACCTCAGTGCTGTTTTGAACACGCAGCAGTTTTTCCCGGGGTGAAAAGTGTCCACCAGCCAAAACCAAAATGTTCTGTAAAAAGAGTTTGTTTGTGGCTGTGGCGTTTTCTCTTCCCTACCAGCCACTTTGGCAGGTAACCCATCATTCAGATGTCTAAAAGTGTTGTTTCTGGTAAAATAATGAAACTTCAGCATTTACTGGCTGCTGTGGACTTTTGACAAACAATTTGATTTCCTGACTGGAGCATCATGGTGTTGTTTTTCTGTCTATATTTGTCCTTGTGTGTGTGTGTGTGTGTGTGTGGTCTGGTGTCCAGGGTTGCTGAGCTCTGTGATTTTTAACTGATGTGTGATATCAGAGAAGCTGTTGGATACCAGCCCTTTGGCTTGTACCTCTGCCTGTTTCATCTCGTCTCCCTTGCCAAGCTGGTGTTAATACACACATTCAGGTTCAGTGTGCGAGTGTTTACATGTACTGAGGGGTATGTGTGTGTGTAACTCCTGACTAGTACCTTTCCATTTTGTATTTATCCACAAAGAAGCCATATTTGGTTTTCAAACAATTAACTGCGTGAATTTTGCATGTTTCTGTATGTGTGTCTGTGCTAGCGGGGGGGTAACCGCAGCTTAGATTTGTGTGTCCATGTCAGTTTGCGCGTTTGTTTTTGTGCTTGCAGGATTTTTTTTTTTTCAGCATGGGGTTAAATCAGCCGGAAATAAAGTGCTGACACACATTTAATCAGAAAAGATATATATGATAGATATGCATGCACATGACTGCACCACAAACTCTGACACACATACACACACACACAGTAAGCAATAAACACACTTGCGGCCCTATATCAGATGTTGGGGGGGCTTTTTGTGCTTCTGCCCACAGGGACTATGAGGTTTAATCAAGCAGCAGGCCTGTGTTGCTTTACTGTGGCATTAAGGATAAAAATAGGCCGCAAGGAGCTGACTCTACTGGGCAGCACAGCCACACAGCTGCAAGTCATGCTCTGTGTGTGTGTTTGTGTGTGCAATGACTAAAATGTATGTTGCTCTAAAGCGTTTGCCTCAGTATGTTTTTGTCTGAAGTTTTATTTATTGCATTTAGAACAGTATTTGCATATAGCTAAGGGATTGAAAAATTTATGGAATCTCAATGTGTGTGTGTGTGTGTGTGTGTGTGTGTTGTGTGTGTGTGTGTATGTAGGTGGGTTGTTATAGTGCCTGAACTGCAGCTATGAATAAATAGTCCTTATTTAACTCTTATTGTTGGAATTGCAGGTCAGATTTCATATGTTTTCTGTTCTACTTAGGCTTTTATTGACAGCAGATCTAATTGAATTTTCATTTAAGCTGTTTAATTTTAATTTTACTGTCTTTTTGTCTTTGCTCTTACCGTTGACCTTAATAAGCAGATCTAAGTATTGTTTAAAAAATATTTAAAACCAGGGCCAACGCGATTTTTAATTTGGTGAAATATACCAAACACCTCGATGCATCAGTGTTAAAGGATTACCTAACCATTTGAGAAATATGCTTACGCTTTCATTCTGGGAGTGAGATGAGAAGATCAATATCAATCCTATGCCTGTGTGTTCAGTATGAAGCTGTAATTGGGACACATTTAGCCCAGCTTACTGTAATAGGGCTAAACTGCTAGCAGGGCTGTATCCAGAAATACATAAACTAACTAATCTTTAATCTTCAGTAAATAACATCTCATAGTGTTTTGGACAGAACCAAGCTAGCTGTTACCAGTACCAGCTCACCACTCGACTCGGTGTGGCCGTCCGTCCGTTTTCCATTGGAGATAGTACCCAGAGATAGTACCCTTCAATGTAGCTGGTCATTATAGCAACGCCACACACAACTGCCGCGACGTAACATTCAATGCTGCCACACAAACTGCAGTGACCAACAAACAGCTGTCCCTTGAGCTAAGTTTTTAAACCTAAAACGTTTTAACATTACTCAGAATGTAAAGACAGATAAGCGGTATGAAAACCTTACAGCTGTGTTTTCCTCTGCTGTTGTTGCTGCAGCGGTCTGTGTGACCGTGGGCTCTGTGAGCAGGTGGCTGGCCGGCCTCGCAAGCTCCTCCTCAGCTCCGAACTCCGAAAACTTTCGAGCACATTTTTGTTCCGCCATCACTTTTCGTAAAACTGTCAATATTCAAAATCTACACAGATGATTTCTCACCTCAAAACTTCTCATATAGTCAAGCTATGGCACTCATTCTAGCAGACAATTAAAGACCACCACCATAGGAAAGAGGTCCTTAAAAAATTTAATCCATTGCAGGTTTTAAATTCTTCTATGGTGAAGGATGGACCTCTGATCTATTGTGGTTCCTATATTGTGTGTTTTGCAGTGTTTGTGTGAGAGAGAGATTTAGGATGGCAGGGTTAGGAAGTCCTGGGAATGATGAATGGTGATTTTCATTGGTTACTGTGTGTAGGAGGGAGAGAGATGTCTGCTGGCCTCACACTAGAGGATGATTGCGCAGATTTACAATTAGAAATCCTGTAGTGTGGATTAAAATATTAAAAATCGTTTAAATCTGCCGTTATGTCTGTGGTATTCCACGTTTTCAAAAATTGGTTAAGACTTGAAAAATCCCAGAGTGTGCACCAGGCATTAGTGTGTGCAGAGATGAAACATCACATGAGAGTATAAAGTGGGTCTCTGTGCTCATTCACATGAGAATTACTTACCCTTAGATCGTCGTAAGCAACTTCTTCATACAGCATATAACTCAGCCGCAAGCTATGAAAGTATGGGAGTATGGGATTACAGTGTGTGTGTATTTTCTGTCCCCTGTGTGTCTTTGTATTTGTGTGTGTGTGTGTGTGTGTGTGTGTGTGTGTGTGTGTGTGTGGAGGGGGGGCATACAGTATCTGGGGCTTCATCAAACTTTCATTGAGGTTGTCAGCTGAGCTCATTAAACATGAGTGGATAAAGATGCCACCACGTAGGATTCTGGGTAAAAATATCACCATGTAAACTCTCCATCAGCCTCTAGTCTGCATATTACCACCTTAACAGGAAATGTGTAAACTGTTGGGAAGATGTTGTGGCTCCTCACTTTGAAAACAAATCAAATTTCTTTTGATTTGGAGTTTCACATCTCTCAACGGACCCTGAGAAACTTCTTAAACCTCACCGATGTTTCATGAAACTTGACATCCAAACACTGTTAAACCCCACAGAAATTTTAGTGTTCCTTATCAGTTAATCCGACCATGCATTTCATCATTAATCACAATTGTGTTTTGTTTGTAAAATCGAAGAAATGATGAAAAAAACAGTACTGGTTTATATGTGGCCATTCATTTTCTGTCTATCTGCAATTTTATGGTTAGATTGTCATATCTTTTTAAGTGACCCGCTTGCTTTGCTAAAAAATTAAAATAACAAATCTCATTTTCCTCACTCTTAAATACCACAGGTGATGCAGCAGTGCAGCAACCATCTGGTAAAATGAAACTTTCACTAACTACCATCTTTATTCAAAGTACAATAGCCTGAAAAGGGAAAACAAACATTTTTTTTTCACAGTTCTGTCTCTAGCACCTGCTAAGAAATTGTTATGAAAACACATAACTTCCACATTGTTGGTCTCCAAAGCTGAATTACAGCTTGAAAACACCAGAAGCTACCCATTCCTGTGCTGTTGTTAGTTTGGTTATATAAGAATGGCCTGGTTCCTCACTGATGTCAGAGTGATGTCAGTTGTGTGCCTCTGCTGACAGCACTGATGCCCCAGGGGCAACACAACAAACCAGCCCCCCTGCCTCAACCAAACACAGAGACTGATAAATGACTGATGGATTTTGGAATCGCTTTCACTAGTGGGGAATCAAGTTTGCAGACGTGACGCTACAAGCTAGGCACTGAGGTTGTAGTTTGTACAGTGCGACCACAAGTATGAAGGAAAATCAATCTTTTTTTTTTGTATCTTTCAGTAAAAACTGTTAGCTACACTTCTGGGGGTTCTTTATAAGAACATTCACATATTCCAACAAAAATCATTTGTGTCTTGAAACCGAATTTCCTAAGCTAGCCAGTTGTATAAAGCCATAGTGAGTGCTTCAACTTAGCACCTGAGAGGCTGCTGCGCACATGTTTCCCCAAAAGGTGACACGCCCATTGCTGGGGGGTCCATCAATACCACTTTTCCATTGCCATTGAGAGGATGCTGTCTTTTGACTGCAAGTCAATATGGCACATTGGCTTGATCCACCGCATTCGCTAGAAGGATATTATACAGAGTTTTTTCCATCCTGTTTAATCTAAGGCCAGGCCAAGATTGGTGTAATAGAAAACAGTGAGCATCATGGCAAAATAGTAGAATACTGTAAGGTTAATGTGGTCTTAAACTCAAGGACATCCTGCATTTTCACATCTCGTGGTTGATTTTGTTTTAGCAATCAGTTAATAAATTTGTTGTGTAATTTTTTTTATCAAGCAAATATACCACATATTCACTTGTGACAGTTTCTCAAGTATCTTCAGGTTTTGGACTGTTGGTCTTGACAGGTAAAGACGTCTCATTGTGCTGTTGGAAATCAGGATGAGCATTTCTTTTACTTTTCTGACTCAACAAATGATTTGTTCATCAGAATATATAACCTATGAATCAATAAATGGCCCTATAGTTGAGTGGACACTATGTCCAGCCAGGAATTCCCAACTTTAACATTCAGGTTGCTGCCACTCACACAAGATTAAATGAAACAAGATCTTTGTTTTGGATGAGTTTTGGGTGATAAAACGATGATGCTATTCAGGCTAGCTGACACTTTGAACCAAGTCAACACGTTTGGAAACTCTGAGGGGTCATAGCTGTGAGTGAACGCAGCCTGGTAGAGGAGGCGGTAATCGTCTGTTCTGCTGTTTCTCGCCCTTTCTCATCTTTCCCTTTCATCCTCCCTTTCTCTCTCCGTCGATTCATCCACTGCACTCTCTTACAGTCTCTCCCAGCCTTTTCTTCCTGTTTCCCCCTCTGAACCTCTGTTCGTCTCTTTTATCTCAATCTAATTTACACTGTACCTCCACTACCTCCCCCGTCCATACCGTAGCTCACGCTCTGTTATCTGTTTCTCTTTGTCATTCAAACCCTTTTGCTCACATCGATCCCTCCAGCACAGTGAAATCCCTCGTGAGTGCAGGTCATAGAGTGTCAGATGCTCTCTCTCACCCACTGCTGGGATGTAACCACCAACCGTTGTAACCCTGCATACATATGAAATTTATATGATCTGGCTGTGTTAAAATATGGAAGATGCCTCTCGCAGTGCCTTGCACTGTTATGTATATACAATAAAATACTGAAATACTAAAAGACAAAAAAAGCTAGGGCATAACTCAATGTTGCCATACAAAGAGATGATATATATGGCCAGACTAACCTGCTTGGGGACCCTGGGGCTAAAATGAGCAGCTGGGCCCCAGTTGGCACATGAGCACACAGTACTGTTCATTCTTAGGCTGCGATGCAAAGATACTGTGTTTAGGAGAGAGACAGGTCCATGCAGATGTTCCAAAAACAACTACAACATAGTTATTGTACTTTGACCTGCTGATTTGGCCTGTTCACCAACACAGTCAGCAGTTGGAGCTTTCTCAGAAGATGTGACAGCTTGGGGAGGCAATTAAAACAGATTAAAACTCTTTGCGGCTGATTCTCGCAAATTGAGTTACAACTCGGACAGATCTCAACACACCGACATACACATACTCATCTACGACGTCCATATATCTGCTCAGAAATCTAAGAAAGAAAGACAGTCGTATAACTTAGAATAACAGAGAATATTTTTAAACGGCTACAATGGGGCTCAAGTTGTAGCACACAGCCAGACTGAATATGGACGTTTCCAATTTTCTTATCAATAATTATTTTTTTCTTTTCTTGTATGTATATTAGGGCTGGCCCGAATGTCTTTTTTTTTTTTTTTTTTAACTTTGAAGCAAATAATCGAAGCTTCGACGGTGCCGCGGGGTGGGGGGTTACCGGTTGTGTTACACCGGCTGTAAGCAGGCTATAATTTCATGAGATATAGCTATGTATTTCATAGATTAAAGCACAACAGAAGGAAGAAAAAGTTCTGGCAATGACACGAGAGGGGGAGAAACCTGATGGGGGAGAGATAACATACGGCGGTCACCGACTGTCTGTGCGTGTTATGAGAGAGAGAGAAAAAAAGAGAGCGTTTTGTTTCTTTATTTGCATGTAGGCTGTATAATTATAGGCCATTATTACCAAAAGGTTGTGTTTAACTTAGCTCACAGCTAGGCTAGTAGTCCCAAGTGCAGGACTAAGAGAGACTGGAGTTAGATAAAAGAGGAATATTTATTGCACGGTTGAAGTGATCGGAAATTGAGCCGGGGAAGAACGAGGCAGACTGAAAGATGCTGCAGAACCAGGTTGGTAGCTGCATTGCAGAGCAGGAGGGAACCGTAGCTGAGAGTCCAAAGGGTGAGAGGCTGAGTTGAGCAGGTCCGCAACAGATCATGGGAATATATTAACTGGGCGGGGGTCCAGGGAGAGCAGACGGGATGAGCACTGTTTCTGGTAGCGGAAAGGAACAACACATTATTATGTAAAATTAGATTTTAACTTTTTTTTAATATCCTTATAAACATTCTTAAATCGCCATAACTGCCACACTGCCATTGTCATCACTCAGTTTAAAGTGCTAACAGGGCTGAGGCTGTTTTCCCTTTGATGTGAACTGGAGCGTTAAGTTCACTGCTGTGGACGGAGGTCAGGCGTGCGGGGAAAAAAATCAATATTCGAATCCCAAAATTGAAAATCAAATGTCTACCCAACGATCAAATATTGGAATATTCAGGACCAGCCCTGGTGTATATTACTTTTTAGCAACAAGCCAATTCAAAATACTTTCACAAAAGTGACAACCTGAACTGTTGGTTGGACAAAACATGCATTTTAAAAATGCCACTTTGAGCTCCTGGAAATTGTTTTTCACAATTCTGACACTTAACAAGGAACCATTTTTGAACAATTTAATCAGTTAAACAGAAAAATACATAACCAGTGTGTAAAAATAGGTCTTAGTCTGCCTGAACTGAGCTAAGGTAGTGCTGTTTACTATCACCAGTTCCCCATATGAAAGCTCCAACATTCCCGTGTTTGTCTGACGGTTTTTCTTTGTTAATTGTTGTGACTTTTGTCGAGGAGACTTGTGGTTGTAGCTGATGACCTTTTAGCTTCAGCTCTTATGAGCTGTAGGTGACACCTTGTCAATCCAAAGTGTCTGAAGATTGTTTTATGTTCCACCGTTTATTGGGTTTAAATGTTGTTTCCAAATCACAGCTCATTGACTGATAATTTGGAAGGATGCGCGTTGAAGCGAACATGCGTTAATTGTTGTGTGTGCATGTGTGTGAGTGACAGATGGCCTCAGGATTGCTGCCAACATCCCCAGGGTCATTGCATCCCGAGGGACTATCCACCCCTTGCTGGCACACAGAGAGAGAGAGAGCCCGCCAATGTTTTGGAGGCTTCCATATCTCCAGAGACCACAAATTGATCCAAAAAGATCACCCCTCCACATCCTAAGCCAATCTGGAGTCCTAATTCTCTTCTTGCTCAGTGCCGTTTGTTAGCTTGTCACTGATCTGACCTACAAAATCAAATCAAGATTGGTTCAATGAGGAGGCACCTCAGGAGTGCAACAGAAATCAGGTCAGTTATCATGCAGAGAAGCTGCAGAGTTATTGATGCTTGTAGGTGTAATTTCTCACATTTGTACCCTGAATTTTCTTGGTCGTAATGGCACAGGTTTGTGTTTGAATATGTGAAAGAAGCCTCAAGGAAAAGTGGAAGTTTGTAAATTCAGCACAAAAATAGAGGGAAAACCGAATTTTCCCCTGTATATGTTAGACTAACCAGATTATGCACTTTCTCTTTTGGGGATTTTCAACTGCAAGGCCTGATGCAATGCACAGTGGAACAGAGATCATTGTTATGAGCATCTGTTTGACTGTTTGCTTGATTTTGCATATATTTTGTATACACTTTTATGTAAATTAATATTTCATTGATATCACTGATTTCTATATTGCCCACCTCTAAGCTGCACAGTTTTGGGGATGTGGAGGAAATTCAATAACAGATTCTGTAGGAATTTTTTTTTCCATTTTTCTTGATGTCACTAACTCGGATAAAAAATTAATGATTGCTTTCCAGATCATACTAAGCCCCCAACAAAGTAACTTTACTTCTGTGGTCTTAAATTGTCTTTTATTCTCAGTTTCAAACAAATATATAACATCAGTCAACTCTCATTAAGTCCACTTTCTACCTTAAATTGTACACATGAACTGAGGAAATTAACTCAAATACAAATTTTATTTGCAATACAACGTTATTTTCAGGCTTTAAGCAAAAAAATTGTTATTACTGTAAAATCATACATGATTCTTCTTTCCCACAATATCTATATTAGTCATAATTTTGAGTGTACTTGGCTGGCTACGTTATGGGAAAAAAACAAAACAACTCTAGTAAAAAATCTCTCACAAAGCAAATTATACGGAATAAACTGAAAAACAGCACTTGAGCAGTTCAAATGCCAAGTGTCCTTGAGCAAGGCGCTGAGCCAAAGCTGCCACACACGCATCAGTCACAAGACATTACAAAAAGCGACAAATGTGAGAGCGGCTTCTGCTTGAAGGCAGAGGTTGGACTGTACAGGATGTAGTTGACAGCCTCGTCACACTGACCCGACCCTGTGTGGCTGAAACAAGAACCCGCAGAGGGGAAGGTTGATATATTGATGGGACATTCCTCCCGGCAAGCACAGACGTAACCGGCAGCACAGCGACTGACAGAAAGTGTTGATTATAATCCCCACGGCGGGAAACTGGCACCACTTATGAAAAACACTTTGGTTATAGTAGCTGTGACTCTGCACCTCAAGGCTCTTTGCTTATTCCATAAGTTTCCAACATAATCCGTGGTGCTGTCTTCATTGGAGGTTGTTTCATCGCACTGCAGCTGCCTGCACTGTTGGATGATTGCACACGCAATATTTAATGTAACGTAAAGACGTTTACACATTCTTAAATAAAAGTCAATATTCAAAATGTATGTTTATAAATGTGTTAAAATGTTTCCAGTACAGTTGCTAGAGGACATCTTGCTGAACTTGCTATTATATAATTGTTATTTTGTTCAAGTTCACATAACAGAAAAGCGTTGTTGGTACAGTATGCACCATTTTGTGCTTATTTGACTTTCTGTCTCTTTTGATATTGTCACAATAACACAAGTAGAATTTGCATTCCAGCGTTATTACATTAGTCAGCATCCAGCAACGTAGAATAATATTTTCACTGGCACCATTCTCACAGGGGTCTTGATGACTTTTGGTTCTCCATAATGACTTTTTCGTTTCTATTATTTTGAAAATAATTTAATTGCTTTTGTATTGAATGGTAAATTGCAGTCCAAAAATCCATAATATTTAGTTTATAAGGATATAATGTTTTGTTGCTTAAAAATGATTGAAATTGCTGTCAATTTTCTGGCAATGTATTAATTCTTAAATCAGTGAATTATGTTGGCTTTAACATAGTTGTAAAGCTAATTGTGCAGTTGCCTTTGTCAGTAAAGTCAAAGGCAGTTGGACTAGAAGTACCGTGATGACACATCACCATGTGTGCTTTAATGACATTTACAACCAATGTCACCAAGATACAGTTCTGTACATTTCTTTGACTCATTGGGAAAAAAAAACCCACTGCTGTGATGAACAACCGTCTGGCAGAGAGAAGCAGCGAACTGATGTCAAGGTGTGATTCATTCGTTTGGAACAAGACACCTATTAGACTGAGTGCATCTCAAATTACGACTTTACGCTTCCCACAGGACATCATGAGGGACGTTTTTGAATACAACATTAAGCAGGAGTTTCTTCTTCTTGTCTAATTTCTTAATTATTTTGGCTTTCATTATTTTAAGCATAGCCAGCTGATTGTGAACACTTTTTTTTGGCAGTGTACCACTCATGATCAATCAAAATGTCAGCTATTGAAAGAGGAGAGTGTTTCACTCTGCCTCTCCTGGGGGTTTACTGTCCCTTGTTTCGAGCTTTTCCCAAATTCTTCAGCTCTTTCCGAATCCCTCTGCTCTATGATGCTGCACTGAGCAGCATCCTGAGCATCGCACACTTCAATCAAGCACCCTCCAGCACATCCTTCTCCTGCGATCTAATGTTTGCTTGTGTATTTTTCCGGACATCAACAGCTCCTCTGTTTGACCTGATTATTTTTGCATCAGAGCTGGATTGGCAGATAGCCACTGACTTGACATTCACACAGTCATGAAAGGAATGAAATGAGACACTTGAATACATGCTGCTCTTTTCTCCGCCATGTAAAGTTTGGAGTACCCCTCTGCTTTTTTCTGCTGAGGGCCTGTCTGTGCCCCAGTTGCTAGGTTTTTTTCTGCTTCAGTGCTCTTTTCTGCCTGTCTCTTTTCTGTCTGTTTCTCTTTTTTATTTTTTTTTTTATTTGTTGTATACTGTCTTTTCTGGCAGCGTTTTTCAACCTCTTGTCTGTCTTTCACTTTCTTCCATCTCCTCCTACGGTGATCCATCTCTATTTCTCTAAGTCAAACTCCCATTTTTCTGGCTGTGTTCCCTGAACCCTCTCACCCACTGAGTGCAGCATGCCTGTAAAGGTTGATGCTAATAATACTGAGCCCTCAACGCTGCTGCACTTGTGAATACTATAGTTTTGCTATTGCCCCTCTTTTTAATACAGTGCCCCCACCAAACCACTAGGTAAACATCTTATTTAAACCTTATTAACAGTGATTACTGGGAGGCCTCAGTTGGCTGCGGTTCACACTGTAAAACTGAAACGTGGACTTGATGAACTTAAATCCCCTCACTTATAAATCTGAGCTTACCTGCATTTCTGCTTAAGTGAGCCGTCAGAAATGTCTGAGCCATAGTAATCTAACGTCTTGGCGTTGGGGTGTCCTTTAAGTGCAGCTATCCTTAAATCAGTTTAAGTTTATGCACAGTTTAACTTGCAAGCCATGGGCTGCATGCCATTCTGTCATTTCATATGACTCTCGTAGTACAGGCAGATGTAGTAGTCAAGATGCTGAGTCCAGATGTCGTGATCCAAAATGTGAATGAATGTGAAAAATATTTATCAATGGTGTTTTGAGCATTCAATCTCTGACCTTGAAAACAGTAGTTTGCCAACATAACTCAAGATTTGTCCAGTTTTTTCCCCCCCCAGAGTTGTTATGGAAACTTCCTGACAATCTCAATGACAACTGAACACCCATCAGTCAATGGATTTATTTACTGATGAAGACTGTGAAAGTTTTTTTTGTTGAGATTTTGTCTTAATAAAATTATAAGCGATTGACAGTGTTTGGGATTTTATAATAATAACTGTATCTGAATAATAACTGAATAACTTTAAAGATGTAACGCCTCGGGGATAAAAAGAAAAAAGCAGGAGCACACAAGGATGATGAGTTAAGGTCTGTAGGAAATGTCTTTTTCTTCTCTATGACTTACTCACTAAGAAATACACTTAAAACACCTTAAATCTGAGGAGTTTGAAGATGTGGGAGTGAAGAGCAGCAGCTGGCTGACTGAGAGCTGTAATGGTCTCTGGTGCTGTGTAAATATTTACAGGAAGATCCTGGGAGGTGAAAGGCAGTTTAAAGATGGCCTTGCGTCGCCCCCCGATTATTTACTTTTACAGAGGATTCCCTTCAGATGGTTCAGACGATGCCTTCTGTGTGTGTCAGTTTCAGAGTTGAGGTCTGTTGGATTCAGAGCTGAAATCTCAACTATTTTAATAATCGAATAATTGCTAGTCAGTTTTCAAAGCAAACATACGTCACACCCCAAGCATCCAGCTTCTCAGTTGAGAGGATAATGAGGTTTTCTTTGTTTTACTTGAAACTTCATCAATAATTTCAGGATTTAGCCAGTAACTCTGTCTAATCAGCCACCTGTCCACCTGTTTACTGGTTACTACTTATTATTTATTATTCACCATTCTCTATTTCAGTGCTGTTCACACTATGTCATATTGTACTATATACCTATATATACCTCTCTTTTCTATCACTGTATGCATTGACTGCTATTGTGTCTCCACTTGTTTCTATTTTGCTTTTAATGTATGTTGTTTTTGTAAGTACTGACTTTGCACGTTGTCCAAGACAAATTTCCCAGCGATGGGACTGACTAAAGTAAAGTATACACCTACCTCAGGTCATAAGGTCATAGGTCTTATTTATTTTCTCCAGCATCCTTTGCACTATGCTCAATCACACTGTGTACATGTATGCATGTATGTGTATATCATATCCACCTTCAACATGTACATAATGAGAGTAATAGTTTACTCTTGCATCTTTGCACTCTGATCACTGCACTATTTGTCAATATGTCTATATTGTTTTGTTCATATTGTGTATATTAGTGTTGTCTATACTGTAGTTGGTGTCTGATTTTATTATTATTTTATTTTTGTGTTATGGTATTTTTGTATGACTTAGCACATCATGAGCAATGTAAAATCCTGAGTCAGATTCCTCGTATGTGAACACATACCTGGCAATAAAACTGATTCTGATTTTGAAAGACAACACAAGTTATTTGAAGACATCAATTTAGGCTTTAGTAAACTGTAGTCGGTGCTTTTTAGTACTCCTCACATTTTATAGACCAAATCATCGATGTAGCCACCTGTCGGTTAGTTGCAGCCCTAGTTGGGTTCTTTGCGTTTCTAATTAGTGCAGGTAACAACTGCTGGTTCAGTTTAAAACATTTCTAAAGTGATTTATGATTGAATATGAGCAGAAGTGCGGGGACAAGGCCAACATAAACACACCACAGAGAAAGGTGTGTGTGTGTTTATTAGATATATTTGGAGATACATTTAAGCCTTCAGTTTAATTCCTGTCTTTCCAATCTTTCCATAACTTTTATCCTTTTTTTTTTAAATCAACATCTTCGGAATAACTTTCTCCATTGTTTGTTTCTCTCTCTCTCACACACACACACGCACACCTTTCTTCTGTGATGTGTTTATCTTGGCCTGCTCACAGACGGCCATCAGCATCATGAGCTGCTTCAGTCTTCTCAGGATTCACCATCAATCCTCTGGACTCTTTATGTGTGTGTGTGTGTGTGTGTGTTGTGTGTGTGTGTGTGTGTGTGTATCATTTGACTCTCCAAACTCCATCTCCTTCTTTGGCAAAGCATCTTGCAACACCTTCTCGCCGTTCGTTCCTCTTTATCCCTGCTGTCTGTTCTTCAGTCTCTCACACTCATGGCTCTTTGTCTTTTTTTTTCGCCTCCACATTTCATTGAAATGTCTCTCGCCCGGTTATTAAATATTCCTCCTTCACCAACCTTCTGCTGCCGATGGATATGAATCACAAGTCTTTTAAAGAAAATCTTCTAAAACGGTTTAATCCATGCCTGCATTGTGAAAGAGAACGCTGCTTAAACATCAAATACGTGTTTGGCCTTGAAAAGTGACTCGACTGAAAGATTTTATAGATGTGAAAATCAGCTTCAACCAGCTCTGATGGTTTTTGTTATTGATTTTACCTTTTTATATTAATAATTCATCTCCCTTTTAACTGTATGTGAAGTGATCCTGATTTATTACCCTTACAGGATGTTTCAGAGAGTCATGACTCTGTTACCACCACGTATGGTCAGAGGCTTTGGTGTCTTTACAGCTGCTGTACTGCAGCCAAGTGGGTTTTGGTTGGGTATTATTTGACAGTTGGATTACTGCAAGTGGTCATCTGGTTGTGGTCAGAATGATTAAGAGCAGGTTTGATGAGGCTACTGTGACCGAAGTGTGCTCAGGGCCAGCTTATGCTTGGAGCAGGAGTTTGGATAACGCAGGACTTTACAGGGGCTTTATCCTATTTACTAATCACAGGTTCTGATGAAATGATCCCTCCGGCTGTTTAGGGCGAGCACCTATCTAGAAACCTGGCTGGGACGTTGGAAAATCTGGGAGGTTGACAGGCAGTGAAAATGTTGAAACTAACTTGGAGTACCTTCCATCTGAAGGTCAAAATAATTCACATTTTAACATCTTTCACCGCCAACTTTTATCTACAGTTGCTTTACTGTAACTGTTATGTACTGTGTGTACTATAAGTGTAAGCATTGAAGTACAGGTTTAGGTATATAACTCAGTTCATTTCAGCTTTTGTCATCATATTGTCAAAGAGAAACAAACATTAAATTGTACATAACAAATAGTTGGGTAGTGAATAAAATACAAAGGAGAATAATTAAAACATACTGTACATACAAACCTGGTTCCTGACCAGAATACATCCAGTGTTTCTTCAGTTAAACTTTAGACCTACATGTTGGATCTATTTTTCTCTTCTTTTGTCTGTCTATCTTTGTCACTTTTTTATTTTGGTGGTGTCGCACCTGCTGAGTGTCGCCACAGGGGAATGATGCAAACTTTCACTCGCATATAAATATTCAATCATCTAAGGAGCAGGAGGAAAAGTTGGCATGAGTAATGATGCCGCTGCTTTGTGTGCAGCCAGCTTATGTCACTGTCACACTGCTGGCTGTTTAGATACAGAAATGTTTTATATCTGCTTTAAGTTTAATGGTTCACAGTGTGCAGTGTTTAGTGCGAATGTATAAAATCTAACCTAAAAGGCTCTAAATAATGGTACTTACTCCAAAAGGCAAATGAATACACAAGAAAGTTTGGATTAAGTTTTTTTTTTTTTTTCCCACCCCAAAAAGTTCTGTGCAGATATGTCTGATATTTGGTAAGCACATAGCTCTCTGCTAAATGATACGTTTAGTATTGCTATTTTCTTTGTTTTTTGGCGGTAAGCATTATGCTGCGCTCATATGCTGTTTGGAAAGCTTTTCATCTAGGGCTTCCGATTCATCTGCTGAACATCGTTTTATTTACATTCTCTTGGAAGTCGGAGCTAGAAGATAAATGATAAACATTAGAGGAGGCAGCTGTGCTGTTAAAGAATTTTTCAGCCACGGTGAAGTTTTCAAGTCAGTTGAGGATCATCTAGTTAAATTATCCACAAAAGGTGCTAAGTTGAGGCCTAGTATGAAAACTGTGATACCTGGTCTGGCTGTGATACCCAGTTCAACATTTTCCCATAATTATGCTTCTGACCAGCTCAGAGAACTTAATCTACCATCTCCATCTGTCTGTGTAACCTGAGAGCAGCCGGGCCTGCTGCAGTGTTGAGTGGTTGTGGAGTCAGCAAGGCGGGCACACAGGGGTGTGTGGTGGGGGGTTCAGGGACCTTGGCCTGATGGAATGGACTTTCTCCTGAACCACAAAGTAGGAAAGGGGGTTTAAGCCTCGGCACTGATTGGTGCTGATGCTGTGTGGACTTAAAGTAGTACCACCATTAAATCCTTATAATAACCATAAATATGCACTTGCTCTCTCATTATCTGTTGTTTGATGTCAACATACGCACTCACTACAGCTGTTCAGGACATGAACCGAATTAGGATTATTATGACAGTCTGCAGAGATCTTGATCTGAAGCCCGGGAATGGCTTGAGAAAGTGGAGAAACTGAAATGTATTTTGTTTTTGTTAGTATACCACATATTTGTGTGTGCAAGTATTTCTAGTTCAGTGGCTCCCAACCTTTTTAGGCTCCTCAAAGGGCCCGAAAACACATTTCTTAAATGCTGTCTTACTACAAGTGACAAGATCATACATGAACGCACATCTCTTTCAAAGTTTCAAAATAGTTCTGGTTGTTTTGTGCTC
Organism: Lepomis macrochirus; assembly: GCA_024633595.2. Lineage (NCBI taxonomy): Eukaryota > Metazoa > Chordata > Actinopteri > Centrarchiformes > Centrarchidae > Lepomis > Lepomis macrochirus. Next base: position 6,377,688 of record JALXJV020000008.1, read on the forward strand.
CTGTCACTGGTTGGAAGTTAGCGACCTTTAGTTGTGAAAAGGAAAAGTTTTAAACTTTTAATTAGTCATTTTTAAGGGTGGGTTTTTCCTAACTATAACTCTTTGTTGCTTATTTAGTCATTACTATTTAAATACTGAAAGCAGGTTTTTACAGGGCTCTAAATGCAGGGATGTATCTTTGTCATTTCTCATAACAAGTTTTGTGTCTTAATTAGTTATGAGCAGTTCAGCTGAAGGGATACTTTTCCTTATTGTCAAAAATCACAAGAAAAATGAAACAATTACAGAAAGTTAGAAAATAACAAACATTGCAAAAAAAGGGCTAAAGATTGATCTTATTTTAAAAACATAAGAAGTGTATAAACACTATAACATTCCAATTTAATGTGCTGATACTAATTTTAATATTCAAGACCAAATCGGGGTCTAGAGTCAAAATCATCAATCTCTTTGATCCATATAGTAAACAAGTTAAAATATATTTTCTCCCCTTTTCTTTTTTCTTTAGGCTCAAAGAAAGGAGGTGTTCCTCCAAGAGCGATACGGTCACTACAGCCTGACCGACCCCTTCCTGGCACTTCAGAGGGACTTTGAGTGCGGGGTCCCAGGAGGAGACAAGGAGCGGCGGCCCCTGGGCTCCAGCCCCATCTCTGTTCTGGAGGCTGTCATGGCCCACTGCAGGAAGATGCAGGAACGCATGTCAGCCCAATTGGCCGCCGCTGAGAGCCGCCAGAAAAGGGTAAGGAAGCGGGAGGAAGAGGAGGGGGGCTTTTATTAGTGGATGTTGTTTTGAGTTGGGAGTGAAGGGACGATTCACGCTTTTGAAATTTCATTTCAACTAAATTGTCGCTAGTCTAGCGATCAGTGCTATTCTTAAAACATCTTTTGTGGAAGTCAATTGAATATTTAATTCCCAAAAGGATGTTGTTAGCTTTTACCCTTCATGTCATTGAAGTCTGTATGACAAACAAATACACTGCAAGTTCCGGTGGAACACAAATCATAATTGTTAGGCCAGTAGTTATGTTTGATCATCACGACTGATCCGACCAAGCTGGCCAGAGGCTGATACAGTTTGTTCTAGTGTTGTCAAGAACACTAGAAGCCCGGCCTCCTGTCACTCACAGCTCTTTCTTCTCATTTCTCGAACAGCATTTTTGCCCCTGCCAGCGTTTCGACAAGTCCCACCCTACTGTGCTGTGATTGGCTAGTGCTAATGAAATAGCAAAGACATGCTGTCCTCTATAAAGAACGTAGAGAGGTTGGAGACGTCGCTCCTTTCGACATCACTAAAGTATTAAACAAGATAGCCCAGTAAACTATTGTTGATAAGATAGCGGTCCTGTTGTTTGCCTAACAGACATTTATAATTGTCAAAACTAAGCTAATCCCCCTGAGGAGTCTGACAGCAGAGTTTCAGTTGATAGGAAATACTTTGACTAAGGTCAGAAGTAAAATATACTGATGCTGCTCTGCTTAACATACAGTACTATTAACTTAACTTACTAAGATACGTTGACAAGGTAATTCACTAATTATATTCAGTAATTTAGTAGTTGTGTCAATTTTCCCCATCAAAAATGGTATCGAATATCGATATTTTTCAAGGTATTGCATCGAAGTTGCAAGAAATTCCAGTATCGTGACAACACAATTTGTATATAATACATACATAAAAGGTCCTTGTTGCCCTTGTCTCTTAGTCCACCATCTCATCCAAATGTAGCATTTTTCCTCCTTTACCTTGCTTTTCCCATGCAAATTGCAACATAAACAAATAAGGCAAACATTTCTTGTGTCTGCTTTCATCTTGGTACAGTTACAGGCAAGAATGGATGGATGATTTCAAATGTTCGTTGTTGGGTCACTGTTTAAAATACTTCCAAACTTTAGATGGTTGTACTCGTAGGCGATCTTTTTCGCAGCAGCTTGTTTGTGCAATCCCTGCACAGCCCTTCATTGCAACACACCAACATGCGTTATGCAAATGAACAGATTTCCGTAATCAGTTATGTCGATTACATTTGTAAATTTACGAGACAAAACGTAGTTTTCGAGGGAGAAACAGACAGGGGGCACAGGGTGCCAATGATGGAAATGAATGTCTCTGAAGTAGACATACAGAATATTCATTTCTTGAAGCCCATTAAGATCAAGATGTTGTTTGACAAGCTCTGAACTCACACATAAGTTCCCTGTCAACATTAATCCCATATTGGTTAGTATGTTACACTTAGAGCATTAATCTCTAAGTGCAGCTGAGGCTGGCAGGCTTTTAATCTTTTAAGGGATCCCTGGTGGTGGTGCTACAGGAAAGTCAGGGGATAACCAAAATTATTAGGATTTTTTCCCTGTGGACCTGAATGTATATACGTAGTAGCTTCAATGGGTCAGTTTAATTGCTGTAGATCAGGTAAATAAAAATAAGACTTGCCAGTTTGGAAGAGAGATTTCTTGTTTTTGACCACACATTGTGTTTTTTTTTTTTACACATGACTCAAATCTCTGACTGACATTCTCCAGAGGACGATGTGGGAAAGAGAAAATTGTGTTCTTGTCTGTGTGCGTTAATGTATTTTGGTGTACGCATGTGCATTATTTGAATTTGGAAGATAGGAATACCAGCGTGTGTCTGTTGTGTGTGTGAACTTAATTCCCATTTTCTGGTATGTCATGTCTGTTTCGAATGGTTTGGTTGACTGTGTTTGTATTCGAGTGTGTGTTTGTTCCAGGTCTCTTTAGGATTATGTGACCATGATTAACTGGGCAGCCAGATGTCTGCTTTGGCCCTGTCCCATTCCTCTCGCTCTCTCTCCCTCTGTGTAGAGGAATATGGATGTGTGAAAGTGTTTGGATGAGAGGCTGGCAGAATGAATGTGGGTGAGTAACAGAAAAGAAAATACCGTGTGAATTTGTGCGTGCATGTGGGTGGGTGGGTGTGTGTGTGTGTGTCCTGTCCGTGAACTCTGAAATAATAACAGAGATGATCTAGTTTTGCGTCAAATGGAACCTTTTAAACACACACACAGATGAGGATATGGTATAGAAGGAGTGGAAGGAAGGGAGAGGGTAGGAAGTGGTCTGTTTTGACAGGAAAACTGGTTAAATAGATTTTCGGGCTGTGCTTTAGTGTGTGTTTTGCTTCCGTCCATCAAATGTGAGTGTACAATATGTCGCTTCTTATTTCAGTGAGTTTTGGCCTTATTATGACCACTTATTATGGAACTTTCAGTCATGCTGGGAACCGATTGCAAAATAATTTTGTTATCCTAGTTTAGGTATAGATGGAAATAAAAATACATTCTTACAAAAGGTGCTCAATGCACTAGTGTTAAACATGTTTGCCTAAATAAAATGTACTCTAAAGTTAGAAAAGTTTTCCAATATATGTACAATAATAATTAAACAAGCCTAGAACCAATCATTTGACACCAACTTTTAATACTTGGCTCTTTCCTATACTTGGTGGCACAGACACATTTCAGTCTATACCAGTGTTATTGGAGGAATGGTGTAGTTGTGACTGCGTTTAGGTGTTTAAATCACAATGATTGGTTCCGAGACAGGCAGTATAATACATCTTTGGATATGGAAAGATCCTAACTGCTACACAGTTATATTTTGATTAAGCTTTGCAGAATGAGGTGCTTCTTAGGAGAACCTGCATCAGTCACAGGTTGCACAGAGGCAATTCAATAGCTAAATAGGAAAACAAAATCAAAGCCCCCCTCTTGATTTAAAAAAAATAATAATATGCCATGCATTATATATTTTATGTTTTTATATTTCATGACATTTACCAAGCCATGGGATCTGATTTGTCCACCAAATAACTTTCTTGCCAAAGAGGATGTGTCCACACCAGGAATTTTGTATTTTGATCATAGTTCACATTATAATGACAACACAACCATGACACAACAAAATCCATGTTGTGTCATTTAAAAAAAAAACAACTAAATTTTCTCCTTCCATACTACATATTGAGACCTGCATTTTTGATTTGCAAACAAAGTGCCATATAATGCTAAAACAGGTTAATTTCATTTCAGTCTGCATCAGTGTGGATGTAACCCTGGATTTTGGGAAACCAGGCTTAGATGCATGTGGTTGGGCTGTTCAGGGCTCCCATCATAGATGTTTTTTTGAAAACAAGGCTATGCAAGGCCACTTTGACCTTGAGAGGTTTTGTGCGTAAAGAAAAGCAGCCACCACAAAACAACAGTTTACCCTTTTTAGCACAGAGTAAATCACCAGATCACCAGAAAGTGTACTGTTGTACCTAAATTGTCAACAACAGAGTACGAACCCGTCAGGCAGGGATAAATGATTTTGTTGGAACCTTTTAAAATGACCAATGACACATACCAACACTGCTAAAAGACACAGGCTCAGTATACTTAGAGGGATCTTCTGGTTGCTGGGTAGAGTGAATTTCACCCAGATTGTCCGTGCTATCTTTATCCCCTCCACTCTTGTCGTTCTTCTGTGAGTAAGTTGTTGAATTATCCATGAGGTGTTAGGCAAGCTGAAGGAAGGCAGGCAGTTATACGTAACACACTCTGAATTGGTTTATGGGCATAATGAAGACAACCCCACTCCCTCATCTCCTCCTCCATGAATCAGTCATGAAGTTGGAGAAAGCCCCTCCCATGCTCCAGCAACACCCAACAGCGACGAACAAACACTGTACTTGTTAGGTTTTGTGGGTAAACATGCTGCCAAAGTGTTGTTGACAGTTGTGTTGTGAGGCTGAATTTGGAAGGAAGGTCATGACCTCCGGTGCTGAAATTTCCTTTTCTTAAAATAGTCCTCAGGCATCCTCCTTCGCTTCCTTCTGCTCTCATCCCCAATTCTCCACAGTAGCTGAATAGGCTGCTTTATTCTTCATGCTGGTAGCTGATACCTCAGTGCTGCTCTTTTCAGATGTAAGGACAGACCTTTAAAGAAAAATTCTGCCTGTCGCTTTGTTTAAATTTTTCATTAAGCAGTAAGTGGGGGATCTCTGTTCCAGGGAGCACCAGTGCTCTCTGGGGTGCCTCCAAGGTATCTCACCTAAAGAGTTCCAATTTAATATCATTATTATTTCACTCTGTAGATGATGGCAGAATGAGCTTATACATATGGATGCCACACTGTGGTTATCATTGCACACTAGGTTAGAACCAGGGAACAAAGGATCGGCTAGTTTGAGTTATATTTGTGCATGTAATAGGTTTGCAAAGTTAAAAAGTCCAAATCCACCCCAAAGGGAGTTCCCATCTCCCACAGAAAACTCTGCTCTGAACTGCCTGAAAACAGCTTGCACACAGTGACAATACGTCCGCCTGCTGCCTAACACTAGTTACCTTCCAGGCAGTCAATGGACATAAAGTTGTTATTGTGATGTAGATGCAGAGCTCAGTTAAAACTTTATCAATGAAAGATACATTTGTTACAGATTAATAACTCACCACTCTGAAGCTCTTGCTTCAGTCCTTGTTGCTAAGCTGGTAAGGGGATCATGTACAGCTGAACCGAAGCCCTGTTTACCGGCTTCTCACTGACCCGCCCTGCTCTGCTTCTGATTGGCCAGTAGTCCTTAACTAGGAACTGCACATGTGCAACTCCCAACAAAGATCTTGTAGAGGCAAGACGTATCACTCAATAGCTAAAATGAAGCATTCAACACAGGGTGAAAAGAGGAGCTGCAGCAACATGCAGTATCCTAAAAAAATGTTTTTTGAAAAGGAAACCATGTAATCCTGTTCTGGCACAACCCCTAAATAAGTTTTTGCACCTGAAAATGAGCATAATATGACCTCTTTAAAGGAAGTGTACAGCTTAAAAGTTTGCTATTTCGGATCCCTGTCCTGGATTCAAAAGGGAAGAAATGTCCAATTGTGGATCTGTGGAACTTCATACTCTTTTTTTTCTGATTAAATAAAAATAATTTTTGGTGTGTGTCCTGGTGACTTATAGGATATGCTTAAAAAGAACTAGCGCATATGACATCTTGTCCTGAATGGCCACACAAGACGGGGTGAAAGGCCTTAATCCAAAAGTGAGACCTGCTAATTGTTTCATTAACGGTGGGTGTGACTGTCAGATGGTGAATGTCAGATTCAAGATTTCGGAAAGTTTCAAAAATAAATGTCATCATTTGCAATTCTTAATTGCCATACACATTTTAAACTCTTCTTAATCCTGCAGACACTGCTTAGTGTGTCACTACCTTTAGAACATCCCTAAATTTGTTCTTCCAAGGCATTAGGCTGATTCACAACACACATAATCCTCACCCAATTAGCAGCTAGTTGTAGCACCTCCTTTTGAGTAACGACTAGCATTCCCTTGGCGATCCCCCTTGCTTACAAACCCCTTGCTCCTCCTCAGCATCAGCTGGTGGTGATATTTACTCCCTGATGGTTTGGAACAGGGGAAGTGGAGGAGGGGAGGGAGGTAGTCTCGTTTGGGACAGGGGTGGCAGGGTGTCGACTCTTTTGTTTGAGGCTTGTTAGGGAGATGGGGTCTTGGCAATTGGGTGGAGAGCCCCAGTTAAGCCTTGTTACCCTCTGTGAAGCCAGCTCTGAGCTAACAATAGCAGCAAGGCTCCAGATATAGAGGCCAGGGCTTTGACAAGTCATCAAAATTCAAGTATGCAGAGACACTGGGTCTCCCTGAAAAGATAAATTGAACTCTGAAGTTTTTTTTTCTTAAGCCACCCCATGGATTAATAAAGTGTCTTTGTATTTGCTTATCAATCTATCTTGCCTGTCTGTTTAATCAAGCTATTTGGTCAGGCTCATTTGAATTATCTGGTTTGTCTATGCTCTTCTTGAGAAAATCGTTCCGGCTCATTTTAGCTTTGTGACTATCTAATGACTCAGTACTCGAATTTGGATGGTTGAATTTCCCCAGAATGCAATCTAATTCTCAATTACAGACTAATGGAAACAGTGTGTTTGTACCCAAGGTTTTTGGTAATTCAAGTAATAGATAAGTTTCAGGATGTATGTGATGTGCAGTGTGCTAAGATTAGCATTGTGTCACTGGGTTGTCGGTGGACAGGTGGCTTGATGTTTACAAATGATGTATGTGAAAAATGTTGGCGAAAGATATTAAATGTTTCACATACATGTGAGTTTCTTGTCGCTTGAACTGTATGTATCATCTTTATGGATGGTGGGTTGATTCATTGCGGATGATCTGTATTAAAGGGGAGGAAAGCGGATGACGTCACTGTGTCAAATGTGGCAACAGCCATTTGGTAATTCTGTCACTCTTGTATCTGCTCACATGTAATGCTGCAGCTAATTATTTTATTATTATTATATTAATCATTGATTTGTGGATTTTCTTTTTCAATTAATTGTTTAGTCTATAAAATATCAGAATATAGCAATAAAATATTTAATGATATAAATGACTATGTATTTTTTTCTTCTAGCTGGAGATGGAGAAGCTGCAGCTCCAGAGTTTGGAGCAAGATCACCGCAAGCTGACGGCGCAGCTGAAGGATGAGCTCGAGAAGAACAAGCACATTGTCATGATGTTGGTGCGTGAGTGCAAGCAGCTTGCTACACGGGTGGTAGAGGAGTCTCAGCGCTTTGATGAGCTCCAGGCTCGCTTGGACGAGGAGAGTCGCACCTCTGGCCGGCTGCAGGAGGAGCTGAGCACAGAGCGGCAGCGTAGTCAACAGATGGAGGCCAAGATGGAAAAGCAGCTGTCGGAGTTTGACACAGAGCGGGAACAGCTGCGTGCCAGGCTGGGCCGCGAGGAGGCCGAGAGCCAGGGTCTGCGGCAGCAGGTGGAGCAGCTCAGGACTGAACAGGGCGATGGGAAGGACGGCACCGCTGTCGCCCAGCCTGCTGCTGCTGCCGGAGCAGAACCTGCTGCTGCCACCAGCACACCTTCCAAACCTAAAGCTCTGATCTCTGTTTCCGTAGCCACAGAGCCTATCAGCTCTCGAACAGCGTCTTGCCAAACAGACCTGCCCCCCACTGAGGTGGAAGGTCCCAAGAAGAATCCCCTCACTATACCAGTCAAACCAACCCCTGCTAACTATGTGGGCTTGAGTCTGCCAAAGACGACTGGCCGGGGTATTGTCCACAGCAGCTCAGGAGGACTGGCACAGACAGAGAATGGCTCGGAGGGTCAAGCCCCCCACGGCTTACCCAGCGGAGTCAGCCCCCGTGTCCAGGCGGCCCGCTACAAGTTCCAGGAACAGGACCAAAATGGCACGGCGTCCCAGAGTCCTCCAGCCCGTGACCTTTCACCCACCAACCGGGACAACTTTGCCGCCAAGCAGCAAGCACGCCACACCGTCACACAGGTCCTTTCACGCTTCACCAGCCCTCCCGCAGGTGGTGCTGGATCCCTTCGTCCAGGCCTGCCCCACTCTGCCTCAGAGGGAGGCCCTTTTCCCAGCCGCCTGAGCCATCCAATTGGCATCAAGTCGCCCACGGTGGCCAGAATTGACCGGGGAAACCCTCCCCCTATCCCTCCCAAAAAGCCAGGGCTTTCCCAAACCCCTTCTCCTCCTCATCCACCGATCAAGGTGGTGGGGGACAGCAGCCGCTCCCCCGCGGGTGGGCTAAAACCGGCCACGCCCCAGCTGCCGCCCAAACCCGCCCTGGACCTGGTCCCAGCCCTGACGGCCTCTCAGGTGGGTGCCTGCCCCTCCTCCCGCTCCGCGGGATCTGGCCGGGGCCCTCAACGGCAGTCGGCAGCAGCATGTGCAGAGTGCCCCTCAGTCATCAGCCCTGCCACCACTGTCAGTAGCCCCTCCTCCATAAACCCCCCCTCCACCTCCTCTTCCATTAGTGCTCCATCCTCCCGTAGTCCCCGTTCCTCAGCAGGCAGCCCCCTGGCAACAGCATCAGGTAAAGGGGCTCTTCCAAGCTCCATCTCCCTCCAGTTACTACCTCTTTTCTTCGACTGTCTTTCCATGGCACTAGGCTAGCATAGCATAGCTATCAGGTCACAGGGAAACTGGTCTAACCACAGGAATGTAACGCAGAATAGCACATGGGTCAGTTCAGTTTATGTCACTGACTTGATTCCTAAACCTAAATGACCTTGTAAGATCTGATGTCGCCCACTGCATTCTATCTCTACTCATCTCTCTTTCTCTGCCCTTTAATATGTCCTCCCTCTGGGCACCTTTTTAGTCTCACATGTTGTCACGTTAGCCGTGTTGGAATCTGTAACAACAGCAGACAGTGACAACACGTCTCTAACATGTGGCTGACTGTTACTCAGAAACTAGAGGTTAGCTATCACACAGCAGGAGAAGTATGTCAGGGTGAATTGAAGCAAAGCAGATGCTTTTCCTCTGGTGTATTCAGAACGGTCTGTAGGCCTTCCTACCAGTAACCCCTATCCTCTCTGAAGCTGATGCCAGAGGCTGCTCTCTCCTCCCCTTCCCTTTCCCATCCTCCAGTAGCATGCCATGACCACTCTTCTACTTCCTGCACTCCTCCTGTTTGAGCTTTCGTTAACTCTTCTCACTGGTCTTCTGTCCTGTGTCATTGACAGCTCTCTGTAATGTATGTATGTAATTTTCGTTTTTATATAAATGTTAGCATTTATATTTACCTTGTGATGTGCTTATTGTGCTATGCTTGTTTGCACTGTGTGGGATTATTAAATAATAATTCCAGTGTAATACAACTACTCTTATTTTCATAGTTTTGAACATCATTTCTTGCTGTTGTAATAACATTGTATCAGGGACTGTGGTGAAATAAAAACAACCTGTCTGACCATCTGATAGTCAGATGGTCAGACAGGTTTGGAAGAGAAATCAAAGGCCAACATAAATTATTATCCCAACTGCACTTGCAAATATCCATCACAGTTTACAGAATGAAGTCTTTGTTCAACTTACTGTACTTACCATGCACACAGCTCAATGGGGGGGGATATATAATAGGGCTGCAACTAACGATGATTTTAGTACTCAAAGGTTCTATAAATTATTTTTATTATTTTAAATTATTTCATCGATGCTATTTAAGAAGTACTTTGGGGTGGCGCCTCCCGGAAATTCATAGTGCTCTACAAGTTATACTAAGGTTCAGCTCCCCGACACCCAGTTAACTCATGACTGTGACGTTACAACCCAAACTCACGGTCCAACCAGGAGAAACATTTTCAACTGAGGACTGCGACTAGCCTTCAACTCAACACTCAATCATGATCTCAGTTAAATGCTAAAGTTCCTGTTACTGTTACCTTGTCTGTGGTCAGCTGGCAGAACACCAGAGGCTTTCTGGTCAGATGCTGTCGTGCTGTTGGTAGGCGACATAAGTTTGGTTTTACGGTGGACGGACTGTGACGGAGTTGTTGTTTTCTTTTAGCTTGAAATAATCCCATACTTAGGACACTTTCTTCTTCCTCCCTCGCTATTTTCTCTCTTCCTCCACTTTGCAAACAGCGCCATTATAATCACATCATGTTCACACAGCTTAAGGGCGATGTGCGACAGTAATAAATGTCCGTGCGAAACAGTGTGCTGTATAGTTTTTTGGATTAAACGCAGCCTCAATGCAACAAATTTATGTAGATGCATTTTAGTAATCGATTTAATTGATTTAATCAATGAATTGTTTCAGCCCTAATATATACCAACATTTCAGTTGTACTCACTTTACGTTTTTTCCTCTAAATGAACTCAATTAGATAATTTGGCTAAACTGATGGCTCTCTGCTGTCTGACCATCTGGTTGCTCATGTTTACTGTGCAGTCTGTAATGTTGTAATGTTGCTGTGGTCCTCTGAGAGAAATGATGTTAAAAACCTAGGAAAACAAAACCCAAGTTGTAATAAACTGGAATTATCTTTAAATATACCTGTGAAATGTAACAAAGTACATTTGCAGTTTTGAAAGTCCTGTTCTTTACTTGCAGATGTATCCCAATTGAAAAATATATAGGTGTTCTATCTAGTCAAATAGCCAAGTATTTTGCCAGGAACTGACCTATGAAATGACTTGCACATAGTATAACTCATGAAAATTATACCATGTTTTTCCATATGGTCATTTTATTGCTCCACTAAAAAAAGTCATCAGATGTGCTGATGCTGCCATCAATAAAAACATAGGGCATCTAAGAGGAGTGCTGCCCTCCAAGTGTTATTTACCAACATTTTAGAGGTCAGATGCAGTCTTTTTTTAGGACTAAAATAATGATGCATTTGTTACTGCATACTGATCTCAAGTAATATAGTGTTAACACCAATGTTGCCAGCCTTTTGGGTTTCATTGCATTTGATTGCATCATCTCCCACCTACAAATCTGATAAAGCTGTGGAGTGCTTGGGGAAATTCTACTACTTCCCAGACTTATGTATCATAGTTTCAAAGCAGGTCCACAATCTCACCTGACAGCAGCCAGATATATTTTTGTAGCCTTTATACTTTTCCTATTCCCCACCACCACCCACTCAGACGGTGCAACCATAACGGCTGCCATTATCTATGTCCTTGAGATATTCTCCTGCACTTTATCTTTTGTTTTGTATGTCTCTTTTTTTTGTATCAGTCTGTGAGAATTCCTGCAGCAAAATTCTCCATTCTGCCTTTTTCTAACCTATTTTAACCTTGCCAGTTCATAAGCCATATAAAACCATGGTTAAAAGTAGCATCTATATCCTTCAGCATTACGCCTCTTAGAGCCAAAGCTGTTTGGTTAGTAGTTTAAGCAAAGTTGTTGGGTTTAGTTATTAGGTGTTATTTTCTGTTCTTTACTTCATCTGTTTGTTTTGCTTAATCATTTAAAATATTACTGTATAATTGCAACATTATCCTTCTAAATAATGTACATGTTTTTATTTATCCACTGTGTGAATATTGTGGATGAATGATTGTACTGACAGATGAATGCAATCTATCCTCTTGCTATTAATCTGATGCGATGACACACTCTTTTGTCCAGGCTGCTGCACGGTTCACATGTTGATTGAATTACATTACATGACATTTCATCAGTGGGTCCCTGGGTTGAGACCCCTGGGGGGAAAAAAAGATTTAAATTTAAGTATTTTGTATTTTCCAGGACGGGGGAAGCAATTAGCATATTCTAAAATTCGAAAATATGTGGATAGAAAATACAAATATTACCCCAGTAAACAATATATGTGAAAATGATCTAAAAATTGTTTTTATCAACAAGAAAAACATGAACATCTTACTCATGTTTAAGAATGTTTTAGATACTTTCCTTTAACAATTAAACGGCGTCAAACCCTTGGTGGGTTAATCTTTACAAGCTTTTGTTGTGCAGTAAAAAAATAATAATCTGGCGTTGATCACAAAGTGTCCCAGTATACCAGATATGTCAGGCTAAATTTCACAGCAGTGTGTATAAAATAATGAACATATACAGTATACACAATCACAATATGATAGTGTGATGCAGTCAATCTCCACATTTAAAAGACATTTAAGGAGGTAATCAAGAGTTTTAAGAAGTGACCACGAGTTGCATTTGGAGTTGTGGTTGAAAAGATATTTCTAGTAGGATTTGAAGGGGTAGCCTAGATAATCTAACTGGTTCTTTAAAGGGAACAGCGCCTTAACCACAGTGTTACTGGAAGAGTTCCACTTTCAGCTAAAGCTGAAACAACATGTCAGTATGTCACTTTACCTGTTTGCCGGCTTTTCCCATAATCCTCCCATAATCCTACTGATTTGTTCATAACACACTTAACCACCACATTGGATTTAACTGGGAGTAGCTGCAGGCTACAGCAACAGAAACCAACTGAGCACCTTCCTTTAGAGGTTAGTTAAATATTTGATTTCTGTGTTACTTGCGTGAGTAACTGAAATAAGTGCACCTACCATTAGTGGCAAGGTAGTTGACAATAATCAGTATCATATATTACATCAAAGGGTGTGTGTTAGTCGTGTCTGGTGAAAGGTATTCAAACTTTACTAGTTGGCAGTGTTCAAAGTAGAGCTAGCCTCACTTTTCTTCTTTGTTTCTCCTTAAGAATCTTTTAAGGTTGCCGAAAGCATCCTATTGCACGCTGTCTGACAATGTCACACACTGCATGCAGTACGTTCTGTATCATCTTGTTTCAACACTTCATCAAAGTTACGTGATATTTAGTTTAAGATGAAACCTTTACATCAAATTGAAATATTGTAGCTACCCTTTGCCACAATGTATAAACATTTCCCCCAAATTCAACATGACTTACCTGGTATATTTGAAACTTTGGGATCTTCGCTAGAATTTAGAAAAAAGAAATGGGAGTTTAGACATTGATGGCTGCACAACATGAGCTTGTACTCACTTTAACAAGCAGTCGCCTGCTGGAGTTAATACAAACACTGCTTCTTCTACCTTGGAAGTGTTTATTTAACTACAACTTTAATCTCCTACTTTATTTACGCCTGCTGCTCAGACAAAAGAGACAGTACTACAATATTTGCAGAATTTAAATGTGCTCTCCTTCCCTTCCAACCTGTCCACCTTCTTACACCCTTGTTCTCCTATGATCAGCACTTCTAGAAGCTTCCTCTTCCTCCTGTTCTTCCTCCTCCTAGTTTAACCTGTGCTGCTCCTGCTCCTCCTTCCCCCTGCAGGCTGGTGTCCCTCCGTAGTCTCCTCTCTAAGCGGCGGAGGGCCTGCTGCCCTGGACGGCGGGCGCCCCCTGCTCCCCCAAGCTGCTTCCCAGGGAAATGTCACTTTATTGTCAATGCTGCTTAACCAACCAGACCCGACCGCCATCACCATCACCTCCACTACCACCACACCCACCAACACCACCTCTACCACCAACACCACCTCTATCACCGCCATGGAGAACAAGCCCAATCATCTTGATCAAGACCACCACCTATACCACAACCAAACCTCTGCCTTGTTTGCTGCTGCTCAGAATGGACACACAGGTAATTGAGATTTGAGTCATCAATAATGGTTGGCTGGTTGACATTTACATGGTAAAATTAAAGGTCCTGCAGTTATTGTCCATGCTAAAGCTAGAAATTGACAAAGGATTGGTGTCGTCTTATTGTTTTAATACAGACAGGCAGCTGAGGACAGTGAGGTAATGTCCTTTCCCTTTTTTCAGGAAATTTGGGCTGAAAAGTTTACTGATTGCAGTGGAGGGGTTTTTCTGTGTTTTTTTTCCTTTTTCTTTTTCTTTTTTAAATCTGACTACTTTTAGGGAGCAGAAATATTAATTATATTAAATTAAATAAATAAATAATTGACATTTTCCCATCTAATTCCTGACATAATAGTGAGGGATTTGGAACTACACCTAAATTCTTTAGTTCTGTAGATCTTAAACTTGAATAAATTATTAATTAAAACATTGAACAGTCTTAATTTTAATGTTTCAGTTTTCTTAAGTAAGCCATTATATACTTGTGGCCTTCACAAAGACATCATTTCTCAAAGTCTTTACATAGTATTAGTGTCTGCACACTTATCCGTGTATCCTGTCCAATGCACCAATGTGTATGAACATTTTAAAGCTTATGTGAGCCTCGTTGTTTGGTTCAGTTGTTAGCTGGTTGATTGATTTTTAAAGAGTAGTCTTCAAGAAATGCCTACAGGCCTGTAATGAATTGTATTGACTGATAGTAAGAGGGGTGATGCATCAAAAAAACAAAGGTTTCACACAGGATTGATTTTTATATGATCATGGCTGATTGGCATGATTGAATGACACATGATGTATTTCTTAAAGAATCATAAGACACCACCATCATACTAGATAAATAGGATATATTTTATACACACGCATCCTTATATTATATATTCTTTCTGCTTTTCACCATATTTTGCTTTTACTGCACATTAAAGAAAAATGGAGAATGTACACTGCATTCAATAAGTACTTTAACTGTAGTTTACTCTTGTTTGATCTGCCAAGGCATAAATATAACTAAATATATATTAGGTATTGAATAATAACTTATGTTTCTGTTGCATGTTAAATAACTTCAACATGAAGATTTACCTATAACAGTTATCTTGACAAACTGAGGACAACGTTCATCTTTCCAGTAGCGTTTGCATCATGCATCTTGCAAACGATGTGTTTTCACACACCCACATTTCTCTTAGAGGAGTTGTGTCTTCATAGTTGCCGCATGAGATTCATTTATGTTGTTCTCACCTGAACAAACAAACTGTGTAAAGGCTGTAAAGTGTGAATTCACTGCGGTAAACATACCTGAGATAATGCGTCTCCCTTTGTCAACAGAATAAGGCTCTATAGTAGGTTCTAAAGCAGATTGATTGATTTAGATTGCTGAAGAAGAGCAAGCTGCTCAGAGTAGAAAAAAGGTATACAGTCCCTTCCAAAAGTATTGAAACTTTAAGGCAAATTCCTTTGTTTTTGTTGTTCACTGAAGTTCAGAACTTCAGCTGTCATTTTGTGGTATTCACATCTAGATGTGTTAAACAACTCAGGACATACTACACTTTGTTTGAACCCACCCATTTTTCAAGTGAGCAAAACTATTGGAGCATGTGTCTGACAGATGTTTCTTGTTGCCCATGTGTTGCCTTTTAGGTTAATTGTCCAAACATTAAATAGATCTGCATGACTAACCTGATAAAAGATTTTCAAACCTATAAAGACTGCATTCCCTGTTAAAGAGGATAAACCAACATGAAGACCAGAGAGCTGTTTATGGGAGAAAAGCAAGCCGTTGTCAAGCTGAGAAAAGACGGAAAATCAACCAGAGCCATTGGACAAACATTGGGCACAGCAAGCACAACAATTTGGAATGTCCTCAAAAAGAAAGAAACTACTTACGTACTGAGCAACAGACGTCAAACAGGTTGGCTAAGGAAAACAACAGTAGTTGATGACAGAAATATGGTGAGAGCTGTGAAGAAAACCCCCAAAACAACATTAAGTTACATCACAAACGACTTCCACAGCGCAGCAGTGAAGGTATCACAATCCACTGTTGGAAGAAGACTCAGAGAGCAGAAATATAGAGGCCACACCGCAAGATGCAAACCACCCATCTGCAGTAAGAATAGGAAGGCCAGATTGACAGAGATGAGCTGCAAAAGACCTGGAACACAATCTTATGGACTGATGAGACCAAAATTAATCTCTACCAAGGTGATGGAAAGGCCAAAGAAAGGAACTGTTTATGATCTGAAGCATACAAGCTCATCTGTGAAGCATGGTGGAGGTAGTGTCATGGCTTGGGCGTGCATGGCTGCTTCTGGAACAGGCTCATTAATATTTATTGATGATGTCACTGATGATGGTAAGCAGCAGAATGAATTCAGTAGTGGACAGAAACATTTCGTCTGCCAGTTTATAGAGAAATTAAAACTAATCGGGAGGAAGTTTATCATGCAGCAGGACAATGACCCAAAGCACACTGCCAACAAAACAAAGGACTACATCAGGGGGAAAAAGTGGAAGGATTTAGATTAGCTAAGTCAAACACCTGACCTTAACCCAATAGAACATGTATTTCACCTCCTTAAGAAACTGAAGACACCCCGAAACAAACAAGAAGCTGTGGTAAAAGCCTGGAATAGCATTACAAATGAAGAATGCAACAGTTTGGTGATGTCGATGGGTCGCAGGCTTGAAGCAGTTATTAAAAGCAAGGATTATGCCACCAAATATTAAATGCTATTTACTTTAATATTATTTGTTCCATTACTTTTGCTCACCTAAGAATGCTGCGGTGTAATACCAACGGTGATATGTCCCAAGTTGTTTAACACCTCTAGATGTGAATACCAGGAAATAAAGCTGAAATTCTAAACTCTTGTCTCATACAACTTTTGATCTTAACCCCAAATGTCTTCAGTGAAGAATAAAAACAAAGGAGTTTGCCTTATTGTTCCAATACTTTTGAGGGACTGAGTGATACAGGGTTGAATGTCTTGCAGAGGAAACTTTCAGAAGGAACATGACTAAGTTGTTCAGACATCCAACATGCTTTTGTACTTTAGTGAAAAGAAAATAATATGATAATGGTCAAAAAAACATTCCCCTTTTCATGTAGCTTGAGCTTTAGTGAAGAAAATGCAGACCACTGTTCTTTAAAGGTTAGCATCTGATTTATGCATGAGGAACTGTTAAGTGCTCACTTTGACTAGACAAAAGAAACATGTCATAAACTCACACCTGGTTCAAGTGACGTAGGTGACTGATTATATCAGCACTGGCTGTTCATTTTGTTTTCATTAAACCAGAGTTACAATGTGTTTCACAGTTATGGAAAGAAGGAATTATAAAACATATTGTGAACTAAACCCTGAATTAATTGTGCATCCACTGTATACAGACAGTGGACCCTACATTAGAGATAATTTGCAAATTACATTTACAAGGTTCCACCTACCATCACACAGGTTATATGCTGAAGTACATGTAGGAAGATGGATTTTAAAGCCACCTGAACAACACCTTTTTCTCAGTGGCACAGAACACAATGAAAAACATTTATTTCATCGGTCTCAGTAGATTCATCTGTGAATGTGAGCATAACATCTTATCTTAAACCTGCTATTACTTTTTTTGCCACTTGGTGAAACTGTTAACACAATATTAACCTATTACCACTTTTTAAAGCTCATATGGCAAATGTATTAGCATTCGTTGCTTATTTACACATCCAGAAGATACGGAACAACATGAACAGTCATTTTGAGTCATATTGTGTCCACCCCCTCCAATATTCACTCTACTTTCAGCTCTGGTTTGGTCCCTACCAACTCTTGAGGGTAATATCTGTCTCTTTAACACCCAAATGCTCCACTATTTAGTTCTCAACTTTGTCTGTCTGTTTGGTGCTGGTCAGGTAGCGTACATGATTTTTTTAAAAAATATTGCTTTTTTGTTTTATTCAGCAGCAAAAAAACCCCGATGCTGATTATTATAGCGGGTTGAGCCAAAACAGTCAAGTTGCAGGGACAGTTGGGTGATCATATTCTGTGGGTTACTCACTAGGAGCACTACCTTTCACAAGAAATTGGTCTTGTAGTGCAGTTTTATAACACAATTTGTAATGGGACGCAACACGCAGCATCAGAATAGCTTGTTTAGAATCATGTCTAAAACATGTGTCCCTCAGAAAATGAGATCTTGACTTCGGGATGGTCAGTTATGCGATGTTGACTGTCCTTGTGCAGCCTAATGGCCTAATGACCCTGAAGACTGATTATTGCCATGCAGTTACTTGGATTTGCTTTTTGTAGCTAGATGAACATGCAGTGAGAGGACAAAGACCTTGTGCTGATGAAAACACTGTCCATGTGCCGTCGTAAAGCCTATAATTGTATGAGCTGCGGCTGATCCCATTATGTTGGCCGCCATTAGATGAGACTGTCATGTCAGGGCTGTAACCTCAGCACGGATGTCAACTACATGCTTGTTCATTTGACACACAAAATTACCCAAAACGGCAGCACCCAGTCGCGCACACACAATTGATGCATATGCACTGATGTACACACACATACACACTCTGCAGGTCTGTCAGGGTTCGCTTCCCTGCTGAGATATTTAGTAACACTCTGTCAGTCGAGGAGCGTTAATCCATGAACACGACTAATGCAGCTGAAGGACAGCTGTGCTGGAGGCTTATAGGTGGACCTACACACAGAGGGTACACACAAAAACACACCGCCTTTAGACTCTCTCCCATCAATATTTCATTGTCCTTTTTTCTTTTAAGAGTTTTCCTTCTCATCTGTTCGGATCATCTGAGCCTTGTTTACCTCTCCTCCTTCACTTCCTTCATGTCCCAAACAAAAAGACATAATGTTTCTACATTTTAACTACACATAGATGGTTGGGTGTTTCATGTGCAAACATGAAACACCACAAACCTTCCCGTAATGACAGAGTAATGTGTGGATCTCAGCAGAATACCAGGCTGTTTTTACTGAGACTGGATGTGGATGTTTTCTGGTGGGTCCATAGTACCTGATGTGTCGTAGAGTGACATGTGAAACTATTTTTGTATATGTCACATGCACTAGAGAGAGCTGAAGTCCTGCCCTAGTTCTGACTTAGCCTCTGTTCCACTAGCTTTTAATGTTCAGTGTTATTTCTCATAAAAGGTTTCTTTTATCAGTCTCTGTAAGAATCTGTAATATTTTCCAGAGGATTTCTGTTCATATTCTAAGATAAATGGTTACTGTACTATTACACTAGCGGGTAAAATTAGGACGACCTGTCATTTCAACAAAGATAAAACAGCCTACTTCTGATATTGTTTTTCTTTGTTTCTTTAAAATGAGGATGCGCTGAAATTTTGCTATCCAGCTCAGAAGTAGATACACATTTATTTCAGCATACTGGACAGAAAAGGCAGCTGCGTATCATGTTACATCTTTTCAGAGCAATCGGGGAAAGAAACCTTCCGAGTTTTTCATGAGTTCAATCTCTGACTGAGATTTGTGGAACAGAAGCTTTGTTAACACGGTGGCAGGACTGTGGCTCGAACTTTTCAAAGATTACCTTCATTTATGGGAACCTGTGATTCATAAGAAAGAATTCAAAAATTGACTAACACTCTTTTGTGGATTTTTTCCCATAGTACACATGGAAACAAGATAAAGTGGTTGCTATGCTCTGTCATGTGTACAGTGTATGTTTACTCTGAGGTGTTTTAGTAGTTTCTGTGATGTTGAAGGCTATAATCATTGTATTTAGTTAATCTACCTGATCACACATAGTGTTACAGTTAAGATTGATGGTTTTACAACAACTAAAGGTTACTAAACTATCATCATTATCTGTTCTCTTTCTCTGCCATTCTTTCTGTCAGACTGTGTGAAGCTGCTGCTGTCTTCGGTATCACCTGCTGATGTATCAGATGAAAATGGATTCACACCTTTACACTTTGCTGCCGCCCACGGCCACAGCAGGTGAGCTCATATGGGTCTTTCCCTTGCACTGTGACTCCTACACACACACACACACACACACACAGTTTTTACCCCAACCTTCACCAAAACCACTACATGCCCAACCCAAGGTCTAACCTCTAATACCTCCTCCTTTTAAACATTTCCCTTTGTCCCTTTTGAATTCCCTTAAATTATTCCTTTTACCTGTTGTACCTGTCCTTTTCTGTTTTCAAACCAGTTAGGTTTTTAAATGACATTAGAGGAAATTGTTTCTTTCTTTTAAAGATATTATATATTCAGGGATCATGTGACTCAGGGAACCAATGGGAAGCCAAACCCAAGGACCCACTATATTACATAAAAACCTATTATTATGAAGGGGGTGAAATACATTTAATAAATAAATTTGACCATATCCCAATCAGAATCTTACTGTAAGCCAACCAGTTAAGTTAGAGCTGCCACAATTCTGACAGTTTTTTGTGTTAATTAGTTAATTAATTAGTTAATTGTTTGGTTCCCAGAGCCCAAGCTGGCATCTACAGATTGCTTGTTTTGTCTGACCAGTAGTCCAAAACCTAAAGATATTTTATTCGCGATTATTTGAAACAGAAAACAGTCATCACATTTGAGAAGCAGGAGCCAGTAAATGTTTGTCATTTTACCTAAATGAATGAAATGGTTAATCAATGATCAAAATGTTGCTTTGCTTCATTGTCGATTAAACTGCTGATTGTTTCACAAGATGCATTTCTTCAGATTTTCTTTTCTTTTTCATTTCCTTTCTTCACCGAGGAAATACACGTTGAACCTAGTGGGGCATGTGATACCTGTAGTGTTAACTGTGGTGTGAGAGCTCTAATACTGTTCTTAACTAGCATTTTTGGGACTTGACCTTTTTTGGTGTATCACATTTAATGTTTTATGGGCTTAAATTGATGACTCATCACACATATTTTGCTGAGAGACAAGCACAGCTGGAACCTCCCATGTGACTGCTAGACCAATGCCAGTAGTCATGTTGGGTTTCAGTGCCAAGAGTAGTGCCATCATGTCTGGTCAGTACCGTCACCACATCACTATGAACCTGTGGCTTTGTAGCATAAAGTACTGTATGTAGATGATTTCTCACCAGAGCCTTCGTTATTAATGACCAGCGATGAGGGAAACATCAGCACCTACGCTGCATACACAGTTAATTCTGATCACACGTATCAAACCTGATGTATTGACAGGATGAATCCCAAGAAAAACAGCCAGTGAGACTCTGTCAACTACAGTGTGTTGTGTGTCTATGTGTCAGTGCTTGCCAAAATCTCGATGCCCAGGACCAGCTGGGGAATGTGCAGTGTTGTAATATCTGATCACAGTGTTATTTATAGAGTGGGGATATCCAGAAAGCATGCTGACATGCACACACACTCCCAGCACTGAGTTTGTTTTATGGGGTTAACTATTCATTTATTTTATTTATTTTTGGTGGTTGTGACTCAGTGGTCGTGCTGGACAGGCTCAGGTTTCCTCAGATGACTGACTCTCTCTTACTACTGGTGGGGGGCTGATTGATGTCTTCCCTTGTCTCTGAACAGGTGCTGCTCGGACTCAACTGTAGTATTAGTGTGTGTATCATTGCATGTTTTATGCATGTCTGCATGTAGAGTTCAGCAGCTGTATGAATGTGTGTATGCAGCTGTATGTGATATCGATGTCATGTATTGAGCTTTGGAGTGTGACCTTTTAATTGATTTGGTCTTTTATGCCCAAACCGATATCAGTATTTAAGAATGATGTAAATCTTATAACAGTGTATGTGTATATCTATCCATCTATCCGTCCATTCATCCATCCTATCGAAATTACATGGTAATAATCCATATGTTATTAACTAAGACAAAAAATAAAACTAGATATGTGACTTTCATAATCAAAAATGAAGATCAAGAACCATAAAAATGCACCCCATTAAACATTATTGCTAAAGTTTACTTTTATCTCTTTGGCTTCTGCACACATGTACACCTATATAGACACACATTATAAACTAATATATTTTTTATCTTTATGTTCATCCTAATTTTAACCTTTAAGCTCAATAAAATAAAAAGTTGAAAAAGATGTGTACCCAAGTGTTTACATTGTCTTATAACAGTGAGTCATTGTCATAACAGATATAGCAGTGAACAAGTCATCATTTAATACAATCTCAACAAATATTAACCAATAATATCTGCCAGAATGATATATAGGATGTCTTGTCTCTAAGCTCATCCTCCTCCTATATATGAGTTAATACTGTAGAGTAAGTGTATTGTATGTGTATATTTATATTTTTGTTGGTCCATTTGTGTTTCTAACCTCGCACTCCATCCCTTTCAGCTGTGTTGAAGTGCTGCTGGCTGCAGGAGCTGCTGTGGATTCAGTGGCGACGGAGGGACAGACTCCCCTCTTTCTGGCCTGTGAGGCAGGAAGCCTGGACTGTGTCCGGGTCCTGCTGAGCGCCGGAGCCGACCGCTCGCGCGCCACCACAGTAAGTCGTCTCCGCCATAATTCAAGATTCAAGTGTTTATTGTCAGATGTTCAAGTTTCCCTGTACACTGAAATTCTTAATTTTCTGTCCACATAAAATGCCTACAATAAAAATAAAATGAAATATATGTATAAATAAACATACAATAAATAGAGATATAAAATAAGCTACAAATATAAAAAAGTGTAAACATCTGATGTAAAAAAATATATATTGACAAATATATACACTTTGTTGTTGTGCAGGCAAACAAATGAAACAGTTGTGCAACTGATGAATTATATACATGTGGAAATTGTATATGGAGCAATGTGCAGATGTGCAGTAATAGTGCAATGAACATGTCATGGTACAGTGTAAAGATGGGCATGATTATGGAGTCCACATGCCTGTTAACTGTTGAGTCTGATGGCAGTGGGGAAGAAAGAGTTCTTCAGTCGTGTAGTCCTACATGTCAGACTTCTACACCTCCGACCCGAGGGTAGAGGTGTGAACAGTTCGTGCTGGAGGTGGGTGGTCTCCTTGATAACGGGGGCAGCTCTCCTGTGGAGTCGTTGATGGTAGATTCTCTGCAGGGAGGGCAGTGGAGTCCCGGTGATCTTTTCAGCTGTCTTCACCGCTCTGCAGGTGTTTGCGATCCATAGCTGTAGTGCTAGACATTTACTAATTTTCCCTATTTGTTGTATTATTTCTATAGTTTAAATCCATCTGATAGACTATACTCTGAGCATATATTAGGCTAAAAATTCCACTGAATGTGATTCCTTCATAAAAGCAAACCGAACGGTCCCCTTGTTTCCTCATTTAACCTGCCATTTCTCAGATATTTTGTCACTCGTCACTAACACGCATCAGTGTTTCAAACTTCGCCTGCTCCACATAAAAGATCTTAGCATTCTTGGGGATTCGGTCTTCTGATTGGTGCAAGCTAATTGATGTATCTGCTTCCTTGGTCTCCATGGTAACCATAGGGGTCAGTTAGTTGCTTGGCAGCATATGATGAGAACCTATATTTAGTTACCTGCTTTGTTCTATATTTAGCCCGGCTTCCCTGCTGAGCCAAAGAGTCTCTTTTGCAAGTCTGACCTCTTCCGCACAGGTGTATTTTTAGACACCAGAAAATGTTGGCCAGTGTGTTGGGTCAAATGTAATGATTTAACATGGAGGAAGTGTTCTAAACTGGGTTAAGTGAGTACAGTCTTACCGTGCTGTACATTTAGAGCTAATTCCAGTTTTTTTTTTTTTTTATTCTGGAGTAAAAGTAGTGAAAAAGTATCTACTATTCAGTTTTTAGTTACTCAGCTACATGTTTAGCAGCTGAATTGCATTTTCTCACATTTATTTATTTTCAATTTCTATTACCAGAGCCACTGTAGGTGCTGTTCTTGCCATAACAGGAGTTTGCGTGTTATGAACCACAGTGATCAGTGTCTTCTTGTTGTAAAAATTTGAGCAAATTTGATGCCTAAAATTTACTTGTCCCAACATTTAAAATGTGAGTATCCGCTGGTTTCCTCAGTATATTATAGAAAACTTAATCTTTTGGGGTTAAGGATTGTAGTTCAAACAAAACAAGACATTTAAAAATTTCAATTTGGATTCGGGTAAATTGCGATGGTGATTTTTCACTATTAGAGACATTTATAAATATCTGGCCAGAATTGGCAGACTAATAGATAATGAACATGGCTGTTAGTTGCAGCCCTTGTATGAACTTGCATCGGACACAAGTGGACAAGTTTCAACCTTTGTCGACCTATGAAATTATTGTGGCATTCTTTTCAGAACGGCAACATAAAAAAAGCAAAATCACATTAGTTCTACTTCACACAAATATTAATAATGCAAAATACATGAAGTAAAACGTACCTTGTGACACCTTCGCTAGACCTCCAGGCTGTAAAATATCACTACTGGATTATCTGAATTTAATCGAATGATTTTCAGTGAAAGTTTTGTATTTTGTATCACATGGATGTAAAATCACCTTTGCCTCTCTGCAGGACGGCTGCACGGCTCTCCACGCTGCAGTGCGCTCAGGACACGTGGACACGCTGCGTCTCCTTCTTTGCCACCCAAGTCAAGGTGATCCCACTGTAAACCCTGACCCCCCTGCCACCCTGGCTCTGTCTGCTGCCCTGCTGAACCAGGCCAACAGTGACGGCTGGACTGCTGCACACATGGCTGCAGCCCTGGGCCTCAAGGTGTGAATAAGCTGCCAAAAAATGTGATTACAGTGAATTAACTGACTATGTTTGATGTAAAAATACGCTATTCAAAGCTTTTCTGTTTCGTTTAGATATTTTGGATTCAAGGCATGGCTTAAGCTCTGATAAACTGACCAGCTGTGTGAATATGCAATTGCTCGCTAACATGTTAGCAGTAAATTTATAAAGCCATGCTGTATCAGTGCTGTGTGTCTGTTTATTTGGTTTAGTAGCTTTAGTCAACCTCCAGCTTTCACTACTGCTGTTCTACAGCCCATATTATAATGTTAAATTGTTTCCACCATTATGTGTGTTTACATACACTACATTGACTCTCTACCTACAATTGTTATAATCGGTCCACTCTGTCTTACACTAATGTCCAGCCCTGCCATCGGTCTTCACGATGGCAGGCTAATGGGACCGCTGACCTTGCTGGCTGAAACGTCCCGCTCAGCTTAAACGAATGCAGGAGACACTAGACTAGACTGAGTGTCTGACTTGAATATAAATGAATGCCACTAATTGATACTTGTTTTCATAACACACAAGAGCTTGTGTTGCAGAAATACTCACATGTGGTTACACAGGCTTTGTTATGTGCATACTGCATGTTTATTACTCACAAGAAAAGAACTCACTTTTTTGTCTTGTTAATTTTGCATATGTATGTAGGAGTGTCTGGAGGTGCTGTGCAGCCACAGTGAACAGGACGTCGACAGAAGGGATATGTGTAATCGCACTATTCATGATGTGGCAACTGATGACTGCAAAGATCTACTTGAAAACCTCCGTGAGTTGCCTTCCGGTGTGAGTCTGTCTGTATGTATGTGTGTTTATGTTTGCACATGGATTTATACCTTAAAGAACAAACTCCGCCTTTTATCTACGTGGCTCTTATTTTATAATTTTTGGCTTTCGTTCTTATTGGTTACAATGTAATCTTGCTCACCTGGTTTGGGGACATGGCGATTTCAAATGTAGTCCAACACTGCACAACAAAGATGGATGTCTACATGCTGAGATCACAGGATCTATGAGTCTTGACCATATATTTATAAGATAGGGAAAGTTGTATATTTTACAGTAATTTGTAAGCTGTGTCAATCATCTTTACTGTTTTATTACCTTTCTAAACTTAAGGCGATGTCCACAAGTTCTTTAAAACATTGGTGAAGCCGGTTTTTTCGTTGTTAATATCTGTTTTTAGTTTGGCTAAATTGATCTTAGATACTAATTGGACTAAACAGATGGTTTATTGTCAGTGGGCTAATCTTTTATATAAGTTTCCCAGGCCATTGCTGTGAACGACTAATCATAGTGATTACCAGGACATTTTGAAGGGAGACCTCTGTCTCTGGCTACTTTCTCCAGTGTTTTCTAGCTCACCTTTTAAAAAGGATGTCAAAGTAGGAGCTTAACAAGATATGGATATGGATGAAATCAATATCACAATATTAATGTGTATACATATATAGTACACATATAATTTTATTTTCTTGAAATAGTTTATTTTTACATTTAAATAGCTAAATATTGTAAAACTGTAACATGACATGACTTTTCACAGGAAGTGAAATCCTACGTTTGGAGTATGTTTTCTAAATATAAATTGAATGTTGCTTTTTTTGAGTATTGTAACACAATATGTTCACAAACATTAACCTGAGGTGATCAGAATTCAGGCCTTTGCCCATCAGTGCCTTGATTGGCCCCAGACTATTACCAAGAATTGGCAGGTTTAACAATAAATCACTGTACCTGCAATTGCTGAAGACCTTTTCTTTCCTTTTCCTTGCATCTCCTCCAGACTTATACCGGGTCCTGGTGTGTCTCCAGTGTTCAGGGGGAGGAGGAGCGGGGTCTGTGTGTCCTGTGGAGGCCCTGGAGGAGGAGGCGAAAGGCACCAGCAGCCAGTTGGTGCTTGGCAGAGTGTCAGTCGACCGGTCGATGCATTGGTCTCAGCTGGGCTCCACCCTCAGCCACGCCTTCACCTCCTACCTCCAGATAGTCTGTGGGGAATCTCAGACAGCCAGGGAGGAGGAGCGACGCCCACCGCTAGGCCTTTCTCCCACCAGTATCGCCTCCATTCTTATAGGTGAGAAGACAAGAGAAGTGTTTTTATATCTGTCTTCTTTTTTTCCTTGGCCCTTTATTTCTTACATTCCCTTTTCTCCCATTGTCCTTGTCTCCCCTCCACACCCTTTCATTCCTTTCCCCATCCCTTTTCCCATTTGCCCTTCCTGTCTTGCCTTTTCATCACTCTCATCCATACCATCTCTTATTTTGCACCTTCTTCTTTAACTCCTTCCCTCCCAATCTTTCATTTCCTTCATTCTCCTTGTCCTTCTACCTTTCTTGGATCTTTTCATTCTAATAATAATCATAATACTTTTATTCCCCTCCTGATAATAATTTCTACTACCTTATAGTGATTAAGTACATGCTTTAACATCAACAGATAGAAATCTTCCACTCCTAGTTTACTGTGAGCCTTTTCATGTTACAAGTCAGTTACAGTGGCTCAGTGCAGCTAAATGTGATAAAGAGTAGGATGAGGTGTAGCTTGTTGGCAGTAGGCCATTGCCTCTTGTTCTCTCTCACTCTTAACCAAAGGTTAATGTTGCCAGCTCCTGTCCGTGTAATGTAAACTAAATACTCTTCCTAAGTCAATAGACTGTCACATATAGGATCCTGCCTCATGTATGGTAGCCTGCAGTGGCCATATTGGAGGTCCTCAGCTCTTGGTCAACAGAGTTTGTAAGCAGCTGATTGTGTTAAAGGAAACATGAGGCTGTCACGTAATAAATAAGTTGCTAATTTCTGTTTTGATTATGTGTATATATAGTTACCTATAGATCCTTGCACCTGTCTAGGAAACCATAAATTAATCTACCAGCTACAATATTAAAAGCAGCACTAGCCTTTGTGTGTGGACTGTACTTGATTAGCTTGATTATGTTTCACAGTGACAGTTTTTTGAAAGTCCACCTAAATGTTCACAATATCCCCCTAAAAAAATATGATCTTATTTCCATTTTTTCTTTCCGAGAGCATTTCACCCACCTAGCATAGATTAAAGGGTCGGTACTTGCTAGCTAACCTAGTAGAGACTAGCCTTAGCATGGATTAGTCTTTGTGCCAGTTATTTATCGGTTTATATAGCAAGGTAACAAAGCTAACAAAAACTATTTGTTCACTTTATTAAATTGACATAAACAACAACAAAAAAAATCTACCTTATTAGTTGAAACATACCAGTTGCTAACTACCTACAGCTAAAACTAATGGGGTGTAACCGTCCTGCAACAAACCCTCCCTCCATGAAGGGTATAAAAATGTTTTTCATTAAAACTGTTTGACAGAGGTGTTTATTCCTCTTTATGATAACTGATACGGGCTGAGAACATTTTTGAAACACCTGTCAGTATAACACAATACAGTTCAACAGCACCACGAAGTACAGCCCCCAGAATGATCATAAAGTTCAATAAAACGGCTCTCTAAAACAATATCTGAACATTATAGCCTTGTGGGATTGAGGAGAGGGCAGCTGTATTAGACTTTGTTTTAGCTAGGTGTTCCTCAAAAAATGGAGTGTACATTGAAGTACTGAGCCAATGTGAAATTTCACTAAATTCTATCTCAGTGTCATTTAACATTACTGACTGGCTGTAACCTGCATGTGTTTTAACTGTAATGTAAAGCTGCTTCCTGTATTTTCAGCTGGAAGAAGATCTGCTGTGTCAGATGAGATGGTGTTTGTTTGGCTGATGGTCAGAGCTTCTCACACACAGAATACTGATCTTCTTTTTCTTTGAACTGATGAATTATTAATTTGCTGGAACATGTGGAGCGTGCATATGTTGCCTCTGCGTCTGTTTTTTCTAGTTATCAAATTTCACCAGTGTGAGATTGGCTGGTTTAAGTTTACCGCTGTCGTGTGTTGAACTATGTATGTGTGTGCTGCAGTGCAGGTCTGGTCCAGACTGGGAAAAAAAGGAAATCAATGTCCTCAAACAAGAAGGACTCACTCTCTCTGCCTTAGTCTCTCCTGTTTGTCCATCTTTACATCTCTGAATCATACTGTTACCATCTTTTCAACACAACATGGATCGAGACTGGTGTGTGTGTGTGTGTTTTGGGGTTGATGATAAAAGCAAGCACTAGCAGTGGAGAGATGCATAATGGATGAGATTGGGGTGGGGGTGGGTTGCAAGATGCCAATTTAGGAGAAAATGTCTGTCTTCTGAGGCAGACAGGATCAAACTGCAGACATCCAGACAATCTTTGGTGTCTGGCCTTTTGTGTGTGTGTGTGGGTGTGTGTGTTGCTCAGTACAGTATACTTTTGTTGGGAATTCACATTTGATTCAGGCAGTTTGAAAACTTCTTACATGTTTCAACTAGTGGTCTAAGTCAATCAGCAGAAAATCAAGCAATAGTTTTATTTCACCAAGAATAAGCATCATTATTAATCCCTCATAAAAAATAAAAACCTTGTTTACAGGGATGTCTTGTCCAAGAGAGCAGCAGCACAAAGAACATTGAGGTTATAAAACATATTTGAGCTGAGACCAGAAGTTGATTAGTTGAGTAGTCATTCAGTTTGCCAATACTTCTCTGATAAGCTGCAGTGATTAGCCGATTGATCAATAAGTCAGTGGATAAATAATTAATCAGCAGCTATTCTGATTATCAATTAATGTTTTAAGTCACTTTCAAGCAAAACTTTCAAACATTTGATGGTTCCAGGTTTTCAAATGTGAGACTTTTCAGTGTCATACTTTATAATAAACTGATTCTCTTTGGGTTTTGGACTGATGGTCAAAGATGAGACATTTGATGACATCATCTTGGCCCGGATGAAACTGCAATAGGCATTTTTCACTGATTTGGTGTTTTACACTTTAACTAATTAAAATAATTGTCTGTTTCAATCCTCCTTCACTGGTTCCAGCTTTTCAAATATGAATACTTGTGCTTATTTTCTGATCTTCTGTGATAGAACTGTAAATGGGGTAACTTCAGGTGCATGGCCTGCCATGTTATAGACTAGTGGATCAATTGATAATTCTTAAGGAAGTAAACAGCTTAATCGATAATAAAAAATATTTGCATCCGTAGCTTCTCTTTTGCTGGTTCCAGTGGGAATACAACCAGCAACCTCTGCTCCTATGTTGCTTTTACTCTGCAGTTATTTGGAAAAACCTCTACCTTTTGCAGTTTCTCTTTGGGGATGAAGTTTTCAGGAGAAATTGGGATTCTACAAAAGCTCTACTGTATTTTACCACAGGGGAATTTAAACCCAATTTTGGAAGGTTTACGACTTTCCTGTGAAGTGTAGAGCTGCCCCCCTTAAAACTGCTACTTTAAGTCATTTGTTACTGAGCCTTTTGCTGAATCGTCAGCACCTCTGTTGCCATTATTCCATTGTAACTGTACACAGAACTATGTTGGAAAGGCTTTTAGTTCTACACTATGTGGGGACTTTTACTAGTGTTGTACTGTAGTTCTCAGGTCAATTTAAAACAGTCTCCTGACACACACATATGTGACAGGTTGTTAGAGGGAAGCACTTGAATAAAAGTTCGTTTACAACATTTTGGTCTGTTTAACTTTAAGAAACGTCTTTTCCAGATTTATTCAACTAGTGTTGTATTTGTAACATCCTTCAAAGTAAAAAGACTAACTTAAACCCCTTCAGTGTTTCCTGTTTTAATATAATGTATCAGCTGCATAGTTCTGCAATTGTAGTAGCATAGGAAGTGAGTTTTTTTGTTTATAAAAAGCAGAAATGATTGAAAGATTGACCATGACCTGCAAAGCACCTAGCAGCACATTCTTGTTTGTTTAACTTATGAAATGTGCAACAGTCTGAGCTGGTTGACATTGTTCTTCTGTGGAGGAGGTGATGTCGCCCAAATAAGCTGCCTGGATGTTTACTGATGCATTGCATTTTTAAAGGTTTTAGAGATATAGTTCTTGTCTCATACATATGTGAAAAGTGCTGGTGATTTTTCAAACAATCAGACATGTCAGTATGATATTGAACACAACTTACAGAGAGCAGAAACTATAAACATCATGTTTTGTTGTGTTGTTGCACAGCGATGCATTTGAGAGCAGGGGCTGTTCTGAACAATGTTGTTGATGGTGAAAAACTTGTACCAGATCAGATTTGCTTTCAGGTGCAGCTAACCTATTAAAGAAAATGTTTGATGCAAACGTATGATGAGTATCATGGCAAAGAAGACATGAAGTCTAGTAGGAGAAAACGGTGTACACAGTGCACCAACACAGCACAACACCTCTTGAGATGCATCATCTTAATGTGATGTGTATTTGCTCTAATTAGACCCTGTGAGAGAGGCAGTGAAATTGCTTCTCCTGCTTCGTGTAGAGAAGGAGAATAATTTGTATATTAATGTTGTGTCTCTTTAGCAGTCCTTAACAAAAATACATTCTGTGCTTCAGGTATTATTAATGAGGGTGTGGCAGAAAAAGACATGTAAAATATGATGCAGATAAATTATGCATTGTAGTACAGTGTGTGTGTGTGTGTGTGAACTCATTTACACTTACTATCCTAATACGTCTCGGTCTCTGCTTTTCTCTTCCAGGAGATACTGAGTGGTTGCCAGGTCAGGAGCTGCCTCTGTCCCCCTGGGACCTGGTCAGAAAGCCTCTCAGCCAGTGCATCACCATCCGCCTCAAAGGTACAAACCTGGCAACCAGAGTCTGAGTTCATTCAGCAGCATTGAGCCAAAACCAGAATCAGAGCTATCCTCTCTGATAACAAATGCCATTTGGTGGATGAAAGGGCCTTACAAATCAGTTTGGATGCATTTGTAACGTGGGTAGTGATGTACCAGGATCTGCCTACTGAGCCACACTGCCTGTAGGGAAATTTAAGCCAGAACATTCTCTTAGAACAAGTATTTTGGCTAAATAATAATCAGTCTAAATTAAATCAGAATTAATAAATTATTGTGATTAATCAAATTAATTATTTTGATTGTTCAACGGCAACAGTGCCACTGTGACAGAGCAGGTATGTCCTCAGGGTCCACATGTCTTCAATCACATTCAACACACACTGATTTTACAGCCATTCAGCCAATAAAATTCACCTGTTTTATTTCACACAAAACAAAAATAAAAAAAGATTCTATTATAAAGTCATATGTACTGCAGCAAAAGTAGTATTTCAAAATAATAGCGCTGCAAATACTGTGTATATAGATATAAATCTTAACAAAGCTGACCCACAAGTCCATCATCCATTCAAAATAGAGCCATAGTCCGGATGCAAAACACATTGTCCACTTACTAAAAATAATGAGATACAGACACTGTGGGACAGTACGGGCATTTTTGTGGCCGCGAGGCACATCAAGCAAACAGGCAAGGATTGAGAGGAAATGGTGCCAATGAACCATGTTTTTCAAAATGTGACTGGCACTTACAGTCAAACGGATGTCTGTCCATTCCAGAGTCACTGTGGTCACTAATTTAGTTTTGTGCAATCTGTACTAAGCTGCTGAAAAAACAATACGGGTCATCTCAGCCAGCTGTTGCAGACTTCATCCTTTTTTTTTCCAGTTACATTTTTAATTGCTACTGATAGACCTGTGGCTGTCTAACCAATAGTGGATTCATTTGAAAGAGCGTGATTGTTTAATGACAAAATCACACATGTGTTGGTCTAAATTAATTAAAGTTCAGGAATAATTTGGAAATAATTCTTTGTCAGTTGACAAGGAGCTGTAGTAACAGTAGCTTGGACCATTTAGCTTACCTGTTTACACGATATGTTGATTTAAGAGTTGTTATTTTAACAACCTGCACAGGTGTTATGTTTCATGGATGTAGCTAGATTGCTAGCTATGTGTAAGGATGACTTCCTGACTTCTATTCCTGACAATGATACAATACACAGTTTTACCTTTAAGGATGATCTGTAATATGAAATGATGGTGTTCAGTAATATTGGCACTAGAATGTTGAAGCTGTGCCTTTTTCTTGGATGATGAAATATCCTAGTACCTAAATTAAAATAGCACACACCATTTTGAAAGACATAACTGGGACCACAACGGGGTCATGGAAGACACCACTGTTAATGATTATAGATGAGTCTCGCTCTATAGATATTGGAATAATGTTTCTTTCTGTCTGCTGCTGCTGCTTTTTAGCTGCCTCAGTCGCTTGAATTGCTTTATCTAGTGCCTTTCTCATCTCAGTGAGTCAGGAAAAAAAGACAATAGTCTGGCACCATGGAAATCAGGGCTAGCAGCAGCCAAGCTCTCCATCTCTGCCCACCTCCTCTCTTCACTCCATCAATTTTCTGTTTTTCTGCCCCTCGTCCTGACTCAGAGGTCCATATCGACCTGCATGTCCGTCAGTCCATCACTGTGATGGCGTCGAGCCAGGAAACATCCAGCCCTTCGGCTTTCACCCTCTGTTTGTTCAACTGGTCTCACTCACAGCATTCACATGCTTCGGTGGAAAAAATCTATTCCTGAATGCAATAACAGCTGTAATAAATCAATCTAAATTTGATAAAGAGATGATGAAAAAATGGTTGATGGTTACTAACACTCAACAAATTGAACCCCCAGGTTTTCTTATTCGCTTTCTTCTTGTCTAATACTTTCCTCAAATTCCCAAGAAAGGCGCTGATATGTAACTTTACTACAACTTATTTTAATTAATAATGAAATAAATTAACATCTTCTTGGGTTTAAATTCAGCTGTTCTCTTAAGAAAAGGCCTCCTATTAACCAACAACCGCTTATAAACTCAACACAATTGGCTAATCTCAAAAAATAATTGTCTGAATTTTACTAATAATTAGTGAAAAAATTACATAATCCATTCCAGACAACTTCCCGGGTAATTATAGACCTGTAAAATAAAACATTACCTTTACATTTGATAAGTGCAAGAAGTAGTAGTCAGGGTAATGAAACTGGGAAGGCAAAACTTACTTGGTTGCAGCGCGTCAATGGTGCAAAATACAACAGTGTCGTTTCCTGACAAGTTGACGTGCGTCAATTTGTGATGACACATTTCAAAGGGCTGTAGGCGTGTGCTCTTACATAGAAAACAATGGATGTTTTTGATGCATATGAGATGGTGCCGGTGTGTGTTTCCCTTTTATACTGTGTGGAAATCGCTATTGTTGTTGTTAAGTCCCCACGTTTAGTCTCTAAGGAATCTGTAAAAAAGGAATAAGAAATTAAGGAGAAACTGGAAGGCAGTTTGGACAAATGACCTCTCTGGTATCAGGAATTGCACTTAATTCAACAGTATTCCTCCAACAAACATTATTCGCAATGAAAGCAAGGAAACACATAA
This sequence comes from Lepomis macrochirus, assembly GCA_024633595.2. Taxonomy (NCBI): domain Eukaryota; kingdom Metazoa; phylum Chordata; class Actinopteri; order Centrarchiformes; family Centrarchidae; genus Lepomis; species Lepomis macrochirus. The sequence goes on from JALXJV020000008.1 coordinate 6,411,634, forward strand.
TATTGTCATATTTAATTACATGGACGATTTTGAGGCAGTAATAGATTGATCTCCATATCAAACTAATCTTCACCATTAAAATCATTCAGAATGAATAATTAGAAATGATTCTGTGGGATTCTGAAAAACATAATGTTGCTTAATGGCAATCTTTGAAGAAGAATGAGTAGATGTGTTTGATTTAGTGTGTATTTCCTCAGGACGTAGATTAAAACCTCTTATAGCTGTAATTCATCCTACTCACTGATATAAAGCATTAAGAGCCCTTAAGTGAGTAAATAACCACACTGACCACTCGTTCTGTTCTAATTAATTGACATTAGTGCTTACATTTTCTAGATTGCAGGCACTTAGCTGAAATGCAAACAACTGTTGAACGTTGTTGGGTATTGAACCTGTTGTGTTTTAAGTTTCAGTCTAACTACAAGGGCACCTTGAGCTTTGCGGCTCTGTGATGTAACTGAAGAGTTGAAGCTCGCTGACACTGAGCATGTAAACCAGAGCGGATTTGAGGATTTATTCTGTGAATTTTGCGCTTGTGTGTTTTTGACAGGTCTGTCTGAGTCGTGTCTCGATGAGTTGGCTCTGGAATACCTCTTCCCCCTGCCGCTGCTGCACAACTACGTCCGCCTGGTACACACACACTCATTCATGCAAACACACACAAAGAACTGCGAGGGATTAGATGAGTAAGACGTTTAAAAATAGGGAGGGAGCTAGAAGACTGCACCAAGAGAATGGGAGAGAAAAGGGGGGGGGAGAAAGATGAAGTGATGGACAGATGAAAGGAAACAGGGAGGATTAAAGTGATCGGTATTTTCTGACAGCTACAGTGCCCCCTCCTGGCTGTGGCGAGGAGAAGAGGTGAGAGCTTAAGGGAATCAAAGCAGGTTTTTGTCATCCCGAATTTACATTTTACACGAGCAATAAAACGCATGATAGCACAGTGACAGTACACGCAAAGATACTGTAAAATCTCAGGGCTGAGATTGTATCCAAGAGTGTTTGTAAATGTTTAAAGTCCCACTTTTCATGACTGATTTTTTTGACAGTAAGCTGATGCTTTAATCCACAGTGACTTGAGAGTCTGACTGTGAAATCTGTTTCACAGCTTAGATCATTGCTGTAGCATTTAGGCTGCAACTACTGTATTATTAATGAATTCATGTATTATTTTCCATTTAATCAATTATTCATTTAATCCATAAAATGTCACAAATAATGACAAATACACTTCACTCAGCAGAGCGCAAAGTTATGTCTTAGATATTAAGTTTGATCTAAAGCCAAAACCTGTTCAGGTTAAAGTTTTATTTACAAGGATATAAAAAGAGAGGAAACATTTCTTTGTGAAGCTGCAACCAACAGTTTTTATTGTTACAATAAATTATTATAGATCAACTAAACAATAATTAAAAACTCTGTCTCTGTCCAGGTGGAACAGTATGGTAACCTCATCTTTCATGGGCTTGAGGACAGCTGTCAGGAGTACATCGCCAATCTGGTTGCTCGCTGCATCAAGGTACATGAACCAGTTCACAAGCACTGATCGTGAAAGCTACCATCTTCCATGACTGAGCATAACATGCCATGTTTCAGGGAATAATTCAGCCCAAATGCAAATGAGAGAGAAATCTATGTCAGTTGAATCTCTAATGACAGTAAATTGTGGTTATCGTAGCTACCCATGGAGTTTTATCTCAAACCTTAATCAAGCCATTCAGGCAAATGCCACTGAGTGGTGCGATTGTCCTTTCAAGGGAGGAAAAAGGGTTCATGTGTGAACTTACAGCAAAGTCTCTTCAAAGCAAATTCATCCATGGCCCTATCAGACCACGATGAGAGAGGTGAAGCTTTTTTTTTTTTCCCCATCTCAGAGGTTTCTGGGATTAAAACGTTTGAGACAAGTTCTCCCTTTTTTAAAGAGAAGTAAAATTTGGCTCTGCTGCACAGTCTGATGCAATGAGTTCTCTCACTACGACATGATGAAACACACTGCAGGTCAGCTGCTGGTCTTGCTTGGGTACATCCTCAACAGGGATTTGAGTGGAACAAAGATAACTCAGAAGAACTGATAAATCAATAGTGATGACTGCCAGCACACTGGTAATTATCAGGGAAATACTGTTCAGTCACTGCAGCATTAAATCTGATGCGTTACCATGGTTAAGGCATCAAATAGTGGTGTCTCTGCTGTGGCACAGAAATTGGATGATTTCTTTTCATGACAATTAGGTTTTTAAATTTACAACACTGACCTCTGAAAAGACAGATTGTTGACCCTCTATAAACAGATCATTGAAGATGTGGTGTTTAATTAATATGAATTCAGTCAAAGAGAACTGCTGTATACATTTGATTTCTCATCTTGATTTCTCTGTTTTTCCACAGTGCAGCTTTAGTGCTGCATACCTCCATTTTCACCTTCATTTTAAACCTGTGTATCATAGTCATATACCACAAAACTCAACAAGAAATAAAAGGCAGAAAAACGTCTTCCACAGCTGCATCTTGACTGTACTCTGCTTGATAGCAGCGATGTGCCTGGAAAAGCCCTTTCTGCTCATTCAAATTCTCCTCTTGCTCCATTTCTCTCGACGCATAGTAGTAGTAGATTTCCTTTGTTTCCATGACAACGTGCTCCCATCTTACCTCTCTGTCTTTTCACTCTCTCTCTCTCTCTCTCTCTCTCATCCCTCTCTTGTCTCCACCAGTCCAAGCAGGAGGCGGGGGGGCTCAGCTGTGACGTGGTGAGGGTGGAGGTGGAGGAGAGCCTGACCAAAGAGCAGCTACTGGAGACTTTCATCACCTGTGGTAGGGTCACACACACATACAATTTTGATAAATCATTTGTTGGTTGATTGTTATGGCAAAAATCCCAAAGATTCACAGGGTCTAGTGTCCATTCTGGTTCCAAATGTGAATATTTGCTGGTCTCCTATGATACTGAATATTTAGATGGCCTGTTAGTCTGACTAAACAACACATTTGAAAAGGCATCAAGGCTCTTAGAAACTGTGGCTGTATTCAGAACCTCCTACTACATACTAACAGCGACCGTGGTATGTACTACAATTCATAGAAACATCAGACTAACAACCAGACACCTGATTTACAAACCCAAACATCACTTGAGTGTTATACAAGTTATACTAAAGGCTCGTGCAGACTATACCCATTTAAACAATGAATCGTTTCAGCCCTACACAAGATAGATTGGTCTGATGCATACTGGAGATTTTTTCTAAATCAGTACAACATCCGGGAATTTTTGGCGTACTGCAGATTTTGCTTTTGTTTGTATACTGTATACATCATGCTACATTTAGGCCAAATGAGTACATACTGCTGGTATAGTAGGCGGTTTCGAATACAGCCTGTGACTGATGTGTTACATTACTTTTTTCTTGTTTACCCCTGTTAACCGTTTGAGAATCCCTCAACAGTTGTTCAAATAATTCATACATGGTAATCAGTGCCAGGCCTAACTGGGAGTTTTTATTAAGGTTCATTAATATACAAACAACTCAGGCTTTGCCTGGAGCTTAAATTCAATGCCTTACACAAAAGGGCCAGTCAAATTCAGTCTAAAACATGTAGTTTTGTAAAATAAGTGCAGCAGTTAATGTCAAGGTTCAGCTTTATTGTCATTATACAATACAGCTTTGCACAATGAAATGTGGTGAGTGTGCATAAATCAAGGCTTAAATTGTCAGAAGTAAAACAATATTTCTCTTTTTGGTTATATATTGGGTTGGGAAACACTTGTACTTCACAAGTTCACAAGTTATTATTAGAAATCTGACTGTTGGCTTGTGCCTCTTCCTTTCCCAGGTTTCCTGGTGCCAGCAGTTGGGTCAGGGGTCAGGGAGCCAGGTGGTCACACTGGTCAATGTGTGGTAGTGCTGCTGGAGGGACTGGAGAAGGCTTCATCCCTAACAGGTCTACTGGGAGACCTCTGCCACAGTCTGGACAACAGGGGCTCTGCTTCACCGCTGGTTCTCAACACTGGTATGACTCACTGCAGCCGTTTATACAGTCTCTAGGTGCTATATTTATGTGCTTACGACATTATATTATCAATGTTTACTACTAGGGGGCACATAGTCAAAAATGTTTTTATACGTTTTTATGTCTGTCTTATAAGCCCTAAGACAATGTTTTTAGAGCAATGTTAAAAATTAAAGTTGATCTTACTTTAATAGGAAAAGACCGAGCATAACAAGAAAATCTGCTCATGCAACCATAAATCTCGAAAATATTTAGTCTGCTTTACTTTTTATGTTACCATGTTTTACAAAAGATAAAATTCAGTATTATGTCTGGATAAGAACTTTCAGATATGGGTTGTCATGATTATGCAGGTTCTAACCAGGATTCATATGATATTGTCCTTGTGGTGCTATTAAAATAACACCATGCAAATATGTCGTAGAATCAGAATATATATAGGAATCGGAGTTTTGTGGTTATATAGACCTAGACATAGATCTGTTTGTAAAAAAAGTAACAGAATAATATAAAATGAATTGACATCCTGTTCTACCTTCCCTGCTGATTATTCATCCCCCAGGTCTCCACCATTTCTGTGAAGGCAGCTTCCTGATTGCCACGCTGTCTAAGCACCGTCTGCAGGGATCAGAGCTCCGCCTGCAGCAGCACTTCCGCTGGGTAACGCTGCGCTGGGACCAGGAGCCACTGCACGGCCTGCTGGGAAGGCACCTTCGCAGGAAGCTGCTTCAGAAGGTCAGTGAGACAGTTTAGTTTAGTAGACAACATCATTTATTGTGGACATGGTGTTCACTGCTGCTTTGTTTTTTACTGTTACCAAACTGGAATAATAATAATAAATGTCAGCAGATGTAAAATAGCCTTTTGGCCAATTCTGTCACACTATACATTTATTTATGAATTATTTGTGTGCATTGCCCCTGTTAAATAAACCTGAAATAAATAAATGAAAAGTAGTGTGTTGAGTGTTTCACATATAATACACATGAAAATACAGGTATACAAGCATACAGCAATTTTGTCCAATAAAATCGGTTTGATTTTAGCAATATTTCTTAGTATAAAAGACTGAATGAGCTTTGTGATACGGGGTTCAAAGTTCGATGTTGTTGATATAAAGATGGACATCTAATTGTTAATGTTAACAGTGAAGTGTCTGCCAGACAAATATGAGGAGAACCAATTACAGCGCAGTTCCAGAGATACCAACCCAGTTTCGTAATCGATCAGTTAAAATGGCATGATCAGTGGTGTGAAATGCAACAGATAGGTTGAGTAAAATTAATATGGAATAATCTGCATGCATGAGAATAAAATTTGTTACTTTGAGCAGTGCTGTTTCAACTCTGTGTTTTTAATGATGGCAGATTTAAATTTATAAAATATAGTGTGTCCCTCAACTAGTTGAAGAAGCTGGTGGGACTTGGGGGAGAAAAAAAATTAGAATGGTGGCATCTAGGGAGGTTTTTTTGGGGAGGGGGGAAGATACTGGCTGTCTTGAAATAGTCCGGTATGCAGTCAGAGGAGAGATATGGATTGACATCAGAGAGATGACAGAGAGCAATGACAGGCAGGAGCTTTTAGTAAATTTGGTAGAGATTATTTCAGTAAGGCAGGATGATGGATGTGTGAGAAACTTTATCAGAGAGATGTTGAATAGAAATAGGGCTGAACTCAGACAGCAGAACAAGGCACGTGACTTGATCAGAATGATAAATGCTATAGTTGAATGTGATCAGACACCATTAATCAACGCAGCAAAGACGTGTAGAAACTTATCACACGCAATATGCAAAATCACATTTAGACGTACTTTACTGGTTAATAACCATGTTTTTTTCTTTTATGAATTTAGAAGTTTTCATTTCACTGCACAAAAAATGAATAATTGTTGTTTCAAAGACAATGATAAACATGTATCAAGCATCATTCTCATTGTCTTAGTAACAAAGATAAACACACAAAAGTCAAACTCAAAATGTTTAATGGTAAAAACTAATCACATAAAACAACAGCTGTTATGAAGATTGTAATTTTCAAAGATTTATAGATTCATCAGTATTCATAGTGCAGCATCAGAGTGCTGTGACTTTAAAATAGAGTAATAAAATGAATAATCTATGCAGAGAGAAATCGTTAAGAATACATAACGAGTGTTTTAATTGATTCAACTGTCAAGAAAGTCAATTAAAATCTATCTGTTTGTTCCACCACTCTCTTATTTTTCATTTCATTTCAGTTCAGTAGTGTTTTATCAGCAAGACAAAGGCAGGAAGTAAAAAAACTTTAATTTCTCCTCCAGACGGGGACTGGAGTTTGGTTACCTGATGGCATCATGGAGCGTTCGGTGTTGTGGGTGAGCCAGGTTTGGCAGCAGCTCAACGCCTGTCTGTCCCGTCTGGGGACCCACGAGGCTTTGCTGGGCCCGCAGCTCTTCCTGTCCTGCCCTGTGGTCCCAAACAACACAGAGGCAATCGTCAGGTGTGTTTGTGTGTAATGAAAAAACTACTCATGATATATTAAATTGCATGTTACCATCGAAAAAAATACAGATTAAACATGGTAATGATGTCATTCTTTAAGATGTAGTTTACAATGCAGCGTTGGCAGACACTTGCTAGTGAAGAAAGCCTGGCTATGCTGGTTGGCTAAGTGTTGCTGGCAAGCTAGATTAGCTAACATAACATGAGTTAATGCTTCTGCCCCAAACTAACTTTTTTCCCTTATTTTATCACCGTGAATATTTATCTGTTGGACTAAAACAATGGAAGCATGAGAAATTATTGGACTCAAGGTGAAAGCAGGACTAAAAAATAGCCTAAGCTTTCTTAGCTAGCTAGTTGCTAGAAAACTTACTGCAATTGTTGTTTAATCTCTGCATAATGTTTTTATTTAATTTTTAAAATTCCAGAAATTAGTCAAAAACACCAAGACGACATCTTCAAAGTGTTTGACCCAACAGTTACTAGTAAACCTTAAAGTTTACTATGATATAAAACAGAGAAAACAAGCAAATTGTCACATTGAGAAACTAGGAACCAGTGAATGTTTGGCATGTTTGCTTAATAAAAAGAAAAATACTGTTTTATTGGATGTCTATAATGTCTGAAATATTTCCTATTTGTCATGCTGAGAAACTCAGCACATCTGCCTTGATTTTCTATCAAGAGCAGGGATTTCTGTTCGTATAATATCTTTGAATTAGAGCCTAGAAATTTGTAACCCCGTTGTAAAAGTTTAATTGTTGTTAATTACCTTTATAATTAAATTACAAATAATTAAAACAAACAGTTAAGTGTCCATATTTAAGAGCAATAATGCCCTGTGAAGTTAAACCAGAAAACAGTTTATAAAACAGCTCACGACAAGGAAATAAACAACAGAGAGGACTAACTGCCTATCAGTTGTCACGTCAATTGAGCGCATGCGCACGGATTAACAAGGCCAGACCCACGACTGTCCAGGCATGGTCAGAGATCAGCGTGTCTATCCAGGACCTCCTTACGGAAACAGAATCCCGTGGAGCCATGAATACATAAGCTTAGGCACAATAGAAATTTTGGATTTGTCACACCTTCCCCTTTTTTTATTTTATTTGTATTCAACGTCTGTATTTTTACCTTATTTGTCTGTTTTATGGGGATGCTTATCTTTTTATGTCCTCTCTCCTTTCCTCTCTTTGCTTATGTCTCTCTCAATTATTTGGACCCCTCGTTGGTTTGGGTTTTGTAGGTGCTCTGAGTGTGTAAACTGTTTGGTTTATTTGCTTTAATAAAAATGTAAATCAAAAAAGGAAGAGGAAACCTTCAGTCTGACTGTGAGGCTGATGTGTGTGTCTGCCCGTGTGTGTGCGTTCAGGTGGCTGGCTCGGCTCTGGAATGCCGTGGTCGTCCCCCGCGTGGAAGAAGCCATCATCTCCCGGGTAACCGCCAAGCGCTCCTCCTCTGCTACCTCCTCTTCCTCATCGCCGTCGTCTCAGCGACCGTCTCCTAGCAACTGTGGGCTGAGTGCCGGGCAGCAGGCTGTGGTGAAAGCCGCCCTCAGCATCCTGGTCAACAAGGCTGTTCTCCTGGGCTGCCCTCTGCCTCGACACGGTGTGTGTGTGTGTGTGTGTGTGTGTGGCGCAGTTGACGAAGAGGGTTCATTCACGTGTTTCACCAGCTGTTGTTTCAGTCGGGAACAAAAAGAGATAAAGAAAAGTAATTGGACAAAAGTGTGACATTAAAAGAAACCATTTTTTTCCTTCACCTCCTGCAGAAATAGACAGGTACCTGCTGGAGTTTCGGGGCGGGACCTTCCCTCTGACAGCCATCGGCTCCTATAAAGGAAATGGCGGTGGAGGAGGAGGAGGAAGAAAGGGACGAGACGGCAGCAAGTTGAGACGATCCAACACCAGCCCTCGGAAGAAGGGAAGCCCCGCCTTAAACTGGAGCAGTGGCGGTTCCTTTAGAGAGGGTAAGATGGCTGCTCTGCCAGCAGTGACACAAGCTGTGTCCCAATTCAAAGGGTTTGGATCCTCTTAAGCGCCATGAAGCTGTGTCCTTCTGATCACCTTAAAGTCACGCTGAACTTGTTGTTCCTCCTCCCCAAATGACATGGTGTAGCCTCACAGAGGACTTGAAAATTGACCAGAACTAATGGTGTTTTCAGCCTCGTCTTGTCAATTTGTAAAGTCAAAAAATTCCTGTCTGTCAACAGGAAGTTTCCCTCATATATCTGTGTAAAAAACCGAACTTGGGCAGGCTCCATGATGACCAAGTTAACAGTACATGATGTGACATTTCACTTAAAAACTTAAAACTGTTATGGACAACTGGTAAACAATGCAATATGTAAATGGTTTATATATCCACATAACTTTTCAATATCCTATTAATGACACATGGGCTGCAAACAAAGAGCTGTTAAATCTTTACTTTCATTATTTACATCCTGCAACTTTACAATATGACATGGTTATGTAATAAAATCCTGACTTTAGGACAGGACGATCTCAGTGCCCCATTAAATGTCTTTGCAACAAATGACTATAATCAACAAGGGCTACAAAGACTAAACCAGTGGTGTTGACTTTCAGATAAACAAGGGTTTTTAAGCTAAAGTCTAGACGTCTAGAAATTTGGATTTCAGAGGGTCCAGCCCTGTACTGGGGATACCGGCTTTGTGTCAGCAGCATCCACAAGGGGGCGTTATTTAACAAGCTTAACATGTGCTGCATGCTGCTGTCATTCAAACAATGTCCCTGTGGCTTAGAATAATCCACAGACCTCAAAGCTCAAGATGATAATTCTTGTTCTCTTTAAAAAAATTCTTTAGCTGTAAAAGTCTGTACGGCTAAATCTGGCTCATTTACATTTTGGACGTTGTCCTTATGTTCATTAAGGTACGCTGGCCCTTTTAAACAAACAAACAAACAAAAGGATAGTTTACCCCATAGGTTACATAGGAAGTTGTTTCTAATTAAAACTGTTGACATAAAGGTTGATGGATTATTCTGGTTTGTTTGTGTAAAGACACGCACAGCAAACAAAATCCCATTCACCTTCATTGTATGTGGAGGCAGAAATCTGTTTTTGTCATTGACTGACCTTTTCATGAGATGTTTTATTGATAAATGTGTTCATTTATGCTTGTGATGCAGGTTCACTGTCTAGCACTGATGTCAGCTTCATCGCCAATGGCCAGAGGTTCGTGCTCTCTCTGATGATTATTAGTATTGGTAGCAGTGGTCCAGCAGTGTAGCGCTCGTACTGTAGTAGGTCTTTCAGCATGGAGAGCAGAATTGTCTCACTAATGAAATTTGCCTGCTTTAGTCAAATAGACAAGACTCACACAGCACCAGCAAGAGTAATTACAAGCATGTTAAATAGCTGAGTTTGTTTGTTTGTCCCTGTACTAAAAGCTAAAATATGACACTAAATTAAATTTTCTTAATTTGTAGGGAGCCTGTAGGTCTGTCTGTGTTCTCTGATGATGAGACAGATTTAATCAGAGAGCTGCAGACCATGTGCTCCAGCAAGTCAGAGCCAGACATAAGCAAGGTACTGTCACTCACACACACACAAAACCACACAACACTGTCGGCACCTCTCTGCTTGTGTTTTAAGTGATGTAGCTATAGGTGTCATGCTGTGTGGATTCAAATAAAGTATTGTTTTATTCTGTACTGTAGCAGCAGGACACAATACATTTTTTTTCAAATGTACAGATATAATGAATGTGCTATGAAACAAAATGTTCTCACACTACAATGTTTAATAATCATTAAATTGTCATCTATTTCAGCCATCCTAAATTTTAAGATTGTATAGAAATTTAGCACAAACACAGCAGGGCAGAGCCATCACGAGAAAGGGAACTGGATGGTCTGACACAAACACATTATCACAGAACCTTTAGTCTATATTTTTATAAGACTAATGCATGAAATGACAGTGTTAAAGAGGTCACTTGTAGTGATGAACCTACAGAGAATTATCAGCTGAATCTGCAGCCCCCCTTGACTCTACAGAGCCTTAAAGTGAGTTTCAGCACATTGTCTAGCTGTCTGTCTGCAACTTTACTCTTTTGGTTCACACATTCCGCACTCATAGCATCATTTTCTGCCTATTTTCAAAGAAAACACTCTAAAAACCTACTGCACACTACCTGCTTAAAACAACAAGTTAGAGACCAGCTTGTACATAGTAGAGCATTTAGCAGTTAAAGAGCCAGATATTTCCCTCAGGAGTTAGTCGAGAGGAAGAACTTTGGACTTACATTCTTCATACATGACTCCAAACTAACAATAATCTTCCTCTGTAACTGCTGGGTGTGTAAATAAACACCTGCTTGCTAACAAGTTTGCCATATCAACGTGAAAGGTGATGATATGCCAGTCTTATCTGTTCACAAACTCGTTTCTGCTGCCCCCAAGTGGCCAAAACGTTGTATTGCAGGTTTAAATTAATCATACACCCAATATGTCAGTTTATCAAAATACAGAGTTTTTATTAGCATCTTTTATAGCTGTGTAAACTAATTCAAATAGACTAAACTATTTACTCTAATACTAGTGTTTGATATGACAAATTCACATCAGCGGTACCGTGGATTAAAGCGGTAGAGATTCAGCATAGGTGACACATAGACATGGACCTCTGACTACCAAGGCGAATCTCTATCATCCAGCAAAATACTAACTCCTCAAAACATTTTTGCCACTCAGAAGCTACTCAGGTCTTAATAACACTATCATTTCCAAACACTCTGCTTTTAGGTCACATGTTTTGACTCATTCCTGGCTTTTAATTCATCGCTGTCATCCTTCTAAATATAGAGACCATATGTGTGTCAGCTGTACGGCACCAGCAAAGTAATGATATTTACCTTTAACTAGCTGTTTGAAATTACCTATTTAATCAGGCTGATTTTGTCCAAACAAGAAGTGATTCCACTTTAGTTATTCAACAGCATTAGGGGTGAGAGCCTCTAAAACATGCACTAAAACATAACTGGTCAGAAAGTATTTCATCAGGCTGACATTCAATGTAGAGTTTTGTGTCCAAAGATGATCTAAATGTTGTTTCAGATATATTTTCACCCAAGTTCTAATGAAAAATACTGATTTTTTTGGAGATATTTACAATTATTTAGAAATACAAATATCCCTCAAAGATATACTACACCAACTATGCCAAAAACATAATCTCTTGACAGCTTTGTTTTGAAATTTTTGGTATTGCAATTGACCTTTAAAAGTAATCCCATAATCCTACACCTTCACCTGCATGATCCCTGATGCTGATGACACCTCATCGCCAACATCCCGCCCTGTAATTTTACTTTAAATAATAACAGTCCTCACCTGCTGTACATTCAGTCGAGCATTCACCTGCTGCTTAACAATAGCTCTTGATCATCTCCCACAGATCTCTCAGACCAAGGACGACTTGATAATGTTCTCCAACTCTCCCAGCCAAGAGACGCCCCCCCATAAGACCGCGCAGGGAATCACCGTCCAGCAGCGACCGCAGACGGTGAGAAGGAAACATGAGTGAAAATACTTTAATGGCAGCTGCCTGACATAAAGAAAAACTATTCTTCAGAAGATATAAAACACATGTTCGGACACAAGACTGCATTTGAGTTATTTCTGTCTCCAGCAGCTATTTTTTATTTTATCTACTTTTTACCACCCTCCACTAATCTCTTATTGTCATCATCATCACTCCATTAAGCAACCTGACTGAGCCACAAACTGATGACTCATATTTAAAATGAATGTGTGTGATTGTTTTGTACATCTTTTAATCATGTGTCTCTGGTGTGTTTGCTGTTACCTCACACATAATTGTCCAAACCCGTCCAGTGTTAGCAGTTTTGGGACTGCACGATTGTACAATATGTCATTACTGCAGATTTACTTAGCTTTAAAGTTGTACTACCTCTTTTAGCTCCATTGGTTTGGCGTTACAGCAAATTGACAACATGGTTTGGCTTGTAAAATACAGTCAGTTGAATTATTTGTATTGCATTTTTTTCCATTTCTGAACAACTACATCATACGCAGACGCTTTTATCCAAAGTGACTTACATTTGAGGAACAACATACAAGCAAAAAAAAGCATTAATAAAGTAGATCTAGATACTAGTAAGAGCTATTAGCATGTACAGCATCAATGGGGTTAATACTTTGGTGGGAAAGTAGTGGGAGAGTTTAACAAATAGTGCAATTAATACAAGCTTGTTGTAAGGAGATATAAAAAGAAGAACACTGGAAGTGCATGGGGTTAGAAGTGTTCTGAGAAGAGATGAGTTTTCAAAAGCTCCTTCAAGTTAGAGATGCTCCTGCTCTGATGGCATGTGGTAGATTGTTACACCATCATAGTGTCAGAGATGAGACTGTAATTGCTTTTTGTGTAACTATGTCTGGGTCTTGACATTAAACTTTTCAGGACTTTGGACCACCAGAACATTCAACAGTCTGCCGGGGGAAAAGAAACCCATACCAATATAGAAATGATTTTGAGTCATTTTATTACCAATAGACAAACCTTAGTCAACCAACTCAATTTTTCTAAATGCCTTTCCCCCTTTTCTTAAAGCCTGCAGTCCACCAAGTTTTATTTAGTAAAACTTAGGGTGGACTGCACTAAACTTTGTAGATATCGGACTGTATTTTTCTGAGTTTGTATTTTCGTTATGACACCAGGATGAACTGAGTTTAAAATTGAAATCTAACCTCAAGTATGCACCAAAACTGGCTGTGTATGACAGTGTAGACGGCGGTATGCTTGTCCGTCTTTCCTGGAATACATTCATAGTGTTGCACTCTGTTGTACACACAAATGACATGAGAAATAGTTGTATAAACAAAACTCTGGGGGGGAAAAAAGCTTGAGAAAGAAATTTAACCCCTGCCCACTTTCTCACCTCTGCACACCTGTCCAATTGAGAGTGATTGTTGGACCAGCTGTGCACTTTCACCATCACATTTGGTCAGACAACACAGCATGAAGTAGTTCTTTCAAGCAAACCCAGGCCTTAATGTTGATGTGGTGCACATGCAGGTCTAAAATTGATATAACCTCTGTGTTGTGTACACGAGGCTAGTTGACATGTAGAGAACCTGCAGCTAATTGAAATAGCAATTAAAAAGGTTCCAACTCACCATCCTGTGTTTCTTTGTGCAGACTGCCACCCGTCAGTCCAGCCACAGCTCCACCCAGGCAGCCGTCCAGAGCAGCGACCGGCGTTCAGGCCCTCGTGCTAAATCACAGCTCCCGGTCCCCAGCAGCAGGGGGCAGCAGACAAGAGTCTCCACCGCTGCCACCAGCAGCAACAATAACAGCGGCAGCAGCCCTGGCCGAACCCAGACGCCCCCCAGCCGCGGCAGAACCACCAACAACAGCAGCAGAACAAAGCAGGCTCCCCCAGCAGCAGCAGCAGCAGCAGCAACAACAATTACTACCGCAACAACATCAACGACAACAACCAATCACACGAGGACATCTGGATCCTCCACAGAGACCTGCATGAAAACAACAACAGCAAGTAGACATCTTCTCTCCTCCCCCCACATCCCCCATGACTCGCTGTGAACCTCCCTCCATGATGTAAAGACTAGGTACCTGACGACCTTTGACTTTTAGTATTTGTACTTGTTATCCGTACTTGTTACACTGTACTACAGTTGTGTACTTGGGGACCATAGTTTTATTCTATTACAGTATTTGAAGTATTTGACCGTTGGGTTTGGTAAGATTATACGTGGGGGGAAAAAAACAGAAGGTAAAGCAGCAGGTTACTTTACTGTTGCCTTATTCCAGTGTATCAACCTGCATATTATGGGATGGTATTCAGCAGACAGGATACAGTGTAAGAATTTACTGAAATAAGAGTTGAGATTAAAAGTATTTGACTTGTGGAAACTGCCTCAAAACAGTACTGACAGTGTTTTTGTGTACTTAAAGTGAAATACTGTACTTTTACTGGCATAAGGACATTGAAGAGTAACTGAAGGTACTTACAGCCTTTTTTAGTTAAGTGTTTTTGGATCAAAGAAAGAAACAAGCCGGGTTTTATTTTCTTTTGTTGTTTTTGCTATTAAGTATTTTGAGATATTCAAGTGTTTTATCTTTAAATAGTTGCAAGGTTGGTTTAAATACTGTTGAAATTAATCAGGGTTTTACCAAATATATTTGTAAATAAGAATTAGTACGTTTAAATGCTCTATAGATTGGTGTATGTGGTATGACGCTTGTACAGTGACGAAACCTTAAAGCAAAACTGCTGAAAAAAGAAAACTTGTACATAATGTTTGTAAAATGAGTTTGGTTCTGAACCCTTCACTTGTTTCAAAGTGAAGGAGCTGTGGCAATAAGTAATAGAACTGTATAAACACAGGATGTCCTCAATCAACTGTAAGCCATAATAAATATTTTAAATGTCCATCATTTCCCTGAGTCATGTTCAATTTACCCCAGCTGAGCCCTACTGTGTAATTCATACTTTATTTTTTGCTTTCCATTATCACTGTGTTCTTATGTTTTTACTTTTAAAGGACAAGTTTTATTTTAAATGGACATTGTTTATATATATATATAAATATATCTATACATATGTACAGGAGAGATTTTAGTCAACCTATGATTTTGATCTGTACGATAGTTGTTTGCAGTTTAAAGAATTGTCTTTCAAGCACAAACATTAAAATGGCACTGTTAAAAATCCCCAGCCGACTTTTTCTGTTCTTTTATTCTTGATTTTTAATTTTTAGCCAAACACGGAACCTTACAGAGCCCCCGAAGCCAAAAGATTTTTCTTAAATAAAGTTCTTGACATTCTTATATTAATATTATATTAATTATGTATTGTGGCCTTAGTTTTCCCTTTTTTCTTGGCTTGAATTAATTTGAAACATTTCCCAGAATGCTTTTCATCTACCCGACGAGATATTTTTGCATTCAGCTGTGAGTTTTACCTGAACTATAGGTGGAAAGAAAATTAACATATTACAATTGAGCTTATTTCTCAAATTAATGAACATAATAATTCAAAGCAGGTTGAGAATGTAGTGCATTCACTCTGGAAATGTGACAAAATGAAGTGTTTTGTTGGTACAGTATACACTTGCAACATATCATGCATAAAAGAAATGAAGGAGCTAGTCACAAATAAAAAAAACATTTGACTGCTTCTTTGGGAAGTCATGTTGGAATTCCAAAGTCGCAGTGTTTGTTGTCCGTGAGCGCATGTATTATATCATTTCGTGTACATAGTATATAGGAATTTCTTTATACTTGGTATTTAGTTTTGAAAACAGTTTATAATCTGTTTCGTGATAATCCACAGAAAAACATCAGTCTCTGATTGTGACGCCAAAACCTGATTACCTGTTTACCACTGTTTAAAAAGACATTTCCAAAAAAACAAAGCAAAAAACATGGACACAGAAAAGCAAGATAGACACCATATGGCCAAATAATATATGGACAGCAATGTCTCACACATTTGTGTCCTTCTGACCTGGGGCTGGTTTTGTCTAGGCCCTTCAGGTCCAATGAATAAAAAATTATAATGCTGCACCACACAATGTTATTTTAGATGGTGTGCTTCAAACTTTATGGCAACAGTTTGTGTTTGGCCCTTTCCTGTTTCAACATGACAACGCCTCTGTGCACAAAGCCAAGTCCATAAAGAAATGGTTTCCTCAGTTTAATGTGGAAGAGCGTGACTGTCCCGCACAGAGCCCTGACCTCGACCACATCCAACACCTTTGGGATGAACCGGAACGCCGACTGCGAGCCAGACCTGATCACCCAACAACAGAGTTGGCCCTGAACTGACACTCTCGTGGCTCAATTGGAGAAAACCAAGCCTGAAACCAGAAAAGTGGAGGATATTATAGCAGCACATAAATCCTCATGGTTTTGGAATTTCACATTCAACAATCACACATTGCTGTGACGTTCAGGTGTCGACATACGTTTGGCTATGTTGTGTATGTTAATGTCACAGATTGAGCCACAAATACCTCATGAACAAGGCCCAAGTCAATTTTCTTTTAACATTATTGCTGCTGGCTTTTAACAAAAATGACACAGCCACACTTATATTCTCAAAATCTTTAGTTTTACTGGAAATATAGTTGATTGAACAAATACATTTATACATTTTTTGGACATCTGCGTCCCTTTCCTATGAGTTCTTAATATACTCTGTAAAAAAAAAAAAAATCATCACAGTTAACACATCAAGACATTACACCATGGTACCTCAATTTTCTGCATCACTGCTTTACAAAACTATTATTCAGTATGAAAGGAGCAACACACTCTTCACTCAATCAAAAAAAAAAAAATAAAAGTGATGTTGGAAGAGTCAAAATGGTTTCCAGTTTCGAGTACAGATGGAGCTTGAAATGACAGAAATGCTAAATGTTTGCTTTGCGTTTGTACACTACAGCAGCGGCTCTGGAAAAATATATTTTATTCGGAGCAGAATGTATATTAGTTTAATGAATTACTGGCCTCTATAATTCATAGAGTAACAGAGGCTGAAAAGTTGAAAAGTGTATGTAAAAAGCATTTTTTTTCCCCAAAAGGTCACAATTCTACATTTATGTTTAATTTAATGGAGGAATGGAAACTGTACAGCATTTAGTCTTTTGACTGTTTTCCTTGCTGTGAAAGCTGATGAGTACCTCAGGGCGTCTCTAAAGTGCATTCAGATAAGGGTATCTGAGTCATCACTCGTTACTAGTGTCAGCCAACAGCATCACTATTCCTGTTTATGTGTGTTGACGCTAGTGAAGTTACTGCAGGGTCAGGCTGAGTAACCAAACATACAATAGCAAATAATCAGAAGATATCTTAGCACAATCCACATAAAGCCACTGTATTAGTCTTACTCTTAGCTGCAGCCTTAATTCCCCGAAGAGCTGTTTGATAAAACCCTGATCTCTTTTTTTTATCCTTTAGGATATACAGATTTTTAAATAAAAAATTTTTGGTCGATTTTTATACCAATATAGTGATTGATTTATGCCTTTGTGTCAGTTTGCAGACAACTTGGTAGCAGCAGTGTTTCTGAGAACACACGCAAGCAGGAAGTACAGTAAACACTACTGAATCTGTATAATCGACAATGACTCCAGAATACGTTTCAACCGGGGATGCACCAATCCAACTGATTCAGTCCCGATTCAGATCCTACTTCCTGGGCTTTGGGTATCTGCCGATGCCGGGCACCGATCTGATACCAGTATAACATTATTAAGCAGTATTCCTCACTATGAGGAGGAGACAGGAATCATCATTTTATGTGTAACGCATTGCATAGTACACGCACAACGAGCAGATATCTGATGTCCATGTCACACTGATGCATCTCTAGTTGCAACGTGACAGACAGGCCGTCTTCACCTGGCTGACTGTAATCAGAAATTCAGTTCTTATTCAATCAAACTGGAAGGTTGATGGTGGTACTGGGTGCCTTGACCAATATCTATTAAGATAATTAATAATAATCACAACTATACAAGTATAAATCTTAAAACACTTACCACTCCTGCGGTGGATTGTTTTTTAGTATGGGTAAGGGCTAAAATGGTTAACAGTAAAGTTCTTGCTATGGCTATGATGAGCTCTTTTGGTCTGTTTGCTTGCCATGCTCATAGCTACACTTTGTAATTGTACAGATAAGAAAAGTTCCAATCTGATCACACCCTCATGTAAGATTCATGAGTAAATCAGACTTCTACAGTGGCTGCTATTTTGTGTTCAGTCAACAATCTAAAGAGACCGAAGGCTCCAGTGAAGTGAAGTGATCCCTTAGTTCAAACCAATGGAAATGTTTTTTAAACAATATTGCAAATAGACAACACAAGTCATGCTTTTTCAAGTCAAATACAATGTTTTGGAACTGAATTGAAGGAACCCTCAGACCGTTTGTTCGGACCCAAAAACACCCGACCTGCAAAGGCACTTGAAATGGTTCAACAACAAAGCGTTGACATGGGGCATGTTGTCCCTAATTTACATGTCAGTGGCACATTAGTTTTAGCCATGTTGCTCTGCTCCCAGGGTCCCTGTCACGTGGAGGATTTTATCTTCCATGCTTTTGGAAGTAAGATCCTGCAGCACACACGCAGAGTGGTTTATTATTATTTTTCTAATTTACAACAAAAGCATCAATTTGACAACCTGCAGATTTCTGACGTTTTTGCTACATACAAATGATTTTACTAACCTCTTTTCTAAACTTGCAGCTATGTTGTACTGTGTAGGTCAACATGTAGAGTTGCTCTTAAGTTTCACACACTTGTAATATTAAGTCCTATTTCTGTAACCTCAGCCTCCACATTCTGCGCCGTACACACCTGACTCATTTTCATTCAATATTTATATGCAGGGCTGTTAGCATACAAACATTCAGATAAAGAACATTTTATTACACATGTGCAAAACTCCTTCTACCACTTGTATATTTAGTGTAAATGTCTGTCAATAAATGAGCTCCATACATCAGTCTCATTATCGGACAGTAAAGTGGATGTCATACAGCTGTGTGTGAAGCCAGATGCTATGTTTATTTAATGTATAAGTTTTCTGTGATTGTGTCTCGTTATGCTAATTTGCATGTGTACAATAAATTGTATGTGTTTGGGGGTTAAATCAATATATTGGCTAAAAGTGTGTTGTTGTTTTTTTTATAAATCACGTATAAAAAGTTCAATTTTGTTTAATGTCAGTTTGATAGAAAACTTGACCTGAATTTTTATTTTCTTTGCACATTTAATTTTTGTCTGTTGAATAAAACTATTTGTCTGGGCACCGGTGGAGAGTTTTAGTGTCCCATAGTGATCTAGATGCTGTTTCAGGGGGGAAAAATGTTTACTATTGGCCACTTATACCTCAAATTGGCAGAATCACTAGTTCAATCGCTGTTTAGAGTTACGGGTGTGTGTGTGTCTGTTTGTGTGCCTGGCCAGTTAGAGTCGAGTGTCGTGGACTTCGTCCTCGGCTTCCTCTGGCAGGGACGAGATCTTGGCGGTCTGCGGTGCCGCCCTCTTGCTAGAGTTGAGGCGGTGAAGGGTGGGGAAGAGGCGGAGCCGGTCCGCGGGGCTCATGGCCTGTTTAAGGTGACTCGTCTCATTCAGCAGCTTCTGGATGGAGTCGTAGCTTTTCATGGAGCTGCCCTCAATCATCTGGACAGACGGGAGGGGAGGAGAAGTTGGTTATTTGTTTATCTTGGCTTTAAATCAGTGTTGTTGGGAAATATGATGTTTTTTAAGATTTAAAAAAGCAGTAAACTCATTTTAAATTAAATTATTTTCCAGTCTTTGTATGAAAAACTTTATAACTGGCATAAAAAAAAATATCTGGAAAAAGACACATAATTGCCTTAAAAGAAAATTAAATACTTAATCTGATAATCTGAAAATCACTGTAAATCTGGAAATGCAGTGTTCAGTGTGTGAGGGCTGTGATGTGACTGGTAGCTTTCACTTTGTAGGTTAAGTTTTGTACAAAACAAATCAAACCTTCCCTACATTAGGTCCACTTTACATACACAGCCATAAACAAACACATCCAGCTGCTGTGTGTGTGGGACAGGATGCATCGTCTTAAATTGTGTCATCACTAATATGCAACTGTGGAATTTTCTGTTTGGTGACAAAAGTCTTTCAGTAAAGTAAGACAGCTGTCAGGTGTGAGGTTTAGTTCAGGTAATCTGAAGCAAAACCTACTTAGTTTTATTGTTTTTTTGCCTTACAAAGTCGACAGTAGAGAGTGACACGAAACATGAATTAGACAAAGGGTCAATGGAGTTGAACTAGACATTGAAAGTCAAAATGTTTTTTGTTTTCTGAGTGTAAACATGTTGAATATAATCATCTTGAACCAATGAAACACCAAGAGGACACCAAAGCATCTGTTCTAAAATGTACTTTGGGTTGTAATGGCTGGTGGTATCGGTGGTAGATTTTCATATATAAATATTTATCACATAAATACAAACAATGCTCTTAGTCCTGATGACTGCTCCTCACTCTGTAGTAACACTGAGGTCACTTCCCTCATTTTACCATCACGCCAGCTGCTTGTTCCAACACAAATACTCCAACGCACGTGTGCACACCCACACCCATCAAAAGGGAGTGCTGTTTAATTTCTTATCACTTCAGCAAGCTACGTAAATGACGGCCGGTCGAGTTTCGAAAGAACAAAACAAAACACCAGGGCCCGTGATTCATAAAGATTCTAAGAATCCTCTAAGAAAACTCTTAACTTAGCTAAAAAACTTTTACGTAGGAGTCTCAGCTTAAGAGCGATCAAGGACTGATCTGAGAGCAACTCTGAGCATGGAAAAGAAAAAACTTTTATCATAGTGAGGAGGCGGGGTTGACCCCGTTGCTATGTATGACACAATCTTTTGAAGACTGTGATTGGTTGGTTGTCCAAGAAGGAAAAAAAAAAAGAGTGATTTTATGTTTAGGTTCTATTCTAAGCTTCACTTTGGAAATTACATGCGTAATATTTCCTATTTGACCGTTCTCTCCTCTCACACACAAACACACATTATGTGTATATAAATCCTGTTTTTTATTTACCATGCTGTTAATTTCCTATAAGGTATTTGATTGGCTTAGAATGATAAAAATTGTTCCACTCTTTCCAGTTACACTGATTGCTGGCGTTTCTATTTAAGTGGTGGTTTGAATGTTGGTTTTAATGGATCAAACACGGAATCAAAACCAAGAAGGGCGAGAAAGCCCAACTGGACAGAGGAACAGTGTTTACTGTTAGCCCAGTTAGTGGATGAACACAAGGCCATTCTAAAAGGAAAATTCGGGCCGGGTGTCACAGCACGGGGCGAGAAGCAGACGTGGGAGCGTATAGCGCAAACTATTAACGGTTCATTCTGCTTGTGCACCAGGGAAGCTGCTATATTCATAAATGCAGTTTTTTGAGCCTGCAAGGTGGGAATGTCCAGTGGAAACGAAATGAACTGCAACACAATAAGAGGTTCTGAAAGTGCTGTAATTGTTTGTGTGATCACTCTGCTTACAGAAGGTTGTGACAGACCCAAATCATCACCGCTGCATTGTTGTCAAATATCGTAATGTAGTGATTACTTTCATTCCTGCGCTGTCGGAGATGTTAGCGCGTCTCTAATAAGATCAGTCACAAACACGATCCCTGCACGATCTAATCTATAGCGTCTAATTAACTCACTGTCATCTATTGGCTGCAACACATTTCTTCTCCCTCTTCGTATTTCTGCCATTTTCTCCTCTACTAAAGAAACTCTTAAGCCTCTTAAAAGTCCTCGTCCGTGCTCCTAATAATTCTGACCTTAAGACCTCTTTTAAGGGTTAAGATGCTTTATGAATTACTTCTTTCTTTACTAGGATTTTTTCTTTAATTTTAAGAGCCCACTTAAAATTAAACGCCCACTTTTCTAAGAATTTTCTTAGAATTTCGTCACTAGGAGCTTCTCTTTGCCTTAAGATTCTTTATGAATATGGGCCCTGCTGATCTTTAAAAAATAATTTATGAAACTGTGAAAACTGTCTCGGCAAAATAGACTCGACTTTACCAGACACTCGATTTTAGCAGAAAGTATCACAATTTAATCTGAAACTTACCAGGAATGATTGACACTCCAGCAGCGGCTCCACTCTGTGTTCTGATAGGATGACGGTGCAGCCAGAGAACGCCTGCTTCAGCGTCTTTCTCAGGACCTGTAACGTTCTGCTCACACCCACACACAAACACACACAACATCATCATCATCATCATCGTCAGCCCATCTCTTCCTACTGCTAACACATTAGCTTAGCGTTCTGTTCCTTTTGAGGTTGACATGAAAGAGCAGGCAGCATTGGCCTCAGGATAAACTAGATTGCTCATTATAAGCTTCATTACCAATGTAACCCCCCTCTGCACGTATGCTTACTCTCAAACACACACACACACACACATATATATATACAGTAGGGCAGAATTACTGTAAGCACTCTAGATTGCAACCATGTGCAGTGACAATGCCACACATGTTGGATTTGGGTGACTTGCGTTAATACTGACATGGGGTCGAGGTAGGAGGAGGGTTCGTCCAGCAGCAGGATGCGGGCCTTGCTGAGGATGGAGCGGGCGAGACACAGCAGCTGTTTGTGTCCGTTGCTCAACACGTTGCCTCCGTCCTCCAGCTGAAAGTCCAGCTTGTCTGGAAACTGCTCGATCACTGACTTCAAACCGACCTGAGGACACACAGGACAGATTTCAATTCGCTCCACTGACCAACACGGAGGGGAAGATTTGTCTCAGAGGTCAGGTTCACTGCTAGAGCGAAATGGCTGAATAAGAATGTGGCATTAAGCCTGAACCATTAGGTTAAAGACAGCCTCTCTTCTACTGACTCTGTGGTTTCATTTAACAAGCTGATTTTGACACTGCAGGACATATTTAGTGTTGTTTTGGTTTAAATACACATTAAAAGACCTGTTCAGCTACCATCTTATTTTTAACACTTTACTATGCTTTACTGATCTCTTTGTATTATTTGTACTCTAATATTACCATTGTGATATCAATTTTGATTCAATACTAATTCTGACACATTAATATGAGAAATTCAAACATGGTTCTGTTCATAACTTTGTTTGCATCTGCTAAACCTTATGCATAATAATATTTTCTATTAACATGTATTCACAACTCACAAAATACAAAGTTTATTACCTTTAATTGACTTTAAAGCCAAACTGTGTGGTAGAAAAGACTGAATTTACCAATCATGGCCAAAATTATAAGCACAGCAGAGGAAAATATAAAGAGAGAACGTCACCTCCTCTGCTACCCTCCACAACTCCTCATCGCTGTGACGTCCATGTGGGTCCAGGTTCATCCGGAAAGTCCCGGTCAAAATAAAGACTCTCTGTTTAAAGCAGACCAGAGAAAACAACTAAACACAGTCAAGGGATCTGATTTGAAATGAAAACTCTCATAACAACAATAATTTGGATCAGTTACAATGGCAGTAATAATGTATTTTCAGGCATTTACATTTTGAACCAGAGAACTGCTTTTCAGAAATAATATAATCAGCTTTACTTAGTTAATGTCCTGTGTTCATGTTCATTTTTCTGATTAAGGTGACTCACATTTCATAATAAACTCATAATACTGAGACCTTATTGTTTGAGATATAACTCTCTAAAGGTGAATTCTGAACAATCGCAAAAGCTGCACTTAAATACTGCCATTCTAATGATACTATCTTAATTATAATATGGTTGAAATGCGTTTCTCATTCACCTTCACCTTCATAATTTATCTTAACTGTGTTTGAATTTGAATCAGCGACCTTTGTATGCCACGTGTCTTGTTGAAGAGCAGCTCTGCAGTCATAGACGTACCTGCGGCACCACTCCAAAGGCCTTCCTCCATGTGTGCAGGGAGACGGAGCTCCAGGAGACGCCGTCAATGGAGATATCTCCATCAGTGGAAGCAAGACGCAGCAGAGCGGAGAGCAGGGTGCTCTTCCCTGAACCTGTTCGACCCAGCAGACCCATCTACACACACACACACACACACCCAGAACAGAAACATTTGCTAAATGTTAACTTTAGAGCTTTTCAGTTAATTGAAAAGCTTAATTAAATATTTCATTTTTAGGTTCGTATTTTTATTTAGGGTTGTACCAGAACAGGTTTACATAGTTTAATTTTCAAAAAACACCATATTTCTTTTTCATACTGCACATTGCTGTAACACCTCTTTTCACCCTTTGTGTTGAAAGAGAAAAAAAACTAAACCTCTAACTAATTCAAAATGTTCTAGAAATGCTGCATCTGGTGTCCTTGTGTGCATGCATCTATCAAAGTATGCATACCTAGAGAATACTGTCTACACTAATGGCTCTGCTGCCTTGAGGTATTAAAGAGTCTAAAAGCTCTGTCCTTATTCTCACGGCAACAATTAGCCCATTTATCAGGAGGCCATACAGTAGCTAATGGGACGAGCCTGAAGTGCTGACACTTACTGAACTCTGCTGTCCTCCAGGACTCATTATGAGGAGCTCATACTGACTGACTATAATAACTGCCAGGAGCATAGAGAGAGGGAGAGTGGTTAATATTACGTGTTTTCTCTCTTTCCACCGAAAAGCTATTTGCCCACTACTGCCTGACCTCATCTACCCTTATTAAATAGTATAAGGCTTTAGAAATCCAGATACAAGGGATTTATTACAATATGAGTGTACGTTAAAGGAGTTTGAAAAAAAGTGTTTTCTAGCAGCAGTAATTTAAGCATTGGTCACTAATGTTATTGCTGTTGTTTTTTTTTTACTCATGCTGTGCTTGTTCATTTTGCTATTTAATTTTAATCATGTTATGATGTTTTGTTGTAATTTACATAACTCCCCTATGGTCTTGCTAATTTGTCTGTATTGTTGTGTTGCATGGTTTGTGGCTTTGTTTGTATTGTGGCCTCAGACAGGAATGACCTTTTGTTCATTTTAATATTGATAAACGATAATGAGCGCCGTGAGACTGAAACCATAAACTTGCAGCCAGAATACCAAAACAATGAGCTGCAAGTCGCCGAATCAGTCAGTAGAATTAAACAGAACTGCAGAAGTGGTGATAATGATCACATACACAGAGAAAAAATAAGATAAAATAAAAACAATGATTATAGAAGCTTTGAACAAATAAAAACAAGCAAACAGTAAACATGTCTCCACACATTACACAGCCTTCCTGCTGGACAGCATGTCACCTAGCTACAACCTTAATATGACCCTTTAATAGCAGCGCCCCTCTTTACCAATCGCAAAGGACTTACGCTCTGTCCACCCTCCACAGAGAAGGAGATGTCGCTGAGCACTGCGCGTCCAGCCTCCGTGTATTTGACAGTGAGGCCCTTGACGTCCATGTGGCCGTGGCTGGGCCAGCATTCTTGGGCATGAGGGTTGTTGATGATGAGATCTGGGCCTCCTTTACCACTGGATTTCCCAGGCAGCGGCTCCTCTGATGGCAGGTCGATGAATTTGAACACCCGATCCACTGAACGCATCTGAGAGATGGCGAGAGAGAGTGAGGAGAGCTGAGGGTCGCTGGGAGTTATCCATTATAAATGCAGTCTACTACTCTTCTCCATTAAGTTGTTTTTCTACAACCACAGAACACCACCGCTCCAGATGTTCAACAGTAGAATATATCCTGATTTTCTGTTGTAAATCAGTACCTTGTTTATATCCTGCTGTACATGTTTTTAAATTGAATGAATATAGTCATATTCTTTGTTTTGACTGAAATATTGTGCTTGTGAAACCAATTTGAATTATTTTCCCAAATGAATGATAAGGTGTTTCTTAAAGGGTAATTTTTCCAGCTTAATCTGCTTAATAAATCTTTTTAAAACTCATTGAAATTTCTGAAACATACATTTTCATAAAGCTGATAACAGGACTGTTAACTTAGATCATGAAAGACTGACATTTTACGGATAGTTTTCTTAGTCAAGTAATGTTTCAGCAAAAGCAAACTAATCACACTTGGGCTTGAGAGGGATATTTTACCATCACTGAAAATGTGTTGAGGGAGTTGCTGTAATGAGTTTTTTTCAGTTAAACTGTAAAGAACATTGCCAACTCTCCCTCTAAAAAAAAAAAAAAACACACCAATTTTACCACCACCGAACAAAATGTCCTGCACAGGGATTAGCTCTGTCAGCTCCACAACCCAAAACGCTGGAGAACACAGCTGCTTAATGGGTACAAACTCAAAAAAGCCTCACAAAGTCTTCATAAACAGCAGTTACTGCTGAGATACCCTGCTCTCCCTTTTACCCTCCCCCTCTAAAATCCACTTTCAATAATGGTAAGGGGTGGTAAAGTAACATCAACTGCTTTGATATACAGAACACGAGGAATAAAGATGCCTCTCCACACCCTCGTCCTCTGTGGTTTCAGATCTACTACGAATTTCCCTTCTGATGATGTGTCCAAACCATAAGAGCACACACAGAATAGCAACGTTCTATTACCAAAAGCCCTCATATCTGTATTAATTACATTACACTAAATGCATCCGATGGACGTTTTGTCGAAAATGGCCCCAAGCACATATAATAAATAATTTGGGGTTCAGTGTTATTATGGGTGTTGAAAATGAGCGTCAAGTGATATTCTGTGTCACTGAGATAGCACACTATCATTCAATGGCCAACAGTTTGGAAAAAAAAAGTGACAAGACTGCAGAATGCAGGGGACTGTGTTTCCAAATTGGGTAAAAATGTGTGTGTGGGGGGTCCACTAATCCACTGATCCAGAGGACCTGCTCATTGACTTACAGTAGAAAGTCAGAGTCCTTTTTTTAGGAAATAAAGACAGCTAACAAGCAAGGGAGGGTTTTTGAAGTGTAGTCGTTGGGTTTTCAGTCTACGGTGAAAGATGTGCAGTCACTCTGCTACATTTTGGGGCCAGAACAAAGGAGAGTTTTGACCACAGGATCCTTTTTGCAACGGGGCAGCCAAATGTCAGAAAGGCCAGCACCAGCAAGTTTTGAACTGCATGTGAACTTCAACTGGGAGTCGATGTCATGAACAGTGAATGAACTGGAGTGGTCCGGGAAAATGTGGGAAGGTTGAACACCAGATGGGCAGAAACTTTCTGGACGGCTTGCAGAGATCTTGTTGTAGACACAGGTGTTAAAAAACGAACCCATACATGTTTAGCAAATCCTCATCTATGTGTGTGTTTGTAACGCTTGACACACTCTTAACTGGCCATTGGCTGCGTGGTATTTCAATGCAAGTCATGTCTTGAGTGTGTGTGCGTTCCACATACCAGTCCGTCTACAGTGATGCTGGTGATGATCGCCCATTGAAAAGTCCCCAGGATGAGCATTGCCAGGGCCACAATGATGCCAACCTCCCCTGGTTTGTCCTCTGTCGAGTGCACACACACACACACACTCATTAGTACTGTCCAATCAAAGCTGCTCTCTCTGATGTCAGAGCAGAAAACAGGTATTACGGCTCTTTTACTTGCTCTATTTGAAACAAATGAGCTGTGAAATTACCCTTTAATCTACTCTCAAAATAAATACAGGGTATGATGCAACAACATGCATACATGTTTGTTTGCGCATGTGTCTGTGTGTACGTGTGTTTCCCATTTATTTAATCAAACCCACACACACACACACACACACACACACACACACACACACACACACACACACACACACACACACACTTCCTTTTGTACATGACTTTTTATCCGGTGGCATTCCAACAGTTTTGATCAGATTCCACAGATAAACTGTCTGTTACGATCCTGATATCTGACTCCACACACTGTTATACACAGATAAGACTAAGGCCTCTTCATTGGATAGGCCCAGTGGAAATAATAACATGTTTACAGACTAACTGGCATTTTGAGATGTTCATTTTGAACATAAATCCCTGTTGTATGAAAACCATGTGACTGTTTTATTTTGATTATTTCAGTCAGGACAACTGTCATCAAAGACACAGATATTTCCTCTACGGTAAGTTATGCTTGGGCAGTATGGCTCTGTTCTGGAACATCTCTGCCTGACCACGTGCCTATGTGGAAAGCCATAAGGACAAGGAGAGCGCACCTCCCCGCCCATCCATGTGCATACATGGAACGCCTGAGGCAGAGAGAGCAGCAGCAAAGACTCTGAGCTGAGCTTGATTTCATCACCTGCCTGATCTAATGCTATGCTCGATTTTTGTTAAAGGTCAGTTTTCATAAAATCCCACACTATAGATTTTTTGTTCCCGCCATTATGCTAAGTGGCCATGTAGATACTTACAGTTTTATTGGCTTACTTTTTGGCTTACTCTCTAAAATGAAGGTGTATAAATATGTGTTTGTTCGAAAACATTTTTTCGGACTATTTCTTTGGTAGAAACTACTTTAGTAGCAGTATTATCCAATGTTTCAGTGCCTTGAGCGTCACAAGTAAAATCCATTTACTACCATTGTATTTGCTTGGTGGCAGATAATCTGTTAAATGGTTAGACATTATTGGGTTAGCTGAGAGGAAATGCTTCCTTTTTGTTTTTTTTGGGGAATTGAGTGACTTGCTCTTCAAAGACTAACTTAACACCAGGCTGAAAAGCAGTGCTGCCCTCTCCGGTTGAAAGTTTCACATCTGTTTCACATTCAGCGGGTGTGGTCGGACGAGGTGTTAGACCTGTAACCACACCCAACAATTATGTCACAGGTCTTGGAGTACACCTGTACTTTCCTGCAGGAAGGTGAAGAGTTAAACCACTAGAGGTCAGCAAAGACAAACTTTTAGGAGATGTTAAGTTACTCTTTAAAGGTAGTATTATGATATCCATTAGAAGTTGAGAAAAGCCTAACTAATTCTTCAATCTTCTAAACTATGTCATCAAGTTATTGGACAACAAGTCTGTTCATCAACCGAGAATCCAACAATCTATCCTGAATCCATACATGCTACCCTCCATCTACCCACAGTCACCCTCTCAACTCACTGTTAGTCCCCACAGCTATAAAGGCAGCGGCGGTGAAGAACAGGACGAAGATCATGTCGCAGCGGAAGAGGAACCATCGCAGTGTGGCCAGGTAGTGGAACCAGGTGGCTGTGTGAGTGTTCAGCGCCTTGTGGAAGAGCATCTCAAAGTACGTCTGACGCCCAAACGCCCGAATTGTCCATAAACCCTTCAGCGAGATGATGAGGTGTGAGAAGATGGGGCTTCGAGCTGCAGAAGAGGAGAAGGGACACATATCTTACAGGTTTGGAAGGTTTGAGTACATATAGTGTAAAGGTTTTTTCTAAGATGCTTTGCAAATATTAGTTCAGCCGGTCATTTCAATAAAGCAACTGAAGAGAAGTGAGAAAGAGTAAGTGAGCAAAACTGACTAGGATTAAAGATAATGAGAGTTGTGAAAGAGCAAAAGTAGAAGCAGAACAGCACTGATTCTTGCATAAAAGCAACAATTGGACAAAAAACCGATTTGGCTCTGTGGTACAGTTAAGTTAGAGTCACTTTATTGTTCAAATTTTGTCTCTCTCCGCTTTCACTAATACTCTGTAGTTGGACTTTTTGTGGACAAACTTGAGGTAGTAATGTAAATAAAACAATGCTGCCAAAAAGCTAAAACATTCTAATAAACATCTGAGTGACTAATACACATCATTTCCACTGTCTGACATATTGCTTGTGACACGAGAGGGAGCAACGCCAGGATGGGGTTGGAGGAAATCCCTGCTCGGCTCATCTGTCTGACACCGACATGCTCTCAGCGGCTCCGGAAAGACCTTGCCGTCATCACCGAAAACACACATTCAGTGACAGAATCGAGAGCAAAGTGGGGAAGTCCAAAAAACACAGAGTGGTGTCTTCGTCAGCGATCCGTTTTCTCATCCTCCTGCTGTACACAGCTGCAATGCCCTGTTTGCTGCCACACTCAGACTTCTGAACTGAAATCTGATCAGAGGGATGACTTTTAGATGAATGTGACTTTTAGATGAATATTGTAAATCTTTAAATTATGTCTTTATTGAAATTATATACTCAGGTCTCAAACACACTTAGTTTTTTTTTTACATTTTAAAAAATAATTTATCAATGATTCGAACAGCACACATTTCCATTCATCCGTCCATTATTCAGGGCTAGAGGCAGAAAATTTAGAGATGAATATTTTCAAAACTGGACCAATAAAATCCAAATTCCTCTTTCTGGTGGGCAGATCACCTGGACCATTTGAAGGGTTCAAACATTGATTTGGGGGGTTTGAACTGTGGGGAAACTGGTCAAAGCAGCTTCCACATCATCTTTCTCATTAAAGCCAAAACAATGTCAGCAGACTGACTATTTCTGCAACACAGCAATTATTACAAGACTCTCACTTTGGGAGCCGGTCTAGTTGTTAATGAGATTGTCCTGCGCCCACAGATTTGACAGTGTGAACTCCTACTAACCTACTACAGTTCAATGATGCTGCTCTCAGCAGTTGATAAAATGTTACTCGACTTTCTGCTCTTCTCATCACTGCACTTTTCAGCTCCACTTCCCGTTCTACTGGAGCACATGACACATTTACTTTTGTAAAGATACTCCCCTGCCACACAGGCAGAATACTGCCCAGAATCTTCACCGAAAAACTCAAACAAGTGTCTGTGTGTAAAAGCTTTAAGAAATGTCTTAATTCTTTTTACCCGGCCTCACTTCCTTTAAATGTTACTGCCCCTCTGAGGCAGCCCATTCATCCTTTCCTTCAACCTTTCCTCTTTCGATGTTTTTGTTGTTCAGCGTGATCTTCGCCCTCTTGGCCCTGGGCCATCCACCAACTTTGCCTGCTGACAGGCAGTTATGATGACTGCAGTGTCTGCCCCCGAGTCCCGCTTCCTCTGTTCACTCCATTGGTTTTCCTACCATGTTCTCACTTTTACTCATCCTGAATATTTGACAATCCCTTCTCCGCTTTCTTATGTTGTCAAATAAAATAAGTTATGCTGTCAAATATAATAAGTTATGTAATTTGATCTAAGGAGTAGATTTTCTAGAGCTAAAGAACAACACCACTGATGCTGGCAGGAATTCTGACTTTTACGCAAGAGGGAAGATGGCTTCCTTCAAACACATCAGAAAGACCAATTTACATATTAAAATGTATTTTTTTTCTTTTTTTTTTGGATTAGCCTTTTAATCAGTACTCTACTTTTCATGCAACACTATGATGAGAAGCAGTATTTCCTTTGCTTGTCCCTTGTGGTACTTCCAACAAAAAGGAGTCATTGCACTATTCCTATAATAATCACACATGCACAATTCCTGCCCGACTCTCACCTTCAGCCTCCAGTTGTTTGAGTTGCTGTCCAGTCCGTAAGAAGTACTTTCTGAGGACAACAAAGATGACAGCTAATGGGATGGCAGCGATGAAGATGTAAGGCCGCATGATGGACACAGTGAAGATGGCACCCGTAACGATCAATGTCAGCTGGTGTGAGGAGGAAAAAGGAGAAGAATGATCAGACCAGATTTAGACAACGGAAGTAAGAGTTTTAAGAGTAAACAATCAGCTTAAAGAAAATGATTTGCTTTCTTTCTTTAAAACCTGAGAGAACTTCAGTGCAACATTTGAAAGACTGAGGAGAGTTTGAAACTTCAATGCTGACGTGGGGTTTGTGTTATATTTCTTGCACAGGTAAGTGTCACAGGAGCTAATGTTGAAATCAGTAAACATCAGTTCACACCAGCTTCACATTTAACAAACATTTGGTGGTACTCTCATTGTGCCAGCTGTTTGTGAAGTTTATATGGGAATAAGATACACAGAAGAAAATCTGAATGTGCAGCATGCTAACTTTATAGTCTTAATGGTACCTCCATGTGAGGTTTGTAGTGGAGTTGGGAAATACTTTGATACATTTATGCTATGCTAGCCCTATTATTATTATTTTGGAACACTGTTACGTCATCCATTGTGTTGGTTAAATACCTGTATGAGATCAAACAGCACCAGAGGCAGCATGTCATCTATAGTAGCCATGTCCTTGGT
The DNA here is from genome assembly GCA_024633595.2 of Lepomis macrochirus. NCBI lineage: Eukaryota > Metazoa > Chordata > Actinopteri > Centrarchiformes > Centrarchidae > Lepomis > Lepomis macrochirus. Next base: position 6,443,716 of record JALXJV020000008.1, read on the forward strand.
GAATCTGTTCATGATCCGGCCTGGAAGAAATTAGGAAAAGCTCTAGCATTGTAGTGAAGGATTGCATTAATATGGCATTCAATATGGCCAAACAGATGTGGTTCTACAGGCAGACAAAAAACCAAACAAGAAAAAACTAAGGATACCGTACCACAACATTTTCAACATTTACATTTTCGGCTATTTTAAGAAAGTGAACTGAGAAAATCACCTGTCTTCATAGTGTTGAGCACAGCCATGGGGGCTCGTATTACAGCGCTAAGCATCTGTTCATGCAGTCTTTTGGACACCGTGAGTAATGTGTGCACTAATGGGAGACCCCTGAAGAATCCTAGGGCGAGCACGCTCTCCGATGTGGCAACATAGATGTAGATGATGTAGTAGGCACTGGTAGGTGTGACGATGATTGCCAGGAAGACGGGGGGCGATGAGGTGTTGGAGTGCTGCCCATCGATGTAGTTGGGTGATGAAGGGTTGGCGCTGTCCTTCCAGATCGTTCTGGTAGAACAGAGCAAAGGATAGGGAATGAAACACAGACTGAATGAAAGAAAAATAGACACAAAATACACTGTAGCCTTGTCAGTCAGGAGGCACATACAAGACTTGAATCTTTAATATAACAGTTCCCAAAAGACTTAATGATGGACATATGCATGCATAATATGGAAAACACAAACACTGAACTTATCACTCAAAAGGAATTTTTAATTTAGAAAATCCTACATTTTAAAACAAGCCCCTCAGAAAATGTACTTGACTATTTAAACCTATTTTAACATATTTAACATTCATATATTTAAACATATATGGTAATGTTTAAAAGTTAGTCTTGTAGAGGAGACAAAAAACCTGTTCTGGTGTATCTCCACCTACTTGTGTGGGTTCCTTTGAGACTCTACTACTGTGCTGTTTCACACAAAATGCCCGACTTGTAAAATGTCACAAGACTCATGTCTGTAATTGTGTCATGTGATTTGTATCTGGATCCGTACCTGTGCAATGTGATTGTCACATTTGTGGATTTTGTGTGAAACAGGATGGTAGAAGAGTCTCAAAAGAATCCACACAATTAGGTCAGAGATACACAAATTATTTCAATTGAAAAATCAATTTAAAAAGTCGACATGAAAATGATGATATGCAAGATGTAAATTAGAGGCAGAGACACGGATCCAAAGACAAATCACTCTACATTTATTGGTGTGACGTTTTTTACAAGTTACGTATCTTGACCTTTGTTTGTGAATGTTTATGAGACTGTTCTAAACCCATGCTAATGTCATCTGCTGTTTAGTCTCAGTGTCTCAAGGAAAATAAAACTTGGCACTTACTCAGTGATGAGGAAAATGCCAATGACTGAACCGGCAACCTATTGGTGTAAAGAAAAACAGAAACATTTGCTGCTTATTAAATTTATTTAATACTTAAATTAAATTTAAGTATAAAATGAGTGATTTTACCTCAAGGATGAAGACAAAAACAATAAAAATAAGGACGTAGACTAAGCTCTTGTTGGTGGTGATGTAACGTAGGTAAGTGCTCCATGAGGTAGTTTCAAAGATGTTCTCACGTTCATCAGCGAAGCATTGCTGTGGAGAAGCAGAATTGCTCTTTTACCATATGGACCCACGTAAAATGACCTACCGTGAAAATCCAACAAACTCTATTATGAGACATAAGAACATTTTGTGGGTGTTCACAAGATCAAGAATTAGTTCTTCTGGAGGTCTAAACATAAAAATGTATCTTGTACGTTAATGTACCCTGAAAAAGGGTCTAACAAAGCTCTACCTCCATGTCTGCTTCATCCACGTCCTCACTAATGTCATAAATGCTGTCCTTTGACAGGCGGCGGGTGTAAATGTCCAGCTCAGATGCCAGGTCACACTGAGGCGTGATGGACAGCTTTTTTCTGAAGGAGGACTGCATCTGCTCTCTGCGCTCGTGGCCCTGAGAGTTGGTGATGAACGCCAGGACAGATTGCCGCCGCTGCCCATTGAGGTGCTGCAACCCATGGTGGTACAAGTTCCCCCTCGGAAGCACCTCCTCCACTTGATCATCCTCAGGTACTACAGAGAATTTCCTCTCAGAAAGCTGACGAACCCCGTCCTCTATTGTCATGGACTGGGGTGTGTTTGCAGTTTGTTGGGAGTTCCCGATGAAAGAGAACTTGCGAGCAGCTGCCAGGGGACTGAGGATGAGGGACTGTTTGCGCTTTTCTGGGTAGCCATCACCTCCAACATTGCTTTGGGATCCAGAGACTATTACTGGAGGTGGTGGCTGGCGGAACGACTGGCGAATTGGCTCTGGGCCTCGGAAGCCAGCGGTTTCATCTATGGAGACCCTGCGGAGAGTTTCTGTGAGGATGGAGCTGCGCCTCTCTGCATTTATGTTGTCGTAAGCTTCCATGCCGAGGAGGAGGGAGCTGAAGTCAGGGCGCTGGGCCTGCAGCTCTGAGAAGGTGCCGTAGAAGTAGCAATCTCCGTTGTGCAGCAGAAGGATTTTGTCTGCTCGTTTGAGATGCTCCAACTTGCTGGTGACCACAATACGTGTCTTGGAGGCCATCAGTTTACAGACACATCTGTGCAGTGACACAAAGAGAAAACATATATCAGCTGTCAACTTATGCCAAGTTTCACATATTTTTAAAGGTCAGTGTGTTTGTTTATATAAAACAAACAACAAAAGACAGTTTTCAAAGACAAACCAGCACTTGAAATAAACAAGCTACTGCATGTGTTTATAACCATGACTGTGTATAGGCTTTGACTACATATCTAAAATGTTCATTTAGGAATCATTTTGCCTGCTTTTCCCACTTGACAGATTGCCAAAGTCTACATTCCATCAAAAGGATAATTCCCTTTTGCTCGACTCTCATTTCCTGAAAAGGTTACAGAGTGATGAAGCAGCCGCATCTCACCACCGTCAACTGGAGTGTGTATGACTCAACAAGAGATAATCTTGACCTTGAACTTAATCATTAGCTCAACCACTCCCACCACCACCATATGAAAGGCTCTCTGTTGGGATACACACTTCTCAAAGATCTCTTTCTCCGTCACAATGTCCAGGTGGGTGAAAGGTGCATCCAGCAGGTAGAGGTCTGCATCTTTATACACAGCCCTGAGGGAGAAAACACATAAGGACAGACAGAGGTAGAAAGGCAATGTTAGAATGTGTGAGAAATAATAATATGTAGTGAGAAAAAATGTGTAGGTATGAGAAAAGAAAACACAGAAAGCAATGTTCACAAAGAAAGAGGGGAAACTGTAAATGAGGAAGTCGGGTCCCTGTGGGAAAAAAAAATCAATTCCAGTGAGTGTTTACAGTGTTGGCAGATGCCAAAAATCAATGAGTGGCAACAGATTGATGCCAGGACACTAAATCAATAAATAATGCATGGGAATATGAGCGTGTCTGACTGCTGTAATCTACACACAGCTTTACTGAGGCCTTAGAAAGCTCTCAACATTAAAATGTAAGACTATGAAGCACAATAGCTAGTGCAGACAGACAAACACAGAGATAACAATGATAGGTTATCAGCTTTAACTTGGTTACAATAATTTAAAAAAGGCTTGATTCTTTACACTGTTAGGAAATTATATTGTAGCTTGGAGCATTGCCCAAGATGTCATGTCCTAGATACTTGTAAATATGGTTTAGTAGATGGTTTTATTGGGTTAACAAAGAATGAACATATTACCCTGAAAGTGCTAGTGATGATGATGATGCTGATAACGGAGATTAGTTTATGGCTTTAAAATGGATGTTGGTGTGAACTAAAACGGATGTTGGTGTGAACTACAGTGTGTTTGCTAACCTTCAGTCTGTTATTTTCCATGAGAAGCTCACTGGTTGCACTACAGAGCAGCTGATATATTGTCCCTTTGAACTCATTCTTAAACTACAAAGGGAGTTAAATTCTCATACCTCATTGAACCTTAACATGCTGCAGATTCTAGTAAACAAATTGATGATCTAGTAAAAAGCCACAAAACGACTCACTACTTGCTATATTTACCTGTATGTGTGTTTTACCAGGACGACGCGAATCCTACATCATGTTCTATTTTTGACCATTGCAAAACAAAATGGTCCCATAAAGGGTGGAAATGAAAGACTGTAACTATAACTAATTAGCAGATGTGGTCTGCGCCGACAGATAAAAAAGGGGTGAATGAGGTCTGTTGACAGACGCTCAGGTGTGACAGGAAGTACCTTGCAAGGCCGAGGCGAGCCCTTTGACCGCCACTGAGTGTCACCCCTCCTTCGATGAGTGGCGTCTTGTCTTTCTCAGGCAGCAAGGCAAAGTCCTAGAGAGGAAAAAAAGGGGTCAGCGGGTCAAACACATGCATGCATGCATGCATCATCACCGTTCTACAATAGCAAAACAAAAAGGCCAAAACACATTAAGACACAAGATATTAAGGCAGTCAAACTGTTTTACCAAGAATTATTTCACATTCAACTCTTCCACAGTTCTTATTTCTTTAAGCCTTTTCTATATGATGAACAAGGCATTTAATCTTACCCCCTTTTGTACTTATTGCACATTGGACTGCCTAAGCATGTCAAAATATCTATTTTGCACTGTTAGAGTGCAAAATGCCACAGTTAATGAAACTAGGTCAACAGTTACAAGATACACTGTAAACTCAAATGTTATCTACTAATTCTGGTACATTTGGAATGAAAACACAAGATTAATACTGGGCAACTAAGATAAAGGTTGAAGTTCTGAACATGTCCAGCTGATTAAATGTTTTAACGCAAAGAGGAGAAAGCAAAGATTCAAACTTTATTTTATGTTTGGAATATGTAAGACTGCTACATTGAATCAGCAAAATTAAATCGTTGTTTGTGTGTCCCGCTGGTGAGAGGTTGTAATTAGTTACTTGAATGGTTGAAGTGTGACATGTAGTCTTCTGTTCTCTGTCCCCTTCGCACTCTATACCTCACTGTTGGGCCTGTCGTCCTTGCACAATGTCCTTAAAATATTTATGGGGTAGAAAATGGCTGCAATGTAGTGTATGTAGTGTATAGATGCTTTTTGGGATCTGGTGACTGAGTGCTTCTTTCAAATGTGTTCTGGGGAAGGGAATTACAACAGGTCTTGACTGGAAAACACACCAGTAGCATCAGAAAATGGTACAAAATTTTGGCACCATGCAGTCAGCAGAAAATACTGTTTTTAGCCAGTCACAAGGGAAAATAGCCTTTTTTTTAAATAATATGCACAGAAGATGTATTATTTCACAGTTTGATGAAACTGCACCCGTAACAAAAATATACAAGATTAAATAATTTTATGGTAAGGTATCTCAGTACTGTGAATGCAACATAGTATGCCTAAACACAACAACACAAAGACACAGTCCTAAACATGGTTTTTACTTGATAATCAAAGTAATTCATGTTCATATGGTCACAGATTTATTTTCAAAGTTCAAACCACACAAAAAACACAAACCACAGTTGGGATAGTCACATGGTGGATGTAACAAGTACAAACATATAGTGAGTACGGTGCTAATATATAATGAAAACAGACACCCACACCAATAAGGATGAAGTGACAGCACAAGTTTATCATCGTAAAAACGTCCTACCTTTTCAACGGCAGCTTCCGCAGTCCTGACAGGAGCGCATAGGGGATCAAGTTAACATGTTGTTTAACAGCTTGTAAAATAAGGCAGCATAGTAAAAAGACATGTTGTGTGCCTCACTGTGAACAAAAAGCACCTGCCGGGCCAGCAGCAAGAGGCTGGAGGGTAAAGATGGGTTTAAAGTGGGAAGACCACCCAGAGCAGTCTGTCTGGTGCTTCGGGGGCCAACAATTGTGAGGAATTACAGTCACAAGCCCACTAAACAGCTGGTCTCTGTCTGGAGAAATCTGCTCTAGTTGTCACTCCGGTCTCTAGGGTTACCTTGGAGATTTTTCCTAGAGTAGAAAATCCTGTGTACAGGTTCTCTCCTAATTTCTAACCCCTTGACGTGTCTTGGTAAGAGAGCATTGGGAATTGATATTTTAAAAGATTACTAACCATCCTCTCAATATGAACCTTGATATGCTTTCATTTGATTTGGAAAAAGTAACAAACATAGATTAGCATATTATTATTTACAATAGATTGAAAATTCTCATTTGTCTGCAGAGCTTTTGTTGGGTTTTTCTGCGATCCAAACATCAATAAAATGGTTGCCCCAGGAATCGTCTCTGCTGTTTGTCAGCAATCAAAGCACAATCAAAGCACACAGGAAGACTTCCTGCCATTCTGGTAATTTCCATGCAATATACAGCAGAACTGATGGCATGACTACTTTCTATGCAGCTTTTGTTATTTCACTGTCATCAATGCCTCATGCCAGCATTTGACGCCTCTTCTAAAAGTCTAAATGGAGGCTGTTTGTTACACTTCATGAAGATGTCAATATTGCATGCTAGCTTTGTTTGCTGTGACAACATGTAAACGATCTGTACTGGTATAGTGCACTACGTCACATTCACCCATTAATACACACTCATAAAGTGATGGCAGAGGCTAAGGTGCCGACTGCTCATCAGAAACAGAAATTAATACTGACACACAGGAGCAATTAGGGGTTCAGTATGTTTGGAGAAGATACTGGAGACTGTAGAAGATGCCGGACTGTCAGTGCTGCAGTAGATGGAGGAGTGGTAGTAATGACCCTCAAATTAAGGAGTAGGGAAGAAGCTACTCTGAAGACTGGTGGTATGACAGCAGATAGTTCTGTATCTCTTGCCAGACAGCAGCAGGGTGAACAAGCTGTGGCTGGGTAGTAGTTAATGTCTTTTAGCATCCTTTGGGCCTCTGCGCAGGCACCTCACTGATATCACCGATGCCCATGACCACTGATCTTCTGAGCAGTTTTAATCACCTGCTCCAGAGCCCTCTGGTCCTGGAATGTACGGATCCCATGCCAGTTGGTGATGTTTCCAGTCAGGATGTTTTCTATTGCGCCTCTGTAAAAGTTAATGAAACCTGAGAACTTTGCCTTCTAAAGTTTCCTTAAGAAATAAAACCTTTTCTGAGCTGTCTTCACCAGCTGATTCCCAGGAACATAAAACTTTTCACCTGTGCCATCTCAACGCCATTGACATAGACTGGAGTGTGCGTCTTTGCCTGCTTTTTCCTAAAATCAACAATCAGCTCCTTGGTTTTGCTGACAATGAGCAGTAGGTTGTTCTCTGTACACCACTCTGCAAGACTGTTAATTTTCTTCTGATATAAAGTCTCATTGTTGTTTGAAATCAGCCCGGTGATGCCTCCATGTTGGGGGATGCAGTCATGGGTGTACAGTGTTAACAGGAGGGGGCTGAGCACACAGCCCTGGGGGTCTCCGGTGTGGAGCACTAGAGTGGAGGAGGTGTGACTGCCAAGCCGAACTGTCTGGGGTCTGTTTGTGAGGAAGTCCAATTCCAGTTGCAGAGCGCTGTATTTAAACCCAGAGTGCTAAATTTTCCAATCACTTTCATGGGGGAGATTGTGCTGAATGTTGACCTAAAATCCACACTGTTGCAACGCTTGCATAGCAACAGGGTGTTCAATACACCACCATTTAATAAATATTTTGCTAAGTTTTGCTGGAGCTAAAGGTGCCCCAAATGGTGTATGAATAACGCTGCAATGTTTTAAAGCTGGGGTAGGAAACATTTGGAGAACTAGCAAAAGAAAGCGAGATTTTGAAAGTATCCAACCATCCAAAGCTACTCCCACGAAACACATCTGTTCAGTCCAAATGAAATGTTTATTACAGTCCTGTGAAAGCCACAGATACCGGATTTTTTTGTGTGTGTTGCAGCAATTGATTTATTGTTTGGGATGAGTGAATTTTAACAAATAACAAAAAAATCTTGTGAAATAACTTGCCTACCTCAGCTTTAAGTCATATTGTTGGCTTTTCGAGTTCATGTATGCACCACCTAAGAGTCATATTATTCCTGCTTATCAGTGTAAAATATATTGGCTAATTAAATTAAATACTGAAACAGAGGCCTAGTAAGACCACAGATGTGATGGTTTGTCCATACAGCAAGTCTGTGTTGTAACGTCTGTCACTGGGAACCCAGAAGCTCATTTTCCATCTCAGTGACATAACGAGAGACTTCCATAGCGACAGAGGAGACATTATTCTGCTGAGGGGCCGTCACTCAACACTGAGGCTTATGAGAGCTAAAGTGTGTGTGTGTGTGTGTGTGTGTGTGTGTGTGCAATCATGTGTGTCTTTGTGTGTGTGAGGGACTTAATGGGTGTAAATGTGGACTGGGGAAACCTGAAACTTCTTGACGCCTTGCAGAGGCTCCAAACAGACAGCTGAGCAGAGAGCATCAGTTCAATGAAAGACAATTAAAGCACTTGAGAAGGAAGGTCGCAAATCTGAATTTACGGGAGAAAACTATTATAAACACAGTTTAAAGTTTTTAAACAGCGTTTTTTTTATAATTTCAGTAATATCGAATGGCATTTTAAGAGCAATAAATGTTGCTATTCTGTGTCACTGATTTACAGTGACTCAACATATTCCCTGTTCATTGACACTTTAGCCTGTGTTTGTACTTTTTTCATTGCCAACACTGTCTAGTGGTTTGTGTGTTTTGAACACACATGTGATCTACCTGTATATTTAGTATGTTCTAAATGCTACTAAAATATGGGTATTTATATTCACATGTTGGAAAAATGTGAGTGTTTAAAGCACCCTCACGATATTGACAAGACTGCTTGGTAGATTATGCTGCAGAAGTGTTTTGAGATCATTGAGAACACTCTTCGTGACAACATTGACCTACTACCTTGAAAATAGAGACTGAGCAAAAATCCTTGTTATATTCAATTTTTTAATGTATTCAGGTGAGAGAGGAACGAATTTTCCGTGTAGTTTGCTTGAGCAACAACATCTATCATGGTTGAACATACAAGGGAGAGAATAAGAGGGAATAGTGTGATTAAGGAAAAGTACCTCCTCCAGCTGGCAGGCCTTGATGACAGAGGTGTAGCGGTACTCGTCATAGGTCAGACCAAACAGGATGTTGTCTCGAATCGTCCCCGGCATGATCCAGGCAGTCTGGGGTGAGAAGGAGATGCGACCACTGTGTCTGATTTTGCCCTCTGATGGCACCAACTCTCCCAAGATCATCATGAGCAGCGAACTCTGGAGGAAATGGGGAAAACCACGTTATTCTACTACAATTTTATTCTGAAAATATTGCTCTTTATTGCTGAGTCAGCATTTAGGGTTTCATTGCCTTGCAGGTTGACCAAATAGATGGATTCAGTAGCACTTGCAGGTTCAGCATCGTCTCTATAAATACTTTAACTAACTAAACTAAATGAGGTGATTTCTTTGACTTACCTTCCCTGAGCCAGTGGATCCAGCCACGGCCAGCATCTTGCCCTTTTCTAGGTACAGGCTGATGTTTTTGAGTACAGGTGTGACGTAGAGGTTAGTGAAGAAGAGGCCGGCTTCACCGTTTAGGTGTCCATTTGCTTTGTTCTCCTGTTTGATCTTCTCAAACAGCTCACCAATGCCCTGCAAAAAAAAGGTCAAAGGCCTTAACTGTTTTGCATGGACCGAGCAAACACCAAAGATGGTATAAATGTACTGAAACAAACATGTTAATGTGGTAAAACGTACTCACACTTAGGCACACATAATTAATTAATCCATTGATTAAGCATACTTTTTTCTTTTTTAGAAGGAAGTAGTTAGTTGACTAGAAGGAGAAGGTGCCTGGATTTTGTGTTCATTTCAAAATGTTCTGTTTTCTGCTGCAAGTTTACTCTAACAAAACAAACAGCCCAGAATATGCTTCCAGCAATAACCTGTGAGCAGGCATTTATTTTTTGAAGAAATAAAAAAACAAAAATGCCTTTAGTACATTTAATATATCACACATTACTAAACTGCACTCTACTACAATATGCTACATTATACTATTTTCTGTGATATTAAGGTACAGATCCCCGTACTTTGGTGCTACTGTATACTTTACAATACAGTATACAATACTTAAAAACACTGTACAATACCATGCTTAAGTATTTATCATTCGGTGTGCATGGCATGTCCTTGGTTTGTGTTCACATAACTGCCTGCTTGGGGCTGAGTGAGTGTGTCCGTTATGCTTTCAGAAAGTGACACCAGGCCAAACTGTGAGAAACAAGAGATTCTCCAAATACAGAAGAAGACTCCACAATGCCCTTATTTCACCTCATCTGTCAGCACCTCTGTGAAAATTAATGGGTGACACATCTCACTGTTAGAAAAGGGGAACTTTGCTTGACTTGCCGGATTAATCATTGACCCCGGTGACATTTTATGGGTCACCAATCCTCTAATGCCCGGACTCGCTGTGGTTTGTATAGGTTTTTCTGTGCGATTCTTATTCAAATGAACTGACGTACATGCTGTCAGCAGTAAAGAAAGGAAACACCCCTCCTATTCATCTGCGAATGGCACATTCCAGGAAGAGGAGAAGGCAAGAGGAGAATCTGGGAATTAGGTGATGAACACAACTCTGAAACTCAAAGGGAGATTCAGAGCGTTCCCAGCAAAGGCAAAGTTTGTGACGACGCTGGGATAATTAATTATGCAAAGTGATGGAAAAAAACACGTTTTCTCACGGTATTGGGTGGACAATGAATCACACCTGTTAGACAAAGTTTACAGCCTCTGCCTATAGATAAGATTATACTATCCACTCCCAGTGATGGTGAAGAATTAACTATTATACCTATAATACATGGTGGATTTAGGGGTTGTGGGGGTTTTAACTTCTTTAAACATGCCTGGCTCTCAGCAAATGTACTTTATCTGGGCTCATACTACAGGCCAATACTTTTATAGATATTGTAGAGCTGAGTCTTCTATTTTGTCTTTTTTTAATACTTGTCTGTACTCTCAGGTGGACAAACTACAGTATGTAATGGCAACATGTTTTCTAATCTACCTTACACATAACTTTGGCATTGCTTTACTGACATTTCTTACTTAGTGGCTGACATACACCGATTTAGATATAATCTCCAATCTCCACTCCTCTTTTCTTGGTATTAAAGACACACAACTAAATAGCTAAATATTGGAATCAGTTCAGGCTCCAATTTTGTCATGCTTATTTTCCAAGAACAAGAGTCTGCTGTCTGTCACATGCGCACATCAATCTACTTAAACAGTACCCATAAACATCATTTACATTATTTACCTGGATCATTCTCACTCCAAACTAAGGATGTTAATGATTTATCATGATTAACCAACATTAAAATTGTTATCTTAGCAATTCTGTGTGTTTTCAGCAGGTTTTAAGTAGATTTCAACTCTGTGCTGCAACCTGAGCAATCATCATAAGAGTGCATGATGATGGCACTTGCAGAAAGAACAGTGAAACTTCTCTTGTCAACAGAGCCAATCAACCTGTATATTCTCCTTGATACAGCATTTGTAGGCTAAAGCTCTTTTTTGATTTTTGTTTTCAGCGCCTTGCATGTTACGTTTTCCAAGAAAGCCTGCACGTTGTCCAGAAGTGTGGTTTTGAATTTTGTTGCCAAAATGTTCCAATTTTAAAACTTTGACCGATGGCATTGTTTTGTTTACGTTCATCCATCCATCGTTAACCGCTTATCCTGCATACGGGTTCGCGGGGGGCTGGAGCCAATCCCAGCTGACATTGGGCGAAAGGCGGGGTACACCCTGGACAGGTCACCAGACCATCGCAGGGCCGCACATAGACAAACAACCACTCACACTCAGGACAATTTACGCAGACACGGGGAGAACATGCAAACTCCACACAGAAAAGCCGGGACAACAGGGGTTTGAACCTGCAACCTTCCTGCTGTGAGGCGACAGCTGTCCCCCCCCGTAAATGTGCTTATTTGTTGTATGAATTAAATACTCAATCCATCTGAGTTATGCTGTAAAAATGCCCCATATCATTTTGTATTTAAGCATCTAATTATTAATCAATTATTTATCATCACTGTAACTAAGTATAGATAAGAAAACTGCTTAAAATTGGAATATCTCCTCTCAAGCCACAATCTGACTGATATTTAGTTATTGTATATAGTATCACATTTAGTTTTGACACACGGATGAACAAACCTCATCCCAGGATGCAGACACGTTAACCAGCTCCAGTTCAGTGGTGGTCAGGTTGTACTCCAGCACTCTGTATTCTTCCTTCGTCAAGAATTCCTGGTGATAACAAAACACAGGCACGTACATCAGTATTATATTTTATTTTAATATGTAATTCTGTTGAAGGCCAACACCAAATTGGACATTTCATGATTTAAAGGCCATGACATTTCTAGCAGACAGGCACGTCTCACCCCCAGTATCTGAACACACCTCAATCTTCTTGACCAGTGCCAGCGTGTCGTACCACATCTGGATGGATCCTGGCAGCTGGCGGGTCAGGGTCATTCGTAGCACCATGCAGTAGGAGGCTGTGGTGAAGATACGACGCAGGATGATGCCTTTAGTGAGTGCATGCGGCAAGATGGCAGCCACGATGACCAAGATGGCGGAGAAGAAATACGAGGCGCTGTAGAAGTAACGCAGAGAACCGATCTTCCTCGTCAGCGTCATCTCGTCCCTGAGGAGCAAAGTGAAACGAGACATATGAAAGGACAAGATGGAATGACTTAAATTAAATTACAAGTACACATTTTACTTTATATTTAACCTAGCAGACTGTTATGGACCTGGCATCAATTAATTTAGACTCAATTAAAGAAGAATACTGTGTTTATATCACAAAAAGCTATTATTCTGTCACACTTCTGATTTCAGAAACATCACACAGACGTAATGCCTGATGGCTGAGGATTCCAGTAATTGTCTTTTGTTCAACCAACACCCAGAAAGGCATTTTAGTAAACCATGTGTCATGTCATGATGTTACTGTATCAGATTAATGTGGAGTCTGGTGGCTTAGTGTGGCTTAGGTATCAAAATATTTCTGCACCATGATACCAAAACTCTTTCCTGTACGTTTATTGTACTTGCCAATTACAGTGATCCTGATTCTGGGTCAGACAGCCAGCACTGACGTCAGTGTCGTACCACTGGTTAACCACATGTTTTAACATCTATCTCTCAATTTTAGCACCAGGTTGATTCCATTTCTACTGTACGGTCAAAGCTTTGAGTGTGATGATCCACTGACTCTTTGTCACTTATTTATTTTTCTTGCTCAGTTCCGTTTATTAAAGTGTATCTATGATATCATCAATAAACATATAGTATATAAAAAGATACTGGAGAGATGTACAATTTAAAAAAATTAGGAGCTATTTACTGCACGCAAGCTTATGTATGACCAGAGGGATGCTGCTTCAATTCCAAGTTTCTTTCTTTCACTACTGTTAAAGTAGCCTTAAACTTTTCCTTTTGTGATAAAAGTTAGTGTTTTGGTGTCTTACTGCCTGATGTTCTTGATGATGGTCTCCATCACCTCCTCCCAACCGTACGCCTTCACAGAGTGGATGTTCTCCACAATCTCTGTGGTGAGAGCCAAGCGACGACTGATCATCCCTCCTCGTTTCACCCTGTTCACAGAACACAGTTTTACATTACCAACTTAGAGAAGCATTAGACGTGCATAGAAGCACATTTCTGTATGTAAACACAGAGATGTGTATATGCACATGCACAGGCAGGCACATACACAGTCAGCATTTCATGTGGTCACCATGGGCACAGAGAGTACAAGCATGAATCCATGCATACATAAAAGCATAAACATGGATATGCACAAACATGCTCACATGCATATTTATGTATTCACCTGTACTGTATACAGTATGTGTTTATACATGATGTGTTCACACATTTTGTACTGTGTATGTGCGGTATACTAATAAAATCTGTGCAGTATGCAAATATGAAAGTAACAGTATAAATGTTTTTATGTATATAACAACTTTTTGGACAAGTTACAAAGTGGTTATCACAGAAAAAAAAGACATATATGCTATATATATGATATATGCACTAAATGTTTTAAATCTTCTGAGAGCAGACAAAATCAAAAAGACATGAGGGCATAGAACAATTACAAATTTATGTTGTAATATCTAATAGTGATATGTACTATAATATATAGTATAAGTGTATATAAGTATAAGTGTGGTAGTGATTTCCCACCGGTGAGGTCCCATCTTCTGGGACAGCCAGGCCTGGATGAGGCCAAGCAGAGTCAGAGCTGCCAGTGCGCACAAGCTGTTCACCTCGATCAGCTCCCAGATTAGACCCACACACAGTATACACTGCAGGGGGGTGATCCATACAAAGTGGGCCAGACCCAAGCTCTGAAATTAACATACACGGTACACAGAGTGTAACTGATAATGTTAACAATTGGTTGATTACTTTTTCTATAAAACTCCCCGTCCCCTACACAATGTGTATTTAATATTTTCAGTGCAGTAGAACGAATGAATGAGTGATTTTTTTTTATTTATTTTTTTTACAATGACTGAATGCAAGACGGAGCGAAAAATATGCAAGCACAAAAGCAGGGGGCAAATAATAATAATGAAAGATAGAAAAAGGAACAAACAATAAACTTTTATTTGAGGAAACTGCTTTCATCCAGTCAGCAGTGTGCTGAACCTCAACTGTACTGTAGGTGAGAAATGCTCAGTTCTCACTTCAATGAGCTCCCTTTCATCCACTCACCTACTCAGGAAACTACTCAAACACAAACACACAGACACACACAATCAGACTAGGTAAGCCCCACCAGCCACTGAAAGAAGAGTGGTGCATTGGCCGAGCCACATCCAAGTCAGGTGATAATTGTCTCAAACCAGGTTGCAGAGTGTTTCCACATTCAACGCCTCAGCGAGACCTAAAGCAAGACTGAGTTCAGTCTACAAACACACACACCATCCACCTCTGCTGCCTCACATAATCTAGAATGTGTTTTTTTCAACACTGGGTCAGTTTATGTTTGTATGTGTGTGTATTGTTTCAGATCTATTGTCCTCTAATTGTCCCTCAGTATGAAGAGCACATAGCTCTGTGTTGGGTAATTAAACAGACTCACTGAAGTCAGTGAGGGTGTGAAATGTCAAACCTATTTTCCCCCCTCATTCTACCAGTGGAAACATGAACTTTCTTCCAGTTACATTTGAGCGGAAAACTACTGCATTGTTTCTTTGACTTGTGACTTGATTTTTGTACCAAAACAATGGGAAACAATTCACATTCAATTCAAAATTCATTTTAAAATGTTCTGTACTTTCTGTACTTCATAAATCAATGTGTTAAGAATTCCATTTCTGCTTCATTTCACCATTAGTTAGAACATTTTCATCCTTCACTGGTTTTAAAGTTTTTCATTATGGTGGAAGATAATTTAATACACTGCAAGAGATCTGGGTTCCTTGTAGCTGGCGACTCAGCCAGCCAGTGTCTGAACTGCACATTTGGCGTTAGAGCATCTAAATTGCCAGAGGTAACAGAGATTAAAAAGTTTATTGGATAGTAAACTGGAAAGACAACACTGCTCCAGTTTACTGTATATGCAAGTAATGCACGTAAAAATAGGTTTTCTAACCTCATCCAGCTTGTTGAGGTGGGCGGACATTAGACTGACCAGCTGGCCAGTGCTGATCTTATCCAAGACTCGACTGGACAGCTTCAGGGTCTGAAAAAGGTCAAAGGTCAATGGGTCAGTTCAAGCACAAAGGGAGAAAGTGAAATGGTAAAGAGGAAGCCGGTGACACGTGGCCGCACTTTGACACCACGCTGCCAGGCCCCACACAGCTCCATGGATCGCCACCTCTGGACTGAGAAGCTTTCTGGGAATGTTCGGCCACGCATGCTAAACAAGCGGGAAGCATTAAGCCGATCATTCTGTCTTATCTTATAAACAATAGTAGGAAAAAAGCTGGCAAACATTGACACACAACTGTCTTACTTTCTTATCAGCTGTGTTATGTTTTAAACCAACAACTTTTGATCAGAGCAGTGATTCTAAGTAGCGAGTGTTTGATTCATGTGCAATCAGGGAAAAAGGCCCATAGTGTCACTTGCAACGAGTTTTATACTTGAAGTTCACAATATTTCAGACACAAAAATTGTACTTTTTAATCTTATTGTTGCAATTTAAAATGTAATGAAATAAGATTATTGACTGTTGTCGAAATCGTCAAAATTTTACACAAAGAAAGAAACAACCATCCCAGTTACATTAATACGCTGTTCTTACTTTACCTTCTTGTATATAAGACTAAAAAGGGCAATGCGGATCTGCATGCCCAGATGATGCAGGCCAAAGATGGCAGGTTGCAGCAAGAGGAAGCGGGCTATAAAGAGGAGACAGAGGCCCAGGGCCAGGAAGTATCCCTGGTTCCGCTCCTCTACATGGACAGGGTCAAAGGAGCCGATGATGCGACCCAGCAGCTGAGGCTGCACGGTCTTGGAAGCCTCCTACACAAAGAGATGGGACAATAAGGGAAGAGATGCACTGATTTGATCTATTCTACAATAAAGAAAGCAGTCAGTCAGAGCAGAGTCAGCAGCTCCTGGCAAGATGATACATGATTTCCTCCCATGTTTTCATAGTGAACATCATTTATTAATATTAGTAAGATGTTAAGGATTATTATGTTAAAAATTCTAACTTTTAGGTGTCAAAACTAGCAAAATAGCACAATACTTCTGCCAAGGTGCATAATCCCATTTTTTTCTTTCTAATCTATATATTGATTCTGTTGTGCATGAAACGTTACACCACCATCAAATTTATTTCATACAATTCAATGCAGTAGTAAGACGAAGAAAATACATGTCAAGTTCCATAACCAATATTCTACTAAATATTTCAGAATAAATAAATAAATATTTATCAGGCAACCAGAATCTCCTTTGGCTTCTACTGAGAAGCTTTCCTTGTTTTCCCACACAGCCTCTTTAACATCTAACAGGCATTCTTGATGTCATGACAACCACCTCCAACAAATGCTGTCACCACCTTCCCATAAGTCCAGGACAGTGAGATGGTTTGCGACACTATGGTGCGACATGCTTGTGATTTTTGTGAGTCATATCACGACTGAAGCTCTTTGGGACATTTAAACTCCATCACTGTTAACGGGTGGAGCTGGTCGTGAAACAGCAGTGTGCGACACCATGACGGGTAGAAACTGTGGGACTTTTTAAAACTAATATTGTCACGACCTGATACTGTATGTATCCAATGCTGTGTTTTCTGTTGTTTTCATTGTTTAAATGTTCCATGGTACATTTAAACAATGGAAACCTAAACTTTCCAATCCATTATAAGAGAAACAAACATGCTAAAAAATAAAATACCAAAATGTTTCTGGTTACAGTCTATTAAATTTGATGATTTACTGTTCATCAAATGCTTTTGTTCTTTGTTTTGTTTTTTATTGTTGGTCTAGTAAGCAATATGAGGCCACCAATTTAGGCTCCAGCAAGTAATAATGATTATCAACATGTCTCACAGTTTATCTGGTAAACACTTAACCAATTAATCTTCTAAATAATTTGTTTCAATAACTAATTTTAACATTTCAAATGTGTGTTTTGTTGGTTAAGATGTTTAAAGAGTACTATGTTTTGGGACATGTTTGCGTGAAGGTGGGTGGCGTTGCTTCTTTCCTAGCTAAACCTAACCTTTGTCACATTGGACCAGATTTGGATGTTCTGACTTTAGCAAGTTGCAAAGAAACATTTAAAACATCCCTTCAGAAATCTGTGTGGACACATGTTTTTCCTGCAGTCTATTATTTCAAACTTAAACTGTATTCTATCCACAAAATAAGCAGACCTAACATTACATTGAAAAGAGCGTATGAATAACGACTTTGTATCTGTAACACAATAACGCAACACTTCCTAAGTCGAGTTATGTCACATCTGTTTCCTGCAGAGATGACAAACTGACAGACTCACTCCGAGGTAGAGGAGAACACCAAAGAAGGCGAAAGGGCCGAGGAAGCAGCGGGCCAGCGCTCTCATCAGCCTGGGCTTGTTCTTGGCTGACACCACCTCTCGGTCCCATTCTCTGCAGGGAGGACAGAGTTACAACACAGTTAAAAAGCAGTGCAGGCAGGGTGGGAGAATAACACATCCACCAGCCAAATGCCAGCAAAGTTTGGCTGTGGCTTTTCTATTTGTCTACTACTACTTTGGCAACAAATCAGATTTCCAGTGTCCTTTCTGAACTTTGGCTTGTGATTCAGTCACTGAATGTGAAGCTGTATTGCATGTATTTTTTTAAATTTATTGTTTATTTCTCTACTAATCTGAAGATTTATCAATATTGAGTTTTTTAGCATTTGGTGGAATTTAATTTTGGCAAATTTAGTCTTTGCTTGATAGTGAAAACAGAATTCTTGGAATGCCAAACAGCAACTTTGTCAGTTTTTACAAGTTCTACTGATTTTTCTGAATATATTTTTAAATAATGCCTATTGTAGCTTTAAGTTTGTTGCCCTTGTTACAACACTGTTAAATTAACTTCCCACAACTGCCCTGGCAAGCAGTTACAGCAACGGTAAGTAGCTGCATTGTTCTCTGAGGGTCATTTATAACCGTGGTGATTTGGCCGACCAGTTCAACAGTGAGTGATGCGAGAAAAAGGGGAGAAGAGAAAGCATGAACAAAGAAGGAAAAGGAAAGAGAGGTGACCAATAAGGAAGAAAGTAATAAAAACAGAGTAAGAAGACAAAGTGTTTCCCTATCATAGTCATACTGTAACCTGAAGTTGTGACCCCCAGGCCCCCCACCCCATGGGGCAGATAAAATTGAAGTTACATGACAGTGGAGTTAACCCTCTGTTTTTAGGGCTTAGTAAAGTTGTATACAAATAGAAGTGCGGTCAGTTTTGAAAGCTATATTGATGTCAGTTTGCAGACTTACTGAGGTAAGAATGGCTTCATCCGCCTGATCGGTTTCAGTACTGATACTGAACCTACTAAATGGATCAGGTACTGACCATGACATGACCAATCCACATTAAATACACATCACCAATGCCATTAAGCACGGTTATGAGTATATATACCAGTAACACTGAGCCACAATATTACACCGACTTCTATGTCCATATTAAACGTTTAATTAAATCATTACTCAGGTCTTGGCAGATACTCTGAGTTTAGGTATTGATATCAGGAGAGTAAAAAATGGATCAGTCCATCACTGAACACGGGCGAATATCTGAAGGATATTGTTGGTATGGTTTTGGTTGCTCAATGTAGCCTTTCGACAAGATTCTCCTGGGTTTGAACCTGCTGAGTTAGAAACTGCACAGAAAAGTCCCTCCGATGTGTAAAGATGCAGGTTAGCTTCATGTCACTAATCAAGGAGTTGTGTCTGTTCCTCTAAAAAGGAAGTAGGGCTTTCAGAGTTTCTGGTGATGAGAAATGGCAAACGAGGTGAAAATGTCCAAAAATGACCTGTAGTTTGTGCTAATTTGTTATCTAAGCTCTTGTTTGTTCATTGTAATAATACCAAGGTTTCAAAATATCCATCCATTCATCCATCCTCAACCAGCTTATCTGGGGTTGTGTCACAGGGGCAGCAGTACCAGCAGGGGATACCAAGGGGTTCCCAGACAAGTGTGGAGATATAGTCGGGCCATCTGGGATACATAGGGCATAGGGCAGCTCTCTTTTCGTCACAACAGTGCGGTAGAGCAAATGTAATACTGCCCCCGCTGCTCCGATTCTCCAGCCAATCTTCCATTGTCCCATCAATAGTGAAGAAGACCCTGAGGTACTTGAACTCCCTCACTTGGGGTAAGTACTCATTCCCCACCTGGAGTCATCCTGGCCTCTTCATACTAGATGAAGATTGGATAGCCCTTAAAAGGGGCCCCCTCACCCCACAGAACCTCTTACAACCACACTACACTGAACTTTCAAATTAACATATCCACGAAAATTATTATTTTACATTTTTGAAATTTTGTTTAAAATGTGTTTTTAAAGAATTGTGTTTTGTCCATTTCCTTTACTGAAATTACTTTCTTTTGATGTATTTCTCAGCTATCGCAGCTTAATGAAACCATTTCTATTGGCTCATTCAATTAAACTGTACCGAGTGGGAGATGAAGGGGCTGATGGTACACAGCATGTTTTAATGGAAGGTAAAGTTCACATTCCCAGAAGCCTTCACGGTTTGCCTGATCAGAATAATGAAAGCCAAATCACCCACCACTGCTCATTTATCACCCGGTGGGCACTAGGCCCTTTCTAAAGGTCGACTTTTTAACACCCATGTACATTAACCGGCTTGTTGGCACCATTCAGTGTGACGCTGGCCCCTGGGTTACCAAGAGGCAGGGCCAATGTGGGACACTGTTGTGGTTGTTAGGGAAGAGAGAGAGAGAGAAAGAAAGAAAGAGTATTAGAGGGTTAACATCTAACCACTTTTGTTTTTTAAGAAGATAGAAGATTTGACTTTGGTCAGTGCTGTAAGAAGAGTACAAGAAAAGATGGAGAGGAGAAAGAATAGAAAGGAACAAATAGAAGACAGAAACATAATGATGGAAAAAAGACAACTGGGAAGTCAGAGACATACCTTTTAATATGCAATTTCAAGTAGGGGGAGAGAAAAATAGAGTATAGATTTACACAGTAATAAACTATTATTCACTTGTGCTTTATGAAATTATGCACTGTATTATTTTCATGGCAATGACTGGGCTAAAGGAACAATTGAATATAAAAGCCTTAAAATGTACATGATTTATTCTACAAGATTTTTAATAATCAGCCAATACTGTGAAGGGGGCATAAGGTGGCCTAGTGGTGACTCATAATCACATAGATGAGAAAGAGAGAAAAAATAAAGCAGATGCAAGGTTCATTTAATTTCAGAAAAGAGTGAGAAGACAGACAGTGAGTGGGGAGAGAGATGGGCTCAATGAGAAAGGGAAATAAAATGAGAGAAAGATGAACCAAGGAGAGAGGGACACTGAAAGTAGAGAGCATTTTTAAATCCAATTCTTCACATTTACATTATCTCTAACTATCAAACAGGTGACAGACTCATGTTTATGTCATGGTTATGTCAGAGTCCCTCTGACATACCAGCCAAATTTGATTTACTTATATATTAGGCAATGCAGCATTCCACACTCCACAGTAAAATACAACCCTTATCCAATGTGGCTGGCACCTTTGGCTGTGTTTTGTCACATGCCTGACAGTTTGCTTGATAATTCATCATAAACAAGGCTTCTTATCTATACCATGCTAGAAACTGTAAGAAGCCATTCCACAACGATACCTCAATTACCTAATCATGTGGCAGTATGGGGGAAGACTACCTCTGATCGACTGTCCCATAAAAATCTAGGCCAAATTTCTTTGTGGGCCCTGGGCATGACAATTGCCAGTCAGTATGCTGGGATGGAAATGTTGAAAAACAAAACAAAAAAAACATATTGAGTCAGGTACACAAACTTAAACTGCACAGACCTTTCAAGTCTCTCAGAGAGGTTGTCTGCGAGATCAAAGGAAGGAGCCTTGTACACATCTGTCAACTCCAACTTCTTTCTGAAGCCCTTCCTCAACAGAGGTGACATCCAACTGCAAGAAAAACACAGATTAGACTGATTGGTGTGTATCAGCTGTTTGAAGCTAGGTCACCCATGGCAAAAATGTATGCACACCTAAGAGTATGCCCACAGGTAGATATACTCCAACATGTACAAAAATTGGCACAATACCAGTTTGTATTGCAAATACTCAACATGCACTGGAACAGTAGCTGAAACGGTCTACTGCTGAAAGACACATGAAATATATACATTTATAATTAGGTGAAGATGTTTGAAAGATCACATTAAATGTTTTGGCTGTTAAAATAAGCAAGTGTTGGAGTGTCTGGATGCTTTAATGTAAACTGGTGTTAGGTGTAATAAACAGTGAGTAATCGCTGAGGTTTCACAGTCAGACTGATGATAGAGAAGGGAGATAAAGTCTGATGTTTGCAAGCCCCTGTGACTAAATCAATGAAAGACAGGTTGTCCCAGCAAGGTGACATACAGCAGTTTATAGTATCTGACTTTTTTGGGTCTGCTTCTTTTTTTGGGACCCCTCAGTGTGAGGAAAGGGGACATATCAGTGCACCTTAAGTAGAACTCATAATGTGTTATGATTTCAGGAGGATATTCAAATTTTCATAAAAAAAATGTATCAAGTATTGAAACCACGACAATTCTGATATTAAGTATTCTTAACGTCACTCTAAAGTCGTTAATGATTACCGTGAAAGCATTTTAAATCCCAATTGTAATGCTACTATTGTTAATAATTATGTTTAAGCTATTTAATGTGAACGATTCTTCACATGTTCCATCAAATATTGAGGACTTAGCAAACCCCAACGGGCGTCTGCGCCCACCTGACGACGTTTTCTAGAACATACCTAATCGGAGCACAACTCAAATTTTGCGCATGGTTTTAAACTGACAGGTGCGCATTTTACGCATGGACTAAGTGAACCACCTCCTTCTCACTGGCACTTTACAGTGAAATGGTCTTGTAAAATAAAATATAACATTTGGACGGCGCATATGACAGCACTTCCTAACGATTTTGACTCTTGTCATTTTTTCAAAGGTTTTATTTAACTTTAGTTTCCTCACAAAACACCTTGTGGTCTGTCTCACCTGCCTCCCACAGTTCTCTCTGAACCTCCAAACACGCTAAAACGAATTGTAACAAGTGCAACACGTATTCATTACAGACAATATTAAAAGACCTCCATTATCGTCTCATCACCAAATGGTTTACAATTATTACCCTCGTGCGATTTCTTGACAGAGATTCCCTTGACAACGTCAGCTTTTCAAACAAGAGGATGCAGATGAAACATGTCTTACCAGAAGAAATATTTGGAGAAGAAGTTTGCATCTTCCACCGGTGACTTCTGCATCCTAAGTGCGCCGCCAGTTTGGTTTCTCTTCACCTGAGTCGTTTCCGTGCGCGTCGCTTACATTTGTGTGTCCCCTGAGTGGCTCCTTTCCCACAGAGAGCGGGTGCTCTCCTGTCTTATCCTCCACTGTGTGCCCCCGCTAACTGTTTAGTGTTCTTCACCAAAGCCGAGGCTGGTATCTCTGTGCTCAGTGAGTCTCTCAGGTCTTCTGTGGCCCCACTCGCTCTTTCTGCTCTCTCCTTCAGTGTGACAGTGAGAGGACAGTCCATCCTTTATGGGCTCGCTAGAACTTGCGTGGACACGTCATTTCCACGCCGAACAGCCTCAGGTTGCGTTTTGTGACAACAAGTTGAAAAGGTGAGGCCAATTCAGCACACAGATATTGATCCATATACACAGTATCATCAACGCAAAGAACAATGGGAATGGGAAGGTCAATATGGAATAACTTTCTTCCACTTTACTTGTGCAGGAGACACCAATTTTCTTTAACAAGCTCTTTGTATGGTTGTCTTTTGATTTTAATACCCTAAAGTAAAAATGTATGTAAGCTCCAAGTGTATAAAATCTGTTATATGATACATATGTCTTCTAAAAAAATCTTTCCTAAGCATTTTCACAAGTTTATAAAGTTAACATAAAATAAATTTTGAGCCATATTTGTATGGTGAAACATGGTCTATCATTTACATGAAAGTCAATAATGCCAGTTGCTGCAGGTGTGCTGAACTACTTCTGAATGCAGAGCTTATTTCACTTAGATGCATCACTATTATTCATAAAACAGAAGAAACAGTTCCGAGATTTCTAAAAGAACCTTTTTTAATCAGTTTCAGGCTACACAGAGTTTCAAGAGTGGGAGGATCAAATCCTCCAGACATTCCATAAGGGAACAGAGATAAAATGGGATGCGGTAATCCTTTGGTCCCCGAGTATTTCAACTGTCAGCACTTCTGCTGTAGTTACTTCAAGAGTGAGACATGTGCTTGGTAAACCTGGTGGAAGACAAATATATTAAGGTCATTTTGGTCCCCTATCACTATCTTCTGTTTGATTGTGAAGAAGCAAAGCAGCCAGGCTTTGGTGCAGTTACACAGTCACAGGATTGTCCCTTCGATAGCTCAGTTGGTAGAGTGGAGGACTGTAGAGAATAAATATAAGACATCCTTAGGTCGCAGGATGTAATTTTGGGGCGGTACAGTGATCCAGTGGATAGCAATGTGGCCTCAGAGCAAGAAAGTTGCGGGTTCAAACCCTGGTCGTCCCGGCTTTTCTATGTGGAGTTCGCATGTTCTCTTCGTGTCTACGTGGGTTTCCTCCAAAGTGCTCCAGGTTGCTCCGACCATCAAAATGTGGTTCTTCAGTCAGTGCCATTGACTAGACACTAATAAACATCTGGAGTTCATCCCCGGGCACTGCACAGCGGCTGCCCACTGCTCCCTTGAGGAATGGGTTAAATGGAGAGAATGCAGAAAATGTGTATGTGACAATAAAGTATCTTCTATCTTGAATTCTGACCCAGCTGTATGCCCAAGAGAACGATGAGAAATATAAATGTAGCGTATACTGTTAACAGGTAGCCCAACCAGTATTTAGTTTGGTAAATATCGATGACATAGGAGTTCAGGTTTCATTTCAGCTTTCAAGTAGACACATGATCAAACTCTGCACAGAAAGTGACACTGCTCTGCTGTGTGGTTCTGAACTTGCCAACCTGCAATTCTGCCAGTTTCACTGAAAACACACACAAAAATGTGCACACATGTGTACTGTGGGTATAAGAAAGACCAAGGTAATCCTCAATGTGAGATAAGATAAATATTGCTGAACTATTCTGCAATGCAAACATGCATCAGAATATTGGATGGATGGGTGGGTGGGTGGATGGATAAAGATAAAGTCTCTGGCTTAGAAGGAAAAGCAGTGTTTGTGTGCATTACAAAGGCAGCATGCAAAAAAAAACTTTAGAGTGCCTATAAAACATCTGAATATACAGAATATCCAATTGAGACAATAAAATTAATACCTGGTCTAATACTAAATTGGACACGTTCTTCCTGTCTCCACAAATCTAACCATCAGCTGGGTTAGAGAGGGATTCAATTAATTTAGCAGAGAATGTTGTCTCTTTCTCCTTCTTCTTAAAATGTTATCTGACATTATCTGTGTGTTTGACAGAAACATGATAAAGCAGAGTCTGAGATTTCTAATGGAGCTTAAGGATGAAGTCAGACCGTTGGTTGCTTGCAATTTTTCTCAACTATTGCTGAGGGACGCCGAGGTAGTTTGCCTCTGTCTAGAGGAAAGAGTGACCTCTGCTGGACATTTGAAGTCATTTGCAACCAGATAAGGTTTTATTTATCTCAAAGAAAGACACATCCCATTCTTCTAATTTGAGCCTAAGTAATAACTGAATGATTAAGAATTGCTTTGCCGGTTACATTAGATACTTGCTGTTGCTAATTACATGCCACATTATCACAAGAGGTTTCATTTATTCCGGATAAATAAAGGCCTGTGCAGTTTGAAGTGGTGGACTATAATGGCAGTTACAAACTCCTGGTACTAATGTGAATAATAAGGAACAAGTTGCAAGAATACTAACAGGTAAGTGAGGGATAATGTGAATCAATCAATTTGCCACAGAAGGTCTAATCAGGCACACGGGGAAACATTTGTGTCGGTGGACTTTAAGCTTGCAGGAGCTTTCAAAAGACCTTACACAATTAACTACGCACTTAATATGTTTAAGTCGGTTTAATAATGAGGTAACGTTAGTCAATCCATTATTGAGATGTTAAATGTTTTATGGAAACAAACAAGAGCACCAAACTACTCACCTGTCATACCAGATCCCTCTTCCTTTTCCAGAGTGGACAAATAAGACCAAAAACATAAACGTCGAACAAACAGAAAAATACAGGCTACTTTTACTATCTATTTAGCTACCGTTACCACAGTAAATGCTTGATAAATGAGGCAGGCAACAATACAAAGTAAACTTCCACCTTCCAAAGGCCTCTGTGCTTTCTTGTTATTTTCTTAAAATGGCTAAATAACTGGAGGTATGGTCGATTTACTCTGCATTCAGGTGGTGTAGGAATAATCGTTAAAATGACTGAATGATGAACAACTCTTAAAGTCTGAGAACATTTTAGTAGGCCTACACAAGAAACGTTTTACACGTAGACAAGGCGGGCAACATGGTTGATGGTTGGAATAATTTAAATAATGGTGCTAAATCACGTAGCCTATATTGCATTTACATTTTTTGCTACCGGAATAAGTTCATTACAGTTAGTCCATGCAGAGTGACCTAGATTAATCAAGTTATTTATTATCAGTATTTGCAGTACAAGCGATATTTTAGTAGTTTCAGGTTAATGTACAGGTGCAGTAACCATCTCTGGGACAAAAAACACTTTGTATCAGAAAGCCTCAAACTTTTTCAACACACTTGGATGACAATGAGAATCCAACACACCTTTGTTAGTGAGTTACCGTGCATGTTGTTGTCCTCCTTCCAACCTGTGCTTCGGACACACCGAAGTCAGAAGAGACTGGTGGGTGTGGCTGGGTGTCAACCTCCGCCCACCCTCAGGCTGCAGCGAGGTGGCTCACCTTGAAACACTTTTTTTCACAAGCTGTCAAGTTGTTAGCTAATTGCTAACAGAAATATGGGCAGCTTCGTGGATTTCGCCTATCCAGCTGGAGATGAGAGCGACGCCAGTAATGATGAGTGGGATATTGGGTGTTCGGATAAAAAGTCTCCTTGCATCAAGGTTAACTTTAGAAAACGTTCTTCATCTTTTCTGAACCCGAGTTATATGCTGCTATACGTAAAACGTTAGCTAGTAGCTAGCGTAGCTAACATACTTCAAGCTATAATAATTTAGGTAACGTTAGTTAGCAAGCTAACGCTCTGCGCTCCGCTTTACTTCTTATTTTGCGTTAAAATAGATACAGGAGAAATCTCATAGGCATGGCACAAGCTAGTTTTGATTAAGGAACTTTTTTTTTTTTAATTTCTACACTACAATAATCGCGGAAATCGTGAGAAGGGTAAACTTTGCGCCACTCTGCCGCTCCTGTTCGCCCTTCACGGTCACTCGCAGTTCACTAAGTTAAGTCCATCACGATGTATAACGTTATAATGTCAAAGTCTATTGTAAATGGTCCAGGTTACTCTACCACGTGCTAAGGTAATGGCTTAACACTAAATAAACAAAATTAATCATTCAACTAGGCTACATTTGGTCTCCATCTGAACTTTTGAATGTGGAAGAATCAATTATAAATCATATTTCATATTGTTTTGTCATTTTATAGAATCAAGTATTTGGAGGAATCAAGGAAATGTTCAATACATTAAATGATATTAAGTGTTAGTTACTCTAAACCAGTGTTTCTCAACGGGGGGCGTTCCGAGGACGATGGGGGGCGCTGGAAGCAATATTTTAGAAAGGGGGGCGCTGAGCTGCTTTTGGGGGGCGTTTGTTGGATGGAAATTCTAAGGTGAGTTTACACTTAAGA
Source organism: Lepomis macrochirus (assembly GCA_024633595.2). Lineage (NCBI taxonomy): Eukaryota > Metazoa > Chordata > Actinopteri > Centrarchiformes > Centrarchidae > Lepomis > Lepomis macrochirus. The sequence continues at coordinate 6,471,214 of JALXJV020000008.1, forward strand.
TTCACAAAAATACGGTTTAAACTTTGAACTAGCAAAAAAATTGTGGTCTGCAAAATCAAAACCTGCCAGTTTAGTCCAGTGCGACTGACAAGATTTTTTCTCCATCAGCTACTTGTGGTGCAGCTTCGTGCTGCCTTCATGGAAATGGGGAGTCAGAGGTTCATCTCTAAAATTTTACCCACATTGCGTTTATTGTGTAACCTCTGGAAAACCGACGCTCTCTTTCTAGGTGGGAAAGTGTTTATTTCTCTGAGGGAAAACACCGTGAACGTCTTGTTATCGCAGTGGTTACACATTTACAAGAGGGATGTTCCGCTGTTGGACTCACCCTGAAAGCAACCTCGCTGCAACGCCAGCGAGTGACGTCGACCCTCCTCGCGCTGTGAGTTGCAGTTTGTGCCAAAGCGGACATATAGTTTCAGTAGGCTTTAAAAATGTAACGTTAAAAACTGAAGCCCTGTGTCGCTCTGCTGGAGACTGTTAGCAGCACTTTATCAGAGGTGCTGAAGTTAAGGTGTGTGGAATTATTTGTGAGCTTTCTGTGTGATCACAGGTGTGTCGGTTAGTTTCGTTCTCATTCAGTTTTGTCTGTCAGACAGCGAGGCGAATCAGTGACATAATGCAAAGGGCATGTAGTAAAATATAAATTATCTTTAAATAGGCGAATGATGTTAGTCTCCTATAACCTCTTTTTTTCTTTACATGTCACAGAACACAGATCTGTGGCAGAGATTCTGAATGTGCAGAAAGTTTTGAACATGAGCAGATAAGTTAGTGTTTCCCATACGTTCATTTGTGGCGGCCCGCCACAATATCACACTGACCGCAACATATTGAGTTTTTTTTTTTACCAGGCCTATTTAAAATCGTATTTGACTGCAGAGCTGCAGGCAGCGCGAATTCGCGGACCACATCCTCTCTCTCGTCCCTCTCTCTCTCTCTCTCTCTCTCTTCCTCGTGAACGCAGGTGCACAACGAAGCCATTGTCGGAGACCCAGCTAATAGAAGTTATTAGTAATCATGTAAGGGGCCTGGCTAATGAAGAGAGCTGAGTTAATGTTAAAATAGGCTACAGCTGGGTTTTCGAGGTTAGCCTGCTGTACAGCTGCAGCACAGTTACACTGTCACTCAGTAGGAAACACTGACAGGAGCTAAAGTCCGGTCAGTTACTGAATTAAAACGGGTTAATTTATCACTGAGATGAAAAGGGGCCATAAACACATTTAAATAAGTACTTCTCCACAAAAGGGGGAGGTAAGACTGAATCGTGTGTTGACTCAGCAGGGATGATATTAAATAAGTTGATCTACAGGAGAAAAATATTTAAAAGCAAGAAAAATGCCTGCGAGCCTCACTAAATTGTATTCTATTCTAATTATATATTTTGAATTGTCACCTGAATTTTCAGACATTTCCACCCTAAATTGGTGCAGAAAAGGCAGAAATTAGGGGAGAAATCTTCACCAGAATGCAGGAAATTAAGTGTTTAATGCTCAAAATCTTCTGGGGGGAGGACCCCCATACCCCCCACTTATTAAGTGCCCCATCCAAGAAAACAGTATCTTGCTTCATACACATTTTCTGGCAGGAACATTCACTTATTAGTTAAATACAATTACTTTTCACATGGCTTTTTTGTTACCTTTTCCATGTTTTAATAACAATAGTAACAAAAAAAAATCCAGGGCAAATAGTCAACATCTTTTTTGATGGGGGGCGGTAAGGGATCTGGATAGTGGATAGGGGGGCGCTGGCCCAAAAAAAGGTTGAGAACCACTGCTCTAAACTAATTAAATTGTGCCTTTTATAGGTATCACAAACAGTATAAAGATTAGTACAACATACTGTGTTATATTAGTTTGTAGTAAGAAATTGGTTAGTCACCTGGCAATGCTACAAACAGCTAATGGCAGGAAATATGTCTGCTAAATATTGGTATATATTACCACATATCCATTATGGGAGATATTGGGGAGATTATGTTGTTTGTTATATTTCTATATTGCTGTGTTCTGATGCATCACCGTGTCGTCACAGGGTTTGGATGATTTTGTACCAGATGCAGAAGATAATGTGTCATTGCTGAAAAAAGCCATCAGTAAAGGAGACATTGACGCTGTTGAACAGCTGTTGGACAATGGTAAGTGCTCTCAACACTCTTTACTGTGGGCATACATATTCACTTGTGATCAGAGTTTTAATCAGCTGGATAGCTTTATGCATTTCAACTTTATAGTTAGCTTTAAAAACTGATTAAAAGATATTGGGCCTCAGTGATTACAAAAACATAACTTTATTCACAGATTTTAGTGAAACTGGATGATATTTTCTTGTAGAAAATATCTTCTGGTTTTCCCATTGATGGGCGTGATAACACTAGTGGTCCTATTAGCTTTGAAGCTTTATTACCTTTATTAAGGTAAACCTACTCCTCCTGGCGGTCCAAAGCTCATGTGTTAGTCATGTAACAGCAATACTCCTACAGTGCTTTGAACTCCGAAACCGGGCATAGTCAGTTAGCAATAAAAGAACCGCTATATTCTTGTTACCAAGATTATTTTATGTAGAATGCAGGCCAATGTGATGCATATAGATGTCTGAATGGTTAAATTGGTTAAGGAGATAAGCTTACTAATCACAACAAAACTTACCAGCATTTGTCACGCAGCTGGTGGTTATTTCTAAGCCCTCGTAAACCGTTCTGAGAGAAAGTGATTCGCAAAAATCACTGGGGAGAGAAAAAAAGGAAATGCGCTGGCAGACATTTGGCTCAGATTTGCACATTTTTAAACAACTAGTGCAGTGCTCGTTTACAGGGGCCAATGTGCGCCTTTTTTGTAGTGTAGCCTAGTGCTTCTTCAAAATGTGCATCTCACATTGGTTTCAACTACAGCAGTAATAACGCAGCATTATAATAACACTAAAAAAAACCCAACAGTGTCGGAGATACTGCTAGATGTAAAACTGCAGTACCTTTGGTCTGCAGCAACACGCCACATGGGAGGTCGATTGGATGAACGGTTCCCAAAACATAATCAAAATACAAACACACACAAACAAAGACATTCTTGCCTTAATTAGAGTGATCTTTTCATTGCCTCACTTAATTTGATCCTTTTGGTGTGGATAGGCATCGACGTGGAGACCAAGCTTGGCTTTGAATGGACTCCCCTGATGTGTGCTGTCAATGTGGCTAATTATGACCTGGCCAAACTGCTACTGGACAGAGGGGCCAGTGCCAACTTCAGCAAAGGTGAGACCAATATGGATCGCTATCTGTAGGGGGGGGGGTATCTTGTCCAACCAGACCTTATTCTCACTAAGCTTATGGAGTAATGGATGGTGGTGATGGAGCAGTGGACAAGACACATCACATCACGTCTTTGGTGTGGGAGCCCCTTGTTGCTCCAGAGGCGTGCAACCTCTGACATATATAGGAATTGTAAGTTGATTTAGATAAAATTGTCAGCTATAGACTTATAATCTAATTATTTATCTAATTATTTATGTAGAAAGAATGATACCTCTGGAAATCCTGAGCTTAAAATGACTGCCACCAGAAATGGACCTCCTGGATTATTTGCTTTTGTTTGAGTAAAGACAAGCTCTCCGTTGCTTTTTATTTGTTGGTTTACATTGTAGTTTAATCACTGCCCACGCTTCTTCTTCCCAAATACCATGTCAGCTAATGTCAGGTTGTCAAGACTCAGGATTGACTACATTATTGCACTGGAGGGAAAGTATGCCATAAAACAATATTCATGTTCAACCAAAATTAAACCATTGGCAACAAAGTAGAGAGAAATCCCTGGAACGTCTTATCAATTGTGCCAACAGTGAGTTGCCACACTTGGCTCGTATGTGGTAATGGCAAGTGTGGAAAATTCTTCCTTTTTGTTTATTTAAAGAAAGAAGAAATAGAAATAAATAATGTCTGCAAAATGTAAGCGGTGTTCAAGGAAATTCTGGTACAACTTGTGCAGTATTGGACTATATAAAAATATAAACAACCGACAAAAGGAACATTAACCACAAACTATATGGCAGCAATATACCTAATCCAACAAAGTTAAATATAACAAACACTCCAAAGTTTCACAGATGCAGGTACAAAATAAATCTATATCCTTCTTAATTCTTAATTCTATTTTGAATTGGTGGTTGATATCATGATATACAAGTGCGGGCTCTGCTGACCTCTGTGATCTGTCACCCACCACCTTTCATTAAACAACTAGGGCAGATAGTTTGATTAGGCAACACCATTACATTGCTGCCTTCCAGGCTTGGATATCAAACAGCCATACCTAATCCTCCTGGTGGTCCCTCTTGCGTTGGTGTCGAGCTATCCTTCCCTGTGGCACATTTTTTTAATTTCCTCACCTGCTACAAGCCAAAGACCAGGGGACCAATCACGCCTCTGCACCAATACACTTCATCTGACATTACTTAATGGCGATGACGCCAAAGAGGAACTCTAGCAGAAACACACCGCTGATCCTTTGAGTTGTTTTTAGTTCACGCAGACTGCACCCTCATCCCAAAGCAAGAGAAATTGAAGGCATCTGTTGGATCGAGGTCAGTCTGGGTAAAATAAGCACAGGGGGGAGAGCTCCTCTGTGTTAACAAGTCGGCCATGAATCCTGTTGGAAAGATGCAGTTATAGATCCCCCAGAAACATTAAACATTTTTGTCGTTTAGAAAAAAGTTAGTTCAGTAATGCAAAATGTGTCATCTGTTAAGTGTGAAATGATGTCTGATTGACAACTCCACTCCAGTCTTCACTGGAATCGGTCTTCAAGCTTAATTTTCGGTCAAAGGGCTTTTGTGGCCTTCACACACTAAATAATTTGGTCTGTGGTCAAAGGACTAGGTCAGGTAATCGTAATTGAATTTTTGGCATTGGATTGTAATATTGGAATTGAAGCTTGTTATAGTCACTGTAACGTCTGGTTAAATCATGTCACTTATTCCATAACAAGAGACAGCCTGGCAGAGTTAAATTCATGCCGATGTGCACTGAAGCTGTAGCGCAATTACACATTGAAGCTTTTACGTCATCACCTTATGTTTCTGCAGTTCGTGCTGCAACGATTAGTCGATAGGCAAAAATGAATTTACAACAACTCTGATAGTCAACAAGATGTTTATATGCCAAACATTTGCTGATTCCAGGTTCTCAAATGTGAGTATTTGCTTCATTTCTCTGTTTTATGTCATTGTAAATGGAATAGCTTTGGACTGCAGGTCATACAAAATAAGCAATTTGGAGACGTTACCTTTTGCTTTGGGAACATGTGGTGAGCATGTTTCATTATTTTATGATATCTTATGGACCAAATGCGTTATTTGCTGTGTGAGTGCAGTCCAAGTCTTCTTTTTTTTTTTTGCTGCATTCCTATCGCTGCTGCCAGTACAATAAATTATTTTGAGACCACTACATTCTTAATTTTCCACAGCACTAGTCATGCTGTTGATATCTGATGTCCATTAATTCTCAGAATCCAGTCCAGAATGTCGAGTTAAACTGTGTGTGTGACTGATTTCACATGGTCTCGGCATCTGATGCTCGAGGCAGGTGAAGGAAACAATTAAACAGAAGGATGACGTGTGGTCACGTCCTGATGGCGTTTGTCAAAGCAGCGAGGCTGAGTGGAGAAATGCATGAGTGATTGATAACGGTCACCATGCTGCTGTCATACCCTCTCACCAATTCTCATGCCTCAGATTTATTTACTCCAGTCCTCCTGTAGATGCAAACCAGGCAGTCTGGTTTATACTCGCACACACATTATATAAACATGCACACACACACATACATGCACACTTGCACAGAGATATCGAGCCAAACATGCACAACCACAGAAAAACAGGAACCCACACACAAATGAGGCCCATGTATGCATGCGCACACACACAAATACCCAGTTAGATACACGCTGTGATACATACAGGTTGGGTCATTAGCGGAACAAAACAGGAATTGAGTACATTGCCATGGGTCTCAGACCAGTCTTATCAGGATGAGATAAGGAGACAACAACTCTGAAGTCACTCAGTCCCATAAAGGCTGCCACACTTCCTGATTCCAGATAAACGGCTATCCATCTCCATCACCAGGTTATCTTCCTGAGTTTTTTCTTTCCTTAATGCAGCATGATGTATGATGTAGTACTTCTCTTTCCTCTAAATTTGTTTTGCTAAATGGTGTAATTACGATAAACAGTAATGAGGATTATACCTTTTTATTTGTTTCCATGAGGTAATGGCATTACCCAGTCTACATCATTCTCCAAAAAAAACCTACATGAAATTAGGCATGGTATAGCAGAACAGCATTCGTCTGTTTTTAGAAAAAAACTTCGGAGCTGCAAAGACGTATGGTAGTTGACCGTTTTGTTGTTGACCCCATTGCATCGTTGCTTTTTTGTACATTATCACAGCATATAGCCTATATTCAGTAACGTCATGACGGTAATCCTAAGTGACCAGAAGACACCCCTTAATATAATGGCTATGCTATTTCTAACTTGAAGCAATTCACAAAGCTTTTTAACTTTTAAACAGCTCATTAAAACTTAAGACTTTCCTCAACTATCACTAACGCCAGGTTTAGACAGGACACCGCCGGCTTGATCTGTATTGATAGTTTTGCGCGGCATGAGCAAATCTGGCAAGAAAACACACTGATGATGTATTATTAACTAAATGATGGATTATGTGTAGGGTTTTGTATCAAGAGTCAGTTCCAAGTTGGAATCTGTACCAAATGTCCAAGAACCATGTACTCTAACATGTGTGTTTCGATTCTGCTTATTGGTTCCTAACTTTTTGCCGTGCTCCTGATTGAAATGCAGTGAGCATTTTACAGTCCATAAAAGTTATACTAATCTGCAGGACCTGCTTTGCTAAAGTAACGTCACGTCATTTGTCATGCAATGCGTCAACAAAGTGTGCGAGAAGAAAGTACTTTCATTGACGTTCCTGGACCGTTGTGAACTGCAGCAAACACTAAAAAGTTTGGCTTCTTTTTTTCACTAACACAGCAAAATGCAACACCTGCAGTAAGGATACTTTATACAAGGAAGGCAGCAACTCCATTATGACGAAGCATTTATTTCAACATGGCATTAATATGAAGGAATACACTCAATATGAAGCCCCTGATACAGCTAATGCTAACAATAGCAACGTCTCATTACTCAGGTATAAAACACAGAATAGCTGACATTCAATTTTTTTATATTCAAGGTAAACAAATGATGTCTGCCAATGATTCCAATGTACATTTTTTTTAGACAAGTCCCCAGAGACACCCCTGTAGTACAGAAACACCTTTCTCTACTGTAGGGGCAGCACAGAAGCTAAGCAAGGTGAAAGTGGTTGAATGTCTCCAAGCGGTGACACGATTTGTGGTGAAGGGGTTGGAATCAGAACCGAGATTTGATAACAACCTGATTCAATAAGTAGAATCAGAATCGGTAAAATTGAAATGATACCCAACTTTTAATTATGTGATATAAATGATAAAATATGCGTCTCATGCCTGCCAACTTTTTTTGGGTTTCTACTGTTGTATTTGATGAGAATATTCAGTATATATAGTAGTACCCACCTCGTTAGGTGATACAAGTACTCAAGTACCGTGTCCTCTGCTTGGCCACTGTAAAACTGAATCGTTGCGGCACTCAAAATTGGTAAGTTCTCTGACATCTGCTTGTAGAAATACAGACTACATTTTATATTTTTTAAAAGTACTCTTTCAACCCTTTGACATTGTCGAGCTGCAATCTTTTTCATCAACATTATCAGAATGCATCAGTCAGAAAAAATATAAAATATCTTAAAATTTTATCTTATAGATACTCCCATACTAATGCGTTCTTGTCCACAGATCATTGGACATTGCTGATGGCCACCTGCACTGCGTCTGCCAGTGAAGACAAAATTGCTCGCTGTGTGGAGCTTCTGCTTTCCAGAAATGCTGATCCCAACATGGTTGACAGGTGAGGGCGGGGGGTATAAATGTGTTTCAGGTCAAAATGTTTATAGGATTTCCAGCACAGTACGCACTGTCACACCCCTATTCATGTACACCAAGGAAGAACGGTCTAGACTTGACTTGAACAGCGGAGGAAAAAACAGAGGTGCTGGATCAAATTTCCTTTGATGGTTCTCGTTATGTTTAGCTGCCATGTGGTAGCATTATGCACCACAGCGCTACATACAGAGTGTGTATATTTGTGTGTTTTGTTTGGAATGTCCTGTTATGGCATGTGCATGTACAGACGGGTATCAGGCAGACAGACAAACAAACACAGAGTGTAAGGGGTGGGCAGGAGGATTTTAGAAAGATTTTTTTACAGGCTTTGATGCAACCCAGTGAGCACGGTCTTGGTTAATTTGTAGGTCAAAAGCGGCCTAGGTGTCTAGATTAAAGGACCAGTCATAATAATTTTGTTAAAATGTAAAATTTCTTTAGGCATACATGCAGCAGTAGTTTCAGCAGCATTTTGGTGATGCCCTTTTTCCACAAAGTTATGACATAAGACTTTAAACATGGATGTAATTTGACCTGCACATCACCATGTCAATGCCACTAGAAACCAGCTATCCATTAAAACCAAGTAAGCTTTTGTTGGTCTGGTATATTCATCCATCAATATTTGTGTATTTGTATGTAAAACATTGTCTTTCTGCGTTCTTCAATAATGTTGGAATTTATTGGCTCTCTGAAAGTAGTTTTCAACAGAATAATGTATGATTCTATGTTGAATTTTGCTCTGAAGCCAAAAAGAAAATCTTCTGTTCTGTCTACACAACAGCTTGAAATGTAAGGTGACATTGTCCAACCCCAACTAATGACATTAGGAAACTTAAAATATAAAGCAAACAAGAACATCTGGAAAAAAATCTCCATTTTAGATTGAAGTACCAAATGGAAAACCTGAAGCATCCATCTGTTCAATCCACACGACTTTGACCTCTGTTCAGTCTTCACTGTCCTCATGACCAGCTGTCCTTTGACCAGCAGCACATCTATACAGCGTGCCACAGTTACTTCACCAGACTGACTAAGGTCAGAAATATCAAAACTATTGACCTCACAAAATAGTTAACAAGTAGACTACATGAGAAGTGGCACGTACGTCTCTGAGAATGGAAGTGACTTTCTAGAAACACTTTAAAAAAAACACTGGCGGAGTGAATTATACTACAACACAACGAAGCAGCCATCTTGACAGGTAACCTAACAGGTAATCTTAGCTAGAGGGTTCTTTTGATTTTGAATATCTTTTTCACTATATAAATTAGGAAATGTGTTAGGGGAAGTTTGGAATCCATCAGCTATTGCCGCCAGACGAAATAAAATCCGGTTCCCTGTTCTGGTGAGGAACATGAAACATTCCATCTTGTGGAAAAGAATGAAGGGAGGTCAAGCACTTTTACTGTTACCATCTGTGGATTTTTGCTGTGTCAAATGGAGGATTCAGCCACCAGTGGCTTTCTTGTTTAGCTTTCCCTAATCCCCTGCCACTCTGTCACTGCCAGCATGCCATTACATGCACGACACACACCGCCTGAAACCCCCTGATGACACACATGGACACGCTGAAGCGTTAAGAAATTGATTGGTTCCTTCCCAGACAAAATATTTGAAGCAAGGTAACAAGACACAGGAGGATGCAGATGAGGGGAGGTGGTGAGGAGGAGGGGCCAACAGCCCCTAACATCCAGAGCAAAAGAAGAATATGAGGTTCATGTGGGTGCAGAGAGTAAACCACCTCCTCCTCCTCATCGCCTCTTACGTCTGAATATCAAACCAATGATTAACACCAGCTGCTCGTTCCTCCGCCGTAGTGTAAACAAGCATTGTCGGTCATCTCTCAAAGTCCTGCAGGAGCATGATGTGGGGTCCATTGCCTCCATGTGTCCCTTTTTTTTCACCTTCACTGTACTGGTCTGTGTTGATCATAGGCCTCTTCTACACCTTGCATAAAATTACATTTTGGGTGATCGAACTGCGATCGGATAGGGCTTGACCACATATGAAAGTACAGGTGTAAATGCATCCAAGACGCTTTGAACTAGGGCTTAAAAATAATCATAATTTTCCTTATTAACAATATAATAAATGTTCAGGATATTTGGTTTAACTCATTTGAATCACAAACATATTACCACTAAATTTTTCTATTAAAATATTTACTTTTTTGAGGAAAAAAGATTTACTTATCACATTTGTTGAAAAAGATTTAATCATAATAGTTTTGAATGTTCTACCTCAGATTTGTGAAGTGATCCACTGTTTGGCATCAAGTGTCAAGGATGTGACAATCTGTTCTTTGAGCTGGACAGATCATTTGGATCTTAATGTGGACACCGGAGAGCATTAATACCAGGTGTAAATGTAATCAGGTTAAAATCATATCTAGATACAATTAGAGCTGCAATGATTAGTTGATTAATTGATTAGTCAATGGAAAAAATTGACAGCTATTTTGATTCATTTTTTAAACCAAAAATTTAAAAACATTTGCTGGTTTCATCTTAAATGTAAAGAATTGCTGCTGTTGGACAAAAGAAGCAAATTGAAGACATCACTTCTTGTGCTGGAAAACTTTGATGAGCATTTTTCACAATTTCTTGACCTTTTTAATATAATTTTTCATAAAGTCTCCCAAAACACACAAAACTCCTCTTTTTTTTTTCTCCTGGAGATTTTCACACGGAATACGTTATCACTACCTGTTACTGGTTATATTGGCCCTTCAAACGTATTTTAACAGGTTAAAAGGACTGGATGAGCTATATCAGCCATAACTCAAATATAATGCTCATGACTAAAATCAATTCATTCTGAGAACTTTTTAGTCACAAGTAGTGAAGTGGAATTAGTTTTTTGGCAAGCGCAAAACTGCATTGGCATTCGGCTCTATTGGCCATTTAGATGTATTGCAACTGGGAATAAGGACTGATTGAACTATAATCTGTCTTTTTGGTAAGTGCTATACTACAAAACTCCATATTTCAACTGGTTATAAAAGGACTGGATTGGTTAGCACAGAGCAAGCAAAAATAAAGTAAAATAGATAATTGCAAGACAGACACTTCCTTTATTTATTTTATAACCTAACCCAGCTGTCAATCATGTTAATTAAAGACTCTAATTAAGTCGGTTTTCCAAATATAGCCTAAACAAGGATATTAAACCTAGGCCAACCAAACACAGTTTTCATTGGCAACAGTAGTTTAGTTTTATTGCTTATAATAACATTTTGTCAGGCCTGACTGTGATTATTGCATTACAAGGAACGTTAACATTTCACATACATTTGCTACCAAAGACATAAAGTGATGCTTATTTGCACGTTATGACTGAGATGAAAGCAGCTGTAGGTGTAGGATATAGATACTGGGCATTACAGCTTTATCATGATGCACTCGCTCCCGCGGAGGGCAATCCGTTTTTGGCAGATGGTGCTCAAAGAGGAGGGGCAGTTCACAGACGGGTCCGTTGCCTATGAGAGAGAGGAGCGAGTAATGGACACCTTGCTAACCTACACTGACATCAAAGGCTTAGTTGTCAAGGGAACACACTCAGAAAGTTGCGTTTTTCTGTAAAACGTTGCACAGTTATCCAACTGTCTATGACTCCACCTAACCCGACTAGACATCAAACTGTAAAGACTCCATCTGACTGACACTGACTGACGGCGCACACTGATCTAACAAGCTGTTGTTGGTTGGAGTTGGTCACGTTTGTCGGGGCAGTGTGCAAGCAGCTTAAGACTTGAAATCTGACTAAATTTCACAAAAATGAGACTAAAGGTTTCACTTGACTGAAAGCAAAAACTTTGCTTTCTGAACAATACAAAACGCATAACCACACAGTTTGCAAGACATCTTTCCAAGCCAGCATATAAATGGTAGTCATTGGGATTTTTAACATATTTTAGGATTTACTTTGTGGAAGCCACTTTTTAGATTAGTGTGTTTGCCTTGAAGCTGTGAGTCTGGTGTTTCTGGAAGTAATTCTTCTTGCTGTCCTGACACCAGGAATGATGTTTACTCTGAATTGTCTGCGTATTAATCAGCTGTCTGTTTGGAGACTGGCCAAATCTCACAGTTTGAAGGACACACAAAACACTGAAACAGTATGTGAGTAACCTTGGTACCTATCTAACGTTTAAACCACCCTTGGGAAAATACAGTGACACAGGATATGAATGCAGAAATAAATAACGCTCTACATCCAAAGGAATTGTCATACACGTCACAGCCATTGGTTCTTTTGTTTGAATCCCGTAGAACATTAACTTTTGATTTGTTGGAATTTATTAGATGATGACATGGCTGTATGTATTGCTTACATGTGTTGAAAACCCAACGATGTTCACACTAGTTTGACATCACCTTTATCTAGGAGCATATTTTCAGTTCAAGATAATTTATTAGTACAAACGTCAACATTTCATATCAACATATTACCGCAGATAAGACCAGGACATTTCAACTCAGAGTGACAAAGCAAAACGTAGCAGTTTAAAAAAAATCTCTAATATCCTGTAATATTTATTTAGGGATTGTACTGGAAATGTTGGAAATATAGACTGCTTTATGGATTTTAAACATTTGCATTTTAAGGATCAAGTTTTATTAGGGATTCAGTTCACTGGATTAGTACAGACATCATCTTCTGGTTATCTGAAATGCTTTTTAATTTAGAAAGTTTAGATATTCATATACAAAATTTGAAGTTTTGAGTTTTGAAAAATCAGCACTTTGAGTGTCTCAACTGGGAAAAAAAGTAGGGACATTTTCTTCTAATGTTTTGCTGTAAAATGAACCTTTTACTGTATTAAAAGATCTGTCAATCAAGTTGAGAGTGAATGCTCTGGTAACATATTCCTATCCTGTTTTGTTAGACTACTCTTTTGTTTACAAATGAGTTATTGATTGCCCCTTTTTTAAGTCTTTTGCTGTCTTACTTTCAGCCTAGTGATGAATTGCCCCTGGACTGAACAACCCCTTTAGATGGACGTATTTTTCTCACCTGCTGTGTTTGAGTCAGAGGTGATAAGATACAGTAGAAGTATTGTGGCTTGAGGTTATTTATATACAGGTCTGGTTCAGATATAAGCAAACACATGAAGGCAACAGAGGAATGACTAATTAGTAAGAAAGGTCAAAGTTGTTAAAACCAGGTCTTCTGTTTAACAGTTTGTTGAAGGACCCCTTCAACCAGATGCTGGTAGGATGCTCTGTAACTACTACAGTGGATTACCCTGCACACATCTTTATAGTTGTGTTTAAAGGAAGACTGCAATGGAAATGTAGTTATCAGATTGTCTCCCTCTTTAGACTTTAAAAATATCCCTGAAGTTTTTAGCTTGCTTCTTTGTAAAAGACAGCAGACACCTGTCAAGGCAGAAAAAACAAAATAGACCCAAATAAAGTTTTTTCAAAACTACTCCATCCATCATCAACCGCTTATCCTGTATACAGTCTCCATATAAATCCAGTGTAACTGCTATGAATGCAAGTTGTCTACTAGGACTGCAACTAACGATTCATTTTCAATTCAACTGGTCGGAGTTTCATTAAGCTCATGGCAGTGTCAATAAATTGTGTGTTTTGTCCAGCCAGCAATCCAAAACCCAAAGATATTGTCTTACTCTCACAAAAGCAAAAAAATCCCCACCATGGGCAATCATTCACTTATAAATTGTATTTGCTATTGTCAATAGTTGGCCATTACTTCAATCAACCACTTCATAAATCAAAGATTGGCCACAAGGCAGTCTACAAGTGTTACACGATGTTTGTTTGCATTATATTTTGATCTCATGAGCAGTGCAAAAAATAGTGATTGATAAAGCAATTTCACTGTTAACCAGCTAAACATTTCAGAACAGATGAGACTTCTAGAAGATGATTACTAGCTACCAAACTAGCCAGCGTACCTCCTAAAATTAATCATTATTTAGTGAATAGTCCTTAAACAGGAAGATTTGAAATTTGTGAATGCATTAGGTTTACACCAGAATGAAGACTGGGGTGATTCTTTGTATTGTTGCCTCTCAGTTGAAATGGCGAATGAATCAGTGTTTTTGTATACTGGGTGTCAAAGTAAATGGCTACTTAAAATGTAGTGTTTGCTGCCACCTGGTGGTTCTTCTGTAAGTATTTTTTCTCTTTTTACTCTGGTACCTCAGGTCTACTTTTATCTTGTCTGTACTCTTCCCACTTCTCATTCTGTTCTCTCTTCACTCCAGCCCTAAACCTTTCTTTGCTTATTAACTTCTTCCCTTTTGCAATAGGTACCTGTTATCTGTTCTTGTTTTGTCTTTACTCCCATCTCTGCTTTTTTTGTTGCTTGGCTTTTTCAGGTCTCGAATGACTTGCCTGATGCTGGCAGCCAGGAATGGTTACAGTAAAATCATCAACCTGCTGGTTTCCCATGGGGCCAAAATCGATGTCCAGGATGACAATGGATACACAGTATGTTTGTTTTGTTTTTTCAAAGGTCCCTTCAGTTGGAATATGCAGATCGCACATACGCATGGGCATCACAAGGTGTCATTTTTTGGATACATTTCATTTAGAAAACCTTTGACTTTGCTTATGATAAGTAACGCTAATATTCTCTGTTAGGCTTTGTCTGTAGCAGTGCAGTATGGCAGAGAGGAGGCAGTGCTAAAGCTCCTCCAGCTGGGGGCAAACAAAACCATAAAGACCAAGGTTGGCAAGACTCCTGCCGAACTGGCTGTGATCTTCAAGCACCCACAGGTACCTGAAGCGCTTTTATGATGCCTTTCAGAAACTACACCTGCAGTTTGGTATTTTTAAAACTCATCAATGTCTAGTTATGACATGGAAGTCGTCCAATAAATCAATAAATGTAAATGCTCCATATTTGTATAGCACCTTTCTAGCTTACTGAGCTTAATTGCTCAAACAGAAACTAACATTCACACACTGATGGAACAGCCAGGGTCGATTTAGGGTTCACTATCTTGCCCAAGGACACTTTGACATGCAGCCAGAAGGAGCCGGGGATTGAACCGCTGACCTTCCAATTAACGAGCAACCCGCTCTAACTCCTGAGCCACAGTCGCCCCATTAAACTAATGAAGAATGGGTCTTCCTTTATTTGAGTAAGAAATGTTGTGGTAATGGCGGAGTGGATAAGTCACATGCCTTTGGTGTGAGAGTCTTGCGTTCAATTTTCACTGTGACACATCCACCAAAGTCGATTGACTGAGCAAGACACTTAACCCCACGTTGCCCCAGAGGTGTGCAAACCCTGACATATACAGCAAACAAAAGCGTCAGCTTAATGAATAAATGTAAATGTTATGGTAATTTAAGATAGTTTTGTGTTGCATGAATATTTGCCCATTGTGAGGTTAGTGACATAAGTATGATGTACTGTGATCTTTGAAAAAAACGCACAGTATCTTCACACCATTGTTTGTTTTCAGATATGCAGGATTCTGGCCTCTTCATCCCACGCCTCGACTGTCGAGGCCTTCAGCTCCATGGAGGAGACCCTTTCAAAGTTCTTCAAAACTAACCCTGAACCGCCACCTTCCAAGGAAAGGTGAGATGACCTGAGATTTGCATTCAACTCCTTTAGGGCTCAGGCAGGTTTGTCATAGATTATGTTAACATGCTCACTACTATCCTGCACTACTACTACTGTATGAGTCACAGATGCTCTGCAGTTTAGTGATGAGTGCCCTTAAAGTAAATTGTGACAAATCAATGAATTCATACAATGTTTTTTCTTCTGTTGTCAAACTAGCATCTCACCAGTCACTGCAGCCTGTGTGCTTGTTGCCCCCTGTTGGATTTTCTGTGAACCAGTGCCTGTGCAGCAGGTGTTGTTGAACCACTGTTCAACCAGACATAAACAATAATAAACTTTTTGCATAAGTGTTTAGTCTTTTCAGGCACCGCTGGGAAGTTATCATCAGCCAAAAACATTGTATTTGAGCATGTCTGGCACCAGGAAAAACAGCATGTAAACGATTTAGATTCAGCCGTCTTTTCTCTCATGTCAGGATACAAAGACATTAAAAACCCAAGTAACGCATTTCACATATTTTGAACATCGTGAGAACGAGATGCTCGTTTGTAAAGCTTAACTTGTCAACATCCAACTTGAAGCTGTGTGTACACTGCGGTTACTCTGATGTGTCTGAACTCAGTGACACTTTTGTTGCACCCACTTGATCCCCTAAAGGAGAAAAAGATGTTTGTTTTTGCCCGACCACTTCTGCAGGGTCAAAGGTGCAATTTGGGAATACTAGAGCTGGAAGGGATGTAGTTAATTTCTCAAGGACTTGTCAATAAGCAAAAGTTTTGTTGCTGTGAGGTCTTATTCCAAGCCTTACATGTAAATGATGCCCTCTGTTGACAGTATGCTGTTGCTCAGCTCAGCACAAATTAATATTTTTACAAACATTAACTACTTAGGAAGTCTTTGTTTTTAAGTTTTAGTGTGATTCTCTTCCCAGCTGGTTGATTCTTCTTCAGTGAAATAAATCAGTAGTCCTTAAAAGTCAAGGTGAACTCTCTGCCATCCTCAGACTAACCAAGCTTGATGACCTTGAGCTCCTCCTGCACGGTCTTGATCTTGGCTACCTCACTGACATCATGACTGTAAGTACCGATTGGATTATGGAATTTTTGAATGCACAGTGTCTTTTAGTAATGGGAGATATTTATGCTCTCTTATCTCACTGATACCAAGATAGTCAGCAGAGATAGCATGCTATTACACACAGTACAATGCAGTATTAGATCTATGGTTGAGATACGGTGATCCCAAATGTGTTGAGCACAGCTGCATTATTGACAGAATGACATTTATGTGCCTGGGAACATGTCATAAGATGACTAGTTTACATATTTTTCTTGGTGTTTTAATAATGGATCTAGTGTGCTGGATTTGCTTGGCCCGAATTAAACCGAGGGTCAGCTAAAGTTTTAGGCCCTGTCTGATATATAGAGGACTGGGTTTGATGGGTGCAGGTAGATTGTTGTTACCGTATGGCAAAGCCTCATGCAGGTACATCTGTTTCAGGTGCTGGGGTCACGAGCAGCAATATAAGTTTTGATTTGGTAAATGCTGAGTGATGTTTGCTTTTTCTTAATCTGTTTTTCACATACACATATGCACAGGAACATGACATTACCTGGAGCTACCTGTCGACCATGGAGAAAGAGGACCTGGAGAAGGTAGAGGAAGACTGTAACATCTGTTTGTCTGTCAGCTCTATTGCTCGCTGATTGCTTTCAGGGCGACACAGAAAGAGATAAGGGTAGCTGCTGATATCACAAAAGTTCTGTAGAAATAAGGCTGTGAGAGATTAAACCGATACCCTCTGTTGGCATTGTATTCTTTCAGTTAACTATATATAATGTCAGATCTTTAATTCCAGTTGAGATGTTTTTCAGAGATGAAACATACATCATAGTGAATTACAGACAAAATAAATCACACCTGTACATCAAGAATACTTCATGTCGTGAAGCGGAGCAGTGATAGAAATGCCTTAGGTTTAACTTCAAACTCAATAAAGGATTTAGGGCTGCACATAATTATTTTTTAAGTCAATGAATCTAACGATTTTTTTTTCCGATTTGTCGATTAATCTAACAACTGATTTTGTGTCTTCTAAAGAAAAAAAAGTTGCCTATTACTCAATCAACAAACCAATTTATCCACAATAAATATCAAATACATGTCTAATCAATAAATCAATATTTTATTCAAACACATTAAGCACGTTAGAATAATCAATCTTAAAATGAATCCAATTTCCACGTCACTGATATGTTGTGATAATAACAGACACTAACTTTTCTTCTTTTCTTAAAACGTTTAATGTTTCTGACATGGATTTACTTCAATATTGAGTAATGCAGGATGATAATCACAGGCAAATGTATTTCTGCATCAGTGTGTGGCAAAGAAAACAACTGAAAGGATTCAGACTGTACAGACAGTCACAGATCGTCTGTAATTTTCCATTCAGCTATTTTCTCCCTCATATGTGGCCATTAAATAAACAGAAAATATGAAACGGCCGAACATTACATGGCACACGGCGTGACGTTATCTTACCATGACAGCAGCAAGGCAGAAATTACTTTGAACGTGACGGCAATGAAGAAAATACATTTTAACGGACTACGTGTCCTCGTGCTGATTATGTGCCGTGCTCGTGTGGAGACATAAAGTAAACATGTTTTGCGGTGCTGCCGTCAGTGCTCCGGGATACTTCACGTGTTCATGCTGCTTCACTTATTCGTATTTCCAGTTCAGAGCTCATAGAGTTGAAGGCGCGGTCTTATAGTTTGAGCTTGTTTGGGCGAATTCCTGATAACACTGGATGCAGCTACGCTTCAACGCACATAATGCTAGTTGACATATTTACGTAATCTTTAATGTCGACTATGTCGATGGATCGCACCGGCCCTAAAAGGATTATATAGCTACGGGGCAGCTAAGGAAGGAAGGATATGTGTCACATAATCACAGTTTGATGATTTTTCTAAACAAATGACAAGGGAAGAGATTTACATCAACAAAGACAAATAGTTTTGTTCTATTTGTCAGATTGGTATCACAGACCCGGTGGACCAGAAGAAGGTGCTGACTGCTGTGAAGCAGATGCACATGGACAAAGAGGACCTAGACACACTCAGCCAGCTGGGAGTCACAGACACTGGGTAGGGTACCACATCTTAATGCCCAGCAGGCCTGTGGCGATCAACACTTGTACACAGAAGAGAAGAAGAGTATACCAAATGAAGGGCTTAAGACCTTCATTGACATTCTCAGAGCTTTCAGGGGAAAACTGTGAGTTTGTTTGACCATTACTTTTTAGTATGAGATTAGAATGACTAATAATCTGATCAGAGGCTTCATTCTCTGCACTTTCCTATCTACAGTACATTTCAAACATTACAAAATCACTGTAGATTGTGGTGTCTGACAGAAAACTTGTCAAAAGGTGTTTGAGAATCCTTACATTAATTTGAAAATCTTTGTTTGTTTCAGTCTACTAGAAATGTCTGATAAGATGTCAGTTCCAAAAAAAGTATTCCACAAACACTGCGCAAAGCCAGAAACAAAGTTGATTGTAGTAGTAAAAATTTAAACACTTGTCAGCCACACACCTTAAACCTTCCCCCATATCCAGCCCTCCTCCATCTCCCCGTAATGCTCAGTCTGTCCTCCTCCACTGGAAGTCATCCATCAGCCCCATGAGCATCTCACTGTCCGTAGCTCCATATCCCCCTCCCCCCATCTCCGTAGACGGGTCCTGAGCCAGGTCCTAATGGTTTAAGCGGAGCTGTAATGATTTGTAAGGTGAGACGCGATGGGAGGTTGCAATGAGCAAAGGAGAACCAGTGGCAGGGGCCAAACAAAGCCATCCCATCGCACCCCATCACTTCATGAATCCTCTGCAAAACTGGGCTCCCTTGCTGCCTGCCGGATGAGAGACTGTCCAATAGAGAGAGGGGAAGGTTAATAAGAGGGATGGAAGTGGGACCCAAGAACCCAGTGGTGAAGCTAAAGCTAAAGAAATAGTCTTTTGGGCTTGGTTGTCCAGATTTATCAAACATCAGACATGTAATTGAAGACCAAAATTAATGCAGTTACATGGTTTGTAAAAGCAAAAACCTAGGGTTAGGAGGAATTTGGGAGGGCATTAAGAATGACTTTGGGTTGTCTTCAAAGTCAAATCATCACAACACTCAGAAGGCTGAGACTACGCCTTTGCTCAGGCTATCGGAGAAGAACTACTTACCTTGACTGGGGATATTGTTGTGCAGAGGAAGGATCTCCTGAATCCAACTGACAGGCCTTTTGTGGCACAGCCAGTGTTAAAAGACTCCAGTTGGTTTAGCCCATCTCTCTGGAGGAGGCCCCTGAGGTAGTGAAAAATCTATGCAGAGGCAAAGAGCACCATTGGTGGATGAAATTCAGAATTAAGACGCTGGATGTTGTTGATGAGCCTCTACAATGCCATGTGGAGAACACTGCCAATTGACTGACAGATGGGGATGTGGGATATCCAGTCCGCTGAGTTTGATATGTGTGTTTTTAATGGGTGAGGTATTACCTTGTCATGATTCTGTTCTCTGATTTTCATTTGCAAACTCTCCAGGCACATCAGCCAGTTTTTCTGGCTTAATTTGACTGTGACTTCAAGGATGTAATATGGTGCCGTATAGCTGAGTGTGAAGCGGTTGCGATAAGTCAGCTCCTCCGTGGTGTTGTTCTGTGCATATCTAACAGTGCAGAGACCCCTGGGCAGACAAGAACATGCTGGATGGATTATATATCCCACCTGGCTTTGGAAACTCCTTGGGTGATGTGAAACAGTCGTGCAGATGGTTTCACATGATCGACAGTTGGTAGGGGTAATGTACCAAGAAATGTAGTAATGGGGGCGTCGGTTAGCTCACTTGGTAGAGCATGTGCACTATGTACCAGGGCTATTAGTCTTTACCGCCGTGGGTTGGATTTGAATCCCGGCCGCGACTCGTTTGCCGCATGTCTTCCTCTTTTTTCCCCCCCCTCTCTCTCTCTTTCTCTCCTGCATTTCCTGCCTATCTTCAGCTGTTCTATCCTCCAGTAAAGGCAAAAATCACCCAATAAAGAATTGACTATAAGACATGTAGCAAGCCAACATAGGCAAGGAAGAAGACTGCTAACAAGCAAACATGAGTGTAAACGATAGTAGTGTTCCCGACTAAAGATTTACATAGTCAAATCAGAATTGTGAAGTCTTGCCTATAGTCAAAGCGTCCCTGCCTTTCTATGCCAGGACCTTACCACACATTGCCACCTCCAAAGGATGCTGGAGAAGTGGCATGAGACTGAAATATTACTGGTCTGAATCTGCCTGGGAAAATGTGTGCAGTGAAAGTAAAAAAAATCACTTTCCTCTCAGCAGCTTTTACTGAGCAAAGCACCTGCTAGGTGCTGCTAGAAAAGGGTGCTACGCCCAATAAAGTTCACAACAAAATGGCACACATGCATCCTCCATCAACATTCCCACATAAAACAACCTTCTTACCATCTACAATCCCTTCGACGATCTTCCCACTTGGGGCCCATCATCACTCTCTGTTCCCTAGATAAACTAACAGCCAGGAGAAGGGAGGTGAAGGTGCAGCACAGGCTGACTGACAGTGTTTACTTGCCCCTCTGACAGAGTGTGAGGAGGGCCGGGACGGCTGGCTGCCCAGTCCCCTCACCAAGGGAAATGTACCATTAAGATAAGAGCTATCAATATCCCGCAGGACCAGCGGATGGGAAGATGGTAAAGGAGAGGTTGATGAATATAAATAACTAATCATTTAATGTGGATGTTTTCAGGGAGGGATGACAGAATGGGTTAGCATGGGGAGGAGGTGGGGAGTAGGCTTGGCCACCTGCTGAGTTTTCTATAGAGTCTGGTGAGGTGGTCTCCAGGAAAATGCATGGAGAATGTTAACACAAAGTTTGGACCAAACTATCAATCTGTCTGCCCTGTCATTGCTGAGCATCTTTAGCAGTCCTTGCCTTGGTTTTTTCTTTTTTTTTTGTAGACATCTTCCTATGGCTCACTTTTTAAGAAGGTAAACCAGCTGCCCTCATCTTTAAATCTCTACAGCATTATCTGTTTGCCTAAAAAGCTTGCATGACTTGTCAGATGAGAAATACATCGCATTTATGTGCCTCATAACCCTTATTCAGTTTTACAAATGATAGTGTATGATGTAGACTGAGATAAATACTGTACTGTGTAGTGCTGCAACCGATGATTATATTCATTGTTAGTTATACTTATATGTAATCTATCAATTGTTTAGTATAAGATGTCAGGAAATTGTGAAAAATGCTCTCACAAGTTTCCAGAGCCAAAGTTGACACCTTCAGATTGCTTGTTTAGACCATCAGTCTAAAACCCACAAATACTCAGTTTACAATTATAAAAAATGGTTGAATCATTTTCTGTTGAAGTGATTAATTAACTTTCAGGACTACAATGTACATTTACATGAAGTATTTGATGAATATATAATGAGTATATGATAAATGAAAATTGTGTTCAAAAATTTTATTTAAAAAACGGGAAACAAATGTAATTCATATATATGCAAATATAAGTTGTTTTTTTTATGTATGAGTAATATGCTCATGTTTTGCAGGAGTGAGGAGCTGCATAACTTCTTGATAAGAGTAAGGCAGCATTGTTGCTACCTGACAGAGACTATTCAGGATGTCGTCAGCCGTTTTCCCGGCCAAGCCTATAAGGTATGTGCACTCATTTAAGGGTTCCTAGTCAGATACTGATGCACTGGCTCATGCTAGCTTGCTGCAATTTTGGCAACAGAAGCACTTGTGGTGCAATTCATGTGTTAAACTATATCAAATTCCTCATTATAGATTATATTTCTAAATGAAGGAGCTTATAATTGTTTTTAAAAAAAAGTTAACGCTGTTTCAAGCGTCATAGCAGGAATAATCTTAGAAGTGGCTAAACCAGTAAACTTCAGCATAACTAATGAAATAAACTACATTCGCCTACATATTATTTGGCAAATTCATGCCTGCACATTGAGGACTGTCTAGTGTCTCTTTCTCTCGCCTGAGTGCAGGTGCCTTTTATGAGTGCGTCCTCTGTCTCATCTGCCATACAGCCAGATTTATAATCTACAGCTTGGTCTCTGTGTCTATGGTCCTCTCTGCAGCTGGTCTTCTCATTGGAACAGAAGAAGGAGGCCCAGGCCATCTGCAACCAGGTAGTGGTCCAGACTAAAGATCTGCAGAAGGAAGTCGCCTGTCTCCGCAATCTGCTATGCCAGGTCAACGCACAAACGCAGACGTTGCTAAAACCACATTGCACCGTGTTTGTGTTTTCAGGCACTGCAGTGTACATTGTATGTTGATCATGAAAATTTCCTTTTCCAGGCCGGGAAAAGTTTTGGAAAAAATTAAAATCCCAAACGTTTTGGAAAAGTCATGGAAATTAGTTTAATAACTCTTAAAGGGGATTTTTCTGGATTTGGCAACCTGAAAATGTGACTCACGTGAATCATACAGACCCGCTCTCTGCTCTCCTCTGTGTGTTTGACCGGGGGGGCGGAGATCAGCTAACACACAGCCGACAGCAGAGAGGCTGTAGTGGAGACAGTGAAGCAGGTGAAGTGAAGGGTAAAAGTAGAAGAGCGACGTTTCCACCTGCTTTGTCCGTAGGTATTACAACTTGTTATGCTAATAGCGAATTGTTACGAACAAGCTAAAACAAAAGCCATCAGTATGTGTAATTTATTTACTTTTATAAAGCGCTCATAAGGTTCTAATTGTACTTTTCAGATAGAGCAGGTCTAAACCGAACTCTTTGTAATATTACTGTCAGGTCACTCTGTGGCCGCTTGTGCAGCTTGTTACAGTTTAACAAAAAACAGCGACAGAGATGCGTCTGGAGCTGAAGCAGTGAGACCGAAGATACTAGTGATCAGATAAGGGAGGTTTGGGTTTGGCCAGCTGGCCATTTAGCTTTATCGAATTCCATTTGTTGAAACATGTTCAACTATTCATATAGTCGAGTTGCTCTTCAATGCCACTTTAGACCAATCACAGCCTGGATGAGGCTGAATAATATAAAAAGTTTGACATGCTACAGCAAACTTTTAATGTTGAAGTCACTGTTCTGCATTGATGGTTATGATTATTGACAAGTTTGAGTGTTAATGTGCATTAACACATTAGAGATCATTTTCATAAAAAAGGATTTAATGAATGAAAACAATGCATAAAAATGAAACCACTGCATTGTTTAACTGGAATTTATATTATACTAGTGGCAAGCTATATATGATGTGATGATGAATATAGTAATGGGGTGGTGATGGAGCAGTGCATAACGCACATGCCTTTGGTGTGAGACACCCAGGTTGAGTCTACGTCAGTTGCCTGTGGTAGTGACCGACTATCTAGGAAATACACACTGCCAGGGAAATGCACATTTAATAATGCTGGCAAGGACACCAGCTACTAAAAAGTTCATCTCTCATCTCTGTTATCAAGCAAACATCGATGACAGATGCTGTATAGATAGCTGTATAAGTAGCTTACTAACTTTGCAGGTACGCTAAAGGTGGCTAATTTACATTATTCTTACAAATCATGCAAAGACAAGCCTGCTTTCATGAAAATTTGGCTTAAAGTCATGGAAATTCATTGATCAAAATGTGTATGAGTGAAATATACGACCACAAGTATTACGTTCTACAATCTGTATTTATTTAAAAAAACTTTTCAAAACTTCACAGTGATTTATTAGATTGAACAGGAGGCTTCTACACAACCCGCCACACACAACGCCACAGCGCGTACTGCAGAGCTCTCATGCACAAATAAGTTGATTTCTGGCCTCGCGTTTGGCTGTGAGAAAAACGCACACTGAGGCTGGATATTTTACAGCTGAATAATAATGTTTATTAACAATAAAGGCAGTTGCGGTAAATTACACATATTAACCGTAAATGTAGCTAAATAAAATACAAACCAAGTTTCAAATTAAAAATGTGTATATTTTTGTAAAATATGTATTTACTGATATTTATTTTTACATCTATCAACATTGACACTGATACTGATATATCTGTAATAAGGTTATATCATCGGGGCTGAAACACATTCATACTTCACGCCAGTCAATCTAAATTCCTTACACTGTTGACTGCTATTTTAAGAGCTTTCCTCTTACTGCTGAGATTAAAATCAACATGAACAGAACATAGTGTGTGTGTTAGATGGTGGTGTGTATGAAATCTGGCGAGCTCCAACAGGTATGTGCGGGAGTGCTTGCATGTGTGCACCTGACTCTGTGTATTCGTGTGTGTGTGTGTGTGTGTTTGCATTTGTATTCCAAGAGGAGAGAGTCGTACCTGACAGGGCAGAATCCTCACAGCCCATAAGTCAGCACTACTGTGACATTGACCTGTCAGCACACAGACGATGAGGAGGAGGAGGGATGAGGGGGGCTGATGGGAAGGCAAGGGTGGGGGCAGAGGGAAGCGAGGAGGGGACGCGGGTTGGCGGGGTGAGGGAGTTTAAGAGGGAAGAAAGGGGATGGGGAAAGGGCGGGCGTACGGGGTGAGCAAAGGAGGTGGGTTAGCAGCAGATCGAGGTGAGTATGTTGATGGTGTAGGTGGATATTTGCGTGTGTTTTGATAGCGTTGGTGGCGGGTGGGGTTCCTCGTTTGTGTCAGGCAGGAATCTGACGGGCAATGAATCCCATTTGGATCCACTGGCTCCCAGCCCGAGGAGGAAGGGCCCCCCACACGCAAATCCAGCCTTATCGATAGAAGCCTGTCTCTTGAAACACACACACTCTTGAATCACAAACAGTCTTATCACTGCATCTGTCACTACACAAGCTGTGACACACGCTTTGGAGGGTTTTGATACTGTGTTTAAAACAGCAACCTAAAGAAAAACATGAACCATCTAAACCAGAACCAGCGAATGTTAGTGTGGGTGGTTCTCGCCACTGCCATCCAGTGTTGTCTTTGATAAATATGTGAGAGCTGGTAAACTTAACAGGAACGTGAAAACAAATGGGAAAGCAGCACTGTGCTTCTAGAAAGTTATGTAAAGTGTATTAAGTAAATTGACTTTTATCAATGACCAACAGGACGTTTCACATTACTTTGCCTCCAGCACAGCTTATGGTGGTCATAAATTAATTTTCACAATCACGATCAATGTGTAAACTGAGTGCCAATAGAAATGTAGCTGTGGAGATGTGCTAAGATGGGGGGAGAGCATGATTAGGGTTAAATTATGTAATGTAAAGCTGCACCAATCCATATTTTTGTATTGACATTGGATCAAATGACTTTGTGTAATGAGAAAGGGAGCCCACAAGGAATTATCACCAACTCTACGCCTCCGTATGGTTCAGTCCCGACACCCATCAAACCCGTTTTCCTGTAGCTGTTTTTTACCAAATCAATGCTGATAAACGCACTGCAGACAGTTAGTGTTGACCCCAATTAGTCAAAGATTTAATGCTTCGATGGGCGGAGCCTGATTCAAATGTCAGTCTCACAGCCGAACCTCGTAGCGGCGTTATGAAAGTAGGGTCATACCATTTTGGCGATATGGGAGACCTCAACGTCTCATTTTACATAGAACTTTTTCTCCCAATAAGTTAATATACAGCCTATTATAATATAAATTTCAACATACAGTGCTGTAAATAAAAATATGAAAAGAAAGAAGCTTTTGATAAATGTTTTCAAAGAGCGTGGATAAATCCAAAAGTTTAACCCTACCCCTTAAGGTAGGGGCGTCAGTGCGGTTCAGAGGTTGCGTGTGTGTTGGCAGACGAGGAAGAGAGACCATCAGCTGTGCCGGTGTTGTGCCGAGTTTTCCGCACCTCGCGGGACATTCGGATCATTTATCACCATTAATGATCCACACAAAGAATATAATATCATTTTTAAACAGAATAGACCCGCAAGGAACGTGCATGCAGTTGTCGCCCGCATAGCATGCACGCAAAACTCTGCACAAGACCGGTGAATGGCAGACGAGCAGAGAGAACATGGTGAACAATAAGCCTCAGATTAGCTGTAAATGTACAATATAAGTTAAGAGTGAGCAATAAACAGAGACCGTAGCTCTGCAGCTTCTCAAGATTAAAGCGGAGCTACCGTGTGTTACCCCACCGCCACACAAAAGCATGATTCGACTATCAGTCGACTCTAGGCAAGACTTGACAATTCTGATTCGACTATGTAAATCCTTAGTCGAGGAAAGCCCTACAGACAATGTTAGTGACTTGCTGGTGAACAAGTAGCTAAAGAGATTCTCAGGAGTTGGCGTAGATCTAAAATGGGAGTAAATATTGGACATACATTCACCAGGTGGACAGAAGAATGACTCCAAATTAATGATAATTTTGCTCCGTGAATGTCTGATGCAAACATGTTAGCCATACCAATTTAAAGGTGCAGTGGTTCGTTTTCTTGTTTACATTTAGTAGCTTTCATCACAAATATTCTGAAAACATTCCTTGTGAAACGTTTGCAAACTTTTTGTGTTTTATTTCTTGCACATTTTGAAACCTACATTGTTGATATCTATTCTTACTAACTAACCAGTCTTCTTCTACATTGTCTTTTTGGTGCATTGCTGCTTATCTCTGTGCATTACCGCCACCTCGATCAGTGGAACAGTGTGAAACTGTTGGTGGGATCATGTATTGCGTCACCAGCGTATGCCCATTGTGCACTCCATAGGTCTAACAGATGTCATAAATTCCACAGGGTACCTTTAATAAGCTGATAGTAAGCACAGGTTTGTGTTAATCAGGTTGTTGGGAAGCTTTCCAAACTCTGTTCAGTAACATTAAGCGCTGTGGCAGAATACAGGCAAGAGTCACTGAACCAAAAATGTCTTGTGATGACTTGGCTGATGTAGTTTGAAAACCCCTGATCTACTTCTTGGAATGTAAATGTACAGAGCACCGGCCTTAGTTGGCTGTTAGTAGTTTGACTGTGACGACCTGTCAGGTGTGAACTCTCACTGGTTTCCCTCATGCAGGACTACGTCAGTTAATGCAGCAGTGCGTACTGTAATTCCCCAAAACACCGCAAAAAGCCCTGATCGCAGACAAATGAACCACAGAGCCCGGTTGCCCCCAAACACCTGATAATGCTGTTTCTTCGTTCACATCATTGGCTTTAAAAATGTGACTTGCTGCTGGTGCCTGAGTCGTAGCACCATCTGCTTCTGTTGAGCTGTTGAAATAATGATTATTCATTCAAGACAGAGCTCAGACTGGAAAATGTGGGTATTGATCAACAATCAAACCGACCTTCTGTGGAGATATTATAGTCATTAAGTGGGTTGCGAGACACTTAAATATCACCATTCCAATTTGTCTTCATCGTTTACAATGAAGCGCTGCGATCTTTCTGGTCTTCTGTGCCATCAGCCTGTCAGAATCCACGTACTGTTTAATCACCAATCAGCAACTTGTTATAATTTAATGTATTTTGGTGTCACACCATATTTGCATATCTTTAAAAAAAGAGAGAGACTGTGGCATTGCTGGATGCAAAAAGTGTGTTTTTAGGTACACCAGGGAGCGCCAAAGTCAAAAATGTTCTAATTCTACTTGGCCTGGCTTATACAGTGGCTTCCAAGTGAATTCTGAGTTAATTTGAAGATTTTACCAATTAAAATGTTTTGATTATCAAATATTTGGTGGCTCTGAAAAGTTGAGGGCACACTCTTCATTTTTTTTAATATTTTAAAATATTTATTGGTATTTTATGTCTTTACTGGAGAGTAAACAGAAAAGAGAGACATATAAGGGGAGAAAAGGTGAGGTAAGGACATGCAAGGTCCCCGGCCTGACTCAGATGTCATGGACGTTGCGATTACAAAGTCAGCACCCGAAATTCCTAAGCCACCTGTATCCACCAGTTAACAGTGGATACCAACGGTGACCCAGACTCAAATTATCAAAAGCTTTCAAAACATCTCGCCACCATAAACCCTTGTGTTGTTCATTGTGTTCCAAACCAGCCAGTATGATAAATACACTGTTTTCAATGAGTGTATTTAGCTTTGCGTTACTCCACATGTGGATCGACACCAGAGAAGTCGATTGAAAATGAAAAATATTATTACTACAGTGGAAAACCACTTACATGGATCAAAAAGCTTGCACTGTTTAAATGCAGACTCTGTTTAACAATAACAATAATCTGCATTTTGGGGCTCTTCATACATGACTATGTTAAATGTAGAAATACACTGCAAGCTGTGGCTCAGTAGCCTAGAGCTGACGTGACTGTATTTGTTAACAGCGCAATACTGTTTGAGGCTATAGCCTAATTACTGTACTGTATTACTGTATTAGTATATTTGAATTATACACAGTATAGTAATTTATTTGTACAGTAAGCTGTCTGTTTCAATCTTTATATTCATGTAATAAATATACAAATGTCATTTAGATGGTCCTCATGAGAAATGAAGAAAAACAGTTTGTTATAATAATCATCCGCCCTTAGTGATCGATTTTACCCGTACAGACGTGATCCCTGTAAAATGTTTTCACTGTAATAGCTTTTGATTTGGCATCCATGCTGCGTTTGTGTCCTGTGGGAATAACGCCTTCCTGGCACTTGCTGCAACAATTTCCTGGTTATTAACGTCAGAATTCAGGAAGTTTTAGAAATCTGGATTCTTTTCCAAACCACAAGTTCCCAAGTCAGGCATTTACCAGCAGAAAGCTGAACTTGAACTCTTCAGACTTTCTCACGTGATTGGGATTTAGTGTGACATTGTGTCAACTTGTGACTTGAGAGTTTATGAACAGTGTTATTCCTCCATGACTTGACCATGACCAAGACCCGACTCTGTGCTTGGCTGATGAGTCCTTGAGGATTTGGCACCGGATGTTTTGGTGACTCAGGTTTGCGAGTCATGCTGCGGTGGTACCATGGGACCAGACATGCCCTCATCCTCAAAATGACTTGGTCTCCGTTTGATTCCCGCCCAATAGTAACTGAGCCGTTATTTCCCACCCAGTCGAGGTTTAACTGGCCTGAAACTGTCTGACCAATAAACTGCCATAATCCAGACTGGATTAAGATAAAACGACCTGTAATGCTTCTACTTCCTGCACGAGGTCATGTTGCTCTAAATACAGGATTTGGTTTCTGTTTCCTCATTCGTGTGTGTGTTTCTCATGTCTCATCTCTTCTCATCCTCCCTCAGATGGACGAGGCCGTAGATCGCTGTCATATTCGCCAACCTGGTTCTCACAGTAACTGGAGGATGCGGCCCCTGACCAGAGTTGCGCTGAGCGTGCTCAGTGCCAGCTTCCTCTTACTCCTCTACAAAGCTGCCAGTGGCAAGGTTTACTTGCAGATGTTCAGGAGTGTCTGCTAAAGACCTGAATGGTTGTGTTCAGTTAGTTAATGAGCTTGTAATACTTTGTTTTTGATCACTGTAGGTGATATATTGGATTATGGAAGGACTGACATGTTTGTAGGAACAGTGTTAGACAAGACAGAATTTTTGTTGCTGTAACACTTTTGTTTTTTTCTACTTCAGTCTGACTTGTCTTTGAGTTTAGTTTTATTTTAACTTTATGTTTTAAGGGTTTAAGTGAAAATTAAAGTTTCTTATGAGGAACAATTTCTTGCATAGTCAAATTAAGTTTTTAAGTTAATAATATTTTAATACTTTTCAGGCCTTGATGTTATGGATGTCATGGATTACTTTAATATTTTGGGAAATATGCTTATATCCACTCAACCAGAGTGAGAAGAAAAAGATCGTCATCATCCTCATGTTTGTGCATTGAGTATGACGCACGAGCTGGTAGGCGGTTAGTCTAGACTGGAAGCAGCTAGCCAGCCTCTCTATGTAAAGTTGAAATGAGGAAAAAAATTATCTGCTTATCAATAGTGCATCCCGTTTGTCCAATATGTAAATGAAAAGAAATATGAAAAAATACACTTTGTCCTTTATGGGGATATTGGGGGCTGCAGAGGCAGTGACTTCCCAGAGTTTTCTTGTCACAGTGAGTTTGCCAAACAACCAGCAGTCGTTATATTTCAGTTGAGGTATGTATTAATCAAACTAGATACAACTTGTCAGTTGGTGAGCTGTAGAGATGTTAATTAGTAGGTGCTTTAACATTGGACAGAGGCAGACTAGCTGTTTGCCCCTGCTTCTAGTCTTTATGCTAAGCTAGGCTACCTGTTTCCAGTTATATACTTAACCCACAGCATGAGAGGGAGATCAATCTTCTCATCTAACTCTCAGAAAGAAATCCAATAGGCCTATTTCCAAAATATATTGAACTTTGCCAAACCACTTATCATTTTAGCCACCACAACCCAAGGTGTTCAAAACCCAGAAACATAAATTGTTAATCTTGATTTTTTGAAGTTATTTAAGTGAGTTTAGCTCAGTTAATACTTCATTTAGCATCTTTCACAAATTTCATTCCAGGTAAATTGACCTGACTGGTGATGCTGATATTGTACGAAATTGCCTCTTTTTCTCTTCATAAAACGTGTAGTAAAAGGCAGTGACCAGCATTATTGTCATTTTGTATAGCAGCGAACGAATTACTCTTAATTAAATTGGATTTATATTACACACTTGCTTCAACTACTGCTGCTGCAGCAACAACAAAGTGGGCTGAGAAGAGCAGAGAGAGCTCTCTAAATCTCCTTGTTGTTTTATGGTTTTCTTCCACGGGGATCATGGGAAAAATCCAATTTGCCCATTAATCTCATCTGGTCAGGGTCTCCGGACCTCCAGATACACCCGGGCCAGATCAAAGATGGAGGAAATGCCGTATGACAGTGGTACAGATTTCCCCAAGAGACTTCAAAAGGCTGTGATAGATAATCCAATGAAATGGACACATTACCTTTAGGTGCTGGTTTGGGAGAATCAGTGCCTACATTTTTTTAACCCACCATTCCTGAGTTATTAGTTGGACTGAGAGATGGTTTGTATAAGGTTGTAAAATAACAATGCGTCATGCTTTGGGGATCAGAAATATTTGGCAACTGTGCGTCAGTGGCGTAGAATATGGCTTAATGAACGTGAAAGTTACCGAATAAAGGCAAATGCATTCAAACTGTAGGGAGCATACAGGTCATTCTGTGATGTGGTTCATAGTTTGTCCTTATTTATCATATTGCTAAATAAAACGGGAGTTTCTGCGTCCGTTTAACAATGTTTTGCCCTAAAGATACGGTACCTGTGACTCTAAAGTTACTATCTTCTGCCCACGGCCTAATCTGTATGCAAAAGCCACCTTTCGGGACTTCCGGGGCTCCGTACAGTAGGCTACACTACAAAAAACTCGGTCCATCTTTATAATCTGCTCCATTGTGTCCGCTGAAATTGAATGTAAACGGGTTTGTGCGTTTTTCCGGTGGCTGACAATGGCTGCGTGTGCGGGATGAGTCTTCCCCCGCACCCCCACCACCCCACAACGGGCTCCCTCCCTGAACGCGTCGGTGCAGTTTGACTGAAGAGCCCATCAGCTTGGACCACATCTCAGAGCTCCGCAGCTCCGGTCTGGACGCGATCCAAGCCTGTCTGGTGTCAAACCAGCCTGAACAGATACTCTCAGACATCTCATTTCTTCACCTCATTCCTGAGACGGGAACTCTGCCCACCCCTTGTGTAAAGCAATTTAAACCTGATAGCTCATCATCTCCACTGAAAATATTTGCCGGACTATTAAGACGGTCGCTCTTCACTTTTTCCTCACAAGCACTTTGCCACCGCGCAGAACCCGCGCCAGCCATGGCTTTTCCGCGCGCACCTCCGTCCTCCCACTGTCCTGTGATGATATAGCCTATTTTTAATCCAAGCTCGATTTGGAGATTCGACAAGTTCTGACTAATGTAATGTTTCATATTTTTCTTTCATCCGTGGAAATGCTCCGTCCAGATCCATAAA
This sequence comes from Lepomis macrochirus, assembly GCA_024633595.2. Taxonomy (NCBI): domain Eukaryota; kingdom Metazoa; phylum Chordata; class Actinopteri; order Centrarchiformes; family Centrarchidae; genus Lepomis; species Lepomis macrochirus. Next base: position 6,503,756 of record JALXJV020000008.1, read on the forward strand.
GGACCGACGTTTGGTTAATATGAACTTATTGCCAAGTGGAATATGTTTTTATTTATCTGTAGCAATCTGCTGGCTGACGGCCGAGATCGATGCATCCTGGTGGTAAGTACTGTGCGTTGTTTTTTTAACTTAATTTAAATACAATTGCAAAAGCCCATTGCATTATGCATTAAAATTATGTAACGACATGTGGAAAGTTAAAGTTGCTAAATTAATCTTGAAAATAGTTTGTGGTTTGTGTGGAATTTCCATCCTCCGATTGATTATTGTTAAATATGTATAAATGTCTGAATTACCTTTAAACTGTTTCATAACTACCTTTTGTTAATTAGACATTTCCCAGAGATTGAGTGACTAGCCCCTTCCTGGTTTTTATAACTGCATTTTTTTTTTAAACTGAAGTTAAAGACTTGAATATTTGGACAGATACCTCTCCAGTATAAAGTCATTTGATATAATTTAATTTATCTTTATTTGCTGTCTTTCTCTTGAATCTTTTAATGAATATTTGCAAAGGCTCTGTTTCCAAATTCCAAACTTCAGACTGCCTGTGATACTGAGATGCTGTTTGAACAGATATTTTTCCTCAGTTCCCTTTTCTTGCTGCTCTGGCCTTTCTTTAATGGGTGAAGAAAATCCCCGCAGCATGCAAGTGTTTAAATTCCCTGCCAGTCAGTCATCACCTTGTTCCGCAGGTACATGGGAGTGTGGACTTGTTTGGAGTGATTTCAACACAAGTTTCCAAAGAAGACACCTTTTGACTTGTTATTTCATTATATTTTTCTCACCTTTTCTATTTTTGCAGTAGTTAAGTGTCCAACTACTCTACAAAGCTTCATTGTCTCGTGCATTGCAGCTACCTGGACGTGCAGCATACATTGGGTTTTGTTAGGTTCAGTCTCCCTTCCTGGATTTAATGATTGAAAAAGTTTCCCCTGATGTTCACAAGTTTTTGGCTTCCTATCTCTCTGCTCCTCCGCTCTGCAGGTACATGGGCACCCTGGGCTCCCAGGTGATGTGCGACAACATCCCTGGTCTCATGAACAAGCAGCGCCAGCTATGCCGCCAGCACCCCAAAGTGATGCAGGCCATCGGGGCCGGGATGAAGGACTGGATCTCAGAGTGCCAGCACCAATTCCGCAACCACCGCTGGAACTGCAACACCACAGCCAGGGATCACAACCTGTTCGGACGCCTGCTGCTACGAAGTGAGTAGAGGGGAGCACTGGGAGAAGACACTTATCTCCTCCTTATTTTAAACTAATGGAGGTTTTAAAAATCATTGTCCAGGAAAATGTAGGACAGCAGACAGGGAATAGCGTTAATATAGAGGATCTGAAATTGACCCTTCATGTCCAACAAGCATCCTGCCTGCTAAAGTGTCCTTGAGCAATTCACTGAGCCTCTCTCAGCTCCAAGGCTGCTTTTCTGTTGTGGACCACTCATCCCTGTGTAGGTCAAGCAAGAGACACATTACACTAGGTAAATACAGGATCACACGATTCAGGGCAAATATCCCCTGTAAGCTGTTGAAGTTTAGTCTTACCAAAATAATGTCCATCTTAAATACCTCCTTAAGTTTGTCTCCATGAATTATGTCTGTAGACATCAGATGAAAGTTACCTTAAATTAAAGCATTTAAATGATCCGTTTGTCTGTAATCGTCATAAAACTCTCATGCTGTGGTTGACAGGTGTCATCTCTAAATGAATAATACGTTCAATCTCATCAAATATGAACATGTAGTTGAATATTTAAGTATTTTGTTGCAGGAAAAACACTAACAGTCATTTGATTCAATGCCATGAGCACAACTAATTTTGAATACTTCAGTAAGTATCATCAGCATTTTGGTGCTTAGGTAATATGATAATTACAGATTTATTAAGCTTATCCCTAATGCTCACCCCTGGGGTAAATGAGATAAGATGCAGGGATGGGGTACATATTATTTATGATATGGTGACTTCAGGGGCTGTCAGGTACCATAAACGCAGCACAGCTAAGAATAGAAAGTTAGATTGCCTGTAACAGTATACAGTATGCTGAGTTGTGTTTCAGGTTATTGTGTGCTGTTGGCACCTTTTGGAATTGAATCCCTGCATGATCGCGTGTGTTCCAGCACACTGATCTGTTTGCAGTAACAAACACATTTGACTGTGAGCCTTAATGTTTAATGCTGACAAATCTGAACAATTGGTTTTTGTTTTTTTTCAAGTGCTGGCTAGGTTTACCGTGACACCGAGGCTTTCTGGAAAACAGATAGTTCCTTCGCAGATTTCATTTTTTCCCCCACAGAGGTTGGATCACATTCCACATCTCATCTCACTTTACAATTGCACATTTGTCACATCGCTGCAGCTCACTGGTTTCTTTGTAAGTGTGTTCTTGTGTTTGTTGGAGCATTTTTGCATAAATACCATAATAACGTTTGCTAGTTCCAGCTTCTTGGATATAAGGGTCTTCAATTTTTATTGAGTTTTTACTGCTGGTCAGACAAAACACACCATCCAAAGATGTCACCTTGCACTTTGGGAAACTGTCATGGTCATTATACACATTTATTTCTTGAAATTGTATAAATAAGACCATTAATTGATTTGAATAAAATAAAACAGTTGCAGGTTTATACAAATTTCCATATCAGTGGTATCAGTTACTAATCAGTTTGATTATAATTATGTTTATGTTGGATCCACTTCAGCTACTGTCTCAGTTAGCTAACTACTCTCCACTCAGCCTGTTAAAATGAGAAATGGTAGAAAATCTGGCTTTTCCCAAACAAAAGTAATCCCACCACTTTGAACGTAGGTAAGCAGCCTGTCGTGACAGATGTGAGCTCTCAACAGAAGTATCCTAACAAATTAGACGTGTCACTGTGCGTCTCAGCAGCTAAAACCAGTCTGTATCTCCTGCGAGGATGTGTTATAACAAGTCATAATCTTTTTTTTTTTTTTATTGCCACTGGAGGACCATCAGGACCCAGCGGCCTGATGTTCTTCTCCCATGCCCTGAGATTTAACCTGCGAGGCGGATCCTTCGACTTAGTCCGTTTCATGTTGGGGCCTCTAATCAGCCGTGTGGTATTTGGACCTCCCAGCCGGGCCCCGGCCGTGTCACAGAGCATTATCACGGCACACCGAGGCCCCGTCAGAAGCCTCCTTATTGTCAATGTCAGCAGGCTAATTTCAAACAATTACACAGGAGTTTTCCCTCTCTGGTGTCTCGTTCTCTCAGCGTCCTCCTCATTAACCTCATTAGGCACGCTCAACTTAGCTGCTGGACTGGGAAACACACACCACCGATATCATTGTCATCATCATCCTTTTTTTATTTAGCAAAAAAATTAAACTATTTTATTGTTTGATTAAAGAATTAGTCAAATAAAGATTAAGCGTCAGAGACACTCCATGTCTCTTGTTTCTTGACAGTGTTTTTGGTGCAGTGGACACACTTTGGTAGGCACTGAAAAAAACTAAGTGCAATACCCAGTCCTAGTGCCTGAAGAAAATTTAAATTGAAAGACTTGATTAATCTTTCAAAGTAATTAATCAAATTAAAATACCAAATTGTTGTAGCTTCAAGCTCTTCTAAAGGAAAGATTAAGAATTATTAGGAACTGAATCTGTCTGACATGATACTTGAAGACATGCAAGCTTACAGTTGTTTTTCTGGTCCTAAATATGTCCGCAACGAGCTCCACCATTTATTTAATGAGGGCAGCCCGGATGTAGTCAGACAGACGAAGAGACTTAAGGCTGCTTGCAAAGCTTCTTTCTGTGATTCTAATAACTAAAAGAATATGAGCCTTATAGCAACACCTCTCTTCTCTCATCTGGATTATGATGACTGGACAGTAAGATGACAGTTTAGAGAGATATGGTTGATTTACATTTTGAATAAACCTTTAGTATTTTTTCTGACATTTTATAGATAAATCGATTTATAAATTAGGGCTGGACAATAAAACAATAATTATCCATATAAAATGTTTTCAATAACAATATAACAAATGTTCAATAATTGTTTAAATCAAACACAAATTAGGACTTAAGATTTTATTAAGATGTTTATTTTGAGGAAAAAGATTTAACTTAATTTTACTCATGCACATTTGTTGACAAAGATTTTGTCATAATTGTTTTGAATGTTCTACAGATTTGTGAAGTGATCCACTGTTTGGTCTCAAGTGAAGAGTTTAAACCACAATTAACCATTACGTCTCTTCAACTTTCACTCAGGGGCAAAAATCAGCCTTTAAAACTCAAAAGAAATAACAATTTGATACTTGATACCGTGATAATTATCGATATCGAAAGATGTGAAACTTTTTATCGTGATAACATTTTTGGCCGTATCTTCCAGCCTCATTATAAATTAAACTTGCAGTGCAGAACATTTGTCTCCCCTTTTGGCAGTGAGAGTAATTACATAAACACTGCATGCTCATGACGTTTATACCTACAGGTGAGCTTGTCCCAGGCTCATGTTCAGAAAAAGTTACAAATATACCGAAAAATATCTACAGTTCCAAGACAATAATCTATCTCACGTTTTACAAATACCAACCTGTCCAAGAGGAGTAAGGCAACATCCATGTCAGCCCTCAGTCCTTCTCTTCTGTCAATGCTCTCAAACGAGGAAAAGCTTTACCAATGCTTGTCCATGTTTGTCCTCGCCGTCCATCCCTTTCTTTTTCTGACTGTAACCCTTCCTCTGAACAGAGTTTCTTTTTTTAAATCTGGACTTGAATGTAACAGATGTTTGTTTATATATAAAAAAGATTTAGCAGTTCATTGCTAATGAATATCCATAATCATTACATGTAGAATGTGTTTTAAAAATAACTCGGTGTTATAACCTTGCAGCAGAGGTTAGAGACCGACACACACACACGCACCCTTTCCCAGCCTCAGCCTTTGATCTCTCTCCGATCTCCCATCAGTTACATGTGGATGGAGATAAGGGGTTTCTGTCAGGGCATTGCTGGTAAGCGTAAGCTGTTGATCCATCTTGGAGGTAGATGAAGAGTTTTTTATTTCATGCCTCGCATGAAATAAAAGCTTCTAGCAGACAGCAACAAACACGGGTCATACAGGTAGCAGCGTTTGCCAAACATTTGAACATCAGTTGAGTTTACTGATGTAGAGAAGTGTACCAGTAAATGTGCTGATTGTGTTGTTTTTTTTTAAATCTTGATCTTGTGGTTTTCAGGATTCTCTGAGTGTGTTGTGTATTTTTTAATCCACACAGCACAGCTCTTTGTAGGTCGGCCAGACTGAAATACCTAAACAACTATTGGATGGATTGCGTTTGAATTTGCTGTAGATATTCATGATGCTCATAGGATGAGTCCTACTGTCTTTGGTGATCTCCCAACTTTGGGGTCACCATGAGGTTGACATTTGTGGTTTTGAGTGAAATTTCTTGTAAACTATTAAATGGCTCACCAAAAATGTGGCACACACATTCGTGTCCCTCTCAGTCTCAGTCATCTCTTCGTCTAGCGCCATCATCAGGTCACCATCTCAATTTATACAATACTTTGGTTTATAGCTAAATACCCACAAAACTAATGACATTCTCATTCGCCTTGTTCCTATTGTGTTTAGTGCCAGTTAGCGAATGTTAGAAAACTGGCACATTAAACTCAGACGCCGAACATGGTAAACAGTATACCTGTATTTTATTATCTTGTTATTTTATTCTGATTAATTGATTTTATATGTACAGCACTTTGGTCAGCAGAAGTTGTTTTAAATGTGCTTTATAAATAAATTTGACTTTGACTATACCTGCTTAGCATCAGCATTTTCAAATCACCATTGTGATCATGTTAGCAATTAGTTCAAACCGCATTAGTGTGTAACTGTTGTCTCACAGAGCAGCTAGCATCGCTGTAGACTCTGCTTATAACTCTGGTTTAGCTGATTTCACGGCTTCACCTCTTAGTGTTTGCTGCTCTAGTCTAATGGACTTGTAGTCATTACATTTTGATGGGTTTGAGTGACTTCTGTGATCCCCAAAAACCATCTACACACATTTGACATACACATCTGAGACAAATTGTCTTAATTTGAATCAAGGCTGTTTTTAGATTCCTAAGAAGGGACTATTTGGGATTGCAAAGCTTGTAGCTGATCGTAACGGCGTTTCTTTTGAAGTGAATCTTGTTTAATCAAAGAAAATGTTGGGCACATCCGGGGCTCCTGGAGTGAGTTGTACACTTCAGATTTGGAAATAGGGAAACACCAATCCGTCTTTTTCAGCCCCCATGCCAATACCTTGTCTTTGGGTATCTGTCGATGCCGAATACAAGTCAGTACCAGCGTACAATTAATAATCTGTATTCCTTACTGTGAGGAAGAGACTAGGAATCATTATTTTATGTGTAAGGAAACATCAGGCTTGACTGAACTATTGAGCTACTAAAACAAAATGCTGTGTTAGCTGTCCTAGCAAAATGTTTGGGTCTACTGCTGCACTGCTGAAGCTTTGTGTAGTATGTGTGTGTAATTGTATTGAATAGATTGCCCCATACATTGGCTCCCTCGTCCCCAATACGCGATCCAGCTATTTGTGGGCTAAAATCGGTGTCTGATCGGTACATCCCTACTTTAAAAGCAACATGTTCATCTGTTGTCATTTTAATGGTCAGCATTCAGAGACCTGACAAGCTGACCTGGACTTGCCCTGTAGGACTAAAGAACACATGTGGTATATGGTGTAATTTAATAGTTGAAGTTGGTGTATTTATATTGTGTAATATATTGCATATTTTGATTATTCTTAAATCATTGAGCTTAATGTGTTTCAAATAAATTGGATTCTTCTGTGCATGACATGAAATCGTAGCAAAGACCTGCCTTTGTTAGAGGTGTTTGCTTCCTTGTTTACAATATTTCACCCTCTCCTCCAAGGCAGCCGCGAGGTGGCCTTTATGTACGCCATCTCCTCAGCCGGTGTGGTTTACACGTTGGCACGAGCCTGCAGCCAAGGCGAGCTGGATTCCTGCTCCTGCGATCCCACTAAGAAAGGCTCGTCACGGGATGCCAAAGGCTCTTTTAACTGGGGCGGCTGCAGTGACCACGTGGACCACGCCATGCGCTTCAGCCAGGCCTTTGTGGACGCCAAGGAGAGGAAGGAGAGGGACGCCCGGGCGCTCATGAACTTGCACAACAACCGAGCCGGCAGGAAGGTAAGGAGGCCCCGATCATCTAAACACCTGTAAGAATGACTTAAAGGGTTCAATTGACCAAATGTTTATTCTAAATGACAGGTTTTGGTTTTAGATTAGAGGAAGCAGCTCAGCTAATGCAGAACTATAAAAAGAGTGCAAATAAAAAATGAATCGTTATTACAGAATGAGAAAACTTTGAAATGTATTACTTCCTCCCCGAACAAAACTTATCCTCTTAACCAGGCGGTGACGGTGCCTATAAGTGCTGTGGCAAATTACTTCCTGTTCTCTCCCTCTCTCCTCGCCAGGCGGTGAAGCGCTTCATGACTCTGGAGTGCAAATGTCACGGCGTCAGCGGCTCGTGCAGCGTTCGGACCTGCTGGCTGGCCATGGCCGACTTCAGACGCACTGGCGACCACCTTCGCAAGAGGTATAACGGCGCCGTGCAGGTGGCCGTTAACCAGTATGGCACTGGGTTCACTGCAGCGCACGCACACTTCAAGCGACCCAGCAAGAATGACCTGGTGTACTTCGAGGACTCGCCAGACTACTGCATACGGGACCACGAGTCAGGTAAACACACTCCAAATTTAAAAAGTAGCACAGGATCTGATGAAGAAGTTGGTTTGCTGACTAAATGTATCAGATTACACTTGTACTTAAGATACACTCGACTTTTCAGTAAGCTTTGATTTGGTGATTTGCAGGACCTGGTTATTCTACGCAGGTATATGTAACTAAGACATGACAAAAAAAGACATGTAGCTCAGTTTTAACTTTCGACATCTAGATGGTTTTTGTTCTCTTGGTTAAAGGTCTGAGTTTTGTTCCACCTGAGTTGAAGTGGCGTTATTCTAATCTTGCTAAATGAACCAAACTTAAAAGAAGTAAATGTTCCAGAGTTCAACTGAACCAGTTCAACAAACATGGTTGGTTGTTGTGAACTGGTCCTTTAAAGGAAAGTAGTAGTGTGAACAAAACAAATGTATCATGAGGGTTGTGAAATGCTTGATCACAAATGTTTGGTTTAGTCACACAAACAAAACATCCAGCTGGCTAAATCGTCTCACACCTGCACAGCGTCTACTCTCGCTTTCAGTAACACGTTACTCCCCGGTTCAAGAACACAGACTCTGAAGTAGGGCTGAACAATATTGGAAAATAATCTAATTGCGATTTTTTTTTAACCAATATTGTGATTGCGATTTAAGAAGATTTTAGAAATTCTCCCAACAACAACACAAGAGTTCCTCCGCTGCAGCCTGCGATGCTGGTGAGCGGCGCGCTGGCTGTAACCAAACTGTAACTCAGGACAGACCGGGCCTCTTTCAAACTTGTGCGTTTAGTTTGAAACGCCGTTTCACTGATGTTTCCTGAGCTGACTGCTGGCTGTGTCTGTGACGCAGACCACAATACGCTTACCTTACTGCACGCGTCTTTCTACATTTTTCATGTCCGTCAAAGCGGTGGATGGCCCGACGATTTCACCCACCACCATGTAACCCACGGATAGCGGGTGCTACTAAAGTTTCTCTAGTGTCAGCTTCTGTCAGGCTTAAGGCCATTGTACAAAAACAAGTCAAGGTACAATGTAATGTGCAAAGTTGATGCTTCGTCTGCAGACTGCTTTACTCTTGGGTGTCATGTGACCAGAGTGTAATCGCAGCCGTGGCGATTAGATTTTATCAGATTTTAACACATCGTGAAAATATCGCAAATGCAATTAATCGTTCGGCCCTACTCTAAAGTGGCTGCCTATCTCTTGCCTCTCATGAGCCTGACGTTTGCAATTTAGTGTTTACATAGTATTTTACATAGACCAGTACATTTTAGCCATCTATAATTCGCTTGGACTTGAAAACTATTTTGTGCTGCTGTTTAACGAGGGAATCAAATCGAGCATTATCGGTTGTCGCTCGAGGGCGTCAGAAGATGTTGAACCTCGGCCAACTTCCCTACGTCATGCTGCTAAGTGACTTTTTCTTTGAGCAGTTATGGTTGGTGCCAGCATGTTTTTTGAGGTTCACTTCACAATGAAAGGCCTCCTGTCATTACCCCAGTGTGTAAACTGTAACAGCGGAGGCGTCGGGTGCAGCTTGTAATGATGTTCCTGCAACAGTCTGGGGCCGTCTGTCAAAGTAATTGTTGTGTTTGTAGGTAAGTGTCGCTGTGTTTGTGTCAATCAAAATTCCAGCTGCTGTTCGACACCTTGATCCAAGTCATCTGGTTCTTTCTGATGTCAGCTTTCTGTATTTTAAGTGATTAAACTGAGCTTTAAGGGATTCAGCAGATCCACTGTCAGATTGTGAAACTCCTCCTGCCCATAACACACTCATACAGTATCTCATCAGGAGTGAAAATGCATTAAAAATTTCGGACTTGTGGAAAGTAACCCTGAAGTTTCGCTTGTTAGACAGCTTTCATCAGGCCAGTACAATGTCAAAACTGCCCGAGAGAGTTTGCAGAGAGACTGCAGTGTCTAATTGATGCCCAGACATTGGTGTCAAGATAGATAAGCAGTTAAAGAAACGTGTACAGCCTTGGAACAAGACTGTGTGTGTGAGAAGGAAAATGTTGAAAATGAGAAAGAGCACGAGTGTGTGTGTGTGTGTTTTCAGAGGAGGTGGATGCCTGTCAGGCAGCAGATGATCCGTGGCGATCGGGTGTCGGCCAGTTTAAGACCCATTACACACTTCTGTAGGCTGAAACCTTAGAACACCACAGATCATTATAAATCACCAGCACTGGAAACACACACACACACACACGCCTAAGGGCACCATTGGCCAGCAAAGAGAGGCATATTTCGGGGGCAGGTTTAATTACACAACACAATACCACACACACTCGCATAGGAGTTTACAGTGTGCTTTGTGACAAAGTGAGACGCTTGCATTCAGTTTGTGCACTCCACCAGAAGATTAGCCTCACCCACAAATACTAGTTAGATGTTTTTATTATTGTGTTTGCTTGGAAATGCAGTTGAAAGTGCACGTGGATGAGAAAGTCTGCATGTGCGAACCTTATAACGTCACATTTTCCTCTGTGTTTCATTGCAACATTGCAGGTAACCAATCCTGGCTCACCCTGAAACAAAATGGTGTGTTGTGTTGGAGTTGAAGGCAAGACTGCGTTTGACATGTGCTATATAAATAAAGCTTATTTATATGGCACATTTCAAACACAGAGAATTTCTTTACATAGGCAAAGATGAGCATTAGAAACACTTGACGGAATAAGAATAGGATCAATTAAGATAGAATCAAACAATTGATCAAATGGAGTAAAAAGTTGGAAGTGCCCAAAATACAAAAATAAGAAATAAAAAGTCAGGGGAGCAGCAGAGTTTTTCCATTAAAATTTGGAAATGGCTCTGGTGCATTTGAGATCACGAGCTGCATCGCAGCTGAAAGCAGCTTCACTCTGGTTCTGACTCAAGCTTCTACCAGTTGACTGCTTCCTAAAGACCTCAGGGCCCTACTGGGTTTATAGTCTTCTAAAAATCACACATGTATTTTGGCCCGAGATCACTGAGTGATTTATAAAGTAGACTCTATTCTATAAGTAACTGGTAGCCAGTGAAATAGGGGAAATGCGGTGTTGGTGTAGCACTTTGACTTGGCTGTGTGATTGAGCAGCAGATTTTTGCATCGGGGGAATATGTCTTTCTCATGGACACTTAGGAGTTAAGGGAGACGTTGGATGTTGTGTCAAACCTGGGATTTGTCTGTCATGGAACAGTGTCATGTACTCTGTGTGCAGTACAGGTTCTCAGGCACCGTCATGGTCTTTTAGTTTTATGGCCTTTAAAGAAGCATGAAGAATTTGCAGAAGCATGGTTTTTATTTAGGGACAAAGACTGTTTGGTGATAAAAGCTGCGAGAGCATATTCCCAGTCTTTGGGCATGGAGGTTAACTCTTGATCTTTGGTCATGTCACTTTCTGTTCGCGAAAGTTTAGGTACAAACAGGAATCATGAAGAGAGAGGAAAAGGGTTACAACCATAGACTGTATAAAAAAGTGGATTTAGCTTCCATGTGGACTACCATTTTGAAGCCTCGAATTTGGCATTTTGGCCATCGCCATCTTCCTTTTTTGGAACCAGACGTGACCATATTTGGACGAGAGGGTGGAGCTCGCTAGCTTGGTTAGCAAGCTGCATCTGTAATTCATATTTACTGTGATATTAACTGGGATGCTAATCTTTGCTGCTGAAAAAACGGGCTTAAAATAAAATATTCTTAGTGGAAAAATAAACAGCTGACTCTTAATGTGCAGTGGAAACAAGTTGCCTCTATCCTGACTGAATGCTTAGCACGGTAGTGTCTTGTCAATCATAACATAGCCACGCCCTAAATCTTACCCACCTTTTTTAACCATTTTCCTCTAAATCGGACCATCATTTTCAAAATAACCATTATGCTGTATTGAAGACTCGAAACTAGCGGGTGTGTCTGTAAACTTATTAGGAAGTAGTTAGGGCAAGTGAGAAGTAGTGTAGTTTTGCAATTAATTCAAATGGAATCTGACATCTTCTTTTGCAAAGTTGCCCCCAGCTGGCCATTAGATAGAATGCAGGCACTTCTGCACCCTCAGCTGGAATCAAACTGGGGGCACTGCAGTTAATGCACATGGTATCTTAACCACTAGGCTGCCAGGACGCACCATGAAGTTCCACACTTTAGTCAGGTGGTGACGTCGAAACAGGTCAAGTTGCAGAAGGACAATTTCATTTGTAGAATTTTGAGAGAGAGCTGCTCCGGAGAGTTGAAACAGGCAATCAGTCGGTAGCTATTCTGATAGTTGATCAGTCGTTTGAGTCTGTTTTTCAAGTTTGCTGCTTTTCTTTTGTTTTCTTTTTTGGGTGTTGGACAGTTGGACAAATCAAGATGGCACCATTAGCTTTGAAAAAAATTTGATGGGGATGTGTCTCTGTTTTCTGACATTTAATAGAAAAAGAGGAATTAAATTGATAAAATACTCAGATGCAGATTACCTGACAGTGAAAATATTCAGTCAGCTGTTTCCCTAATATTGACAGTCTCACCATGGCCTTATGGGATCCCTTAATCCTACTGAAATCGTTTTCCCTTTAACCTCTTTAAGGCCCCCTTTTGAGAACAAGTATAGGCTTCACAGCAGACGTGAAGGCTTTATATGCTGTGTACATGTAAGCAGGGTGAGGTAACACACACACACACACACACAGTGTTCGCCTTGGGCCTCTCATGAGAACTTCACTCGCTCCCTCTCTAAAGACCAACTCCTCTGGGACACACACAGAGTCATGCATGTAAATTCAAACTCAATCCTGACACGTACTGTACATCGAATCACTCTCTCTTATGGACACTTGCACAAACATGGATTCCCCCTGCATGTCGTTCTTGACACGTTATTCCGTCTTGTTCTATCTACCCTCACGCACACTGAAAAACCTCTCAAAGACATGCAGACTCACCCTCAATCACCCTGGAAACACACAGACTGAAGCCATTCTCACAGATGGACAGACAGAGGCTCAGAGCCCACAGAGATAGAGAGACGGCCCCTCTGTGCCTCTTTAAAGTGTGAAATCAATTTCCCTCGGCCCCGGCGAGGCTCAGGTGCTAAACTCATCTCTCGGCGCCGCCCCCTCATCTTAATTCAATAAGCAGACGCAGGGAGAGCGAGGACTGCGAGGAGGACTCTGGCCGTGATGTCATCCCTATCGGGGCAGCATACCGCGGATGATGGGCGGGCGGGCGCGCAGCCAGAGAGAGGCGGGGCTTCAGGTCATGCCCAGACATATTACCTGGTGAGGGAATGGTGCAGAGCAGAAGCAGAATGTAAACATGAGCAAATTCCAGAACAATGTTCGAGATGGTACTTGAAGCCAGTGCATCATTTTTTCTAAACCTTTTATTTATACAGGAGACACATATGTTCTTCTTCACCAACACTTGTGCTCCCCAGTCAGATAGTAGTCACACCTGCACAGTGCAGCCAGCCACGGTACTCCGCTGGATGAATATCTGCATCACGACTGCATCAAAACTAGAAGAATGCCTACTTTGCTACGCTTCTTTGGGTTATAAAGGGCTTCAGCTATTTTCAGTATCAGCCAGGTCTATCAATAATGTTTTTTGAGTCATCTGCGAAAAGTCAAAATACTGGAAATTACCCATCCAAAGGCGACATGTCTCGTTTTGTCCAAACAAACTTCCAAAACCTGAACATATTCAGTTTACAGTAATATTTAGAAAACAACAAATCCTTTAATTTAAGGAGCTGGAACAACTGAATTTTTATTCAGAAATGGCTGAAATGATTGATCATTTATTAAGATTGTTGTTGACTGACTGCTTAGGGGGTTTTGGATACCGACCATGTAATTGTAATGACCGACTGGGGGCCATGTTGCATTCTCCATCTCCCTCACAACTTATTTTCTGCCAGCTCTCTATTTAATAGAAAAATAATTGTAGATCAAGTAATTGTGCACTAAAATGAACAAGAGGTTGAAATTGGTATTTGACCTGCTGCAGACAGTGTGGAACAAGACAGTGTGCAACCAGGTGTTGTCACTCGTCAAAACAGCTACGCACCGTAATATGCAGAGTTCATTATTACACTTAACAATTTGAGCTGTCGGTAGTTGTGAAGCCTCTAATGAGGAGTCACTTTTTGTTGAGACTGTGTCCGAGAGGCGCTGATTCCCCTTTGTGGGAACTCGACATAACACGGTTTGTTATCTGGAAATCTTGACATGATAACCCAAACTGTCTTGTCACGATCATTGGATGGAAAAAGTGAGGTTCTGATGTGGTAATTATTCAAAATATTATCAGCAGACTTTCTCTTCTGGCTGCGATGTTGTTCGTATTTAATAACAGTCTAAAGCCTTGTCGGGTGACTCGACATCCACATCCAGCCAATGAGAGCAAGCGGCTACTTTTTCACTGCAAAACACTTTTTAACTCACCTCCAGCTCTCTCTGTAGCTCAGACAATCCCTGCTACCTGCATGTGCTAATCCATATCTTTCTTTATAATTGCTATCTTTATAATAACAACAGCAGTTTCGTGTGTAGGTTCACGTCATTTCCCGTTTCACATTCCAGGTGTGTTTTCTTCACAAAACGTGGTTTGGAGCCGTCGGGTGACACAGTTGTCACGCATTGTGAACACCACCACCACGACTTCAAGACTCCCGTCACAATACAGCAAGTTGTGTAGTGTGAACAGCAAGGCGATAAAATTATGTAAAAATTTTATGTAAAAATCTCAAAAAAAAAGTTTTTTGTTAAGTTTAAAACAAAGCTTTTGTTGAGATAATTCTGGTGTGGTCATTAAAATAACCACAGTTATGACCCTTACAGGCTTCCTTAGTTTTATTATAAATCAAGATGTGGCTGTTGCCTCTGTCCAGGTACACACCTGGAAATAAAGACATGGTATGTAGAAGTGTCTTGGTGGAGGTAGAAAGTGTGTGTGTGGGAGGCTGGAGGCGAGAGTCGGGAGAAAGTGAGTGTGTATCAGTGTGGTCAGTCTGAGGAGATAGTGCTCTGTGTGTGTGTGTGGCGATGCCTCCTGTAAAATGAACAGCTGATGAAGAGCGGGAGTGCAGGCTGACGGCTCCTATCATCAATCTCTCATCTCTCCTCCGTCCAACGTTCATCATCTTACTCACCCCCTGACCCCTCCTCACCCCCTCTGTCTCATTTTTATTGTACGGCCAGTATTACACTGGCTCTTGATAACCAGTACAGGTATTCTGACTGGACACATTGCGGCTTATGTACCCGCCAAGTCACATCCTCATTCCACATCGGAGCAATCGTGTGAAAGGGGCACTTATAGGTGGAGTATTCCTTTAAGACTTAGTCAATCCCAAGTAATTTCCCAGGATGCTTCTCACCTATTCAGCCTGCAATGATTGTCAGTGTAGGTGTCAAATGGCTCCAACAGTAAATCTCATTTTGGAAGGGCGCTACTGTAATGTGTTTTTCTTTTTAGTGAATAAATCTAACGTTTGTGCCGTGGTAAATGAAGTTAAATCCTACTGCTGCAGTAAAATGATTTAGCATTTTAAGTTAGTAAGTTCATCTTATATAAAACTCTAGTCAGGGCCTCTATGTGTAGGAATAAACGCTTAAATGTGCATTACTTAAGATTTTTACTGTCATTCTTATGGATAACACTCTTTGTTTTCACTTTGTCTAAATTTTTCACTGAAAGAGCAGATTTTTGCCTCAATCAGTATGAAAAATACCCTCTGATAATCATCACCACGTGTAAACATGTTAATTGATGTAATACATTTTAAAATCAAAACTAAATCTTCCAAATGAGTGTGAGAGGGTAGTTTTGTTTTTTTTTTACTATCATTTGTAAAGTGCTCGGAGGACTGTTGAAGGGATTTTTCTTTTGGCTATGTAAGGCCTGCTCAGGGGTTGGTCACATTTTCTTTGCGGCTTCCCACTTTTCAACTTTCAAACTGCAAATCAAACTTACAGTATAGATGAAGAGGAAAAAATAAGCTTAATTGTTGACACAACCTAATGATTTTAGAGATTTTTAGCAGGTCCTGGGTGTCGAAAGAAGGTTCTGCAACACCCTGAGATTGTGTTTTGGAAGATGTTTTGTGTTGCAAGAAGATGCACAGATTAGAAAATTTTCCAGCAATAGTCAAGAGATAAACAGTGAGAAACTACAAATGTGCAGGCAAATATGCACGTTTTTTTAACAAGCAAAAAAAATATATTTTCATTTTCACCTACTTTTAAACTATAACCCAAAAAAGCACTGTACCAAAGACTAGATGATGTCACAGTTTGGAGAGTGAGTGATTATAGATCAATTTTAAATGCAGGGCAAGTTATTTAAAATAAATCAAGGAACGGATTTACTTTAACGTCCTTAAAACCTCACTGACCTCCTCTTTCTCTTTATCTCTCTGTCCACAGGGTCGATGGGGACGGGAGGGCGGGTCTGTAACCGGACGTCTCGCGGCGTGGACGGCTGTGAGGTGATGTGCTGCGGTCGAGGCTATGACACGTCTCGGGTCAGCCGGACCACCAAGTGTGAGTGCAAGTTCCACTGGTGTTGCGCCGTGCACTGCCGCGACTGCCACCAGCAGGTCGACGTGCACACCTGTAAGGGCCAGACGTGACCTCACCGCCACCCGAACACTACTGACCGCTCATATCAAACCAGCAGTCACCATGTAAAGAAAACAAACTACTGCGTTTGGCCACCAGTGACAATGAAAAGGATATTTTGACTCCATCCTCAGTGCTAAGCTCTTACTTCAGCTGTGTTTCTGCACTTCCCAAAGATCACTGTTAAATCAATCTAATTACACAACTCGGGGCAAAACTCATCACTTCAGTCTGCTGGAAGTCGTTGCCTTTAAAGAGCTTCCAGACTTCAGATGATCAGAGCAGAAAATGAAAAAAAAAAATCAACATATTATAGGTAAAAGGAGAAACAGTAGTGAGCTGTGCATTTATTTTTTAAAATATATCCACTAAACTACTTTCTACAGCAAAACCTAGCTTTCAAAGGCTGACTGGCTTAATCAGTTGTATAAAGTAGTTTTTTATCTTTAGGCTGCTGCTGAACCGACATGCGAAACACTGGTGAAACACATGATGAAATAATCTGGTGTAAACTAGATAAAAACAGCCAAAAATACACTGAAAATATCTTAAAAGATATAATCTACTGTAGAGTTTTCAAATCTTTCAACAGGGAGAGACGGTTACCTTGTTCCCTGTGCAGTCTCTGAGAACTTTCCAACCATTTAATGTCTTTTTCTCCTGTATGTTTTCAGTTTTACGGTTCAATTTGAACTCCTTACCTGTGAAGATAAATTTGTTTTTGTCATGTCAGGGGCTCATTCTCTTCCAACAGTGTGTTACCCAAAACCCCAGGCAATTACTCTCCAAACACTCAGTGTTCAGGCCTGGAAACACCACTGGGATGAAAGAGGTGACAGTTGCTGCTGGTTACTAAGTTACGTTACTGAAGCTTAAACATTTTAAAACTCTTTGCACCTAGACAAATCACAAGGGTGCCACATTTTTCATTCACAACGGCAAATTTTTTACGTTTTGAGGCTTTGTTTAACACTCAGTGGTGATTCAGCGAGTGTGGTTATATACGCAGTAACAGGTTAGTATTCCAGACTTTAGTATTTTTAACATCTTGTTCAAGTAATTTATCTTCCGATTTTAAAACAAAACTGAACATTAAAAGTAGCTTTAAACTCATTGGCTGAAGTCAGAGTTAAGAAATTGTTGCCGTAATCTATTTCTTTGGTCAAAAGGTTACGGTTAATTAAATATTCTCTAACTCATTGGCCCCTTGTGGAGAATCTGGATGTTAAACGTAAAGTCATTAGGTGCGTTTGACTTCATGCGGCGCTTCGCAGCGCTGACTTAACGTAATTGCTCCCAAACTTAACATGAGGCATGCTGGTTAGAAATTTTGTCCTACTTTTGCCGGCGCTGCAAAACGTCATCATGTCACATGACAGTAAAAACTCGCGGGAGCGACCGCAGTTGCTTTTGTCCGGCTACACCATAGGAACCTGATCTGAGATGACGGATCTCATTGATCGGCCATTGATCTAAGCTCACGGTAAGCTAACGCGCTCTACGGGAGGTAGAATGTGTCCGAGTTGACGGCAGTGTTTTTACACCCCGCCCCAGCAGTCGCCTGCAGCTCAGGTTTGACAATCAAGGTTGGCAAAGTCAGCCGCAGTCATGTCGAACACACCTATTATCAGTCCAGTTATACACTTGATGCTCAACTGCACCACCTACAGGCAAGTAGGAGTACCAGTTTAGACCTGCAGATCTCTCTGTAAGAGCTAGGGATGCACCGATCTAAGTTTTTTAGTCCCAACATGCATACAAATACGCGGGCCTTGCTATTGGATGATGCTGTGTACCGATCCGATACCACTTTAAAATAAATAAGCTGTATTCCTCACTATGAGGAAGGGAATCACCCTTCATGTGTAAGGCAGGCTCTCCTAACAAAATTTTCGGGTTGACACGTGCACTGCAGATGGATCGTGTAGTATACTATGCGTGTAATTGAATTCATCAGCCCCTTTGTCGCAGCTACACGACCAGCTATTTGAGTCTGTATCGGGCCAATATCCAAAATCAGCATTGGATCGGCGCATCGCTAGCAACGGCTTCTGTTTGTTTTTATTAGTTTTACATTTATCAGTTAAACATTTAGACAGACGTGCAAGTGATTGACAGCACAACAGCAGCCAAAAAAAGATTTTAAAAAAAGTATGTTGTAACTCTCATGGCACAAATGTAACTTTCCTTGCCTGTAGGTGGCGACATCAACTTTTCTACAGCTGCAGCTTTTCAGCCTTATACCTGTAGGTGGAGTGAGTAGGTTGGATCAGAACTGCAGGTCTGAAATCGTGGCTCTGCAGTTGGCTTGACGAGGCTTTAGTCCACTTGTATTTTAAAATTGTTGTTAAAAGCCTCTAAATTAATTAACAGCTTATGATTTATTTCAAGTAGTACTTGGCGACCTTACATATCAGGTTTTGAATTTTAGGATGAGAGTGTCCTGTTTAACAGCCTAATAAAGAAAATAATAATCAAATTCACTGTTATTTGTAGCCTCCGAATCCAGCACTTAAGAGTTAGAAGGAAGACTGCAGCTTGAACCACACATTTCAGTGGACAACAGCTTTTCACCATTACAACCTGCTATTCCATGTTATCCAAAGATGTAAATCCATTGTTTCCTCTCTTATTTCACTGTATTTATTTACTCTCCAGTTTAATAGTAAAGTCCTGTTTGAAAAGATTACTGACTGAGTCTGTAACTAACTGGTTACCTAAGGAAAAAAAACTGACCTATGCAAATGACCTCCCCAGAATTAGTTACTCCGTACATTACCCTCTGCACCTCTATTTAAACATTAAAAAGTCTAGGTTGTTTTGCTTTTCTTACCAGACTACAGCTTGTTCCAACAAGTGTCCAAACTTAGTTTGTCCATCTATGTAAATATGTGGTTGTGTAAGTTAAGATCAGATGTATAGTGTTTGGAACCATTATCTGTAATCAATAGGAAGACTGCACATTTTAGGTCATTAACACACTTCACTTCCTCCTGCTGTGCAAGCCAATCACAGGACAGAATGCACACGCGGTGTAGTAAATGGGCTTAAAAATACGTCATGTTTGGGTGTTGTGTCTCAAACACAGAAGGCAAGTTTATAAAGTTAAGACCACAGCTTCACTCAGCTTCGCACAAAAGCTCCAGCCGATAAAACTCTGTTTGTGGAGTGAGATGTCAAGGTTGTGGATTAAAAAAAACACACATCAGAAGATAAGCAAAGGATTCCACAAATAAGTAGTGAAAACCTACCAGGTTGTGTTTTGCGGTTTCAACAGCCAACTAGTACTTGAAATGACTAGCAGCTCCAGATGACGGTCGGCTGTATTCAGGCTTCGATCTGGGTGAGGTGATTAAACACCGTGTGAATCAAAGTGGCGGGAAGAAGCTGGCTTGCAGCAATACACAAAAAGTCCTTTATTGTATTTTTTTTTTGTCTTCTCACTTTTTTTAATGATGGCAATTAATCACCTCTTTTTGTACAACAAAAAAACAGCTTCAAATGATTGAAAACCCCCAAAAATGCAAACATATCAAATAAAGTCAAAACCAATTCTGGATTCCATTGATTTGCCTTTTTGTTTCATGCCTCCTCCCGTCGTCCTCAGTTTGGTTTGAACTCGGTAATCTTGGCACAAAGGTGTGTCAGTCCAGTCCAACGCAGCATTATGGGTTTCAGTTCAGCTGTTTGTCTGGATGGAGGTCTGCTCCTGCTCCTGGGTCTGATTCTGGTCCTGTCCGGGCGGTTGGGGTCAGATACGTGTGAGCTGGTGCCAGAGGCTGGACGGCAGGATGCTCTCCACCTTCTCCATGATGAAGTTCAGAGGAGCAAACAGCGTGCTGAGGAACTACAGGGAGACAGACAGTAACAGCCACACATCAGCAGGAGCTCATTAACACAGAGCACACGGCCTCGGTTTCTCTTCAGGCTGAATCAGCACTTACACCAGCTGACTTTACTCTGTGCCGGGCTGGTTACCAAACACAATACGTGACTCTTCCATGAATTAGCTGATCTCAGCGTCCGTCAAAGGTTGCATCATTTTAAAATAAGATTAAGTCATTTTGTTTTTATTAATAAAAAGTAGTTGTTTATTTGAAAGAGAAAAAGGCCCATCACAAGTTTGCAGACTTGACCAAGTCCAAAACGCAACGATATTCAATTTACAATGTTAAAATAGGGCTGGGCAATAAAACGATAATTATCGCAATTTAATTTTCCTCAATAACAATATAATAAATGTTCAATATATCGTCAATAAATATTTGCTTTAATTCATTTGAATCACAAACAAATTAGAACCTAATTTTTCTATGAAAATATTTATTTTGTTGAAAAAAAGAGGCCTGAAAGAAGATTAACTAATCATATCTGATGAAGAAGATAATAGTTTTGAATGTTCTAACTTAGACTTGTGAAGGGATCCACTGTTTGGCATCAAGTGTTTGTCACATTCTGACCATAAAGAAAAGTTGAACCATATAATTTTAACTCAGGAGCAAAAATCAGCCTTTAAACTTGAAATAAGTAATGATTTGACATATATCGTGATAATTATCGATATTGAATGATATGAAATGCATTTATTGTGATAACATTTTTGGCCATATCGCCCAGCCCTAAGTTAAAATAACAAATCCTTCATAAATGCTTAAATTGTAACATTCAGAGTTCATACTTGACTTTGGAACAAGTAGTTTCACATAATAATCCCCTAACTTTTTAAACCACACAGTCTTCAAGAGCTGGAAAGAACCACTATTTCCAGTTTTGAGAATGAGCTTTCACACTTCACTTTGGAGCTGTGGGTGAAATGTTGAAAGCGACTGAGCATATATGTAAACATCAAACCCCATCTGCTGATGAAGACTGTGTAACGACATTGAAAGCAGTGGAAAGGGCCAGCGTGTGGGCCTTGAGTTTGGATTGTTTTGTCAAAAATCAATTAATTGTTTTGGGTAATTTCTTTGTCAATTCTGTAATTAATCAACTAATCGATCAGCTTTAAACATGGTGGCTCTGACCATTACACAGGATGGTGTCATTATCGTAGGTTAAACTACACCTGAAACAAAAAACACATCATCTGCTGAAATGAAAATGTTTCGCTGAACAATGTGTCTGTCCTACGTCTTCTTTTTTTAACTGGCCAAATACATTTTGGTTTAAAAATTCAAACATTCCTTCCCTTAAAGCTCTTTTCCACTTTGTGCCTGTGAGTACAGAACAGCTCGCTGTCAGGCCTCGTCCTCAGGTAGGTGTTTTGGCAACCAGTGTAGGGGAGGTGAGGGGGAGTCGGGGGGCAATAGGGGCTCCACCAGAGCAACAGCGGGTCATAGAGGTTCCCACTTTGTCAGATGGCAGATAAAGGCTATGACAGGGGTTGTTGGGGGGGTGCAGAGGGGGAGAAGAGTATTCATCTGTGCCGCCCCTCTCTCCACCTGCATGTATCGGAGGTTTGTGCGTTTGAAAAGCTGCGACAGCGCTGGCAACGTCTGCCTCGCACATCGTATCGCACATCTCTACTCCGGCTTCAAAGAGCACTTCAAAGTAAAGGCGTGTGTTCCATGTGTTTGAACTGCATGGGAGGCGGGCGAGAGACCCTCCTGTAATCCAAAAAGTAGGGATGCAACACTCGGAACGATGTCGCCGCTGACCTTATTGAGTGGATCAGGGTATCGGCCTTGATGCCAGCGCCTGAAGAGCCACATTTCCCTTCAATCTCCTGCACGGAATATGTTTAGCGACCTTTCTGCTTATGCCACCCTCAGACCAAAATGTCAGCGTTGCATACATCTATCTGATACCGTAACATGCGTGAATGTTATGAAGTATGCAATTTGACAGTTTATTTAAAATTCAGTGTGTGCACTCAGTCACAGCTCACTTTTAGTGCCACAGCAAACCCTTGCGAAGCCTTTTAAATTCATGCCAGCTAGTTTCGTGCAATAGGTTAAAATGATTTTAAATTTGATTTAAATCAGTACTGGAAGAGACCCCGAGCTGAGGTACTGGAATTGGTGTCAGAAGAGATAACATTGGGTGCATCCCTAAATTTGAAAACAGCCAATGAAAGATGCAAATGAAAAAAATCAAATAAAAATATTGATTAGGTTGCAATTTAAGTCACATGTAGTGATTATATTAATGCATTCTGCTATTTGTCATAAAGTGTAATTACAGAAACATAATAATCAATATTTAACATGCAAACACCAGGTCATTCCTTCACACAGGTATGTTCATCTGCCTGATTGGACATGTAGTCAGGTTAAAGTTGTGCAGAGCTATACTGGGAATTACATAAGATCACTATGGTAGCTATGTGGCCATAATAAAAGGTTTCATTTGTCCCACCCTAGCACGTGCAGCAAGTGTGTGAGATGTCAATCCAACTCAGTCTGTACAGTACACTCCACTGTCCCAAGAAGAAGTCAGATCAGCCAAAATACGTCTTATCACTTGTGTCGTCGTGCCAAAGATGCGCACTGCTGCCTTTTTAAAATCTTACTTCCAGCATTTCCCTTTAGGAAACTGATGTATTATGGCACCCAGGATCTGAAGTATTCTGTCCTGTGATCACTAGAGTTAGTAGATGACGGCCTAAACAACAGCCACATGTTGTAAATGTTTGCTGTGTGAAACGACAACTTGGCATCTTTGCATTTAACGCATTATGTTGTTTTAGATATTAACATCAGATTAGTTTGAAAATTGATTCTACAGTATGGACATAGTCCCACTGAGAAAGCAGGAGGCCTGTGTCTCTGCAGCGCCCCACCTCTCAGCAGTAGATGGTATCTGCTGATAGTGTCACATCAGGGGGGCAGAAGATGAGCTCACCTGCATTCCAGGTGAGCAGCACGGCGCTGCAGGCTGCAGGGAGGGGCGCGGGAGACAGCGCCCTCCACTGGCCACTGGAAGAGGACGAGCAGGTACTGTAGGAATGAGTGATCTAACAGCTTCTGAACTTTAATAAACGTCCCTCTCTAGCACGCCTCTCACTTGGTGTGGAGCGCAGCACGGTTTACAGGGGGCTTGTGGAAAATGGTCTAAAAGACATTTTAAAAGGAGGAGCCAAGCTGCTGACCAACCTGAACCGTATCAGCTACACTGGTGGTCGATGTAGCTGACACTCTTAAAACCAGTGAAACAGCAAACACACAACCAGTTAACAATGCTAAATGTAGCAATTTATAAATTGTAGTCGTAGAGCTCTGACCCTGGATGTGGAGGTAGAGGAAAGGTCACAGGTTCGTTTAAATCCAATTGCCCCTGTGGAGCAAGTTTCATAGCAATCTGCCTGTTAGGTTGTGATATTAGGCAAAAGATTTTGACCTGAGGGTGGCACATGAAGAAAGAGCAACAGATATCTTATTCCATCTAGTTGATTTTATAGAAATTGAGCTATTAACTTTTAAGATGCCTTGTCGTCAACGTCTATGTTAATAGCAAAGTTTTGTGCGAGAGAAAAGGTCGGCTTAATTATCTGGAGACCATCCACGGCTACATTTCAGCTTTGATTGATTTTTTTCTGCGATGTCCTGCAGCAAAAATCAAAGTACTTTCTATTTGCCTAAAACTTTACAAACAAGGGAAAACAGGTAAATCTGTGAGTGTGTGTGTCTATGTGTGTGTGTGTACTCACAGCTTTAGCAAACACTCCCATGAGCTCTGGGAACTGGTGTGTGAGCAGAGCCAGCATGGCGGTAAAGGAGCAGAGACCGGCTGTGAACAGGATGAAGAAGGGCAGCTCCTTCTTAGGGTAGACTGACACCTCGTGAAACACTGCTTCCACGTGGGACACACACACACACAAACACAATGTTACTTTACAGTAAAACATTTGCATCACATATACGTATGAAAATGAAACAGTAAACTTTATTGCCCAGAATGTTTTGCAGGGAAACGTTTCAACATTGAAAATCTTAAAGTGGACTGACGTCTGACCCCTTCATTACGCTAATTGACCGATCACATTGATGTTTAGAAGAGAAAGGCACATCCAGATGATGTATGGGTTACCTTTGTGGAGTTAACCTAAGCAGCAACATGCAACATTTGGGTGTATAAAAATAAAATATAAAAATAAACAGTTTCTGATGTACGGTATAAGTCTTGAAAAAATTACGAGGAATGAACAATTTAAACTTCAGTGTGTTTAGCTGTAAATTAACTGACAGCCAAACTCCTCCTCAGCTGTTTAAAGGCGGCAGTGTGGTCGTATGCACACAGCAGGCTGCCGTACAGACATGTCTGAGCAGGTTACTGCTAACATACAGCTCTATACAGTCTACACATCCAAACAGCTGTGAACTGCACTGCTCTTGTGAACACCCACTGGTGTTTTGGAACGTATATTCTTTCATGTGGCTTTAATAAGTCTGTTATAAATCATTAGAACCTCAAGTTTTCTTGTCAGGAACTTGAAGGTGTCCGAGGAAAAATAATGTAATTTGTCACATATTTTAGGGTTTTGGTGAACAGCAGTGATGTAATGTAAATACAGTTTGTATACATACATTCACCCAATCACACACACAGCGCGTGTTGCTACTGGTGGCTGGAAGCCAACTTAATCAAGTGAAGGTTTGTGTGTGAAGACAGACGAGCTGCTGAGCAGACAGCAGGACGACACGCACTCACACACACACACACACACACACACACACACACACACTCAGCAGAGGAATTTGTCTTATCATCACAATTATTAATGACAAATTGAACCACTCAGTTTTTGTGACAGGTGTTAAAATTAGCATCATCATTCTAAATGAAAAGACCAAATATACATTATCCTCATAACTTTGGACAAATGATGAATGACACTTTCCCCCCTAAAATGGTCAAATCAAAACCCAACTTCAACAGCGTAGCACAGCTTGTCTTTTTGTCTTGATGTAGCTGCGACTACTAGTAACAGTATTATTACTGCTGTTTGAATTTATCTTTACAATTATATAATCAGAAAATACATTCTAATAAACATTTATTTATCAAGACTGACACCCAGTCAGCATTCCCCACTGTTTTAACCTTTAGCCAAAGAGTCATGAAACTACATCGTATATAAAAGCATCTTTACTGTACTTTTTTAACTGATGAATTCAGACCATATTTTTGGACTGTATAAATACACATGGGCCCAGATTTACTAAAGGTTTGTGTGAGTAAAAACGTGTGCAAACTTGATATCGCCAGCAAATTAACACGTATGCTGATCTACTAACGGTGTGCACGCAGAAGGAAGTCTTTCAAAAGTGCAAGACAGCGACTGTTGTTCATTTACCACTTTTGCATTCATGAATATGAAATTTGGGACATTTCTATTTTATTGTGCAAAGTAATGGGAGGGTAACATGCATTTATTTACTACACACAATGTGATCTAACAAGCCTAAAAGCAATTTCATTTTAGTAAATCCGGCCCATGGTGTGCTTGTTTAAACGTGTGTGTTAGGGCGTCTCTTACTGGGTAGCAGCTCTCTGTCTGCAGTCTCTGTGCAGATGGGGTAGGGATAGAAGAGGTGACCCTTCTCCAGAGGATATGGGATCATTCTGAACGCTACAAACACACAAACAAAGGGTTGCAGCTGATGACTTTTTTAATTACCACATGATGTCAAGAGTCAATTAATGGTACGTATGTTTATTCTGGAATGAATCCCGTCATGAGATATCCAACGACCTATGGAGTGTGTGTGTGTGTACTCACTGCCCTCCCAGGTGCAGTGCAGCAGGTTGAGCGCCCCCTCTACCCTTTTCCAGTGCTGCAGGTGGAAGAAGGCGTAGGCGATGGCCTCGCTGTCTCCTCTCTTCAGAATATGTTCTGGAGGAAGAATCAGACTCTTCATCTCTAGCAGATACTGAGGAGAAGAATAAAGAGAACAAAGACAGATGATGAACAGAATAGAGAGAACAAGATGAGCAGGATTAACTGACAGCTACATTTCATTTACCTAATTCAGACTGATACAAATGAATAGGTGGCATTTTAGTGGCTGCTCCACACACAAGTATAGGCACACACACTTCTACGACATCCAACTATAATAAACGACCACAATGGAAATAAGTCCTGTGACTTTTTTGTGTTAGCCTGGATGCTCTTTTGATTGTGCATGTATGTTGGTGCTGCAACCATGAACTTCTCCTTTTAAAATAAACCAAATAAACGAGTCAACTTGCCCAATTTTTACAATAAAAGATCATTTACAAACAGCATCTCTGTTACACATTTTGTGTAACATAGAATGTGTGCACACTTTATCTTGGCTGATAACCAAAAATGATTAATTATGTG
This sequence comes from Lepomis macrochirus, assembly GCA_024633595.2. Lineage (NCBI taxonomy): Eukaryota > Metazoa > Chordata > Actinopteri > Centrarchiformes > Centrarchidae > Lepomis > Lepomis macrochirus. Next base: position 6,530,387 of record JALXJV020000008.1, read on the forward strand.
ATGGGTTTATTAAAGAAACTCATTTTTTTTAATATAAATGATTGTTCTCTAGTGACAGAAACAGATTCATGTCAATAGGAAAACTCAATCACAGCCAATCATGTCTCATGCAAACAGTTTAACACCTTAACTGGCCAGTAGCTGTGTATACACGGTGAGCATGTGATCACTAGCAGGTGTGAAGTGTGTGTGTAAAGAGTCTCACTTTGGGTACGTGAGGGTTGAACTCCACCGCTCTGTGGATGGCTTCTACTGCATTCATCTCTGCTGTGCTCAGCCCTCGCCTGGATGCTGCCTCTGGAGAGAATCTACACGCACACACACACACACACACACTTCTGTCAGTAATCTGGCTTGGGAAGGCACATCACTATATGATCAAAGTGATTTTAAAAAAGGACTCCCACTGCGCCGAGCACAGACATCATGACAGAGGCAACTCACTTGTCACTAACTATCTGCTCTGTGTAAGAAGATCATATAAACCCCCAACATGTAAAAAGAGTGTTTGCTTTCTCAAGAAAAGATGAACTGGGGGTTTTGAGTAGACTTGGATTAACATACATGTGAGGGCCAAAGCAAGACAATACTCCAGTACATCACCAGTAGATGCTTTTTTTCTGTTTCACGGTGTATTTGTCATGCATGATTATAGATTTAGTAACAATGATATAGGAACTTCGCTGCTTATGGGAATGTAACATGATTTTTGGTAGGAGGTTCATGACTTGGTGAACCAGACAACAAAACTGAAAATGCCAAAGTTGTGCATCCTGGGTAGTGATTTTAATCAGAAATAAAAGTGACCATGCATGTGTCTCTTCATTGTGAACAATACTGAATCAATATATTAAGGATTTTTTTAACATGTGATGCTATGGAAGAAAGAACATACATTATAATGGAAAGATGGTAGTTTTTAAAAAATATCTGGGGGAAGCTTCATGGAGTTTCTGAAACAAAATGTTGGTCAATAAAGCCAAAGACAGCGGTGTGGTCGAGGCAAATGGAATAAGATTATGAAGCCTAATAGCCCATGTGATCTTCAAGATTACTTCGCATTATAATTAAGACATCTGCATATTCACTTCTGTTTTAAAAGGGAGCGGCATAAAAATCAAGTTGTGCTTATGTGTAGGAATATTTAGGTTGCACTTAAGAAGTTCTACGGTTGGGAAAATGTAGCTCCAAAGGTTCCAAAGCAAAGGTAAAGCGCTAAAAATATCGAAAACATAGAACTAATCTTAACTTTATTCAGAGGGCCTTCTTTTAGCTCTCTAAAATATGTTTTGCTGCTGACCCTGTCCACAGCAGAACACTGCTTAGCATCTGTGCTGGTCTGCTTCTCCAAACTGGAGACGCGCTGACCGCCATCTACTGCAGGTAATACACTGACTATGGATTAGTACCTCATGTAGCCCCGCCTTAAAAAAAACAAACTATCCCCTTAATTACTATGTTTTATCTACTTGCATGTTCATTTTATGGTATATTGTGTTTGCTACCAGGACTGACCATTTTATTAATGTATAATTTTTGTTATTATTTGAAAACCCTCAATAAAAATAGTTATTGGATCTAACAATGGACTGAAAAGAGATATATAGATGGGCTAAAAGACCAATTTTATGTATGTATAAATGGCTACAAGCCTAAAAGAAAACTAGTTTTATCTGCGCACCACCAGTTTGACTGCAAAATATGCCTTACAGTCATAAACAACCCTGTACCTCTGAGTGAGTAGAGCTCTCTGGCGAGACAGAAACACTTACTTCTCACAATAACACTGATAAACCCTCAAGGCAGCCCTGTACTGAACAGCAAAATTACTGCTAACCTACTGTTACTACACCACCGCTCAGCCCTATTCACACTGATGGGTCCCCGGGCTATTTTCAGCCCCATTTTAAACTCTTTAATAGCAGAGCAGGTGTGAGCATTGTAGCCGATGAAAAGCGATACTCACTTGTCCGATACCGCCCTGGCTTTGAGCAAGGCTGCTGTGTAGCATATTGTTGCAGATTTGGGTAAGCTAATATCTGTGGAGGAGACAAAAAACAGACAGGGCAGAGGGGAGGGGTGGTGGTTAGTGAACATAGGACAAGTTTGGAATTACAGGTCATAGCTAGAGGATGGAGGGGCTGCGTTTAAGAGCACTTCAGCTGTGTTTGTGAATGAAGGTAATGAGTTTGGGTTTCATAGCTTTGAGGGTGTTTTGTTATCAAATATTATTTTTCATTTATTCAAGTGTGACCTTTTTTACTGATGTAACATGTAAACATGACTCCAATGATATGGCTGACAGCTAGAGACAGCCCAAAGATAAGCTATGATTTAACGTCACACAAGCAGCAAATCGTCCTCAAATAAATTCCTCAAATAAATTCAGTATTTATTTTAGTCCCTAAAATAAAATACTGAATTGAATAATAACAGTTTAGCTGAATTGTTAGCATCTTTATTTTCACTACAATATCAAAGATTAAGTTCAAAAGCAAATTTAAGTTAAATGTCATGGACTTTATACAGATTTTGGTGGTCTAAAAAACAGAATTGCTGAAAAAAGGACATTAACTTCTGGCACCAGGATCAATTTAAACTGTAATAAAATGAAATTACTATTTAAATAATTACAAAGTACTGCAATAACTGGCCAAAGGAGGCACTAGTACCACTAACCTCGGATGTGATTGTGTATCATGACTTCAATGTCAAAATTAATGTCCTGTGGTTTTAACATTTAAATGTAAATAAAAACATAAAACTCTGTGTCTCTCTCTCACCGTCGTACTTGGCCAGAACGGCCTGGACGTCGGCGTAGTTCTGGAGCTCTAGTAGTGACTCCAGCAAGTTCTCGTGGATGTTGAACATACTGAGGAGAGGGAACTCCTTCATTAACTGGAAAACACACAACTGTTGTTACATGTAATACCGGACAGGGGGCGACACATGCACAGTCAGCAGACAAGAGGTTTAGGTCATCATTACACAGTTATTTTGTCAAATTTAAACCTTGAAATAGGAGTGAATGTTGATAATGAAAACTTTAATGTGGCTTTGTGCAATTATTCTGAGCCTGGTGATTAAAGTGAAGCCTTTTAAACTTTTCAGACATTATGAAACAAGTTTCTCTCAGTCCTGTGTGTGTGTGTGTGTGTGTGTGTGTGTGTGTGTGTGTGTGTGTGTGTGTGTGTGTGTTGTGCTGGCAGGCTTTGTACTTACATCTCTCATCATTTTAACAGCTTCTCGTGTTCGGCCAAGCTTTCTGGAACACATGGCCAGTCTTCTTTTTATGTACACCAATACGTTGGTGTCTCTTCCTGGTGGAGATATACAAGCACATGATGTAACAGGTAGAGATCACTTTTATTGTAGACTGTATAATGATATTGAAGCATGATGGTTACCACCTGCAGCACTTAATATCGCTGATATTACGCAAGATAAAAGACTGAACAACTCTTCTGCTGCAATCTGACGTATAAAATAATTCTCATTGGCTAAAGACATGTGTTGAAGCAGAAGGAAAATATTATTCTGATTAAAAGCAGTATCAATACTGAGTGGAGTTTACTCACTGTGCTGGGCTTCATACTGTGTACCGTGATGTTGGAGCTGCTGGCTGCGCCGATAGCAGCCCTCTCCAGCTTTTAGCGCCTGTTTAAACAGACGTTCAGCCTCCATGATGGTTGTGGCTTCCTCCTCCGCCAGCAGGATGTATGCTGTCGCACAGCTACAGGAGGAGAGGAGAGGAGAGGAGACAGATCTGTTAACCAGGAAATTACAAACTAGCTTATCCATATATCCTTTCAATCCAACACAATATACAGGATGCCTTGTTTGTGCCTTGTCTGCACAGCATGGCCTCTCTGTGCTAACTGCTTTTACGTCTCATGTTTTTGTAAGCAATGATCAAAGAAGTTTTCCTCTGAGTCAACCTGCTGTCACGGCCTTGATATGAGCCGAGAGCAACATACAGCGCTGCCACAATTACTCTGCACTGCCTTTGTAGTCACACACAATACTAAAAATAAACCTACATTGCCATGAAAACAAGTAAAGCTGTCATCCTCTATGAATGATGCAGGCACCCAGAGGGCTGAGTCCATGATGAGGTGCATCATCCCTTCCACCAACAAAACCTGCAGTTCCCAATCTTTCAATTGATACCAGATTATGTTTTTGTTTTTATATGACTTTATTATTTCTTTTAAAATAGTGACTACTTTTACCTCTTCAGACAGTTGAAAATTCTTCAAATCAAAGAATCTGAGAAGGAGAAGATCACTCTTTACTAAAAGCCATAAACTGTGACGAGCAGTCAGAAGAAGACATTGCTTGTCACAATCAAAACAGCAGCTTTATGGTTAAAGCAGATGACTTCTGACCTAAACATGATTTAGGATGGTTTAGGATAACTGGTTAAGAGAATCTGGATTGAAAGGGCAAAAAAAACTACTGTTGATGGCGTCCCTAAACTTCAGGTCAATCAGTGTTTTCTGGATAAAAGTTTTAACTGGTAAATGTTTGGTGTATTGACAAGGCATTTATAATTATAACAAAATTTTCAATTGAATTCGTCTTGTGATCCAAGGACTACCTCATCATGTTGCTGGGTATCTCCTGTTATTAGCACAGATAATTTGAGAGACATTTTTATTTTAATTGAACAGTCTTATACTCACACCTTCACTATTTTAAATGACGATAAACACTCCTAACTGCTTGTCTAAACAGTTGCACTTGAGACAGAGACAAAGAGAGGAAAATAAAGAGGAGGTGCACTCACTCTTCGAGCTCCAGAGCTTCATGTGCTGCAGAGATGCGAGCCTGTGGGTTTCTCTCTCTCCATGCCTTCTGCATAACTGCCACCAAACAAACAACAAACACACAAAGAAACATATTTAAAAGATGTCAGACGAGTCACAAGGCCACCTGTGCACACACACACCAAAACGCATGTGTACTGTACATGTATGAGGGTGCGTTGGCTTACTGGCGTCAGCAGGCCGGAGGTGGTCTGAGTCGCAGGTAAAGAAGGTCTGATGGTCTTGCGCCGACAGGTTCATGTCGTAGTATGTCAGCGGCTCTCGACCTGTTACCCACGTATACCTGAACACCCGCACAGAGACACATTCATAATCAGCAAGTGTTCAAACACACACAATGACATGAAAAGTTAAAGAATTCCAATGAGCGGCACAACAGGAAGGAAAAAGGAAAGACGAAAAGAGAATGAAAGAACTGAGCTGATTTACTTGCTCAGATGTTCGATGTTGTTCAGACTGTACATGAGTCATTGGCTTTGCTGATTTAATGGGAACTGTACTTGACTGAGTTGGCCAACATTAAGAGCTGGAGCTCAGCATGCGGGTTGATAGGTAGAGAACATGACAGGATAATTACAACATGAAACATGGAAAAATGGAGGATGACTCAATAGGGGGAACAAGAGGCAGCCACGTCAGGGAAAGAATAAAGGAGGCGTGGCAGAGAACAGAAACAGATGAAAAGAAATCAAAAGGGAAAAAAGAAAAGGACATCTGAAAGAACAAAAATAGATGACAGAAAGCACAAAGGCAAAAGGGTAGGAGGAAGGACTTAATGAGTAATGAAATATAAGAAGGTCAGAAAATAAATGAAACATACAGGAGAGGAGAGAAAATGAATCAGGAGAAAACTCCAAACAGATGACAGAATGTGGGGGGAAAAAAGGTGAAGGAAACAAAACAGTATATCAAATACATTTAAGGAAGACAAAACAAAGGCAGGAGAGTTGACATGACTCTGATTAAGAAAGCAAATAGATAAGTCATACAGATAAGAGAGGGGGAGGAAAAAGAAAGACAGTGGAGGCCAGAGCTCCAGTTTTCCTGGAGGCCAACTGTAGCCTTAAACCAGCTCATGGTTCTCACATGCAGGTAAGCTTCGCTTCTGTCACTCACCGATTATATTCAGCTCCACGAAATAAATTCAGCGGATTTCTCCATACTTTACATTCTGCAGGAGGGAGACAGAGAGAGAACAACACGGGTGATGAGTGTCAAGGGTAAAGTCGACATTGAGCCTCCTCGGCAGACTTCAAAGGTCTCGACTGTGCCTTCTGCCATCCGCCCTGCAGCTCCCTGGCTGGCACATCGACCTCTGTGAGAGCAGGGCTGACAGGCAAAAAGCCTTAAAACTCCTCAGTGACCAAACGTGCTTCTATACAAACACTTACTGCTGTCAGAAACAAGCACATGTTTTGGCTAACAGGCAGCACTGAACAGATAAATGTAGGATACAGGATTTAATAATATTGGGGTTTGAAATGTTCAGACCAAAAATAAACGTTTCATTACAGATAGGGAAACTCCGGCAATTTACCTTATCAAAATCAGTTTATTTATCATGAGAAGCACTGCTCGGCCTGCAAAAACAGCTGTATAATGTTACCAGCTTTGGCTTATAACAGAAAAGCTCTGTTACATACTTGGGGTCTAGAATTTTAAAGATCGTTTACAAGGCCGGAAGGATTTGAGTATTTGAAGCCGTAGGTGATGTCAGAATATCCTCTGATACACCAATTTGATCATACTTTCTGTCTCCAAGTCTCCAACCTTTAAGGAACTACAATACTAAATTGCTGAATTAACATATTAATAGTGACTATTAGGGCTGCAACTAATTATATTGGTATGCATTTATTCATTGTTTCATGTATGAAAGTCAAAAAATAATTAAAAATGCCCATTAAGAGGCCAAAGGTGTGTCTCCATGTTGTTTGTTTTGTCCCACCAACAGTCGGAAATTCCAAGAATTAGTAAATTTACAATGAAATAAAACAGCAGAAAATCCTCAAATATGGGAGGCTGAAGCCAGCAAATGTTTTTATATTAATTAACTAATTATTTCAGCCCTTGCCACTATCTTTAAATCCAACCACAGTTATACCAAAATCATACCAAGGATACACAATGTTTTTTCTCTACAAAGAGTAGAAACTAAAAAAAAAGACATGTGGAGCCACATTAAAAATTAATTCAGTCTCACACACTTATTGAATTAATGCTGTTCTACATTCACTTCAAGTGCAGACCTATGACTAAGCAGTCAAGTGACTTCACTTAAACTGTCTGTCTTAGACTTCTGCTGTAACAAAGAAAAAGAATATGCTACACCCTGTCACTCTGTTTTCTATGGAGGGATTTACACAGAGTACAATATTAGCCAGAAAACTGAGGATTAGTACAGTTGAAATAATTAGACTGCCTTTCTTCTCTCAATCGTGGCTTGTTGATTTAATACAGCACACATAATCCTATTTAATTCAAAGTTGTTTGGCAGAAAACAAAAGCAGGCTGTGTCATGCCTCAGCAAAGAGTTCAACAAAAGCAGCCTTTAGAAGAAACTTGCAGAAATTATATTGATCAGGTGAGGTTATTCATAATTACCATTTGAACCTTAACCTTTATGTGAACAAGATATTTGTTTTAATTACATTTACTCCTTTAGCTGACGCTTTTATCCAAAGCGACTAACAATTGCTATATCTCTCACACCATAAGCAAGTGGTTTATCCACTGCGCCATCGCCAGGCATAAAATACGCTGCTGTAAAAACACCACTTAATGCATGCTGCATTATGGATGAATGTGTAGAATAAATGTTTTCTTTTATTATCTGCAATAAACCCAAATGAATTATTCATCACTAAAACATTTGCTCTTTTGAATGAATACATTTCTATGGGGAAGCAAATACACATTCAAAGGATTAACTATGATCAAAGCATCACTGATGTAGAACGGAAGCTAAGTAGGCACTAAGCAGAGCTCACAGGGTGACTGTGGAGGATATGTGGACGGACTTAAATTTCATCAGTCTCGTCTACTGTAGTTCAACAAGTTACACTATCAGGGTTGGGGGTTTGGCTCTGTGTAACATCAATAGGTGGTGCACGGTTTTGTTTGTAACACAGTAAATCTTTTTCCAGTTTTACTGTACTATGTTTTTTTTTATTACTTTTGATTTGCTTGGTAGAAAAAAAACAATGAAAAAGCAACAGTTATCATATTTAAAAAGGTGGGCAGCTAAGATATGGTGCAGACTGTACAAATAAGTGTATTATTACTGTATGTTACAATTATTATACAGCTAAAAAACTGCAAACATTTTTGAGAATATCTAAAAAAGAAAATATTACATCATTATGTCATTTAGACAAAGATCATGTGACTGCTGCATAAATACTAAGCATAGATCATCTACTACAACAGTGTGACAGAATTCAATGAAGGATATGGATATACTCTCTGATACACAGCGGGAAGCTACACAAAACGTCTCTGGATGGAGCTAAAATAAGACGCTCAGTTTCTAATTAAGTGTCAATACACCAACTCCAAAACATCACAAGATGGCATTAATTCAAGTGATATTGTATATTGTATTAAAGTGTTAAGAGTGGTCTGTATCTGCCGCACCAAATTATTTTGATATCAATTATATATTTTTTTAAAATAAGTAAAAGCAAGTGTGAAAGCCTTTCCCCAAACCACGCATTAAAATCTATGATTTCATTGCCTTCAGCAGGCCAATGGGATTTGTGTCAGTACTGCAGAAAAATTGCTCTGACATTTTACAACATTTGGCTGTTTAGTTCTCCTTTTTGAAGTTAACACAGCAGGACCACTGCAACAGTGACCTGCAAAGGAATGAGATCTAGAGTGGAAAATCTGAAGCAAGCAGTGACTCTGAGACAACCCTTTGTTATTTACTTGTCAAAAGCACAACAACAATTACAGTGAAGAAGTTGTCAAAATTTTTGTTCTCAGGCTCCCTCCAATAACGCAAATAGAAAAAAAAAGAATATTACACAAGTAAATGAGAAATGAGATACATTTTGAGTTTTGATACATTTCAATATATTCGGTTAGTTTTGGTTTGGTTTCACAATATTATTAGTATGAAATTACTACCTGCAGCACCAACTATACTGAAGGCTAGCTCAAATTCGCAATTAAACGTCCTCGTTGTGCGAACATTATAACGTTGCCAACAGGAAAGGGGGAGAAGACTGCAAGCAATCCTTCTGCACCTCCGTTTCAGGAAAGATGTGCCTATGTGTCAGTGTGTTTCTATAGTGCATTATAGAAACACACTGACACATACATCTTTGGTGACAGATCATCTTTTCAAACAGACGGCTGTTTGAAAAGATGATCTGTCACGGGAGATTTATAATTGTGTCCTTATTTCAATGCATTTCTCCGTGTATCTATTTTGTTTCTGGTTTACACGTCAACCACCAAACTTCCTGTAAATAGTCTGAAAGTCTGAACCATCCAAAAAATGCTTTCACACCAGAGACGATCCGAACCGTGGTTCAGTTTGATCTGGACCGAGACTACTTCTTTTTGTAGGTCCAAATTTCATCTGTTTGGTCCGGACTCTAGTTCGTGGGGGGTTTCACACCTGCAATTTTGGTTTGTACCAAACTGAAAAGTCCAAAAGTCTGGACCAAACAAGGTAGGTGTGAAAGCCCCCTAAAACAAAGAAATAAATAATGCCAAAGGTGGAATATAGGGAGAAAAACAATATTTGTAGTAGTTAAATACACGGTGCAGATGGTGACAATCATAAGACCCATGACAAGTATAACATTTAAGAAATACATTTTTACATTCATGTTCTTATTTTAGTTGTTTGTTATGAAAAGAAGAAAAAATAATTAAATAAAAAACAGCATCAAAACATTTTGGGACAAATCTTGCTGATATAAAGCAAGATTTGAGGCAATGCTGTTGCTAAGATATTACTGTTTGAACTGATGCTGCATACAGCACTATACAGGGTCTCTTTAGTCTGTAGTGGGTTTTCCATCGATCAGCTCTTACCGGACACACTTTGCCGATTGGAATCGGCGTCCCCATTACTGGTGTTGGAGTTGCTGGGGGAGCTGCTGTCCACTCCGCCCAGGAGGGGGCGCAGGTGGCTCACAGACACCTGCTCTATGAAGGAGGTCCCATATTTCCTGAAATACCACCATTCAAATATCTGAGAGAAAATGAGAGAGAAAGGAAATTTTTAATTAAACTGTTCATATGATTTTCATTCAATGAAGACAACAGCAAGGCATCTTTCAGTTTAGCACTGAACAAAATTACAAATGCCACACTTTTGTTTTATGCCCCCATTCATCATGAGCTGAACTCAAAGTTTTAAGACTTTCTGTATGTACACAAAAGGCCTATTTCTCTCAAATATTGTTAGTTGGCATGCTGACTGCAGGATTGTCCACCAGAGCTGTTGTCCGTCAATTGAATGTTCATTTCACTACCATGAGCCGTCTCCAAAGGTGTTTCAGAGAATTGCAGTACATCGAACAGGCCTCACAATTGCAGACCACATGTAACCACAACAGCCCAGGACCTCCACATCCAGCATCATCACTTCCAAGATCATCTGAGACCAGCCACCTGGAAAGCTGCTGCAACAACCATCTCAGGGAAGCTCCTCTGCATGCTTGTCGTCCTCATCGTGGGTCTCGACCTGACTGCAACTTCACACAGCCATTGAAGCGGACAGGACCAACATTCCACAGACCACAATCAACAACCTGATCAATTCTATGCGAAGGAGATCACACCAGATACTGACTAGTTTCTGGAACCCCTGTACCCCCCCACATTTTCGAGTGGCCTTTTATTGTGGCCAGCTTAAGGCACACCTATGTAATACCCATGCTGTCTGATCAGGAGGCAGAGTGGGTCATCCATTAATCTACATGTTAAAGTGTCCCTGAGTTAAACACTGAACCCCAGACTGCTCCCAATGAGCGAGGCCGGTGCCTTGCATGGCAGCTCCACTGTCATTTGTATGTGTGTGTGAATGAGAGGCAATGTAAAACGATTTGTTGTGCTCTCAGTTTAATGCAGTCGCTACCTTTTTGTCTTGACCTTGTACTGGGTTTCGGGTTTCAGCATCACTCTCCTTTATGAAATTTTTATATGCTAGTTTCAAACACAACATCTGCCCTATCACCCTACTCAGAAAACACAATTATTTCAATAATATGTGAAAGTTGCAGATTCCAGGCCAGTCTTGGAGCTTCATGAACACACACCTAACATCAAATGATGCTCTTCAGATCAAACAATGACCTTTTAGCAAGAAATACCCCACTTGCCGTGGTGGAGCTGTTCAGTGGCAAACAGCAGAAGACTATAAACATGATGTGAGAAAGTCTCTTACATAATATAGGAAGGGTACCATTCATGGTATCAGTATTCATGACTGTGAATTGTTTGTGAATGTGAGAAAAAAATCCAGAATACTGATGAGAGCTACAGTACAGAGTATATAAATTGCCATCTGGCAATGCTGTTATACAGTCCGCCTCTGCTCGAGTCTGAGAAGTGACATAACATTTTGATGGGGGTTATCTAGAACTCTTCAGTGAAAACCTACGTAACTGGAACATAAAAATATTTTCCAATTACAGAGAAATGACCAGCATCGCTCCTACAAAACTAATTGGCTTCCACATTTCTCAAATTATCTCACAGAGCATGTGCAAAGCTCAACAGCTTTTCTAAGCAGCCTACACACATTGGCTAACGGCCCACAGGGAAGAGAGAGCGAGTTAATTAAGAGAGGAGCTATTTTAAAATACAGACCAAACACTGTTTCACAGTTGGCTGTCTCTGTGAAGAACTTGAAAGAGAGATAAAATACCTGCGTTAGTAGGAATAGCCTTGCCAACATTTCCATTATATTGCTTCCCTGCTTTGATGATTTTTGTCACATCTTTATTTATTCTACTGTTTTTTTGAATACTGATGTAAGCAGGCAACACGCTCTTTTTAAAGCAATAGATTGAAGGATAGTTGCAACAAAACCACATCTTAGAAATGTGGCATACCCAAAGAGTTTGCCTTCTCTAGAGCAGCAGCTCAGTATGCAAGGCAAAATCTTGGACACACTAGTGCTGCAATGAAATTAACTGTGTGCGCACAGAGATGGGGAGATATCTTTATCCACATTCCACACAAAACACCCCAAAATATCTCCCAAGTAGTTTGAAAAGCAATAAAACATTGAAAGTGTGTTTCATGGAGTGATAAGACAGGATGATCTGCAGTGACAGTGCCAGAGGCTGCCAATTTTTGCAGCTCATCTTATGAAGACATCAAATGAGTATGGTTCCTCTCGCTTCAGCTGCTCGTGACCTCTGAATCTGTGGCTATAGTCCTAACAAATTATATCCTGGACTCATTAAGTCACCTAGGGAACCAACACTGAAAATTAATTTGCTCATTTAAACATTATGAATGAGAATGACAAGAGTGTGCAGTCATCAATGTGAAGTCCAGTTAAAGTGCAATTTCTACATTTAGCTGATGCGAACGGAACAGCATACAACAAGTGTAACAGCAGGAAGCTTAAGTACTGTAGTTATAAGCAAAGAGTCACACTTTTAGTAGTGTACGGTGCAATGAAGAACAATTATCTTTAACATTAAAATAAGTGTTGCTAGCAAACTTACTGCTAAAGTCATAATACATTTAAAAACTACAACGATTTTCAGCTTCAATGTTACAAAATAATGACTGAAAATAAGTGTTTCTTACCAATATGAGTCCTGATATGAGGGAGGAAGTGCCCGTCAGAGCCACGTAAAACTTGGGTGTCAGGGTGTTGAGAAACATGCTTACTGTAGAGGAGACAAACAAAAGACAGAAAGACAGTTGAGTTAGAACTCACTCTTAGATAGCAGAAACTCTCTCTTCAACACTAAGGGAGGTCGGGATACTAGAAAATGTATTTGTTGAATGAAAATGCTGTATGTCTATTTAAAACTAGGTCATGTCTACACAGGAGACTAGTAAAGACTGCAAGAAAAACATCAAAAAGACTCAGATGACTCAAGGACATTTGTGATTTCACGACATGAAACATGCCATGCGAAAACACTTGCAGGGTTCTACATGCAGGGTTCGGCATTTCCCAGACAGCCTTGCTGCTCAGATATAAAATTACAGAACACCAGGAGACCAGGGTGACTACTACAGTGTGAAGATGCACTGTGTGGGTAGAAAACCAGGGAGGAAACTGAGCTAAACTGGCAGCCTTCACTGAAATACAATTTTCACAAGCAATTTACAAAATGTCGCCATGCAAATATGATATAGCATGGAAAAACATAATCTAGATGGTCTTAATGGCTGCAAAGGCTGAGGCTGATGGAGTAGATACAGTGTTCAATTCACCGGCATTTGCCTTAATGTGTAGCATTATGTCTTTTTCTGAGCCAAGTTATCAGTATCGGCTAAGCAAACAGCCTTAAACTCTGGATTCTGACAGCAAGTTAGAGGCTACATATTCACTACTGCTACACTACTACTAAAATCAGTACAAGCAAGTTTAAGTATCATCAGTACTGTCAGTGTCTATAATAATAATAATAATAATAATAATAATAATAATAATAATAAAAATAATGTAGTGAAAAGTATTATAGGTTAAAATTGACAAAACAAAAACTTTACATCCCAAGTGCCCTTATCATCCTTCAATCCACTAACGGAAAAGGCAGGTTTTTATACAATTTAATTCCTAGTGCCAGTTATATCAAATCCTGTCAACTGGAAAAATTTCAAGTCAATGATCCACATCCATCAAGCTTTACGGCTGAATCCCACCAGGCACAGCTGCATCACGGCAGCCGGAGCTGATCACCGCCATTCTAGACAAGTCTTGTGATTCCACCAGATGTGCCGCAGAGCCTTTGAGCATCCCAGAAGCATCCCCAAAGTGTCTCTCCTCTCCGTGGAGAATACACAGCTAGTCTATTTTTGACAGAAGCCGCCTCAAGCTGCACAGAGCAGATGAGATAGAGAATCTGGTCAATTTTCAAAACAAAACACCCTGGGCAGACTACCGATCAGTATATCAACAATAAACACAATCAAAACAGACAGAAAAAGAAATCAAGTACCCTACTTAACCATGGTAGAAGCACAAAATATGACAGACTAATTACCAAATTAAACAAAATCTGGGCCAGTCAGCAAAATCAGGCAGGCACAACGCTCTACTTCTGAAATGCTCCCTGTGGGGTGTGAAGCCCTGCAGAGGACGGAACATAACCGGGTGACAGAGAGCTGTGCCTGGTAGTAGAAGCATAAAAAGGACATATGAACAACAAGTCAACAAAGTCCTGAAACACTCCTGAAAAGCCACAAGCTGTGCAGAGGACGGAACAAAACCAGGTCGCAGCATGAACGTGACGCGGCCGTGCCCTTTGGAATCCATCTGTAAGAGAGCCGATCCATGTTCCTCTGAAAACATGAGCCAGAACCATAATTATGATGCTTTTTGGTCATCTTTGTAAATATTTCTATTCAACCAGCAGTGTTGGAAGGCTGTGTATTTATAGTTTATGTAGCAGATTACTTGTAGTCTTTCCTGCACTTCTGTAGACTACATTAGAGTTACTGTTAGTTTCCTGTATTGACTGTTGGAATGAATGTGTGACTAAGGTGTAATACAAGTGATAACATTATGCTTACAGGATGAAGCAACAAAAGAGTGTCACAGGGTCCTCCTCTGCCATCTGTTTTCAACTTGTGCTTTCAATTTCATAAACATCTCTCTGAAGAAAAACAAAATCACTGATTACAAAAGTGGCAGAAGATACTTGGAGCTGTGACTTTTCTATTCATTTTCTGAGAACAGCTTTTTGTTTAACATATGCCACTGTCTGTTATTTTTGTCTTTATTATGATTTTAAAGGCCTGCCTTTATGCTTTAAAACTGGTTAGGCTAGATGCAAGTAAAGAAGTGCCTCAATTGAGCCACAGATCAGATCAGACCTTCAGCAGGCTTAAGTGACTAAGATGACATGGCAGAGGTAGGAAATAATCTGTTTAGAGAGATTGATTGCTAACGGACTGAATAAATCCTCTAACATCTATGGCTGCTCAGAACAACAACTTCAGACGTGGGAGTAAAGTTATGTGTGTACAGATTCATTAAAGAGGTGGTATTGTGCTTTTGGCTTTTTTCCTCTCCTTTATTGAGTTATATATCTTTTTTGTGCATGTAATAGGTTTAAATAAGTAAAAAACCTCAAAATTCAGCCAAAGGAGAGTTCCCATCTCCCACAGAGAATACTGCTCTGAACTGCCTGAAAACAGCTAGTTTGTAGTTCAGCCATTAGAAAGCTAAATGCGTCTCATGTAACGCCAAGCGGTTACTCTGACACGCCCTCAAAAACACCAGAGGAAAAACACTGAGCTGCACCACACACCTCCTCTCCCTTCCAAACACTAGCTTGCCTCCAGGCAGTCAATGGACATAAAGTTGTTACATGTAGAGACAGAGCTCGGTTAAAACTTTATGGATGAAAAATAAATTTGTGACAGATTAATAATTCACCACTCTGACATTCTTGCTCTAGTCTATGTTGCCAAGCTGCTCGGCAACATGTACAGCTGAACCGTAGCAGTGTTTACCTGCTTCTCACTGACCCGCCCTTCTCTGCTTCTGATTGGCTAGTAGTCCTTAAGGAGTAGTCCTCCTGAAAATGAGCATAATGCCACCTCTTTAATGTTTTCACTTCCAAATAAGACATTTAGATAATATGTTAAACTGTTTAAAACCAGTCTGATTTATTGTACTGTTAACCTCTGCATTCTGTGTATAGCCATTCTCCAGCACAGTTGTTGCATCCCCAAATGTCAGCTGTGAAGTTGGTGAGTAAACTTTTCTTATAATCAATCAGAATGGCAGCAAAAATTCAAAAATATAACACAGATTAAAAAGAAAAAGAAAGTTCCTTTAATAATGAACTACGTTGTCCCACAGCTTTAGGTGGCCTGCCAAAATGTACCATCATTTCTACCAGTGGCTTCAGGTGACCTTCCCCTTCTGCATTTGGGTAAAAGTTCAGGGATTCTCCGAGCTGTAGCAAATGATGCTGGACTGACAGACCAGCATACTGGTTGGGGGTGTTGTCATGTTAATTCTGTAGGAGTCATATTGAGGACAGGGAGGGTGGGACAAAGACCCCACTCAGATGAACCCCAGCCTCATACCCACACAGAAACACACACACACACACACGTGCATAAACTAAGTGCAGCTGGCCAACTATTCATTGCTGTGAAGTGCAGGCTCTCATCTAAGCAGAAAGGGGTCTTTCAGATTGGCCTGTGTTCAAACAGGCCTAACAGCTGCTGACAGCCTGCACCGATGAGAGGATACTGCTGTCTGCAATAGACTTTCTCATCTCTGTCAAGCCAAAAGATGTAGCTATAATTGACATATAGTCTATTCAAATAAACTGATGTAGCAGGGTATGCATAATCCAAAAAGTACTTATTTAATTTTTAAAACAATTAAAGCTTTAAATAAATCAAATAGTTTATTTTAGTGATGAAGCAATAAGTGAGTCAATAAAAAAATCTTGGCTTTTCTCTGTTCTGTATCATTTTATATTGAATACCTTGGTGATTTGTACCTAGGAGCAGACAAAACCAGCCATTAGATAATATCACCCTGGGCTCTGGGAACATGTGATGGCCATTTCTCCCCCAAGACACATTTTACAGACTGAAGGATTCAACAAACCCTACTCTACTTGATTTGAATTTGAGAAAGACAACGTTAGCGGCATTGCATGATTAGAAAATAGATCTCTTTTAACTTGATGTCCTCAAATCAAGCCACAGAACTCATTCGTCCTCCTTGTGTAACTGAATTACATAATCATCGGGTAAAGTTCTAATAACATGGATTTCCCATTTAGAGATCAACTGAACATCAAACTCAATTAAATTAAAATGTAATCAAGTTTCAATATCACACAATTAACTTAAGAATGAGAAGTCTGAAGCCAAATAAGATGCTCATGCATTATGGCAATTTGGATGAGAGAGATTATCATTTAAAGAGACTGTTTTTACAGGATGTATGAAGGTGTAAATGGACATTAGGCCATTTTCCAGACCCCCCCAGGAACTTTTAAGTTCTATTTAGAAACAATGTCATTGAAATTCGTGGAATGCTTTAATTGTCATTATGTAATTCAGTCTTTATCTCAGACTTCTTCTGGCTTCATCCTTTTTTGCACAATGTTTGTCTAACTACTGCCCAAAACATGTCTTGCACTTTACACTACATTCACTGTTCACTAGGGCTGAACGATTTTGGAAAATAATCTAATTGCGATTTTTTTAACCAATATTGCGATTTCAATTTAATGTGCGATTAGTTTTTAAGCTCTTTAACTTCTGTATTATTCAAAACAGACAAGCAGTAAATCAGTGTATAGTATGATATTAAATAGATTAAACTTGAACTGTTGTTTCTTGTGGCTCAGGCCTGTGTTATGATGAATTAGGCAGAATTATTATTATGAGCAATAAGATATATCAAATTATAATAATATGAGAAAGACAATTTGAGTCAAGTCATGGCATTAAATAATATGATATAACATCATCAGGTCGACCTACCTTTTCACCACAGGTTATTATACAGTAAGCGCTCAATACAAAACCCACAGCTCAACCACCAATTAATGAGTCCTGATCTCAGTTCAAATCTCCTGGAGTCCATCTTTCTGTATCTCCGTAAGCAAACTAAAAATACTCAGTTTGAGGTTCAATTTAAAAGTTGGCTAACTAAAATAGAACAGAGTGACGCCTCTCGTGTTTAATAGACAAGCTTAGTAATTCTCCGACAACACCGGAGTCCCCCTCCTCCCCCGCATTATACTTAAAAATAACCCATTTACAATAATACAGAACAAAGAAAAGTAGCAAATTTTCACATTTGAAGCTTAATACATGCCTTTAACAATAAATGATCAAAATTGCTGTTAACTAATTTGCTGTCACTCGATTCTACTAATGGTTTAATCATTAAGTCCAATTAGTATTTTTTTTTGATGGTACGAGACTATTTCTCACTCACAGATTTTTTAAATTGCTGACTCAAACTGGCGACGCTGTTTATGCCACAAGTTCACTTCTCTACCATCTTTGCCTGATACCACTCCTGTGAGTTTATATTGGAGGCTGCAAGAAAGCATGCTGAGAGGATAACGTGATGAATTGAAGGGACAAATTCGAACAGACAGACTCAGGACTAAATGTCACCGGAGACAACAGGAGATGTGACCTTTACTGAAGAGGGGACGGTCTGCAGACTGCTGGCCTGACTGGAATGATAAAAGACACACACTGAGACACACATGAACACGCACACAATCAAACATACAACGATTCTCATAAATGCACAGTCACACACACGTATATCTGTCCTTAAACTACAAAGGAGAACAAAAGAAAAGTCTATTTCATTACATATTAATGAAAAACTGACAATATTGACACTTACTCTGCCTTAAGTAGGTAACATCAACATTTATTTCCACTATTTTCCAAAGTTACTAGCCACACAGCATTTTCACTAGCCAAATTTTTTGTTTTTTTAGGAAATTACGTTTTATACGATTAAAGGTGACAATGGTGTGCTAAAATGTACTAATATTATCATTAGCTCTGATAAGGTTGTGTGTAAAGCTCCTTTTTTTGAAAACAGGTAGCATATTAAGATAACCACATTAAAATAGTAAAAAGATAAAAACTAAACTGAAAAAAAAAAATCACCATAATCATTTACATCTGCCTTTCCTCAGAGCTCTGACTGGATTTATGTTTATCATCACAAAGCTGTGTTTGCTCTGAGTAACTGGAGATACGAAACAATACAGAATTTTTTTCCAGATTATTCCCATACAGATGCATCTTCTGCTTTCCTATGGCATGACAACTTTTATTAAAACATAGTTCTATATTTTAATAATCCACTCTGGAAATGTAATTGTGACAGGACGATTTGGACGAACACTACCTACGTCCCTTAATCATGAATATATGTAATTTTACAGCATTTAAGGGCCCTTTCCTCCTGCCTTTTCTTTATGTCAGCTCTGCCTTTTCTCTTTCTCTCATTCCGCTGTGCATTTTTTCTCCACACTGCTCGGCCACACACACTCACACACTGACTGTGTGTGCATGCGAGTCGCGTGTGATGACAGTGATCATACCATCAGGTTAAAAGCAGACGGGAGGCTGATGGTCCACAGGTCTGGGGGGGGGCTGTGGCTGCCCTGTGACAGATTCAACTTTTATATTCACTTTGACAAAAGTCTGGATGTCATATTTGGTGTGCGCACCCTAGTGAGAGAGGTGAGAGAGTGAGAGGCGCATGTTGTGTGGATTGTCGTGATATTAAAAAAGCCTGCTTGGTCATCGCTGCCCCTGGTAAAGTTGATAATTAACGGCAGGCCAAAACAGCCCTCGGTCCGACGGCCAGTCCGAGGGTTTCATCTCCACAACTTCGTCTTGTTTACAGTGTCATTGGTCAGTAGCGCACAAGACAATATGCTTCACTAATGGACCAATGAGCAAACACAATGTGCAGGTAGTGCTCTTGGGAGTTGTAGTGTCATAGTGTCACATTGCAATTCATTTGTTATTTCAGCCTTTTGACAAGACTACAATTTTTCAACACGCCAAAGTGGCTAGTGGGAGTGACTGTGTTACCCGCCACGGGCGAAATCCACCCGCATTTGGCGGGTTGGCAGGTGTTAATGTCAAGCCCTGTCCACATGACATGAATCTTGTAGAAACTGCTGCCAGTTTTAAACATACATTTTATGGCCAACTATAAGGGATGCATAAATTTAATAGTCAAAATGTGCTTTTTCCTCATTGTTTCTCCACAGGATATGGGTGGGTCTGAGGCCCAAAAGGGTCCGGTAAAGTAAATTATATCTATCAATTTACTTTTAATGGACACATGTAATATGTTTTATACTTTCTGTGAATCAAATTAACAGAACAGATATGTTCTTAAGTGGCCTGTACAAGTTATTTAGGAGAACCTGCTGCATTTATCAGTTTTCTCATATTCTGAATTTTCTCATTGGTACAAATTAGGGCTGAACGGTTTGAGTAAAAAAATTAATTGTGATTTTTCTGACAGATATTGTGATTACAATTTAAGTTAAGCCGTGTAAAGCAGCACAGAGGAGATTAACCGGGCAAGAAGTCAGCCACAGAATGGCATAGAGAATCCGGTCTTGTATAAGCAAGATAATGAACTCATTTTGAAATGCTTTGAAAACAGTGATGCAACAGTGACAATGATTTTTATGGCCACGGCAGGGAGTCCTTATCAGGCAGTACTGCTTAAGGAGGATGTGTTAATGTCAAACATTATCATAAAAAGCAAGGTGTGAGTAACACGAGACAAAGTTGGGAGCTCTGCCTGCATCCTAACCTGAGTTGTAAGTTACTCCGGCTTGGCTGCTCATGCCTGAAATGTTTGTTGGCAGGGCCGATTAAGGGATCGCTTCATAGCCTGGATTGTGTAGCTGGCTCTGACGGATGGGGCTGCTAGCAGAGCCTGTCTGGGTCTAACTACCTCCATTGACCTTTGAGCAAGGCGGTCTGTAGCCAGCATCCGTCACAGCAGCAGTGGCTGGTAAGTTAGTCTCTCTGAGTGTAATGTGTACTCATACAGTATACAGTATTCCTGCATGTGTTTATAAGATTCAGTGTTGTGGTGTGTGCGTGTGTTAGTAAGGTGTGCATGTAGAAGAATTGACCAGCTGCATAAACAACATTGACAGATCAATCACTGTCCAATGCAACCAACATACTCCTTGACAGGGACAGAGAGAGAGAAAGAGAGAGCGAGAGAGAGAGAAATGTATGGGGGTGATTGTTATGTTATATGTATGATGCTTTGGCAATAGTGTTCTACAGTCATGCCAATAAAGCAAATTGAATTGAATTGAATTGAATTGAATTGAATTGAGAGAGAGAGAGAGAGAGAGAGAGAGAGAGAGAGAGAGAGAGACTACCTCAAACCTTAAACTACCTTTAAAATATTTGAAATCTATTTTGGGTGCCAGCAGACATTCTTTCAAACAACAGGTGTACAAAAATACAGACTCGATCTAAGAAGTACCAGCAAAATCTCTGCCAAGTAGACCAGAAAATCAATCGAATCCACAGTTGTATTAGGTAAGGCAAAACTATTGAACCTGATCCATATGGAAAATATAGAACCCGATCCACAATAAAGAAATGAGAATCTAACTAAACTAACTAATTATCTGACACTTAGTCAGCAGTTTAAAAGTTTCCTAAATTACAAAATGACATTATAATTATTTTTATTTTGACTTTTCTTGCAAAGTATTCAAAATCCAAGAAAGCATTATCTAAACAAAGATAGTCAAACACTAAAAGAGAGATTTTTTTTAATGGCTGCCAAGAGAAATGAGGATGTGTTAATCTTCCTCTGCTTTTAAAGGTATCTTTGTATTTGATTCTCAGTAGGAGAAAAAATTATCCTGAATTTATAAAATTATGCCGAAATGTTCAACTTGACTTCACTGTGATCTTGATGCTTCCCGAAAGTGCAGCAACTTTCTTTTTGCTGGCTACAAATTGAAAGGCAAGTATTTTTATTTGATTCATTTGTGTTGGCTTAAATTGTGCCTAGCAACATAATGTAGCCGTTCTCCGAAATTTGATCACATCAGTTTCTAACAATGGTGTTTTCACGGTTTTGTTCTGGTTTTCAATATCTGTGAGGCATTTTAAATGACATGCAATGGACAAATTGCTTTGTGGAGCCCTTAAAAAGAGGAGGGAGAGCAATACACTTCTTTGCTTTACTTGCTGGCAGACAGATAAAGCAGTTCCCTGGCTGTATTTCTTTCAAACAGCAACGAAGATGTTGTGCGGGAGGCTGCAATGGCTGACACAATCTGTCAAACAACCTTTAATTTTAAATTATTTTCCATAACCACTGAGAATAAAAGTAAACAAAGAAAACAAACATATGGGACATCAACGGAAAACAAATATAAAGACTGAATGACATTCCCTCTCCCCACCCCAGGCTTAATCTCGCTCTGCTCAACAAGCCACTATGTAAACACCGATATCTGCTTCAGCTAGCATATCACTCTCTCTCACACACACATCTAAGACATAAAGAGGCAAGCAACACACACACACACACACACACACGACCAGCAGGCCTTCGCCCACGCGCTGAGCAAACCGTCCACTTCATGAATATCAATACAAAATGTACAGGGCCACCTGCTGTACACAATACAAAGGCCATTTTTAAAGGAAAAGATCAGAAACACAGCTACCGTACAGTTCCAGCAGAACAAATGAAAAAACACCACATTACTTACCCTCCATTCCACTGAAGCCAGAACACGGCCTTTTCTCCTGTTAAATAAAAATATCTTTGGCAAAGACTCAGTAAGTAAGTGACTCCCTCTTGCACAAGAAATCAGGGATTATGTTTCTCCACTGGCTACCCACAATCATACAGCAATCTCAGCAGCATCTAGCTGTCTTTCATACAGCACATTTACTACTGGGGCCCCCTGGTCTGGTTTGTTTTCCTTGATTGGCTGCTGTCTGTGAGTGACAGCACGCCAATGCAATCATAAGCCAGCTCTGACCTGCTCTCTTGCTAGCAACCCGGCAGACTAAGTACAGGGGGGGGGGTCTTTAGATACCGGTCCAGCCAATCATTAACGTGGATTTTAATGAAGGGGGAAGGAGGCAGGTGCTCCTTAGCCTCCTCCTGCAGAGGTAACCATGACAACCCCTAAATGACCCTACAGCAGAAAAAATGAAGGAACCTTCTCAGTGCTGATTCACAGATTTACAGCCCAGACTGTAAACAGACAAGTGCTTCAGTCCTCAGATTATCGTAAATGGAAATACTTTTTTATTTATCCAGAGGGGCTTCCTAGAATCCATTCTGGTTTTAAGCAACAGCATGTCTGACACTCCTAGCATCAGCTCAGTATTACTGCAGTCTTCCACTCACCAGCCTCAATGTAATTGTAGGTTAAGTGCCTTGCTCTAGAGCCCATCAGCAGCAGCTGTTGTTAGGGGAGAGTGAAACAAAAGCATAATTCCCACTTGATCCGTTGATTAGGTCCAGTGACTTTGCGGTCACAATGCACTTTCCTTCTTTCTCCAGCTTGCTAGAGAGGGAGCCGGGAGGAGGGTCTGGTGAAATTAAATGGCTGACAAGGTTAGCTGGAGTTGTATGTTAGCGTTTGAGCATGATGATGACAAATGCAGTGATTTCCTCCATGGGATCCCACTGACCCATTCAATTATCTCAGCTCTTCCTTGAAGATCCAACACGAAGAGTTATCATGCAGCAGTCTTTACCGACAGCCCAGTAATGTAGGCATGAACGCATGAGCAACAATGCTATTAACTAGGGCTGAAAGCACAGTTCTGATAATGAAGAAGATGCAAATGTTAGAGGAATCAAAAGAATTAAGAATTAAGGGTTTATGGAAGACAGGATTAACTCAAAGCTACAAATGTGCAAGTGAAGTGTGTTTTAAAAAAAGGTGTTTATACTTACAGCTATACTAGGGAGAAGTACAGCTGCTATATTAACAACTGAACTAGGTTCTTTCAGAGTGCAAACATCAACATGATGACAGACTGAAAAGAACAATAAAGACTTGTCAAATTATGGTCTCTATAATTTATTTCTCCTTTTATGGAATCCCTATAATTTGAACACAATAACGCAACAGAGAAATTAGACGTTTTATTGTTTTGTCAGAGAAGAAGAGGTTTCCAAATCACAAGCTTTCTTTTTGTAACTTCACCTGCCCCTTAAATCCACGGCTAAATACTCTCCAAGCAAACATGTCTGTATAAGCCAAATAACATTCTATCTGTACTATGCAGCCCCAGGTGTTAATCATAGTCAAGCTCTGCAAGATGCCCCAAAACTCCCTTTTCATCAGTAGCCAAGCACACATAATGACTATGTCTGAGGGAGTATGCCAAGAACAGCGATGTTTTTATTCCTCACCTCGAGCATCCACAGCAGAGGGCCCAACTCATGAAAGACTATTTGGCACCAGTCCACTGCACACTGTTAGTTTATGTGGTTAGTCGCATCGAGTTCTTTAATCCTTTATCAATGCTACAGTCAGGTCTCTTACTTACCATGTTATCAGGGTTTTTATATCCAGACAAGCAGCTACTAGGGATGAATCTCAACTTGATAAAGGGGGAAAGACTCTGAGCTTTCTATTTATCGACTAATACATGTTCGGCCACAGAAATTCATTGTCCGAAAATGGCAAAAAAAAAAAAAGCACTTTCGGAAGCACTTTCACAAATTTTGTTGAACAATTACATTGACATATCAGCAGCGTGGAAGCATTTTAAAGTGTCCGAGAATGACAAAAACCGCAGTTTGAAGACACTGTTCTGCTGAATTGCCTCTTAGCACATCCACTCCATCTGTGGCTGACTTCTTAGAAAAGGCAACAAACAGTCTGACCCACTTTGAGTCTGTCACTCGTTTCTGAGAAGGTGCTTAAGCTAGCCTAGCCGCACCTAAATTTGGAGTGCCCACGTATTCAAGCCTTTACGGTAAATCCAATGAAACGGACCAGTGTGAGCTGACAGGCAGGTCTGTGACTTTATCCTGTCATTTTCTCGCTTTACAAAAACAAGTGTTGCAGTATAAGAGTCCTACCTTAAGAGAGGCTGTGAAGTCTTCATGTTAAGCAATATGAGAACCACTTACAACATTATTTATCAAATTGGGTTGGAATTGATGAATTTAGCGTGAGGATAAAGGAGAAAAAAGGCGAAATAAATGGAAAAAAT
Organism: Lepomis macrochirus; assembly: GCA_024633595.2. Lineage (NCBI taxonomy): Eukaryota > Metazoa > Chordata > Actinopteri > Centrarchiformes > Centrarchidae > Lepomis > Lepomis macrochirus. Next base: position 6,555,145 of record JALXJV020000008.1, read on the forward strand.
GTGAACGTACTTGTTCGGTGTTCAGCAAATTTTTTCATTATATCTGGTTTCAGCTTTGGCCAAGAATTTTTATTTTGGTACATCCCTAATTCTGATGCTGCCAATACACAACATTTTCTGCCAATATTTACAATGTTAGCATTTGAACATTTATAAATCCTTTAAGCTCTTTCATTTAAACAACTGGATACCAAACAACTGCACAGATGAATGAATTAAACAAATATCAAAAAGATCCACAACGTTAAAGATGATACACATACTGACATTTAGTGGACAGTTTGAGTCAAAATGGCACACAAAACACAAGTGAGTGCACTGGGTTTGTCATTTGTGGCCCTGATCCACATCAACCCCACTAAAACTCGAGAACTGGTTGTCTAAGGATTAAAATGTTGAACTACAAAAAGAAAAAAAAAAATACTTAAGTACTCTTAAAGAAATCTAACAATAGCCATAGCAAGTGGGACGAGTGTGCTGAGAATGAATTCATGAGCAACAGAATGACCTCACCTCGCCTAGTTCTTGCCAAGGCTATGATCATTAAAACTCAGCTCTGTTACTGTTGGCACAGGCTGTGGACCGCTGAAGTTATGGATGGCAGCAGCAAATGGCCTGGGAGCTGGTCCTGTTCGCTGAATAGTTTCACATCCAGCCTTAGATCCAAATATGGAGATTTTGAATGCCAGTAAAATGACTATAGATGTAAAAACATTTCCAGGTTTTCTAAATTAAATAGTTGAGATCTTGTCTGAACAATGTGTGGTTTGATCAATCCTACAGCAATGAACAGCTATGAATGCTGAAAGCAACAGACTATTAAAATGCAGTTTTAAAAAATTTAAACGAGAGAGAGTTTGCTGCTCCACTGTTTTTACACAGTTTTTACACTGATTGTTTAAGAAAATCATCCACGTAAAAGGCAGTTTAAACATGTTTTTGTAGAACAGGTGTTCAACTCATTTCAGTTTAAGGTACACTTAATTTATATAGATGCATTTTAGTTGTGTAGTAATTTTAAAATGCATTACGCAATGTAAACACCACCAGCTTCACAACCAGGTTTAAAGAGGTGGTATTATGCTCATTTTCAGGTTCAATTACATTAAAATTGGCCAAACAATTTGAACGTTTGCTCAGTAGCTTTCAAATCAGGTGTAACATTAACATTATAGTTATCACTTTAGCTGTTAGCCAACATTTACAACAACTCCACGCTTGAACAGTCAGTTACATTGCCGTGTTTATTTTAAATATAATTCACAAACAATAAAGCATACTTGCAGGTTGTGATTGAGAATTTCCAGGCCTAAACAGAGTTAGAGTTGTATTGTCTTTTAGGACTAAACGTTGAACTGTTGCCGGTGTTCTGACGCTCTATGCTGCCTTGCCAAAACATGCTACCATAGCGCAAATCGATGGACTTGACTCTACTTGGCCCTGCTCCATTTTCCATTGCAGAGTACTCAGAGATACTATGTACCTTGTCGTCACAGGGACGCCACACACAACTGCCGCGACGTACTATTCAATGTGACACACACCAGTGATCCACACAGCTTTCTCTTTTTTAAGTTAAAACGTTTCAACATTACTCAGAATGTAAAGACAGATAAGCTGTATGAAAACTTTCCGGCTGTCCTCTGCTGTTGTTGCTGCAGCGGTCTGTGTGACGGCGGGAGCAGAGGGCTCTGTGTGCGGGCGGCTGGCCGGCCTCACATGCTCCTCCCGGGGGTTGGCACAGGCATCCCCCGCATGAGGTAGGCTTACAATATATCCAATGTGCGATAACATTGTTATATGATGAGATGACATATGACTTGCAGTAAATAAACATAAATTGAAGTGTGCATATTAACTGCCTGGTTGTTTTAAAATTATTAAATACAGCTAAATTTTGTTTCTAGAGCAGCAACATTAATGTTTACATCAGCAAAGTCACAATATATAAACTCAATATCTGACATCACAATCCTGAGTGACATTTAGAAAGAATAAAAACTCAGAATGTTAGCTCCTCCTCCTAAGAGGCTGCAGCCTGATTATAAACAGTCCTGGGCCCGTTTAATACTGCGTTTAGGTGCCATCATTAGAAACATTATCTTTCTAATCTATCGCCTTTCAAGATAAATCAGATTTGACACTCGAGACATAATTTTACCTTATATGTCCCACTAGTCTCGATAGCAGTACTGAAAAGCTCTGACTTTATTGATTTTTTTGGGTTTTGAGAAATTTTGGAACTGGGTCTCGATCTCCCATCCCTACTTACTTCTAGTAATAAGTAACTAATAAACCAGACAACTAATTCTACTTCTTACTCATATGTATTCAATGTAGTGACAAAATCCACTCTGTAGAGCAGTTTGTCCATTTAGGCTACTGTAGAAACATGGCGGTGCAACATGCGACTTCCATGCAAGGGGACCTGTGGTGTATGTAGATAGAAATGTCTTATTCTAAGGTAATAAAAACATAAGGGTTCATTAAGTAAGGTTGTTATAAAGCTCTAAAAACATAGTTTTGTATTTTATATTCTGTTAAAATTCAACATTGGATGTGTAACAGAAGCTTAATGGAGAGATCTGTTGGGTGAGGATTTAGGGTCAAAGGTCATAATCCATGAGAATACATTAGTGTCTCTTTCGTGGGATATAATGCCCTTACTGAAAATCCTTTTATCTAAAAATAAGCCTCCTTTTTGGCTGGCTCAACCACCATCCACAATATGAGCTCGAGACAAAAATAGCAGAAATCAGCAGTTACCACAGAAACTCGATCACTCTGCCGTTTTGCCATTCTTACAGGGGTAACCACAGCAACAGAGACAACTGGTAGCCGTAAGAGTGCTGTTTGGCTTTCATCAAATGGCCATTTTCAGCAAGCACTTTATTCTGCTCATGGGCACTGACAGTGCAACAGACAAATACAACCTGGAGCTGCCTCAGCAAGACAGTTCAAAGCCCATTACTGGCTTATCATTGCATTGAAAGATAATGTGATCTTGTCAACCAATAGCAAAATCATATACAGTTTACAAAACAACACAATGACCACTGATGAAATAGCACTTATACAATGTTTGAGTGATATGACTAAGGTATGGCCTCCGGTAATCCTCCCACAATCAAAATATGCCTCCATTTGCCAATTGCATTTCCCAGAGCTCATCCTTATCAGCCATACTGTTAGCAATCTAACATTAATCCTACACAGGAGTAGCCTGGTCTACAGTTAGTGCAGCGTTTAGGTTTCCGCCTGAGTTCATGGACTAGCAGAAGTTAACAGAAATTGCATCACACATGTAACAGCGCATATTACAGATTACTTAAGCCTTCAAACTGTAAATATGCTCACATCCGGTGTTCAGGAAACAAGGCTTTCACATCCATAATGATGTAACTGATATAATCCTGCTGGTGTCAGGAACTGTGATCACACAAGAAGTCACGCACAGCAATGTAGGTCAGTATTAATAATTCACATGTCAATGGAACATGGTTATGAAACACTATACATTTACAAAAAAAAGGGAAAGAAATAGTCATGATTCATTTGTATTTGTCTAGAACAGAGCTGGAGAAAAGGTGTGGTCAACATAGTCCTACCTTTTACAGTAGAGCTGACATTTATTGTAGCAATGGAAACCCCAGACTTATCCCTACATTATTAGTCACTGAACAATTAGACATTACAAGCAAGATGTTTGAAAACTAAGCATGCCCTCTGACAAAATCAACACATTACATTAACTGGAGGAAAATGCTGTGAATGCTTGTTTCATTCATTCATGTACACTGCTCAGTACAATGCATGTTCCCTGCACAAAAAACATCAAGCGTGCATCGATATACTGCAAACTGTGCTAACAAACGCAACAACTAAAAGCTATATATCAATCCCAATAGCACTATGTCAAAATATCACAAACCCCAATGGACCCCTGCACCAACATCAACCTCTAAGAACTTATTAATCTGGTAGTAAAACGAACAAAAACAGTGCTATGTCACTGTTGGTCGCTTCAGCTCACATCAATGATAATACGATCTCTGTTCCTCTAAGACAATTTGACATCACACAATCAATAGCCCCAAGGCTGCAGTACTGATTGAATGGGCTGAGGTACATTCAATTTAACTACAGGGCACCGGTTTGAATCCGACCTAAAGTTTGTGTGATACGGTATTCACTTCCTCCTCTCTCACTTTCTGTCACTGTTCGTTCTGTACTAATGATAAACTTTAAATGAGTTTAAAAGAAAAAATCAATACGCTTTCAGGCAGGAATAAAACCTTGTACCACCTGGGAAACTGCAAGTAGTGACCTCCATTTTAATAAAGTGTAGACTTCTTGAGCAGCTTTTTTTCCCCTCATAACATCTTTTTAAACACACAGGCCAAAGGAAAGAAAGCAAGATAGAATTGCAGACGTCTTTTACCGAAACCTGTGTTGGATTGGTTTGCTGAAAAGAGAGATGAGGGCAGGGAGGTGACAGCTGATGATGTCAAATGTCTAGAAATGAGCCCTGTCGATGAATGTGTTTGTGTCTTTGTGTTTGACAAGGTGATTGCATTTACCCTGAAGTGTGTGAAATAGATGTTTCTGCTCACATTGGTGTCAGTAAGGTGTGTTTAGAAGTCCTGATGGCGGAAAGGCCTTAAAACAGCTTGGTTTTGAGTCATATGTGTGAAATACAAAAAGGTTCACATGGTGCTATTCTGTCATCCATAGACTGCTGCTGTAATTTGGAAGCACCACAGATTTCTTAACATTTGTTCTTAATGTTTTGAAGTTCTATTTTGTTGGAAATGGTAAAACACAGGAAGGAGTCTGTTGATTGAGGTTAATCAGTAAATACTTTTATAATGTATTATTATCCTATGTGTATTTCCAAAGAGGTTTATATAATGATATATAATGTTGTAGGTGTTTTTATGAGCCTTTCACTCCCGCTACCATGTGCCATAATGACAAAGGGAGAATAGCTTCCTCCCGGCCAGAAAACAATTCGGCACAGTTCCCACCAAACCTGAACACTGACCCACAACGTGAAATTCAGCAGAGAGGTTGGTAGAGGCTGGAATGTTTTTCTCCAGTGACAGCTTGGCAACAGACCATTCACATTAACTATGCTAATGTCTCAAAATGAATGTGTTTATAGTTTATTTTAAGACATCTATGAGATAAGCAAATATATAAAAGCTTTTACATTTTAGCTGTTAAGATGATTGTATTATCTACAGCGCTGCAGACTGGGGGTGAGCAGAAGGACAGTACTAGGGAACTCCAGCCATGGATGCAAGTGCTTGCCAGGTTTTTGTTACTCTCAATCTGGATATACATGAGACCAGAGTTGGCTTGTTAAATTCACTAATCTGATGACCCCTAAGGTAAAGTATAGTCTGCTGTGGTAGACTTGTGAAAATTAATTTACATTTATTAATTTAGCTGACACTTGTACTGTCTTGCTCAGAGACACATCACTGTGGGGAATTGAACCCAGGTCTCTCACACCAAAGGCATGTGTCTTATCCACTGTTCCATCACCACCCTATAAGTAACAAGAGTCTGTCTCTGTCATAGCCAGGTGACTGGCTTGACCAATGTGATTGTCTTAGAGTGCAGTATAAGACGTTTCACTAATAATCTTTAACATGGGCTCCACGGCACTCAATTTCACTGTCTCAAACAAAAAGCTTTCCTAATGTGTCCAAGTTTATTTTCTGTTGCAGTGTATTTGCTGATGCAGTGTTTGCAGCTTGGAAATAAATTTGGACCCAAGCTGTTTCCTAGCAAAGCAATTCCAGTGAAATAGCCTATAAAAAGGGGCTCCACTTACCTCTGAGTCTTTCACCAAATGCTGGTAATTTTATTATCAAAACCTAAAAAACTGAATGGGCATTATGTTTATGTCCCATTCTGTCTGTGTCTATTCAGTGTTTCCCACCCACACATTACTCTGGTCTGTTATGCTGCATTCAAACCAAACGCAAATTTAATCCTCGCAACGCTTTTCTTGTGGGGGTTTTATTGCTAGACAACTGGACAACTGTAAAGTGTTCTCACAAAACGCAATAACGTGTATTTATATAAATAAACAGATCAAACTAATGCCAAAATAACTACAATATGATGCAGATTTGTTAAACATAGGAATTCATGCTTTGTCAGGTCTGTCAGCAAGACCGCATGACAACAACTTGTAAAATGTTTTTATTTTCTGAATCAAGTTTGGAATGATCAGGGCTATGCTACACTACGCTAACTTGTTCACAGTTAAGTACAACGATATTCTGGAATAAAGTTACAGACGCATCTTTTCTGAACTGACCAGGTAGTTCAACTTCCTTGCTTTCTTTTCTCCAAGTAATGTCCAGTTTTGTCCGTTTCTTTATATAAATATGAAGTAGTAGTCCAACAGAGCTCTGGGTGCCAACCGACGCTAACAACAGCGGAACTTGATGTGCACGGAGGCTAGCTGCAGAGAAGCTCGAGTGAAGATAAATCAACGTTGTAATCCCAAAAACTAAAGTAAAAAGCAAATTTAATAAAAGCAGTTCATGCAACTTTCTCGCTCAAGTTGAAAATTTTCATGGGAAGGGCGCCCCATCTGCTCCGCCCTACAGGAAATTCCGTCTTTGCAGTGACTTTGGATGTAAATGTACCGCCCACAACGCTCACTTCGCTTTTTAGTCTGAAAGCACCATTACTGCAAACACGCCAGCTGACCCGCCTCTTTCTGCTTCTCTCTCCCTGTTTGTTTCTGTTCTGCTATGAATATGAATAATGAATAAATTTGCACAAAGACGCGTGGAACAAAGAACCTGCTTATTTTCCAAAAATCCAATAGTAAACAAGAATATTGACAAGATTTGTTGGTGGTGACGTTGGTGGCAGCACACAAAAGGTGTGAACTAGTTGAAACAAGCAGCTGTGGGATGGACCATTTTTCACATAACACAGTACTTAACCAACAATATTTACAGTATATCCTCCACTTTAATTAGTGTAGTTGAGTATATTGTTGTGGTCACATTGAGAACAGCACAATCAACAAGCAAGTTTACTATAGAGCTGAATAATCATGGAAATGATAACATGTTGACAGTCAGCAAGCTAAATTGTAAAAAGTTGGTCATCAAATCAAGTCAATCAATTTTCTCTATTTCCTAAATGCAGTATGATAAAAGGGAATACACTCCTGCATTAATTTAAACCGGATCCCGTGAACTGTTATTGGTTCACATTCATTAAGCGTCCCTCTATGTCGTATATGCACTGCGCCCTTGGAGAAGCACAACTACCATTCAGTTTCGTAATAACCTACTGCACAGATATGATTTTTAAACAAACCTGTATCACACTGAACAAAAGAAAGTGGAGAAACTGGTTCCACCTCGGCTACAGCTGATGTGTCCATTACCAACTATACACACTGCATAAAAAAAATCACAAAAATACTGCATAAATGTAAAATGATTGTCTTATTTGTCATAGTTCATCTACCATCTTAGCAAACTTTAAAATATAAGCATGAGCAGAAATTACTACACACTTACTGTCTAATTTGGCATCATTACTTCTTCACACAGACAACTTGTAATAAAATATGATTCCTACAATTCCTAAAACTTCATCATAAGAAATATCTTTCAAACCACTTTCATTAAATATTTATGCTTGATAAATATGCCTTTCAAAGGCTAAAAACAGACCCAGCAAGCTGAGAACACAGAGGACAAGCTGCTGTCAAACTGACTTGTCTGATAGCAAGTTTGACCCTCAAATGACCTCAAATTTTTGCAAGAATTCACAATCTCAGACCACAGGGACAAGACATCCTCATCCTTTACATCACTGTAATAACAATGATGCTAACACACTACTGTCTGCTGGTGTTCATGCTAGCTCTGATCTGACGTTAAGAAAATAAGTTACTTTTGGCTCGGACTGTGTAGCCATGACAGAATCAATTAGAGCGGATAAGACTTCTTGAAGCATTGAGCAGGTAGTGGAGTAAGGCATCATGGTATTGATCAAAGTGAAAGGTTTTCCTGAGAGGGTGGGGTAGAGGGAGAGAAAGGGATTTGCCTGGAGACGTCGGCCCACCTACAGATCAACACTACAACTCTTCTGAGGGAGGCTAGGAGCTGCACCGTGTCCAAAGACACACACGTGCGCACATACATACACAACAGCAGTGTGCTGTGTTATCTTCTGTAGCATCTGTGGTTGGAAAAGCTACGTTCACACCTTACAGCTATCTGACTGAGCCGGAGAAAGAAGACAGGGGAGGATGATGCTACTGGATAGGATGCAACTCCAGCGAAAGCATCCATCTTCTCACGTGCAAACACGCACAAAGACACACTTAAACAGCATTCAACCAGCACACCATTACACTCAGGAGGACTGAAATACATACAGACAGGAGGTGATCGCATATACGCACAGACACACAGTAAGGCTAGGAGTGAGAGAATGTGAGGCAGGCAGTAAGCTCAGCGTAACCAGCTAGCTTGTAGTGCCGACCCTCCATGCTAAAATGGTAGATCCCAGATTTCTCCCCATGCAATCTGCCACCAGCAACCATGGAGGCAAAACAGGAAGAAGAGAGAGAGGAGAGGAGAGGAGGGATGCAGGAACAGAGGAAACCTAGTCATTTCCTTTTCCTCCTCTCCCTCTAAAAAAAAAAAACAACAACACAGACATAAACATAAAAACATACATAAACAGACAAACACAGAGGAGGCGGGAGGATGTTGGAGGTACTTACATGAGGACTCTGTGCCGAACATGGCTGGGCCGGGAGCTGTGATGGAGAGGGGGGAGGAGGAGGAGGAAAGAGAGGAGAGAAAAAGGGGAGGGTTAGAGAGAGGGAAAGAGAGAGAGATGGGAGGTTGATGAGCAGGCAGCTACACAGCGGGGGTCATCAAAGCAACACAATGCAGCCAGCCGGCCGTCGCTGCCTCCCAGACGGCCAGATGCCCCAGCTCCGCTATCCGTCGCTGCTTTAAAAGCACTCCTTCACACACACAGTGAGGCCACAAAAAAGCAAGGGGCCGTGTGGAGGATTAAATCAACAAATAAATAAATCTAAAATAAAAAGCAGAAATCCGTAACAGCCAAGGCAAACTGTGGTCAAATCCAGACACGGAGATGTGGTTGTGTGGCTAGCTATCGCATCTCTCCTCTGTCTGCAGTCTATATCCTGCTTCTCATCCTCTCCTCTCCGTCACTCTCTCACTTCTCATTCCACTGTAAGATTTACTAACGGTGAGAGAGAGGATTTCACAGGGAGAGGAGAGAGAAGGGGGGAGTGAACAACTAAAAACCTGGTGAAGAGCCGCTGCTGCCGCTGCTGCAGCCACCGTAAGACAATAGCTATGCAAACAGAGAGTGACGTCAAAACAGAGGGGGAGAGAGAGAGCTGTAAAAAGACTTGACTACTGCTGCCAGATGGAGAGAGACAGGGAGGGAGGCAAAGGAGGGAGAGAAGGAGAAACAGGAGCAGAGGGGGAAGTGGAGAAAGGGGAGTGCATGAGAGTAGAGAAGGGGAGATGGAAGGGCAGAAGCAAAAGAGGGATGAATAAGAAAGAGGGTAAAAAAAGGGGGAGATGTGAGAAAGGAGGAGAGGAGGTGAAAGCAAAGGTGATAAATCAGAGGCAATGAAAGATAAAGAGAAATTGGCAGGGCAAGATGGAGGAGAGGGGGGACCGATAAAGAGATATGGGGTGGTGGGGGAGAAAAAGAGAGGGAAGCAAGCCAATCAAAACGGTTTGTCTAGTTCGGAGCTGAAAAAAAGAAAAAGCCAGAGACACATCGGGACACACAGAGGAAGGAGCAAAGCGGGGGGCAGGGGGCTGCGGTCTGTCAGTTCGACAAATTGAAATGAGCACTGGAGTCTGTGCTGTGTGTTTAACTGCTGTTAACACAACACACACACACACACACCTGGTCATCAGGGAGCCAAGAAACACATTTTCTGCTATAATCATTACATCAATCCAACCCACATAAACCTAACCCACATAACCCTTTAAAATACTACTACTACTACTATACTATTACTACTACTATATTATTACTACTTAATACTAAAAATATGGAATCATATTAAATCAGATATGTCATCTCATCCATGTTCAGCAATACATTTTTCCTTTTCCTTCCACAGCTAACAATTCTGCAGTAGGGCTGCATTTAAGGAATATTTTTTAATAGATTAATCTAACAATTCTTTTTTCTAGTCGATTCATCTTAACGAATCATTTATTAATCATTCTGAGACTAATTTTGTTTTTACTTAGAGAGCCTACAGAGCAACATTGTTGGGTTTCTGCCTGAATTACCCCCTAATTTTAGATAGTCGTAGGCGAGGATTTTTAGCTGCAGCTTGTTCTCTGGGGGAATCCCTGCTTAGACCAGGTGCAGAACTTCATTGTGACACGCTGACGCACGTTATGCAAATTTATGTATTTCTGTAATCAACAAATCGCCCCAGCTCTATTCTACAGACACTTATTAGTTAAGGGAACATTGGAAATATCATGGAAAAAATCCTTGAACATTTGGAGGTGCTTTAAAATGACTAAATGAATATACAAAAATCCATGCCGCAACCTTCAAATCTTTCAATAACTCATGGATAGGCAAAATGCCTCAAATGTACTGGGGTTGTTTTTGTGTGTTTCCATCCATGTGACATGATGCATACAGAATTAAAGACTATGTGACCATTTCCTCAACAATGCATTCACCTTCTATTTCTGCATGCTCTTATCTGCAGGTTCTAGTAAGCTAAATAAATTATATTTCATTTATATGACCTCAAACACAAATCAAAATTACAAACCAAAATAAATAAATAATAAAGAGAGCTTTTTCTGACTAAGTAGCTAATTAAAGTTGACGTAGAAACAAAGAAGACATCAAGAAATGTAATGTGTGTGGAGGAAAGATGTGACATTTCAATTAAATATAAATGTTTTGCAATTTTGCTACTAAGCTGCACTGCATTACACTCAGAATGAACAAGCTTATAGGCATTAACTGGAAGTAAAAGTCATGTAAACGGAGTATAACCAACACGAAAGTTGCTGTCATTCACCTCTTTCAATGACATAATTGTATAAGACTGCAACTAATGATTAATTTTACTATTAATTAAAATGCTAATATTTTCTTGATTAATCTTTTAGTCTATGAAATGTTGGGGAAAAAAAGATTTCTCCGAGGCCTGGTAATGTCTTTGCTTGTTTTGCCAGACTAAAACTTGTGATATTTAATTTACTGTCATGAATGACAGCGAAAAATAGCAAATTGTCAGATTTGTGAATATATAATATATTATATATTATATATAATAGTGATTAATTTTCTGTCAACTGACTAATCTATTAATCAATTAACCACTGCAGCTCTGCTATCCTCACACAAATCATGGCATGTTGCATGGCCACTGTATTTGGGACATCAAAATCCTTTTCAGAGCTCTAAATCTAAATGATTCAGATTTTTCGTGGCCTCTTTCCGGATGCATGGATACCCCGAAGTGCTCGCAGTGAACATGCTGCAAGTGATAAGTCTCATTATTGATGCATACTGTAAAACTTTAATGAAGACTGGAGTGTGGAGCATTTAAATATAGTAAAGTGCACACATAACTCAGCAACTGTGCAGCAGTAGTGCACACTGGGCCTGCTTTGAGTGTATGAATAGGTACAGTGGTGAGTCTTTAGAGCAGCCTGCTAACCTAAATAGATGCAGGGTCAGCCCGGACGTCCTTGTGGCCCCTACTGTGAATGGGGTGAAGCTAGCTAGCATGTGGATTAGCTCAGCTGCTGAATAGATGAGCGTGTACCAACGGAGGCCTCTGTTCTTTTGTGTCTTATACCCAGTCCCCCCCCTCCTCTTCTGCCCATGTCTTTGTCCTTCAAGTATAAGCAACAGACCCCCCTTCTCTTCTCCTTCTACACTGCAAAAAATGTTTGCCTTACAAAACATTTAAAATATATAAATAAATTGGGATTTCCCCTTTAAGTTTTTTTGCCCGGTTCTAAGTCCTTTAATACTGGTTATCTGCAGATACTTATATTTACTTATATGTTGATTAAATATGTATTCAAAACACTGAAATAGCAGATGTGGCCTACTTAATCTGACACACCATATTTTCACAAGTTCCTTGATCCAAATTCTGAAGTTCCCGTTTCAAACCTTTATAACCTTAAATTATTGATTTGGTATGAATGCAAGATTAACTGGGAGAATGTGACTCCTGAATTTGACGTGACGCGATCAGCAACAGAAGATGTATCACTCTGTTGGAGCTGTGGGAACTACAGAAACACTCAGTCCTCTGGCAACAGTGTTGATACAGAGTGAGATATCTTCCCTCACAAATGATCTTTGGTCGAGTACATATGCCAGCTTGCAGAGAACACTTTAACCGAACAACAGAAAGTCTAATTTTGGCCGGCCATCAAGTCCCTCAAGGAATTAACATTCATTAGTGACAGCTCTTTGCTAATGACAAATAGCAAACGCGTGCATTTTGGCAGCTGAAGTGCCTAAATAATTTTTGCACATTTACACACTAATTTTCCCTCACATATGCAGAGAATGAACTGTACAGCCCAGTAGTCGTAAAGGAGATGACACTGCAACGGTAGCAGGCCATGGTGCTGGATTTTGATCAGCTTTACCTGTAGTAACTTTAGTAATAAGCACTAAACACAAACCACAGCTGAGGCTAATGGGATGTTCATTGGTTTTGCAAGTATTTCGTTATAAACCAAAATTTTTGACAAATTTAAATATTGAGATTTATTCCATATTGTATTGATACCAATCAAATGATGTTATTTGTTCTGTTTAATTTAAGATGTTTACATGTGTCCTTAAAAAAGTGCTTAAATGGAAGTGCAACTATCTCACCCAGCTGGCAGTTTTTGAAGGTTTTCAGACTGAACTTGTTAAGCTGAATGTTCTGTGCACAGCGCTATAACTGCATCCACCCTTACTAAAAACGTCTCCTGGGGTCATGTTAATTACACGAGGGGGCTCTCCCTCAAAAACTCTGCTGAGAGGCGAGGAGGATGTGAGCGGGGATCTGCGCAACCCACTCATCTGTAATCTCATTCAGTGCGATTGCACTCACGTCAGCTTTTAATAATTTCTGCCCCGATCGTCATTTGTATGATTTGAATAAGGATCAGCAGCTAAAAAGGAAGGGTCACGATGCTGCTGTGATAATCCCAGAGGCCGAGCAAGGCTGGAGAAAATTCTCCCAATTATGGATGTCCCGATGAGGTTGATTTTTGCCTTGGTCCCGATCCAGTCCTTTAATATTGGGGTATCTGCCAATACCAAGGTATTGTATTATTCGAAATGATGTATCACTATGTTTGAGTTGTTATAAACAAGAGCCCACAAACCTGACAACAGCCAAGCTTTAGTTAGGATTTCTATCAAGTTACTCACGGAATTAATATTAATTTGCGACAACTGATATGATGTGTCAGAAACTGTTACTCTATGTATATCTGCTACACTACCTGTCAATGCAGCTTCTGCCAAAACATCACATGCTTCACTGAGAAAATACATGCAGTAACATCCTGTACTCACAACTGTTCAAAATATTCCATTTAATTCTTAAATTTGAACTCTAAACCAACCTGAACCACACAGCTCAACATTTCAATAAAAAGTATTTTTTCTGATCTAAACTAATTTAGTAACTGAACAAAAGAAGTGGACATGTGGCAGTACAGAGTGTGCTTTCCAATTCAGAGCATTCAGAAGTTTTAACATAAAAGACCACCCTTTGACAGTTCTTTTTGGACAGAGGAATCATGTATCCTGCATTGATGTCACACAAAATTCCTTGTAAATTAATTGTATATTTTATTGTGAGATCCTTCATGGAATGCAACAGAATGACAAGAAAGCATCTGGCCAAAGACTGAAGACACCCTCACTGTCAACTTCAGACTCTTTCTCATCAGTCAAAGTGCTCACTGGCTCTGAATACACAGACAGTCCAACCATGGGTCACAGGAGGGGTGGGATGTTGATCAGCCTGCAAATCACCCACCCAAACAAGCAGTGGAGGGAGGCTTCGGCAGACTAAGCTGGATGCAGCGTGTGGGAGAACTAGATAAACAAAAGCAAGACAAGAGATCAAATGCCATAGTGAAGTAGATAGCTACAGACTGTGGTGATTAGTATTGGGGAAGATGTCGGTCTTAGTAACGTTCTTAAAATCACAACGTAGTAGCTTGGCCCCTTTGCTCCGGTGATCACTCAGGGAGACGAGCGTGTAAACGGCAGGCGCTCTATGGATAGTAACCATGGCAACGGCTAAGCTTAAATTAAAATTATGCTTAAGTTAAAATTAAGGGCTACATAACTTGACCTGTAAGGCCTACATCCAGTTTTGCGGGGATGCCCTGTCATGCGAATTCCCTCCTGCTGATGTCCTGTTTAGTAAACAGTAATAGATTCTGGAAACTCACAAACAGCGAGGATCAGTCTCTCTTCCAATGATTTGTGCTCCGTGTTGCGTACAAAAAGTTCAAGACAATTCAACTTCGACAGTGGGCAGGCGTGTGCGTGAGGCGACCACCTCACTCTAACAGGGACACTTGGTACTGAACATAGACTGTTTATGCTGCTTCCTGAACAAAAATGTTTCTGCGGATACCTGTTCAGAAAAAACAAACAAGAAAACTGATTTATTAATCTGTTGCTCAGAAGGTGACTGTTATGATGTTATGATTGTGGCTCTGTACTCTGATGGTAACTTCCATTTATAAGCTAGATAAAAGTTAATTCCCTGGCAGTGGCAAATAGCTGTGGTTTTATATTTGATTTGATTACATTAATATTTAAGTTGAGATTTACAAGAAATATTTTATTACTACTGTGTAAAAGGAATACTTCTGGTAAAAAGCACCTTTTTTGTTTAAAGTGTTTGCAAACCACATTATTGCACTTTTATATATATAGTGTAGTACATTTAAATTAAAAGTGCGCCATACACTACTTTAGAAGTCATTATTCAATTTTGCGCATAACAATGTGATTAATCGCAGAAAATCATGCCATTAATCGCTTCTTGTGGGAGGGGCGGGATAACCACCATCTTTGGCGTTACTGGCTTCAGTAGTATTGAGGATTCTTAAAGTGGACTACCTCCTACATCAAACGTCTCTGGTTTGAGTCACACATGAAACCCATGCATTGGGCCCTGCTCTCACTACCACACTGATAATTAGGATGGAAACCCATTGTCATAACAGCGGTGAAGCCCAGGTGCTAATTGAGTCAGACACTGAGTAATGGAACAATGTCGTTGTTCAATGAATGCTTTACTTTAAACAGAGCTCCTCACTGCCTCTCTTCAGTTTAACTACATTCATGAGCCATTTATTCCTGAACAATGCACACCTCACCCAGCCCCCGCTTCCATCACAAAGTACCACCCCGAAAAAGCATCTCCTCCTGGTTGCCAGGCAACTGAAAATAAGCGTGAGTGGAGTGTGGCCATCCTTCGGCAAGAGGACAAAAGAGGAGGTGGTAGGATGAGAATGACAGCCTATTAGAGAGGACCAAGCCAAGATACGCCACAAGACTTGATGTTGGCACAGGTGTGTTGATAATGTGGCAAGAAGAGGTGCAAGCCATAAAAGCAGAACAGCAAAAAGAACTGTTCAATATTATTATTATCCGGCGGGTGTGACTTATGTTACAAAGACTAAACACTGTTTACCAAGTGAGTACATACGCCACCAGGGAAGAAAAGCCCATTTGCCTTTAGATAATAGTGTCTTGCACCCAGGGTTCGCGTTAACCAAATATATTTAGAATTTTTGTTAACGATGATTGAAAAATCAGAAGGCTGTCCGTCATTTTGATAGATTAAGACTGTTGGCAATCTACCATAACATAAAGTAACTCACATGCAACACTGTCAATAACCACATGTAGACCAACTGTAGTATTAGAGCTGCAACGATTAGTTGATTAATTGATTAGTAGTCAATTATTAAATGAATCCCCAATTATTTTGATAATCGTTTTATTTTTTGGGGGTTGATTTGCTCCTATGTGACAGTAAACTGAGTTTATTTGGTTTGTGGACAAAACAAGACATTTGAGGACATACCCTTGGGCTTTGGGAAATTCTGATCGTTATTTTTCACTATTTTATGGAACAGACAAAAAACAATCAACAGATTAATTGAGAAAATAATCATTAGTTGCAGCTGTATGTAGTAGACACGGTTCTAGTTGGTGGCAAGTGTTTGCTATTAATGACCACACTGTCTACTTGGCTTTAGGCCTTGCATTGGACACACAGCCTAGCTATTGCTAGGTCACTTCAGCCGAGTGTCCAAGGTTTCTATAGAAAGGTCCAATAAATCTATTGTGGTTGATAAACAAGGTGAAAATAAGAGGGACTGATGCGATGGAGGGTGAAGGACAAGCAAATAATATTAAAAACATTCATCAGCCAGCTGCAGCGAATGTTGCGGGGGAAGTGACAGAAAGGAGGTTAAAATCAGTCATCTGCTTCGTGTGTGACATTAAAATAGTCTCTGTTCATCTTTTCTCTCCATACCTTTATAAATGCATAATCTTTAAAAAAAATTTACTTACAATTTCCCTTTCAGAGGGTTATAACTAGGGTTGGGTATCTTTACGATATCAGTACCAAAACCAGTACCCTTAAAGTGATACTGATACCAATAGAGTACTTCATTCGCTACCTTGCATAAAATGCTACCTGTTAAAGCCATAATAGTTCATTGGTAGCCTGTTATTATTTCTATTGTTGTTATGGACATGGAAGGTTATCTATTTTATTTTTTTCTTGTTTCAAATAACTGTTATATAAAAGTATCAGGAAATTGTATCAGATCGCTCCTCATCCTAACTAGGACATGATCACAGTTAGTATTAGCCTATATGAGGAAAGACTACAGCTTGCGATTTTTTTATACATGAATGAGAGTGAAATGAAATAGTTTAGTGACCAATAAGTTGTGGGAAACAAATTTAAGGTAATTGTTTGCTACGTGTTGAAAGTAAACAACGTAAAATTATCTTGTTAACTTTCGATCAATAAACTGAACTGAAAAATATTCCCGAGAGCTTTTTCCTTTATTGAGTCCGCTACAACTACACAAAAACTTAAAATTAGAGGAAAAGAGAGACCGCACATCCAGCTGAATAAACCAACTATAACTGAAGCATCCGCAGCTGCAGCCGGAGGCTCCATGAGTAAAATCAGGTGATCGCTGCTGCGCCACAAAAGTATTTAATTGATGTGAACGCAGCAATCAATCGGTGACAAGTGATGTGAATAGCAAATAAAAATAAAGAGAGAAGAGTTAAATGATACCAAAAGATAAAACAAACGGAAGGCCAAGCTTGTGGTGATAAACTTGCAACAGTGACGAACATACCTGAGACCGCAGCTGAAGGTGAGTGGCTGTTAAATTACGGTGCAGGCACATAAGGGGAAAAATGGGAGTGCTCTTCTCTTTCTTTCAGTGTGTTGCTTGAGTATTTGGCTGCAAGCAAAACCATACAAATAGTAATCTTTTGCCACGATCTGGTTACAAAAAGTATCGACTGAAGTACTGGTTTGACTGAAGACTTTTCGATTCTACTCAATACTAGGCTTTCTGTCAAAATGGTTCACAATGAGAAAGTCTATAATAGATTTTAAGAAAAGACCTGGGCCCGTGTTCATAAAGAATCCTCTCAGAAAACTCTTAATTTAGCTTAAAAACTTAGCTAATAGGAGTCTTAGCTTAAGAGCGATCAAGGACTGATCTGAGAGCAACTCTGAGCAAGGAAAAGAAAAAACTTTCATCTTAGTGAGGAGGCGGGGTTGACCCCGTTGCTATGTATGATACAATCTTTTAAAGACTGTTATTGGTTAGTTGTCCAAGAAGGAAAAAAAGAGAGTGATTTTAAGTACAGATTCTATTCTAAGCCTTCACTATGGAAATTACATGTGTAATATTTCCTATTTGACCGTTCTCTCACACACACACATTATATATGTGTATATAAATCCTGTTTTTTATTTACCATGCTGTTAATTTCCTATAAGGCATTTCATTGGCTTGGAATTTTAAATTGTTCCACTCTTTCCAGTTACACTGATTGTTGGCATGTCTATTTAAGTGGTGGTTTGAATGTTGGTTTTAATGGATCAAACATGGAATCAAAACCAAGAAGGGCAAGAAAGCCCAACTGGACAGAGGAACAGTGTTTACTGTTAGCCCAGTTAGTGGATAAACACAAGGCCATTCTAAAAGGAAAATTCGGGCCGGGTGTCACAGCACGGGGCGAGAAGCAGACGTGGGAGCGTATAGCACGTTTTTTATGAATACGGGCCCTGGATCTCAAGATCATGGCTGGTTTCCCACTAATGTTTCTATTTGAGTTGACAAACCATCCAGCAAGAGACATATTTGCTAGTGGTCAGTCTTAGCATTTAACTGGTGGTCATTTCCTGATCTGATGAGAATGAATTAACAGCACTTAAAGCCAGCTGTTGTGAAAAAAATGGGTTGTGTGCCCACCACATCCACCAAGCAGCCAACAGCAGGGATTTTCAGAGGAACCAGACAACCACAAAAGGAAGGTCAGGGAGACTTTGATTACCTCCACGGGGTCACAATTCAGACGCAGTGGAATCATTCAGCTAATTTGGGTCAGGACCACTGTGACTGTCACTGCTGACACCGACTGGTCAAAATGGGGAACTGTGGTTCTTTAGACACTGAGAGCAGCTATTAATAGTCCACTGATGCATCAATGCAACCAATGAAATCAAATGAAAAGAGTCTATTGGTCTGACAGAAAGACAGTTAATTATGAACAATCATCAAAACTGGATACAACCTATCTATTACAGCTGAAACTGAAGACTACATTTCCTTTATAAAAACTGTGCTTTTAACAGAAACAGAATTGCATTAGTTAAGCTGGGCCTGTCCACAACATTCCCCCACCATCAATAAATGGTTTTAAAGAGAAACCTTATGAGTGAATGCACAAAGAAGAAAAACATTCGATAAGAGACAGGGGCAGCAGGCTGTCACTTCTTCTTCAGCAGTTCCTTTGAATGGCAGAACTAATTCGAATAGGTTCAGACAAGTTAAGCTCAGTCATGGCAGATGATGCAGGATGGATTCATTAATTTCTTTTAAATCTATATTCAGGATACATGAGCTAAGCATATATTCTTATTCCACCCGTGCCCTGCTTCAAACTCACACAAGATTATTTTAAAGATTAATTTGTGGAGTCTTCCAATGGTTTCACACCAGTTAGACAAAAGGAGAAGGAAGCTGTAATAACAATACTAGGGTTAGTTATCCTCTTCCTCCTTTATAAACTGTAACTTTCTACACACCCAGAGCTTGTGTTGTATTTTTTACAGCAAACTCCCAAACTCAACCTTCTGGTATAGAAGGACCGACCTCCAGTGATAGTGAACATACTGGCATTTCATTAACTGTAATGATTGTCCTTACCCAGTCATGCCTGTCCAGTGCAACCAGTGTTTCCTTGCTGCTCATAGCAAGTTCCACTTGTACAACTAGGGTTTTGATCCGCAAATCTCACACTCACTCCAGTGCACCAAATAGACTTCTACCTACTAATACTTGAAATAATATGACCTTTGATTTAATTATGAGGAGAAACATCCATCATATTTACCTGATCTTTTACCTAAAAAAGAGCAATTGTTGTCACACAGTTAGGTATTTAGTTTGGGGATGCACAAACAGACTGTCCCTGTTCAGTAACTGATATTCTCTTTTTCCCCCTTTTATTTTCTCTCTGTATATTTTACTGTCTGTTCCACTATTAAAAATGTATTGTACTAAGAAGAGAGCCCACTGTTGAACCAAAAGACTAGTAAGACTGATCCATCCTGCAGCGTTGCTCAGGTTTAATTGCAAAGAGCCTGAGTTAATGGACTAATGGACAACTCCAGTGTCCCAAAGTGTGAGTACTGGTGTAAGTTTGAAAGAGGATGGACACACAAGTGTAAACCACCAGCTACAACACAGAAAATACATCTTAAAGTTAAAGATTAAAAATATAGTGCTATTATAAAACTTAAGTTGTACTTGTAATTATGATGAAATGTAACAGAACATACCTGATTACTTCAGGCACTGTGTGTCTAGTATTACCATAGATAAAAGAAGTGGACATAGCTACTGTGCCATCACCCATTGGTTTGTGGATTACCATTCTGAAGCCTCGAGTTTGGCATTTTGGCCAATGCCACCTTAGTTTTGTAGAACCAGAAGTGACAATATTTGGACAAGAGGGTGGAGCTGGGGAGGGATACACATAGCTACGCCTGGCAGGTTGCTGTGGTAGAAACTTGTCAATCACAAGGTGGCCATGCTCTAAAGAATACCCTGCTTTATCATTGATTTTACTCCAAATTGGACTATAAATTACAAGAGAACATCATGCTGTTTTGAAGAAGACTTCAAACTACCATATCAGACCAAACTCATAAGGAAGGTGTTTAATGAGGTAATAAAATAAATCAAGTGAGAAGTAGCCTCATTTTGTCATAGACCTCTATACAATCAGACTTCTTTTTGCAACCCCCTGCTGGCCATTAGAAAGAATACAGGTTTACACACTTCCACTGTACTTTTCAGGCTTGGAGGTTCCTGCTTGGGTGTTACGCAGATTATTAAATTTATCATGTAGTTTGCATAGATTCAAATAAATATAGGCCATTAAATATGTCATTCATCAAACTGTCTCTGTATGCAAAGTAGGAAGCCAGGATGAGGAACAGTGTAGGGAAATAACAACCACTTGGCTGTGGCTGTTTGCCTTGTTTGATTAACTAATCTCTTTGGCAGTAACAAACCATTGTACAGAGTTTACTTTCCATTTTGCTACTGGGGCCACAAACTCATTCTCATACAAAGTCATTGTTATGTTGTTATGTTGGAGCTACAAAAGGTTATTCTACATATTATATTTTATCTATTATTAAATTATTGTTGCAGCACGACTGGCTAAACAATAATTTAGCCAGTCGTGCTGCAAAATTGCATCCGCATTAGGTACAGAAAAGCCAACCCCCAGCTCCTAGTCTCATCGTAACTTATAAATGGTGAAAGAAATTGGCACAGCAAAGTGTGTCTGTGAATGTAAAGGGTAATGCCTGGTAGCTAGGCATATTAGTTCTGAAATGTTAAGCTGGTTAACAGTGAAACTGTTTTATCAAGCACCATATCCTGCAGACAGAGAGGCTAGTTCATTGCACTGCTGATAAGATCAAAATGTACTGCGCACACATATTGTGACACACTTCACTGCATTGTGGCCATTTTTTAATCACCTAAAAATACAACACAGATAACACTGAGAAAATATTATATGTAATATAAGGCATTAGACATCTTCCCTTACTTAGCTTCAGTCCCTTTTGCACAGTTCACATCTCATCAAGCTTAAAAAAATCCTTTCCAAGTCTCAAAGTCTCTAAGCTTCTCTTTATCTACCTCTCATCCTTCACGACTTCTATTGATTCAGTAAGGGGAATCCATCATAGATAGTGGCCTTTACCTGGATTCACCTCATCACTCTACTTCACTAGACGAGTGTCTCGCATTTTGTACAGTCAGGGTGCCTACGTAGCAGCCTTGACCTTTCCCTCACATGGCCAGAGACTTCACTGACATAGCGGGTCCTTCAGATATTAGAGAGCCAGCTGTGAGGGCTTTGGAGTGTTAGCCTTGAATTACCACTCCGGCTGCTTCAAGGTACAAAGGTCTGAAGCGTGATCCAGGCTTTCTGATGTGGACGGGTACAGCTGATTGAATGCAGACAAAAAAGTGGATGAAAAACAGACTGATTCTTTTTTTCAGGCAGAGCAGTATGCCCTGTCAAAGGTAGGGCAAACATTTCTGGCTTAGATCGCGTTACCAAAGCAGTGCCCAGGTTCTAAATAAAGATTCCTGACCGGTCTGCTCTGGCTTTGTGGTGAATGAGTGCTGTGTGTGTCACATCATTCTGCTAACTCAGAGGGATTCTTGTATGTTCTTCAATGTTTCCCACACTTTTGATCCACACCTTGCTTTGGGTTGGATTGTAACACCTAAGTCAGTATTCAGTGTGATGTATAGAAATGTTTGTCTTACTGCAGTCAAAAAAATCTGATTGTCCTTTTTCTGACCATTCCTTGTTCCCAGTGCTGTGGAATGACGTTATTCAGAGTATATAGGCTTCACTGCCCGATCCCAAGTTGATGGTACCTGAATCTTTTTTGCAGGAAAAAGTATGCAGGAAAATATCTCGTTTGTGAGAAGGCAATTAAGCAAGCTGCGCCTACATTTGGAGTGCACGTGTATTCAAGCCTTTATGGTAAATTCACTGAAACGGCCCAGAGCGAGCTGACAGGCAGGTTAGTGACTTTATCCTGTCAGTTACTCTCTTTGCAAAGTGTTGCAGCATGAAAGTCCTACCTCAAGAGAGGCAAATTGGGTCGGACTTACTGAATTTAGCGCGAGGATACAAATGCGACAACACCCAGTTTTCAAAATAAGATCTATACAGTATGGAAAAAATGAATTAAATTCACTGAAAGTATAAAACATATTACATGTTTCCATTAAAAGTAAAACAACAACAACAAAAACATGTTATGGAAATTATATTCTATTTTCTGTTTTTTGATTTAGGGTTTTTGGAAAACCATTAAATTTGTTGACTTTTGTTGCTGTTTTATCATCATTTATAGCTCTATAATGGGTTTTTGATCAAACAGTTTATTAGAGCATAACACTGTTTACAAGAGTATATAGTTCTTCATAGATAGCCTCTTAATTTTGCACCAATTTAATGCATTTAACTTTAAACTGTACAAAATCTTCTTTGGAGGGGCCCCGAAGAGTGTCCGAGGCCCACTCACCATAGGCTCTTAAAATCCTGTGGGGAAACACTGACACATGATCATTTTCAACAACTGTACCACAAACAGCTTATTGCTGAGTTTAGCAATCTGCACAAAAACTTCTTTAAGCTCAATTTAGTTTAACCTCAAACTTGCATATTCAATGTGATCTTCAAGTAATTGAGAAGTGAAATGCTGGTATGAGAATTTGGTAGATGGATCATTTCCACAAGACAAGCTCTGCACAGCATACTGCATACAGGGCCTGGTGAGGCAGACTGCCCAGGAGTTCAAAACCAATCTGAGTTCTAGAGCCCCATTATCATGGCTCTGCGATTTGGATATTGCACTTGGCCATATTGCGATTTCGACAATGTTTTGAATAATTGTTCAGCCCTAGTATGTTTTAGTTGATTTTGTGTTTTGACCATTTGTGAACTGCGCAGTTGTTTACCATGCATTGTGGGTGTGACTTTTTTGCCGTGTCATTAATCACATCCATACAACAAATGAGTTTATGATTAAATTGTTTAACAGAGCACCCAATTGTTTACAAGAGTACAAACTTCTTAATAGATCTAGCATATTAATTTTGCTCTCCAAGAGCACTAGATTGATGCATTTTACTGAAAATGTACAACATTTTCTGCTCTCCCAGACCCTCCTAAAGGGTCTACCCCAGTTCTTCCAAAACCCTAAGGGAAACACTGCGTTTAGGGATGTAGACAATTGTAAAGACAATCTGCTGAAGTTCAAACCAAGCAAAGTATCAACAGTTCAGGCTGGTAGCACCATTTAAACACCACAGTCTACCTGAGTATTTCTGCCAACCATGTCATTCCCTTTATGACCACAATGTACCCTTTATTTCTTGAACATAACAATGAGTTCACTCTACTGAAAAGGCATCCACAGTGACTAGATCCCAATCCAATAGAGCACATTTGGCATGTGGTGGAACCAAAGATTCACATCATGGATGCGCAGTCGACAAATCTGCAGCAACTGCATAACTTGTCATGTCAATATGGACCAAAATCTCTGAGGCATGTTTCCAGCTCCTTGTTGAATGAATGAAGAATTCAGGCAGTTCTGAAGACAATTCATAGTTTTCAGTCATGTGACATGCGCTGCGACTTGGAGGGCAAAACAACAGACCAACATAGCAGCTCACACTGTATCTACCCCATAGAGATGCCGCAAAAGCAGTTACATTTTATTTGGATCACCTTTCAACTAAAGAAAAAGAAGGATATGAACACAAACTGCAAGTGTTGGGCATATCCGATCCATATAACATTACAGCATTCACTGCCGCATTTCTACCGTTGAAAACCGCTAGGTACCTGCTGCCACTCAACTGCGGTATGTTTACGTTTACCGTGTGGGGAATCCCTCACATCTAACACATGCCAGGCTTGTCTCCTCCTCCACTGGTGCATCCGAAAGCACAATAACCATCCAGCAACTCACAGTAAAAGTGTATCACTTGCTTATTGGTTGGCAGGCAGCGGGAAACAGTGTCTTTTTAGCCCTACAAGGGAGCGTTTTCCTTGGAGTGTGACGTCACGTGAAAACTATGAATAGGGGTTCGACCCCGGTACTACCAAGATGTACCTAATAAAGTGGCCACGGAGATGCTATGTGTTACCTTGTCTACATCGCATGAATGATGGTTAGAATATTTATAAAAGGAAACCAGAAATGACATCACTCTGATAACAGCAAGATAGTTGAAAACATTTGGTTATTAAAGCATGGAGTACTCTACACAGGAGTGTAGAACTCTCCACAGGAGTTGGATGTTGTCGGATGTTGTTTTGTTTTTAGGACAGTGCAATCAAAAATGTTTTGCCAACATATTTTATATTCTGTATGCTAAAATCACATGGGAATACAGATTTATTCAACATCATCTTTCCAACGATTTGGCTTCAAACTATGGAAGCTACTGGTACTGTGGTTTCCTGGCAACCAAAATAACAAATGAACATAATAAATGTATTATTTATGATGTTGTGAAAAAATATCATTTTTCACATGATTTTATATTTAGTCATCCAAGAACTAACATTTTCTGTGTTCCTGTGGGCTAAACATAGACACAAGGTTACAGCTACACCTTTTTAGCAGTTACACTGACTGAAGAAAAAAGCAGTGCAAGGGTTTAATAAAAATGTTTCTCACGGATATTCAACAACCACACATGAAGATATCAATTTAAATTGAACACCCCATAAATATTTTATTAACACACAGACCCAACTGAACATGTTGGATGTAAGTAAAGGATACAAGTCTTACTTTATTCCCTAAGGGGGTTCCATCTCTCTCTAGCTGTTATTAAAGCTATTGCTTTTGTCACCTTAGGTGTAGGCCAACAACATGACCAAGCAAGTTACCAAAAGTCATTCTGGGAAGTGCAAGAAACTAAGTACCAACTAACCACTAAGTAAATGAAAATTAAAAAGGAGGCAATTTAAGAGAAAGGTGGCTCATGCAATACACTGCTGGTAGTTTTGAGAGGGAATCCCAGTTAAAAAAAAATTTTCATGGTAAAGGGGGAAAGGAGAACGGGTGTTAATCAGGAAGAGGAAGTGAGAATCTGTAATGTAACACGTTACCCTCAGTTAAAAATCTATCACAAAAGGCCAGGCACAACACAGACTAACTGTAGCCTTTCAGTTCCATTGAACATCCCACTATGAAGTTACCTGCTACAATATCTGCAGGAGATAGAGACTGCTTGCATGTCATTAGTCAAATCTGGTAAGGGAGGTCATGCTGAAACTATACAAAACCAAGATCAAAAACTCTATAATGTTTTAATGATGTGGCAGCTTAAAATAATAATGTGCAATAATGCATATTTGTCCATCCAAATCTAGATACACATTTGCCTAAACAGATTAGAAGTGCAAAATGTGGTTTATTTGCAGTACTAACATGTTCATTTGAATATGAAAATCTGCTGCTGTTGTTGTTCACAGTGTCAAAAATTTACATTTTCCCCTCATCAGCAGGTGATCTTGCGAGAAAAACATTGACCTGCCAAAAAAAAACGTACAAATGTTTTTGACAGGACTTTAACATCCTGCTTTAACATCACAGTGCTAAACTGTGCACATAATCTGACAATTTGTTTATTGAAAATTTACTACTACAATGGATGAAGTTTCCAGTTTACCATTGTTTTTTCCCTACATGTGAGTTTGTCTATTGCCAGGAAATGGCTAATGATAATAATGATGCATGCTGTTAGAGGGCAATATTATTATTACTCAAGAAGTCATTGACAATAGGTATCAGGGTTTAGAGCAATTTCTAATAACTTTTGAAGAAATAAAATCATCTTCTATGCTTTGCCAAGTTTATGTAGAAAATGTGTTGTTTGTCAGACCGTCAATTGAGAAGGCAAAAGCAGCGTACACACTGTATGTTCACACCTTTCTGTGCATAAAAGTGACAAAGTAAGAGTAGGCAGCAGAAGGACATAAACCTCAATACCCATGCCTTTGGTTATGACTTTTCAGTTCCAACACACACACAAACACACACACACACACTACTATTAGGACTCTTCAACTATCCTATGTGTGCCTAAAGGCTCTCTTGCCCTCTCTGGTTAGAGCCAGCTGGCTTTCTGAAAGAGCACATTCTTCCATCTGCTGCTCAGCACAGAGTCACAGGAAACTCATCACTGGCTTCTATGAGCTAAGGGGAGACACATAATGCCAACTAGACCACAGAGCCAACATTGGATGCCCAGCAGAGGTAAACACTTGAGGTCCACAAGGCTAACAAGCAACAATAAACTTGGGATATAAGTTAGGGCATACATTTCTTTACTACTGTTGAGTTTGCTTAAAATGAGAAGCTGGAGGTCACTGCCTGAGGAGTGAGGATGCATAAGGCATATTCCACCCCAGGCAAACTCAAAAAGATGGACCAGAGCCATTAGATCAATGCTGGCACAGATATGGAGAAGTGGGAACGCTCACCCATATGTTTGGGCACTTAATGAACTGAAAGGTGAGGAAGCCCTCCTGCTTCTCTAGAGACAGGTAACAGGAAGAATTTCCACCATCTTTTAAGCATGGAAAATGCCACCTCCATTCTCAGGGACCTAGACTAGGATACAAGAGCCTTCCTTGACTCATAATAACACAGATACTTCTTCCACATATAATCAGAGCTGAAAGTATGTCAAACAACCTATGGCATCCCCTGCCTACAGCATCTATCCTGTCTAGGCACATGACTGTATATGTATCAATCTATCTATCTAGAATCATCCCCAGGGGTGCTGACATGTGTGCACCCCCTTTCCCCTCCTCACTGATGTGGATCCTGTAGTTTTTGCTGTACCATGTGTAGTCCCGTTATTTGTTTATGAAAATGCAAAGAAAAAAAATACAATTATAAATTACAAATAAAGAGTTTGCTTTAAAGATGCATCGCTTAGAAAATATAAAACTTGGCAAACAGATAAGCATGGAGTAATAACAGACACGATTGCCATTGTAAACTCTGGAGTGCCAGATAAGAGATACTGCACTGACTCATGATAGAGACCATTAAAAACAATCCACCGCTCTGCTCTCTTGAGTTGGCATACGGTGTTATAGAGGAAACCAATTATTACACGGTAGCTCGGAACATCCTATTGATGCACTGTACTGTGCATTTAACATTAGCCACGCACGTCGCCAAGCGTGAGGATTTCCATTTAAACTTAGCTAAGTGTTAGCCTCTCATTCTGCTAGCTAAGTGCTAACAGGAGCAGGCTAACGTTCTGCAAAACATAAAAAACTTTTTGTTAAAGTGGAGACACTGTGAATGACAGAGTTGTGGGAATCTTTAAAGCGACGTGTGTGTGAGAGAGAGCTTACCTCAATTTGTGTATGAGTGAAAGCCAGTTAAATCCTTATTCGTAGCTAGCATTTCTCCTCACCAGCAGTTCAACATGTGTGTAGTAGACAGCAGCAGCGGACTGAGTGTAGACGTGTCTACAAGCAAGTCTGGATGGCTAACGTTAGCTCACAGTCACCAGTTAGCCACCGGCTCGCTAACCTGGGCAGTTAACGGTAGCTCCCGCCGCCTCGAGGTGTCGCTCTCACTGATTTTCCTGCATCTCGGGGCAAGCTCACCCAAAAGCCACTGTAAATGGATCATCATATGATAATATATTATCATAATGTCTAGCTACGGTATATAATAAATAATAAAAGAATAGATATGTGCGCAAGAATATACGAGATAAGCCCACAGTGAAACCCATTAGCGGGTTCTCAACAGTCTTTCAAGTGGTCAACGGTCTTAAAATTCTAATGCGCAGGCGTTTTGCACAGCACCAAATTGTAACATATGTCAAAGTGCTGAACCTTTTCTTATGTTGCCACATTTCTGTACAGGGTTTATGTTTCTAAAATGTATTTGCTGTGTGTAAATGCCATGTCAAAAAATATTTCCTACATCAGAGAATAATAGAGGTAGCCCACGAGGGGAAACGCTGGTTGAGGATTTTATATAAACCTCAATAATAAACCCCCACAAAAGTTTAATATTGTCAGATTAAAAACAGAAACATCTTTCTTCACAGTTTTCACACTCATTAAATTGAATTAAATGGTCGTTATATCACTGGGCTGGTTCCACCTCATGTGTCAAATTTCTCCCCAGATTAAAAAAACAATGAAAGTTAAGTCTAGTACTAACTTACATGTACAGTGTTCTTGTCATTCTTTGACTCCATAAAATCAGTCAGTCAGTGAAAACGTAAAACCATCTTCGAGTCTTTCCATCATCAAGGGAATATTTTTACTTTAGTGTTGCTGCCTTCCATTGATTTTGGCTCGATAAGAGACTGCACATCAGATGTGAAAATATTAAGGAGCTGTAAAAACACAAACTTAAAGTTTTTCATTTTTACCTTGAGTGTGATTATTATTTTCATTTCTGTATCACAATAAAGGGTATTACAAATTATGAGTGAGTCAGTAAATAGAAAATTTGTCATTTAATGCAACATAATTGTGACTGAATTACAATTAATCTCATGGAAATAAATCACCAAACTGACAGACAGGATGTTTCATACAGGTATATATTACAATGTGCCTTGTTATATAATACAGTCAGGTTCTGTTTTTAATAAAAATAAGTACTGGAGGAGAAAGTGATACGTTCTAATTTTATTGTAAATTGGACATTATGCACATTACTTAGCAACTGATGACTTGTTAATTAAGCATGTTAAGTGGTCACAGAACTCTCTGCGCTGAGTGAGAGTTCAGACAATGTCAAGTCAAAAAGGCAATTTAGCCAGGAGAGCTGCGAGCTTCAGATCTCACACACAGGACAAACGGTGAGGGAAGTACCAAAATGAGGGAACAAGAACATTGAGTGGCTGACAGTGGTGACTGCTTGTGCCGGAGATACCAGTCAATGAACACAACTAACTTTTTTTTTCGTTGACCGTATGGGACATTAACCGTGAAGTGAAGGGAGTCATTCTTTTCAGCCAAAGGTCTGAGCCAAATAATCATTTGTTTCACCGTCGCAAATTCTTCTTTTTCAGCGGGTCAAATAAAAGGCATGGTCTCACTGACACAAAAAATATTGCACACGTGATATTGTATTTTGTGAGGATGTTTTTGCATACAAGTGTCCACCCCCTTTCCTATGTCAAGTTATATTTTCCCAAATATGATTATCTTTATCACCACAGAATCAATATACAGAGAAGTGTCTGTATAAAAACAATATAACACCAATGTGTAATGTGCCATCTGGCTGTGAGACCAAACCTCTCTTTGTCCCGTTTCTCTAATTTCTGTACAAAGACGATACAACTATCCAGTCATGCAACGTTGTTTAGGAAGGGGTGGGGGAGTTGTCTGTTATGTTCTCAGTTGTTTTTAAGCATTCTGCATCTCCTTGCCAATCTTGTAGCTCAGGATCTTGTTCCAATCAATCTTGGTGCGTGTCACAGGAAGCTGGCGGCGTAAGGCTTTGAAGGTAGTGTCCGACATGGTCTGGTAATTCTCGTTGATGGCCGTCTGAAAGGAATAACAGAAAGGCAGAGAAAGATGGAGAGAGGAAGGAGGTTTATATATTAAAAATTAAGGTTTTGACTTATGTGATCAGTATGAAAACCTTTTTGCTGCCAGAGGCTGAATGTGCAGGATGATGAACTAAACATTGACTTTTGTGTTTGTTTGAAGATTTTTTACTTAATTTAGTTTTAAGGTAATACTGTGAAATAGCCAAGATTCAAAAATATTTTAATCATTTAGTATGACAGGACTTCCTTTTGTTTTGGAAAGTCAAATTCCTTCAGTGTGGCTTTCTATCCATCGTAGCCTAAAAACTTGACATCCTGAGGAAAATCCTGTGATGGAGATTGAGCTCATATGATGTCTAATTTTTAGCCAATTGTGTAAACAAAAATTTAAATAAATAAACTAAGTAAAATAATGTTGCAGATAAGCGGGAATTTATCCCCCCACTCCCCATGTGTTGTCATAAATCCTCTTCCTACACACATCGGTTAAAAGCCACAAGCTAATGTGATAATTCAGTTCCGCTGTAACGAGCCTGTAATCAGCATATTTAACTCAGAATATCCATTTCACATTTTTACATACCTGATAGTCATTTTCTGCAGCCTCCATGAGCTTAACAAACACCTTTGCAGTTGTAGCCTCATTCTGAAAAAAATGACAAGACCCAAAAAATTCAGAGAAGAGGAAAAAAGGTGTCATAAAAGACAGGGTAGTTGTCCACTCTAAACCCAGAGAACACACAACCATACATCCTCACACTGCAAATAATTAGGAAAAACATCCCCCGGAGAGATGTCAGCAGGTATGGCTCCAGACTGCGATAATTTAGAGGCATTTTGCAAACACTTTTGGAGACAGTGCTTCAAAATGTTATATCCAGGAGCACCAGCGCAACTGCAATTATAACATCATATATAACGTAAGACATGAGTGTATGGCCCTATACGTTCAATACACAAGATGCGTAAGGGAACACCTTCGTGGGTGTCAACGTTTTAAGTTAGCTGGGCAGTGGATCTCATTGTCTGTCTGTGTCTTGCTTGCCAGCCACTTCCAGGGCTGTGTTCTGTGACTTTGTATCTGACAAAAGGTAGAGTGAAATACAACTGTGTATTACAAACTTGTGCAGCAACCTCTGTGGGGTCCAGTCCAGACAATAAATGGGTGTGTTGGCACTCCATCACAGGCTCACATCATTTTAAAACACAAGATAATGATTATTTAATCTCTCAGTCAAGGTTAGGTCACAACTCTGGAATAATGTAAGATTTAAGTGGTACTCCTAAATTATGTGGTAGTGCCCCGGTAGGTCAAACAGCATTTTAAGGAGGTAAAGCCAGAACTGGAGTGCACTGGATTATAGTGGTACAATCACCATAAATAAATAAAACTAATAGTGAGAATAATATGTTCAATATATTAGATGTCAGTGATGACTAGAATGGCTTGAATGGAATTTGCTGACCGCTGTAGCCTATATTTGCACACCCAACTTTCTCATCTGTCTGGGTGCACATGAAAGAACTTGTTCTGTTATACTCACAACAATTGACATGGACTCCTGGACCTCTTTGTGGCTCACCAGCTGAACGTTGCCATCTTCATAGTAATGAACCTAGAAAACAATTAAAAGGTTCAGTTTCTCCTCATTGTGCATATAAGATTCATTCTGTAACTCAAAAACAAATGTAGAAAAGAAGCAATACAAGCTGTGTTGGTCACAATAAAATCCCAAGGAGTCTTACACAATATAATATAATAAGTAAATAAATCAAGGTGACAAACAGGCTGTGAATTATGTACCAGAAACCCAAGCTAGAGATATCTTGGTGTTTAAAAAATAAAAACGTGACAAAGGAAAGATCCTTAAATTGACCAAAAGGAACACCTGGTTGTGCAGTAAAATATAAACACTTGATATTCAAGCATGTATTGGATTTGTGCAGTCTGAACACACTATGTACCGGCACATATGCTCATACAGACCACAAGAAACCATTTGTCTATTTCACAGTGTGAAAGATTTATAAAAATACCTGGATTTTCATGATTCCTGCCACTTGAGTGGTGGAGGGGGAGACAGTAAATTTCCATTCTGACCTCCAGCGTCCATTCCTGTGCAGACAGGAAGAAGAAAACCAGACATGGACCATCATCTCTTAATACAATAATTTCTGACAGTATCACACAAAAATTATATCAAACTCCCCTCGCTTTACAGGGATATCCCATCAAGTAAGATCAAACTGAACCTGCAACTGTACTGTGTGCCTTGCTAAAAAGCTGCATGTCTGCTTCAGGAAACAGAAATATTTACCACGCTTTTGTCAGTTGAGAAGATCTAGAAGTTAGATGCCATCTTGAGTTTTGTAAAGATCCAAAGAGAGATAAGAAAGCCTGCAGGGTGTTGTTGAATTGCCTTATGTCACATCATATATCATGATATATTTTATTTTTTACAACATTAACACATACCTTTAAATAAGCTAACTCAACATTTGATTTTTGAATATATATTCCAACATACAGACAGGTGACAGGTGGAGAAAGTGTGTGTGACCCATCAGTTATGGCCTTTACAGTCACAAGAGCTCAACCCCATGCAACACCTTCAGAAAATTTTAGACCAACATCGTCTCTCTACCACCATTACCAAACCCCCAAATAAAGGAACATCTTTTCTAGACACTAAGACACTTGTTGGCTTCTCCTTTAATCCTCTTCCTCATCACATAAGACAAAAGCAGTGATAGCATCAACGCAGACCTCTATAAGGTTCCTCATAGGAAACCCATTCATTTGCAGATTAAGATAACCCTAACCCTAGAGGATATCCCTGTCCTGCACGCATACTAATAAATGAGCATCAAAACTATTAAATGTCTGCCTGCAGTAGCATCGTATATCAATATAAAATAGACCTTTTATTAATACTATGAAGGAGTTCAACTGCAGAGTGCTCTTTTAAAGAAATAAGGTGTTAGTGGAAAATTACATTTCGTCTCTGTCAATTTCAGTCTGCCCTATAGGTTCCTCATTACTGAAAAATGTCAGACAACAGTGGCGGTCGCATACAGGAGCTGTGAGATCATTATACCCAACAACCCATAAGCCCAGTAAAACCCAGCAGCCAAGAGGATTGGTGCAGTTCTTATCCAATTAAATTAACCCGATCAGAAACAGCTCAGCAATGCTTAGGAGGAACAACAGGCTAATGCTCCAGAGTTAAGTGCCAATTAAAGTAATGCCTTTGAAGTGTCTTACACATATCAAAAACAACATTGTAGGCTTTTTTTTTAGCTTATTCAGTATTTCCGCATCTTTTTAAAATGGAGTCTGATTTAGAAACCATCACTGGGATTTCTACAAGCCCAGTTTCCTAAAAAAGAAGGTAATCTTGCTTTAAGTAAAAATGAAAACAGTGTACTGCTTTCTGTGTGTAATGTGACTCCCCTTAGATAAGCCAATGTCACAAACCTCAGTGGTGCAAAATGGAAAGAGACAATTAAAAATCCCAGTGAATATTAACTGTCCCAAACGTACCAGAAATTTTTTGGTTGAAACTGATGGCACTCGATGCACACAATGACGGTTTGATGTCCGTCAATGGTTTTCCCATAAATCTGAAGGGAGAAAGAAAAAAGAACATTCATTGACTTTATGTTCTCTTCTCACATTTCTCTGCTAGTTAATGGCCACTTAACTTGGCCCTACTTTACTGCAGTGCATGTGAAGCTATCAAATGAGACTGCGGTTTGTGGTTAACAACTTGAAAATTAAGCTCATGCTGACATGCGACTGAGAGACTAATATATACATGTTCAGAAGCAATTTAGTAAACCACACACAACAAATTCACAGTTTAACTCTTTCATGTGTAAGTGCCAAGTGAACAGTACAGTTCACTTTGCATTATTAAATTAAGTAGTACAAAACACTGGCACCATTCCTAAATATTATTCTACCGTTTCTTCCTGCACTGTACTGGTTGAGTGAAAATAATGACTTGTTCTTATTGGCTTTTCTTCTATGCTCACTGTGAACGACCGTATGAAATAAATAAATTGAGATACTGAAGTCTGGTATGTCGACATGTCGGTCAAAGTAGTTAAAAATCAGATTTTATCATCAATCTCACAACTCTGTAGCTAAAAAAAGAGGCCAGCATTAGCTATAGAACAGCACTCTGGATCTGGAGGGTTGATTGTCTGGCCTAACAAAGCTAAACCATTGAAGGATGTTTGGTGGGAGCTTAGTAAACAACAACTTACTACTTGGTGCACAATCTTGCTGTCTTTACAGAGGATCCAAATGTGTTCTGTTTTTGAAGTGATTCTTTATAATTTAAGGTTGTATAGCATATCAGACTAATGAAGTTTAGCAACAACATTGATATAGCCATTCAAACATAACTTGATTTTTGAATGTGGGGTGTCATTTATAGACATTTTGTATTTTGGGCAGTAGCCAGGACAAACAAACCAAATAGTAGTCAAAGAAAATAAAAGTCCTTTGCAATCAACCGCACTTTGAAAGGTGCTACTCAATGTAACTTCTCCTACGTTACAAAACACTTGAGATATTCTGCACATGCTGTTTAGAGAAGTGAAATGGGCATTTTGTACTTACTCTAACTAATCACATTCCCTGTTTATGTTGTTAGGCTATAATATAACTGTGGTAGTAAAACTTTGACCAAATGACAAAACTGAAAACACAATGACAGAATTTACACTTTTGGGGGTGAATTGTTCATTTAAGTGACTAAAGGTACATAATTGTTGTTGTGAACTAGGCTGGGACGTACGGTGCAGACTCCATTGGGATAGTGCTCCTTGACATAGGCCCTGACGGCAGAGTCAACAGCGCTCCTCCAGCCCTCCAGGGAGCCCTCAACGTCATGAGGCCGTGGGTCGCTGGCCTCCTTCCTCAGGTGGTCGAACTTGAAAGAGATCTTGTTTTTGGGGTCCAGGACCCGGCCGTTCCCAAGGTCACCATGCTCTGTGATTAAGACCTGGGAAGAATGAAGAGAGAGTGAGGAAGACAGGAAAAGGAGAGAGAGATTGGGGAGCGAGTGAATGAGTGACAAAGGAGGCACCAGGTAAAATGGAAAAGAGACAGACAGGTAGAAAGAAAAGGTGACAAAAACATGAATGAACAACAGAAAGAGAAACACAGAAAGAAGAGAAGTGGAAAAGACGGAAAAAACGAGGCAGGAGATTTTGTGGAAAGGGAGAGAATAATCAAGAGATTAATTAAAAGGATGCAAAGAGAAACAAAAAATAAAAGAGGGATGAGGACACAGGAACACAGACGTCATCCTGAACTTTCCATCTACTGTCATCCACCTCAACACTTAGCTCAGCCGGCTGCCCTGTGAGACTGGGGAATTTCAACCCGTGATGTGGTAACAAAGGGACATGATGACATCTTTACATAAGACACTGCAATCATTACAGAAGCTAACACACAGCCGTTCATTCATCATCATGTTCAACCTTCACAGACACTCAATGGGGCATTAAATGACATTAAATTAAAGATGTGTTTGTGATCTTGTTTCCTACAGAAGCAAAGGAGAATACTAGGACAAGCAGGATTGGATGATCTTTTCATCCTATCCCGCTTGCCCCCTTCTCTGCTTTCATGCCCACAAGACCAGAATATTAGTGCAAACATACAAAAAAATGTGTTATTTGGAACCACAGCTATGATAAATAGATTTTTATTAAGGATAAGAGTATTAATTGAGGAGTCCCAAAAGAGAAGTAATACATATGGTGCAGCAGCAACAGATTCTCATGTGACATGAACAACAATGTTGTTTGAGACAAGAGTGTTGAATGTGGTCAAGGGTGTGAGGAGCAACAGGAAAGTGGGAGACCCATGATGTTTTTCCATTTCATTTAGCCTCTAAGTTGCCAACACAACAAAACTAAAGCATAAACTCACTTGTTCTTCATAGCCATCGACTTTCACCGGGGTAAACTGGTCCAAGTTGTACTGTGCAAATGCACTGCAGAGAGAGAGGCAAAAAGTTACTTCACAAACTTCAAACTCAGTACTTTTTCTAAACCTCATTTCTGGATTTAAAGATATCATCTAAAATTTATGCTGACAGCCATAATAAGTCTAAAGCTGAGGACTCATTTTCTCTTTTATTTACAGTGACTACTTGTGAGCAGTTTGGTGCAATATAACCCTGTTAATTATTTAAAAAAATTATTATAAAAAAAATGTATTTATTATTTATATTTATTTATATTTATTTTAAAGCATTTTTAAAAAATCAAAATTAAGTTTTTCAAGACCTAGGAATAGCTCAAGAGGTGAAACTTACTGCGCTGCACCTTCCCTGAGAAGATTGTCATTGTTGAGCAGCAATCGCACATCTGAGGAGAAAAATGGTAAGATTGTCAGAGAGGAGAGGAGACGAGAGGAAGAAGGAGAGGAGAGAAAGAAGAAACGTACGGGAGATTAGCACCATGACACACACGAACACAAAAGACAAAGCTGCCTGGAGTCAGTCTTTGCAGCATTTATGTCAGGGGAGTGAAGCAGACATGGTAAATTATCTCAGTGGAAAAGGCTGTAAAATCACACAGAGATGAAAGGGGACAAAGAGGCAGGAGGGGACTGTGTTTTAGTGTGTTTAAGTGTGTGTGTGCGGCTGTCAGGCTGTGATAAGAGGCAGACAGACAGCCCGCCGGCGCTCCTCTGAGGTGACGACTTTTATCGAGGCAGGACGAGGCTTTAACGATGCCAAACACATACACACACCCTCAGAAGGGGCACTACTTTAACAGTGTGGTGTCAACACTGGCGCTGCCGGGTGAGCTACAATTTGGCCAAAACGTCTTAGCCTCATTTTGATTTCTCGGTGGCCGCAGAGGTACAATGACTAACACATGAACACAAACTGTTTCCATTTCAGCTCCTATTGAGCAACTGGAAAAACTATTTTTTTTAAAAACTAGCGCATTGGGAACATGAGCTCATTTTCACAACAGTTAATCTATATCTAACTAGCAGGTTTTTTTAAAATGAAACAAATGTATCTTGAATATTTCAACTTGTTCCTTAAAGCCAATTTGAACATCTACGACTTTGGCACCACCGATTGGTAGTATCACATAAGCCACTACAATGCATAGCAAGTTACATTGCAGTACAATCTAAAACTCAGTTACATTTCCACTGATTCCTCCTATGTCAGGTCTTTGCTGACCATGGCATCTTCATTCTTCCTTGTTAATTTTATTTCAGAAATCTGAAGAGGTGAAACATTTGTTTCCATATCTCACAAGTGGGATCAGTCTGCATCAACTTCATCTAACAACCTGTGTTAGAAACTGCAGCAGTCAGTCCATTTTTTATAGGCTTACAGTGACAAAAATACTTGTCCTTAGGTGTGAATGTGAATGTGAGTGTTTGTCTGTCTATGTGTGGCCCTGCGATGGACTGGCGACCTGTCCAGGGTGTACCCCACCTTTTCGCCAGGTCTAAGTAACGATGACTTTATTCACTATGCGCCAGTGAGCAGTGCCATAAGCTGTCATGCATAATGTCAGGGTCCTGGCACTGGAACTGAAATTAATGCAGCCACTATCAACATTATTAGTTACGCCAAGTAAACTGTCCATTCCTCTGATTAACTTTGCGACACTAGTGTCAAGCTGTCAAGTATTCAGTTGAATTATTTCTACAAAACTCTGGTCGACAACAAACCAACATTTGGCTTTGTTTCCATATCAGCATGTTCATCAAGAGAGTGACTGGGTGATCTGATAGTGGGTAAATCCTATATTCGCCTGCTAAATTTAATCAAAAGAATTAATAAAATCTCAATTATGCTGTATGTAATGCCTTACATTATGAAGCGGACATGCAAAATCATACATATATATATGTCAAACAGAAGGAGCTCTTTAGGAGAATTTTCGCTATAATTTAGATAATGAACAGTAGCGAGGTGACAGATAAAGAACGGAAAGGAGGAGCTATGACATGCAACAAAAGTCCGCAGCCCCCTGGCCTAGGCAAAGATGCTGACCACCTGGACCCCAAGAACAGGACATCAAAACAGAACCAGTTCTGAGCGATATGATGCATTTTACATTTTAAAAAACACACATTATAGAGGAAAAGAAAGAGAGCACTTACCATTGAAGACTTCGTTGAACTCTCCTGGCGGGGCATGGATGACAAAGTTAGCTGCTATGCGTACCTGCAGACAAAAACAAAGTAAAGAGTTAAAACTGGGTCAGACACAAACAATATTAACAGGATGAATCAGTTGTCATTTAGCACTGTCTTAAATCTCAGATTCCGCCTTACATTTTAATAGCACATTTCTTTTTTTGACAATTAGCAATTGACAATTCCCACTAAGAAAGTCATTCTGATCATGCAATGAAGAAGTCAGCTGAAGTTTAGGCTCACCCTAGTGCCGTGCTCACTATATGTTCACACATTTAATGCCCAAAATTCAGAATGTAAAACACTGAACATATGCAATATATGTATGTTATGTTGCCAACAGAGGGTGTAATGTTACTGTGTCACTGGTTTGGAGGGTGGAGTGAGCCGGTTCAATATCTCTCTCAAGTCTTCAGCGCATCGAGGAATCATTATTTTCCCCCTTCCTCACTTCTCTTCTGCTGCACCACAACACTTCCTGTTTTCAGGTCACATGTCAAACTGACAGCGACACAGCGGCCCCTCCCTCCCCCCGCATGGTTTACAACCATAAAAGGGCACAAAAATGTGCTGAGAACTCTAGTACACATTCACTGTCTCGCCCTACCTCTTTATCTCTCTGCCACTGGCAGCTGGTAGGGTACAGTGGCTCAGCTAGGTTTCCCCCTGGTCTAAAGAGCTCGTGTATCGGGGAAGGTGTTCATTTGCATGAACGTGTGTGTGTGTGTTTGTCCCCGGGGCCCTTATTAGCAGTGTGTGTTGTTCTGGCACTCGCGCAGAGCTGCAGATTGATTCTTGCTAATGAGTGATGCTGAGAGAAAAGAAGACACTTGGGGAGCAACATGTGCACGTCTGCGTATGTCTGTGTGTGATGTTGAGATCAAAGTTTATCTGAATTAGTCTAATCCTCTTTCTAGAGATCATCATGACCCACTTCATGTGAACGATCAACAATTTTTAACACAATGGAGGTATGTGCATTCGTGTGAGCGTAAGACACATACACACACTTTACAACAGTTAAACAGCTGTTGGAAAATTGTGTTTGTTTGTGTCTTGAAATCCCCGTGGGGAGAGTAATTTGCACAGGGTCTCCCCTCATTACACTGGATGGCAGTGTAAACAGACTTTGCATATGCACAGAGCTTCTCCCAGACTCTCCCGAAGCATCTGCTTCAGGAAGCAAGTTGACATTTCAGTGAACCAAAATTATCCAGATCAGTTATCTGTTCAGCAGCTGACTGAAACCTCCTCGTACCTGTGACATGGAGCGATGTAAAAAGTTTTGTTCTTGGTTTTATTCAGCTGCTTTTTGGAGCAAGCCCTGATGACTGAGTTTTCAATTTAAAAATACAACTTTTGCTCTTTAGTTTCCATGGACCAAATATGTAAGATGTCTTGAAGCGCAATAAGCCCCTGCCATTTTGAAAATGATTATGTGTTGAGGTAAAGTTAGTTGGAATGCTGGCTTTCTCATGATCTGAACTTAACATATTCAGAAGACTAAATATGCCTCAGTTAACCTGATACATACCATTACTGCATCTTGGGCCATGTAAACGCCACAGATACATTTACACAGTTATAAGAGTTATTGACTGACCAGCATTTAACAATTAATGTTATTAATTGTTTAGTTTAGTTAGTAAAGTTATAATTTGTTTTGTAATTTGTTCCTCAAATGTAAGTTGCTTTGGATAAAATCATCTGCCAAATGAGTAAATGTAATTAAAACAAATATTATGTAAATATATTGAGCAAGCAAAATATGAAACATTTGCTGTTCCTAGCTTGTAAAATGTTAATATCTTTGGATTTTCTGTAATTGTCAAAAAATCAATTTGATCACCATATGCCATTTGTTTTTTGATATTTGCTAAATTAAACAATTAATTAATTGTTTATAAAAGTAATGACTATCAAAAATAATCGTCAGCTGCAGTCCCAAGTAACAATTATCAAAATGCTGGTCAAATCTTCAAAAAATGAAACATGGATACAAAAATGTCTACATTATCAGACTTGTCTGCAGTACAACTTTATCTGGTAATAAAAGTACAGTCTTCTTGTTATATGGAACAGTTACTAAGATGTCCCTTTATAAAGGTTTGTAAATGACAAGATAAAGTGAGAGCACCTCACCTAGTTCAAATATCTGTCACACAATGTAACTATCTTTATCGCCAGATCTGGTGTCAATATAGTCTATTAATAAGGGTTCAGCAGGACCACTATAATTACTGCTGGACATCTGGGTATACAATGTCATAGTCAGCAATAACAATATTACACTTTCTGTGCCTTGCCTTGCTGTTTCAATGTAATGTAATACTGTAATGATATCCATAAATCAGTTTTCTGAACCTTTTCTTATCCTATTCAGCGTCGCATGGGGCTGGAACCTAACCCAGCATGACTTTAGTGAGAGAAGGTTACGCCCTTTACAGGTAACTAAGTCAGACGCAGTTCAAGACAAATACAGTCACACCTACAGGAAATTTAGTTTCTAATTCACCTGCCTCAAGACAGGCAGGTTATGGACGAAATCTGATCAGGCCACTGTAATGGCATTTCACATCCACCCAACATATGTGGAGATATGTTAATCCACCTGTGAACAACTGTGTGAACTTGCACAATTAATTAATTGTGTATGGCCTACAGCTAAGGAGAGACCAGTAAAGGCTACAAAGGAACAGGCAGGGATGGTTTTACAAATCACTTCTGACAGCAAAACTATGCTAACTGTTTTAGGGAGCGTAGAGTGGAGAGGAGATGAAGCCAAGGAAGTGTGATGTGGTTTAAAATGACTCACTTGACAGGAGGAGAACGAGCGCGATACTCCATTAGCAGATTATGAGAAAGGCACTGACTGTTAAAAGCTAGTTAATGACTGGGTAGTACTTCCTCTTCCTCTAAGCACCTTAAACCAGTTCTACTAATGTAGTGAGACAACAGACTACATTTTCCTATCACTATACAAGCATTGTAAGATGCTGCTGGATAGCAAGATGATACAGCAAGTAGCGAAACCACACATTTTTTGTGTAGACAAGAGGAAGCTATTGTTCTTCATGCACTAGTTTACCAGCTTTGTACCAAAAGGGAATCTACATAGAACCTTCCCAGAGAAGAGGAAAATTAATGTAAATGTTGTAAAGTGGTCCGTTTCTGAGAAATACCAGCAAAAAAACAACAACTTTAGACTAAACTTAACTTAAATCTATTAGACTTTGAGATATCTTGTAGACTAGCAGACAAACTGACTTAAAGTCATGACCTCCTTTGCAGAGTTATTTACTGTAGAGCAGCAATTTGGATGTTGAGCTGCAGTAGTCCTTCCAATGGCAGCCTGTTACAGTGGGGCACAAACTACTGGGACACTTTAGTGCTCTGAGACCTAGTTTGAGGTTTGAGCACCGACTGCCACCATGCTACATGAAGGGCCGTGCTTGAGGCAAAGAGTCTCTGTGGGGAATTTTAATAACTCAAATTTACTTGCTGTGCTATCACATAAACTTCCACAAGTAGTCTGACCAAGAAATAAACATTTAAGTGTTCTACAACGTGTCAAATCATTACTACTTCCACCACTGAAGATAAAAGTAAGTTTGTTAGAAAGACATCTTAAAACATTTTGGCACTAGATCCTGACACGATTAATTCATAAGTCCATCAATTGTAAATAACAGTCTTGTTGATGCATGTTGAAGGTTTAAGAGATTTGAATTAGAAAACTTCCAACATACACTGATTCCAGGTCCAAACATGTGAGGACTTACTGCTGTTTATTTCTTTTACATAATTGTAAATAAAAAAATTTAACCACAGCCATTGTGTTGTTTCAGTGCTACAAGTTAAAAGTCTAATTTTTAACATACGGGATTTTCAATTCAGCTTCTGAGTTCTGCATTTAAGGGCAAAGACGGAAGAGAAAAATA
This sequence comes from Lepomis macrochirus, assembly GCA_024633595.2. NCBI lineage: Eukaryota > Metazoa > Chordata > Actinopteri > Centrarchiformes > Centrarchidae > Lepomis > Lepomis macrochirus. The sequence goes on from JALXJV020000008.1 coordinate 6,597,324, forward strand.
AAAACGGGACTGGTGGTTGAGCTTTCTTTACATAAACATGCATGAACATCCACATAGCTGTGAGCAGTTGGGGGAAACAGAAGGACTGACTGCAATTCGTCGAGACAAGTGAGGCTGACAATTGATGCTGTGTGTGTTTTTGTGTGTGAGTGAGTGTTATCTAAATGACTCAATCACAGTCATCATCATCATGATGTCAGACAAAGTTTTTCTTTTGCTTTTGCTGGAAAAAAGGACGTTTATCTCCAATAGGATTAGGGGCAGAGTCTGAGGAGCTGGCATGCAGGCGTGAGCTAACTAAGAAGCTGGAATACAACAGAAACACACACAAAAGGACATGGGACATAGGCACCCCCTGTAGTGTGGTCTCTTTGTGCTCTCTTGGCCTATACACCAGCTGGTCTCTTTTCTTTCAACCTGCTCACTGTACATTCATCCTCATATTACCCTTGCAACACTTACTCCCACTGCACTATCCCAACTCCACCCAACACCCTTTTAGGAAGCACCCTTTCTTAATCCCACCACTGACCCTGAATCCACACTTATCCTAATCCTAGCATCAAAATCGCCTTATCACGCCAATCCAGATCCATGAAAATAATGTTAATAGTAAAAAAAAAAAACACCGCAGGAATAAACGGAGACAGTATTTTGGCCCGTGGGCATTTTAAGCTGCATCATCTCCTTGCGTTTGATCCCTTCCCCTGGCATGCGTTCACTTCAATATCCTAGATAGAAAGGAAAAAGAGAGTCCTGGCGCCCTGAAAAGCTACAGCAGAGACAATGCCATGTGTTTTGAGGAAAACCAGTTTCATGTGGGTGAATATTGGGGGGGGTTGGGAAATTTGGTTGGCGTGTGGGTGCAAAAATGTTATGAATAATAAGTCCACAGCATGATGGCAGAGATTGGAGGAGGACCGCCAGGCAGCCGTAGGCTAAATAGAAATTTTCCTCTGCTAATCAAAATGAGAAGGCGACGGCTGGTCGACTCAAGATTAAACAGCAGAAATAAGGGCAAGTCTCTGATGTTGGAAATAAATGCTGTCAAAAGCAGAAGCTTGGGACTTTATTGAAGGGGGTTTCCTCACAGGAACACTGTGTACTTTTCAATACCAGAACCATGCTTCATATTCCCTCAGGCTGACACAATGCCACCTGCTCTACTGCCTTAGCTTCATTTATCATACTAGTGATTTTACAAGTTTCAGTTCATTAACTACAAATCACCTAATGCAAATCATAAATGGCATTACTAATGAGTATGTAAAGTTTTTAGACTGATTTCCTTCCGTCCAGGCATTCCCCCAGATTCAGTTAATCTTAGTTGAACGTCAGTGTTAACTTGTGCAGACTTTAACTTAACTTGGTGATCAGTCAGTCATAGTGAAGATTTTACCACCTTTATTTCCACATATGTGAAATTTTTGAGGCAAAGCAGCTGTGGCAGTGCTAAAACTCTCCAGATTGCCTTCAACAAAACACAAGATTTTGATGCCCATTTCCATTAATCAGCTATGTTATTTAAAATAAATAAATAAATAAATAAACAGGCGACACACAGAAAGTAAAAAAAGGATGCGTGTATCTGCGTGCATTGCTGTCTGCCACTGTGTCACCTTCGATACTAATCACCACAGTCAGTCATTTTCAAATCCTTTAAACCATCAAAATGTCAAAAATATTGACAGGTGCCCATCATCTAAATGTTCAGCACAAAATTAAACACACATGCTGGATTCTTTGGGAGGGATCAGACTTGTAACCTTGCAGTTACTGGACGTACTCTCACTGTGCTGTATATACTGAAACTGAATAACGCTGTCTTGTCTACTTTAGAAGTGCACATTTGTCCCCTTTAGCCTACACCCCAATGACTACAGTGTGCATGTACAAGTAGTATCATTTTACCCCAACCAGCCAGCTATGCAATATATGGAATATCACTGGCTTGCATTACTACTTCCAATATGCAGCCACTGGTCTTAACAAATCAACTTTTAACATGTTATAAGAAACTCCTCAGTCAATCAGGTTTTAATCTGGTTAAAATCTAAAATTCTTAAATGTTTCTAAAGCTTCTAATAAAACCTTTCAACACAAGTAACAGTTGTCAAAATGGTCTTGTGGAGGATCCGGTGAGTTCTCTGCACTAACATCAACTAAAGAGGCTCCAGCTTGCCCTTGACAAGGGCCTGAATGTTTAGACAGAAAAACAGACATAGTTCTTTCCTCATCTCCAGACCTCTTGCACTGCTGCAGGCATGCACAGACAGCCCTCCTCTGTCTTTGCATTCTGCAGTTAAAAAGAGATGGCACAAAGTTTTCAGCATTCATCTATGCTATATCCCATTGGTCCCAGACAGCTGTTCACAAGCCAAGCTCAGGGCCACCGAGAGTGCAGTTGGAGTTTCCAATGGTTCTCCACTTGAAGAAGACAAGGTTTAATTCACCATTATTTAACTCAGAGGGGTATTGTAAGAAAGGATTACACTTTATCTAAGGGTTCTTTATGGCCCTTCTTGTCCAGACATCAATATAACTGAGAAAAGAAAACTTAATCAAAGGAGGTGCTGTGGTCTCAAGTGCTGCAGTCTGAGTCATTAAGCAAGTTGAAACTAGAGCATATCTTTTTCTGCCTCCTATCACAAGAATGCATTTTATCACCATTTCTGTAATTTATTGTATTATTGTAAGTCACCTTGGTTTCCACTTTTGCATGAAAGGTAATACATAGCCTATCTATAGGTTGATTTGTCTGACTTGATATCCTATTTTTTGCCCAGATCCAGTTGGATGCGCAGCTTAATTATCTATAATATCTACACATGGGATATAGTGGATGTTTTCCAAGCGGGAAGCTTCCGGTCTACAATATGAAGCCGATGCAGCAGTCCCTGAAACCTGCATTCTATTGAAAATCCAGAAGGGGGGGGACACTTTTGGTTGCAAAAAGAAGTCCGGCTCCATTAGAAATAATGGGAAAATTACCCTACTTCTCAGCTGAATAATTACCCCAGTAAACACTTTCCTAATGAGTTTATGGTCTCAGACGCTAGTTTTGTCTTCTTCAATACAAAATGATGTTCATTTAGTAAATGATGGTCCCATTTATTTTAAAATAGACCACAAAGCAGAGTATGTATGATTATCTATGATTGACAAGTCATCACCATGGCAACCTGTCAATCAGGCTAGAGCCGACTCGTACCCTCGGCACTGTGTATATTTAACCAGTGCCGTTGAAAAAGCTTATTAGGAGTTGGCTGTTCGCTTTATCTAGTGAGTACATTTAGTTTTAAGACTGTTGTTCGCTAGACAAACTTATCAGCCTGTTAAAATGACAGTTAACGTGAGTTACAGTTGCACCTAGCTAAGCAAGCTAGCTAGCTCCGCACACGGCCGTTAGCTCCGCTGTATCGTCACTTCCGGGTGGTTGCAAAAACTCGACATGGCGGCGCCCTATCGGCCAAACTCGAGGCTTCAAAACGGCAGTCCACAAACCAACGGGTGATGTCACAATGACTACGTCCATTTCTTATATACAGTCTATGATGTTTTCATCTATAATGCCTTACTGTGCCGTGACTATGTGCATTATTTACATTGGTGCTCCCAGTAGCAATCAAGCCACTATCCCTGGCATTGACAGTACTATGCCCTGTGTTTACTATAAAAGGTTAAATAAGTTATCTGACTTGTTATGCTAACTTTACCTGCTGCAGTCCCAGTTGGCTGTTGTTGTCCAGTGCTTTTCTTACACTGAAAAATAATTTTATTTTTAAAACATTTTTTATTGAATTTGTGTGCTGCTTGCTTTAAAGAGCTGTCTTGACTTTAGCAGACATCTTATCACATCTATTATCCTCCATTGTAGTTTTTCCTGTATGCCTAACACATGTTATCGGCAGTTTGGATCACACAAACATGCCCACATGTAGCGCTAATATTCCTCCCTCCCAGTGGTGGTGATCAACAAGTTCTGATGACAATTAACCAATCATTCAAGCAATCACTTACTTCAATCAATCTTCAAGCAGAAACATTAATAAATTAAGTTTGCATTTGTGTTCTTAATTGTACATTTTATTTGCACTCTTTGAAAATGGTAACACAATTGAACTAAATGGTTACAGTCTAGAGAGCTGCATCCAGCCTATAGCTCAGGTAAAGAAAGGTTTGAGCCATATACCACACATGATATCTCAAACACTGTTGATTACATTTTTGTACAACTTAAAAGGGTGCTGTGTCTCGTGTCTCATGTCTCACAGAGGAATCTCATTGGCCTAAGGGGGAAATGTTTTTTCCTCTTTTTTTTCTGCTTCCCAACAGAGGCAATGCGGCCTAAGAACATGTGCCGGGTTCTCCTGACAGCTATCTGCAACTTCAGTGCTAAAATCATTGTGTAAAGAATTCTTTGTCAATAATACAACATACAAAAGGAACACAAGAAGTAACACTTGTAACAAATGGTGGAACTCTGAAACATGCTGATACATCCAACTAATCACATCAGCATGAGTATGAATGGGTATGATTAACAGTAAATGCTCCATATTTGTATAGTGCCTTTCTAGTCTTTCCAACCACTCAAATTTTACACTGCATCCACCATTCACACGCTTTCATAAACTGAGCCTAAGTGCATTGGCGGGGTTTCCAGACAGCCCAAGGACACTTCGACATGCAGTCTGGAGAAGCTGGGGGTTTGAACCGCCAACCTTCTGATTCACAGGCAACCCGCTCTACCTTCTGATCCACGGCCGCACCATTACATCATCAAAGCAAGTTTTAGCAGAATGTTTTGATTAATCTTGCTAGTAGTTTTTTTATCTGTCTTTTAAATTGATGTTTATACCTTTCTTTTAAGATTTTACCATGTAACACTTTGAGATTTGTTTCAAATGTAAAGTACATTACAAATAAAATGGATTATTATTGAAGCTTTTTTACAAGATTATGTATTCTCGCCAAAAAACTTGTTTTGCTAACTGAAAGGTCTGCTCCTTTCTGAAACAGGAACCACAGCACAGACACCTCAGTTTTTCTTTTAAGGCTAGCAAAAACTGTACTTCTTGTGTGAAGATACAAAGTAGGCTACCCAAATGAAGTGTAAGCTACAAGGAAACTAGGTGGGCAGCTGCCACTTGCTTAAAAATTTAGGTTGTGGCTAGTGGGTTTGTTTACTCTGTCAATCAATTTGCCCTGCACCAGATTTTTATTTCAGATCTTTTCTCACAATAACAAACAATCAGGTTGGCAGGTAAAATGATTGAAGTGCTCGTTTTCTGGTTCTTGTACCTGCCTAGGCAATTAATTACAGACAAAGGAACTAACTGCAAACACATTGGGTAATGACAGTTTCCTGTAATACCCTTGTGTGGTTTTCTTGCTGTAATCAGGAAGCCGGCAGGCCAAAGCCAAAATGACTCAAAAAGACTACAAGCAGTACTTGGTATCTGTGTCAGAGATTAGACTCTTCTTGCTGTTTAATCATTTACAAATGGAAGACACTCTTTAGTTATTCCCAATCAGAGGGCTTTCACATCTGTTTCTTGAATAGAAAAGTGACACTGACAGCCACAACAGCAACACAACAGAAATTTCTCAATCCCCTGGGACACATTTAGAAGTACTTCATAGGTACAAACTTAAAAAAAAGACTATTTACTGTATTCAATTTGCTATCAAAAAGACATGTCCTGGGTTACCTATCAAAATCATGTCTCCAGGCTGCTTTTTCCAAAAAAATATTCAACAGTCATCACAGTAATGTCAGATCATAGCAAGTTGTGATTCCCACAAAAGCAAGTCTGCAGATAGGTCATTCAGTGTGGGAAAGTACCATCAGCTGAGTGCTAAGAGATTTTGGTGACTCTATTGTTTAACAGGTAACCAAACATAATTTATAGTTTTCCTTTTATTCTACAAATCATGACTGGTCAGTGAAAGATTTATTCAAATGAACTAGTGCGTTTTGGTGCATTTCGCCCCACCTTTACTGTGTTAGGCAGATGAAAATGCTCATTTCCTCTCTTTGCAGTTTTATTCTGAGCTGCACAAAACAAGCTGGGGGGGCATAACAGATGGCTCTCAGCTAATGACTGAAAAGAGGACCTCCAAAAGTACAGAATGCATCTGCAGTACTTTTAACAGCTCAACATAAAGTGGATGCACAATGTAACCTAATTGGTCCCTCGTCAATCATATTCAGAGAAGGAAGTGAACAGCTTCTACCAGATAAATACAGCATATTGGTCGTAACTGATTCTCTACCAGTCAGCCCGGCAAGTCGCCAACCATTCTTTCATCTCAACAAACTCAAACCCCCAGGTCAAACAGTGAAAGGGGCTTGACAACTGTGGGGACGATTGCGGTTAAGAGATGAAAAGAGTGCCCATCCGCTTCACAGCACTTACATCCAAAGTTGTTACCTTTTTTACCACAGCTTCGTGCCTCAATCACATCCAAAAGATCTATGGTGAAGCTAATACATAACAAAATCACAAGATAGCCACAATCACCTACACACCCTAGTACTGTAATGAAGTGATCAGCTAACAGCTGAGTGTTGGTGAGCATGACACAGTCACACCCAGGGGTCAATGAGCTGCCTAAACTCTGAAAAACGTCTGACTCTGACGCGGAACAGAACGAAATAAACCAGGCCTTGTTATAACTGACTGGTGTAAACAAACAGAGAGGCAACTGAGTTCTCGACAACAAGTTATTTGGAAGAATGTTCATAATGGTGACGTGATATTAACAAGCTGGGTAGATATTTTGACTGCAAAATCAAGACAGACACTAAACTGGGTGTCAGGTACACATGTATACACATACCTCTGTGTATTTAATGAGAAATACTTTATTGATCTCAGAGGGGAAATTCTTTACCAAACCCAGACTTGTTTTTACTATTTATTTAATTACTGGCTATTTTTTTACTTGATCATTGAATCATTTGATATACATCACGTAATCGGAGCTCAGAGCTCATAGAGATGTCTAAAATTTGTTTACCAACAATGACAAAACCAAAGATTACTTTCACAATCAAGAAAATCAAGATAATCTTCAAATCTGTATCACAAGTAAAACCACAACAAAATTCTTGCGGTGTTGTTTGAAACAATAAAAACAATTATTGTCAATTGGCTGATAAATACTTTCAGCAGTAGCGCTTAAAGCAGCAGTTATTAAATTGATATGCCTCCCTCAAAGTTGTTTTCAACGTGTCTGTCCAAAAGGCAAACAGCTTAACAGAGAACATGTATCACTGTAAATCTAGGTTGGCAAAAGAAGTCAACCCATTTAGCAGGACATTAAAGTGAAGTGCAAGTAAGAGTCGTGCAGACAGCTCACACACACCCAACTGAACGCTAATGTTGTGGTATTGCATGTATGATCTTTTAAGGAAATGGCAAGACGAAGAGAGCTTGTACTGCCAGACAGCAGCAGGGGTGCAACGGGGTGTAAACCCTGCTTACAGTATTGCATTTCTCAAAAAGATGTAGCATCTCCTTTTCAAGTGGGTTCCCATTTTAATACTTTTAAATGTGAAGTGCACATATGAATGCATATTCTAAACTATAATTGGTTATTGTGGCGTTACATGTTGGGTCGTTTCCGTCATGTCATGCAGCTCGAAACGTTAGTTCCCACATCTTTTTTATTGACTGAAGCGCTAAGTTACTTATGCAGTGGGCTAGCAAGCTAGCCTGTAGATGCCTATAGTTGCTTTCATAATTAGGAGAATTAAATCCTGCTTTGCGTAAAACAATCTGATAATCCACCACTTTTAATAGTTTTAGTGTAACGACAAGCGGCATCAAAGAGCAAAAAAGGGCGTGTTTGTTAAGTCTAGCGGTCTGTTAGCAGGCTACGGCTATGCTAAACTAACTGGCTAGCGATCTTTGGTGTATGAAAACTTCCATAACACAAGCAACCAGAGACCCACCGGGGGTGAAACGAGATGTCCACACGACGAAAAAGGTGCGACAGGAAAGCTAAGGTGAATTTCTACTATGTACACTGGTCCTATTTTGAGTCAGGACCGTACAAGGAGCCTCCGTTTTCAGATTCGCAAATGAGCGGAAGTTGAGCTAAAAATAATAAGAGCAGAAGCAGCAGCGGTTGTGCTGAGGCCTGGGTTTTCTCCAAATTTAACTAACACCGGTCGACGCCGGGACGCGCACACGAACCCAGGACAAACGGACTCAAATACAATTCAAAATTCAAGCGCTAACATCCCCCGCTGGAGTTTATCTAGTGATTAAATGGGCATCTTACCTTTTCCTCGTCGGATAGCTGCTCCTCATGATCCGCCATCTTTTCTTCCGGCACCACCAGCTTGTCAGAGCCCCGTGACGTCATCACATGGGTGGCTTCCCAGCTCTGCTCTGCTCAGCGGTCACAGTTTTGATTGATGCTCAGACACTGTTTCTTTACTGATTGCAGCAGAAGTAGTGGTAGTTCTGGGTCACACGAAGCCTGTGTATTTACATACTTTAATAATAAATTCAAAAATGTATATTGCATAACTAATCATCATTATTATTAATCATTATTACACTATTTATTAATTTATTATTACACTCCTGTTAATACTGTTTAATACTGCTCTATGTTGTCATTTATCGTTACATCTCTGTACTGTAAATATCCACATTTATTATAATTTATTATAATAATTTTAAATATTTATACTTATATAGTATATATAAGTATATATATATAGTATATAGTATATATATACTTTATACTTATATTCTCTACGTAACTACTATTTTTTCTATTCATTTTGAGCCATGCTTGTGTCTGTAACAGAGGATTTTATCTCAGGGATCAATAAAGTATTCTGATGATAATAAGTGCACTATTAATTTTGCACACACATTTAATTTATGCACACTGGTAGTGTACTTTATACAAGGTATAAGGGACAAGGATTTTATATTTGCCACGTTAGAACAGGTTGTAAACTGAACTACCTTCTGCATTGTAGTAAACAATATACAGTAATACAGAGCAATCATAAAAATGGTAGACAGAAATAAACTGGTCTGCAGTCTAGAGGTGCAGCAGCATCAACTATATCTCTTCCAAGGCAGCAGGGTGAACAGTCTGTGGCTGGGTGGGTGCCTTTCTTTTAGTATACTGTGGGTCCTGAGGTTCACGTTAGTTTTATTTCCTCATGAAGGTAAATTCTATCCCCCGGCAGGGATATTTCAGGATTTATTTGGTGTCATCTAAAGTAGCAGTGTACACTATGCAGTGTTTAATGAATGTTAATTCAGAAGAGTCATCTTATTCTATACACCTGGTATCTGTTATCACCTGACAGCACAATTTAACAACAAAAGTACATTAAAGTGCCTTTCATTTTGTATTAAATATATGATCATCTTGTAAACACACTCCAATGAGCTTTTTAAACCCAACACTCCTTATTTGGTGATTTTCAAGTTTCTTAGCTTGCTTGAACACAATTTTAGCTTCAAGTGTAATTTGACTAAGCATGCATGCTATGTCACTGCGATATTGTTTTCATGTTAATGTAGTCATCCCTCACATTTACACCTGAGCTTAATTAAGTGCATTACTCAAGGGCACCTTGGCATTAGATGGAGATTGACCAGAGCTGTTGAAAGAAAGCATTTCTCACACATGAAGAAAATGTGATGTTTTAACTTAAGATATACGTAGGTCTTCTTTATCGTCACAAAAATCTGGGGAAGCCCTGTGATTATCCGGTGATGCTTTCACATTGTGTATTGCATGTCTTTCACCACTAGATGGCGGGCTAAGACTAATTTCTAAGGCTAACGTTTTTTTTTTTTTTTTTAAAGACTGTTTGAAAGAGGAATGAGTTCAGTTTCGCTGTCTGACTCATTATCTTTCACACTGCCAGCAAAAAAGGACAACATGTAACATAATACTCAATACAAAAGAGACACACAGGGAGGTCTGTTAAATATTATCACAGATGGTGAAATGATTGTTAGCTTTAAAAGATTAAACAAATCCAGTTTTAGCATTGAGGAGAAAGAATTATTTTAATCAGTGTAGTCTTGTTCATTGCATCTTTCTGATCCATGCTGTATGACACATCTACATGTGCAGAAATGCACAAACCTAGTTCCAGTCAAGCTGGATGTTAATATCAGTATTTGTTGCTCAGTAGTGGAGTGTAGATAATTTACTTAGGTAAAAGTAGCAATACCACAACAATTAAAATACTCCATTACAAGTCCTGTACACTCAACATACATAGTAAACTACTGCAGTGAAAGAAATGTAGTAAAATATTATTATGAAGTAGCAGAAGCTCCCTTATTAAACTATCCCTCTCTGAGTAACATTACTAGAATGCTACATCACAACAACTTTTCAGGTATGTCTGTTTTTCTAGCAAGTTTGTTATTCACAGGTAGATTATTTGCGAACACTTCAAAATAAACTGCTGCCTAACGGCTAAGTTCTTCCTCAATGCCTTGCCCTGTCTCTCTCCTACCAAGACTGTAATTTATACCTCCTTTGAAAAGGCTCTGCCTTCATGTGATGCCAACACTGTAGCTCTGTGTTTGTTTAGGTGGGGTCATTTCAGTACTCATGTTGCCACTGTATCATACCACTCCTACAGGGTGACAGTGGTGAAACGATGATAATAATCTGTTTGTTACAAAAAGCCTGACTCAGTCCATCCTTCACTGTCTGTTTCATCTATAAGCTTCTAAAATACTATTACTATACAGTAATAGTACTATCATTCCAGATCTACACCCAATTTGAGTCTGACACATTTCCAATCTGTCCAGCACCTTTTCTTCTTTATGTCATTTTCATTTTGTATCATAAAAACCCAATCAAATACAGGTCTTGGTAGTCGTTTGTTGAAACTTTATGCTTAACATACCTTGTATCTTTCATAGAAACATAAATTATGATTGATGAAGACCCAAATTATCACTGAATCTTTATCTCCCTCCTTAGTGAGGCCCCATCATCAGCACAAATGGCTGAATAATTGTGCTGCTTCAGATTCGGGATGATGAGGCACGCTGGAGGATCAAACCAGGGTACTTAAAAAGTCCTGTAATCTGCCTAGAACTTGAATGACCTGCAGTGCCGCCATTAAGTCGACACTGGATCTACTCATCACCTCCGGGGAGCAAAGGAAGCATTGAGAAGTCAGTTTTTCTGCATCTAAAAAGGGGGCCCCTCTGTGACTCACTCCAGCAACTGGTTAGTCACCTTGGATACTCATTACACTGTTCCCACTTACAATAATCTTCCAGAAGACTCAAAACGCTGAGATATTAAAGATGAATGATTAATTGTTAAGACTGAAAAGTAGCTTCTGTAACTTTTGTGTGCGAGTCTTATTTTGGTTATACCACCCTGAGCGATAGTGTCCCTCTCAGTTCTCCAGCCACCCGAGTATCAGTGTGAGAAATGTCTTCTTGGCAGTGCATCAGAGTCAAAGGAGGCAGCGCCATGTTGATGAGTTAGACTGTATTTCCACACCACCTGACAGTATCTGTTGTAGTCTGCTTTGTGCCAATTTAATAGCTGCTGTGTTGAAATGCATGCATCAGCAATGGCAAAGGATGGATGAGGGTTTGCACAGCTGAGATAAAGCAGGGGTTCATACCTGTACGAACCTCTGGGTGAAGCCAGGATGTGGGTTTGGGCAATTGTGAGATGATATATGCAAGCTGTATGATAGCAATGTCGGTATGTCTGCCAGTCGGCAGACTGGCAGACATACTGACTGTGGTCTGGACTGTGGTCCAGACTTAAATATCTATTAAATGAACTGTCACGTTTTAAGCAGACATTCAGAGCATAATTCCAACTGATTTTGGAGATCCCCTGAGTTTTCTACCAGTGCCACCGTTAAACTGACATTTGTATTTTTCAGTGAAACACCTCAACAGCTATTGATTGTCATTAAATATGGTAAAGATATCAATGGTGCCAAGAGAAGGATTATGAAAGACTTTGATGATCCCCTGACTTGTCCACCATCCCCAACCTTCCGCATGGCCTTCTGGGACTGTGCTCCACTAAGCCACAGATATGGGCTTTCAACGCCAGTGTGGCTGTGATCGCACTCCCCTGGAATTCCTCGGTGCACCAGCACTCCCAGGCCTGATTATCGGTCCTTTCACAGCAATTACATTTTTGTCTGAGTGATTGAGGAGCTATTCTGGTGAGGAGGCTTTGAACCAGACTATTTAGTCAATGAAAAATTTGAGAATTCAACTTTACATTTCTAGCAAGCCATGATTAAATAACTTAAATTCTTCCTCTGTTAAAAACTGTATGTATTATTTTCTCCCCTTACTTACATCAATGTGACATTTCAAAAACCATTGAAAAGACTCTGAATCTGCAAACCGAAGAGCAACAGACATACAGTGAAAAAGACAACCTTTCTCAACTCATTTCCAGGGTCATACAGTAAGATCTGCTGACCTTGGAGGAGATTGGATGCTGGAATGAACATCCTCAGCCAACAAGCCTGTAGGTCTGAATTTAAGATGTGCACACCATAAAGTACCTGGACCACATGGTGAATTATAGATGGAGGCCTCAGTCGCACACATATGTTGCAGCTGAACGTGAAAAATGTGAGAAATGGCTCACATTTGAGTTGTTGAGAGTAGAAACAGGTCAGTGTGTGATAAATAGTGTCTAGCAAGGAAAGGAGAAATGTGTGCCAAAGTGAGATGTTCAGCCACTAGAAACACACACTGATGATTCATTGTGCAGGAAAATGCAGAAATCACAGAATGTCAGGCTAGTTTACTTATAGTTTAGTGTGTAGATCTGATAATTGAAGGCATTGGATTCCACGCAACAAATCTTAAAACGTTTAAGCTATGTGCATGATGGGTATTATAAGCCTGGAACGTGGAAACATAATGTGCGAGGAGTCAGATATTTTATTAACTCCATTACTTTTCTCCATTGCTCAAGGCTAAAGTTTCTACGCACTTTACACCAGGTTACATGTCTCTGTGTGCTGTACTGTAAAAGTGGTTTCCAAATTGCAGCACTGTCATAAATTCAAGCTCTGTTGTCTTGTTTCTGAATTTTTATGTAGTTTTTACGGTTCACAGAGATGCTGATCAAATTCTGTCATGATTACTGAGGCTTCTGTGGCATTCAGAAATAATTTTGTTAGCTGTCAGTGATAGGCCTGTCAATGAGCTTGGATTTGCAACGATCACTGATGATGTAGTTCATGTGGTTAATTCTGTACTGATTTAGAGAATGTTCCTATTGTATATGTAATTGTTTTGAAGTTCATGTGATATTGAGCCTGGAAATAGAGATAGATAGATGTATGAGGTTGATTGTTCTTATGTGGTTTGTATGATGCTTTGGCAATAGTGTTGTTAGACATTCATGCCAACAAATCTAATTTGAATTTGAATTATAGAGGCATTCTCCTACAACAGCCACTGTCAGATTATCATGAGATCACTGCACCAGCAATTCAGCCTCTTACTTTTTAAAACACAGTAGAGAAAGAGCTACATTGAATTTGAGAGCAAAATAACAACAAGGCAGGTGCTCTTGAAATTGACAACATCTGCAAGAGAGGTTTTTCTCCCTCACTTATGAACACTGACTTTTGCCTCTTTGAAACTCTGTAATTTGCCCCTTGTTGTTTTATGAACTCACAAATCATGTCAAGTACTAATTGTAATATTTTATAACAGATAAGTTCTGCGAGTTGGAAGCCAATCTATGACTCACTGTTGCAGCTGCGGTGCAACAATACTTCAAAGTTAATGCCCTTCTCTTTCATGTGGTGTTCCCATTATTTTGTCCGGCACCCACATGCTGGATGAAGTGGGTGCAGAAAGAATGCAGTGGGGGGCGCCAACAGTCCAAAAAACAAGCCCCTCTGCTGTGGCAATAGTTTGATCCAGATAGATTCAATAGGAACCAGAGCACATAATAACTGATGAGAATCCTTGATGCGGGCAGCCAATGTATCTCTGGTGTGTGTGTGTCCTGGGTGCGGTGGGTGCACTTGACCCCCCGGTAACATCTACCTCCCTAAAATGAGTTAATGAGTCGACTCAGAAGGTCAGAATGGTACGCACTGACTTAGGTTCCTTTATCAGATGATAAGGTTGTGTGTGTGTGTGTGTGTGTGTGTGTGTGTGTGTGTGTGTGTGTGTGAGTATGTGTGTGTTATAATGATACTCACATAAGGTCTTTCAAGTATCAAAGTAACATCGACCAGTATCGGCCTAAATTCATGACAGTTAGAATTTATTCTGATGATAACAAGTTTTTATAGCAGAAAAAAAAGTCTAAATGTCCTCAGAAACATCTCCACTGTCTCCACTGCCCAACTAAATGCTCAGCAGGCAGCGATGGAAGAGATATGTTACTTAAGATCTTTTACTTAAGTAAGACCACGATTTAAAATACGTTTATCACAAGTGAAGGTCCTGCATTCATGATACAATAAATAATAATAAATGGAATCTTACACACATACAAATATATATAAGTACAGAAACCCAATCAGCAAATCTACTTATAGTGTTATGAGTAAGTTCAATTGTAACATTAGATATTTATTAATGATCAATTAAGGCGCAAGCAGCTTTTTAATGTTGCAGCTGGTTAAAATATAGCAAATTTGAACTTTTACAGTTAAAGGGGAATTCCACCAATTTCACACATTGAGTTCAGTTTACTCATCAGTAGAACTTGACTATTCTGTCTGTAACAACAGCTGCATGGAGGGCTGTTAAAGGAGCTTTACAAAATCATAAAAAAAGTACCCTGATGACGTCATCAGGGCTTGGTACTCTCCAAACCCTAATGACAGTAAGCCTTTGTTACAAACTGGAGTGTGGCGTTTAAACAATTTTGGCATTTATAAAACAAACAAAAGATGCTATTGAGCTGTACAATGGGAAATCTACAAAACTATTATTGACCATAAAATGATACAAAGTTTTTGGACCGTGACCTTTTCTAGAGACTAAAGTCGGGATATTTTAGCCACTGCTGCATTGATTTTGGCAACACTTGACCCCATGTGTCTTGCACATTTCCCAACTTCCCTTTTCAGCGCATTGTAGTATGAAAAATAGCTAATTACAACAGCTAGTGAAATAAAAAGTCATCATGTTTGCCTCTGAAATATAGTCGAGTAGAAATATAAAGTGGCATGTCATATCATTTTTGAAAATATTGTGTCTATGTTGTGCTATCAAGTTCTGACTATGCTTTGATATTTTATTTTCTTTGTTTCCACTGTGAAAACTTGTCCCAGTTGAAATCCATTGGTAACTCACTAAACTCAAGCTGACCACAGTCCCTGTTCTCCATCTATAAGGAAACATTTCACGGCCACCTTTTAAACCTACAGGTGGTAGCAATTTTTTTAGGTGGACTATCACTTTAAAATGCACAAACACACACTTGCACATATGCATATGTGTAAAGTGAGTCTACGAGAGGTGTGTGTGTTCGAGTTCAGCAGTCCCTCTGACATGCATACCAATGCTGCTGAATCACCTGATGACAATGGTACAAAAACCTGCATCCAGTTTAACTTTTTACGGAGATTCTATCAACAGCCACGCCTGTTCTCTCTTTGAACTCACGTGTGGCCATGTTTTCAGTATTTATCGCTTACAACAGGATACAGGCAAACACACACACACACACAGGTAGAGAACAAGGAAAGAATTAAAGGCTCCTAGTGTTGACTTTGGAGGGGGTTGGAAACAGGGAGTGGTTAACTTGAGAGTGTTTGTGTTATCATGTAATGAACACTCAGATAAAATTAACTTTATGTGTTCATTTTAAATGTTTATAATCTTTTAATTAGTCACTTTTTAAATTAAGTTTCAGATAGGCTCATGTGCTTTTAGAAAAAGTTTCTATAACGTGACTATTAAAACACTTAAGAAGTCAACCTTGCATTGCATTTTGAACACATCAGCATTGTTTTTATGTAGAAACAATTTTACTTACTAAGGTTACTATATTTGTGACTGAATGTGAAATACCTTTGGTGTACATTTCAGAGTGGTTAGATGCTTACATAAAGATTTACCTTGTCAAAACACAATCTTAAACCCGTGATCAGAGCAGACCAGTAGCACTGGAGGCGACAGAGTGAAGGACTGAGAGTGAAGGGGGATGAAAGACAAGACAAGCCTGGTGAGGCGGACAAGATGGATGCTAAGACTGAGATACAAAGACAGACATGGCTCATGCTCGCGTTAGCTGGGGCTTAACATGGATTTTACGGGGATAGTTTAAGCCTTTGGACCAAGATACTTCAGTGAGGTGGAAGATAAGTGCATATTATAGTCCATGTTGTACTGATAGCCTGGAAAATTCCACCACAGCCTTCTTACCGATATCTGTTTCTATTAGCCTAGCTACTGTCTCCCTTACAGGACCGTCGGGTCTTAGAAAAAACAAATTTAAAAGTTTTTAGGACATTTTAATGCTCCCTATTAATTACATAAACTCCATTCTGAAAAAAGTAACACATTATGAAACTAAAAATGCTCTGATGAAGGCTTCATGCTGAAGGCTTGTTGATTAAAAACAATATCGACCCAAAAGATCAATACATCAGGTGATTTTGATCCCTGTTTCAGCCCCCTTTCTTCCCGCCTTTGTCTTCTGGAAAATACAGACACCACTACAGTAGATGTTTTCACTCACCTTATTAAAGTAGACACTGTTGGCCACACCTTCTATATGGCTGCAGGCAAAAAGTATATTTATGTTGAATTAAGTTTTTGATTGTGTATAATGGAGGTTTTAAATGGCCCCGGGGGGCATGGCATCAAACATTTAAGACACAAAAGATCTCGCAATCTTTAGGTTCAACCAATTTGAAGAGTAATTCCTCATTTCTTGTCTTCTTACCTACTTGTTCTGTTTGTCTAAGAAGATGATAAAATGTAATATGTCTTATAAGAGTGTCTTCTTCATCATATTTCCCAGCATTTTGAGTGATCGTCCCAGTCTTGAATTTTGGTTGATGTTTATATTGTATACTCATTAAATTCTACAATCACAGCTTTTTAAGACATAAACTTTAGCTAACTGTATATAAACATGTTTAAAACATGATTGTCCATTCAAATGAATTCCTCAGTATATTTTTTTGCCTTTACCCATGTTTTCCTGAAACAATAGAATTATGATTGTGCCATAAAGCACTAGCTTTTGTGACGTACAGGAACCATATAGCTTGATGGCACACATTGTAAAAATGGATTGTAAAGGCTTCTCTATTTTCCATATATTGTAGTAATTTATAGTTACATGTAGCACCTTTCAGTTTAAGAGTGTGTTTTACAGGGCCACAGAGAGGCCCACAGAGACTTCAGTCATTCAAGACTTGGAATTTATTCAAATATAACTGATAAGCCTGAGTTGTGTCTTTTTTGTATAGACATGACTTTTGTACAGTAAGTGACCATATACATTATGATATGACTTTCCAAAACGCCTAGGTCGCCAAGCAGCTGCAAGAGGACAACATGTCCTGAGAGCCACAGTCATGGCTCAGAGGACAGAGGGAGGGGGGAAAGTCTAGACCACAGTACTTATAAGGATCAAAAGAAGAGAGGGGAGCTAGAGGTGAAGGGTCAGAGGTTACCACCAACCACTGGGAACAAAAAATGGTGAATTTGAACACAATAGGCAAGGATTGTGTACTCAGAATGTTGTGCAAGCAAGGACACATGCAGTGTGAGGACAGATAGTCATCTAACTTTGTCAAAATGATGTTTATTTAGCCGTCAACCTTCAAAATATTTAAAGGTAGACGGTTTAAAGACATTTAAGGGCGATTTCTTTGTCAAAATGATGTTTATTTAGCCGTCAACCTTCAAAATATTTAAAGGTAGACGGTTTAAAGACATTTAAGGGCGATTTCCCAGACAGAGATTAAGGCTAGTCCTAGACTGAAAAGTCCTTCTAACGCAGGCTAATGGAAATCTACTTTCTTGGTTGTGTAAAATAGTCGTAGACTTCGCCTAGTTTTGAATAAACCAAGCTAATTTCCCAGAGGAAGATTAGAGATACTTCAGGACTAAATGGAGGCTTAATTAAACCACCCAGGAGGCAGGTTTAATTTTAGATTAATGTTGTTTGTTAAAGAAGACACATGGATTACTTAGAGTACATCAGTAAAGAACAGCAAATACCACCAGTTAGGCAAGTTCTTGCTGACAGAAGCGACCAATTGCAATGTTTTAATGAAATTAGTTTTCGAGAACCATGAATGTTCAAGGTGTATACTCTCCCAAGACAGTTGCATCTCTCTCCTTCATCTTTATTTCCAGTTCTACTTGGAATATCTTCAATTTCATTTCATGCTCCTTCTTAAGGTAGTTTAACTTGTGTTAATGAAATTCAATAGCCAGCTTTTTGTGGATTATGACTCTTGTTTTAGTAACCACTATGGGAAGACACTTACAATCTAGCTTCTGAGGATGTGGAGGGCAAATTACCTTGCAACTCTTCAGTTTTGTCCCCAGTTAATATAATCAAATAAATACATTAAATGAGAAATATTTCACATCAGATGAAAAAAACAGAAATAAATACAAGTTTGAAAGGAGAGTAAGAAAAGGCAAAATATACCCAATGTATGTGTGTTTGTGATTCCTCATCTGAAGAGTGTAGATAGTCATCATCTGGTATATAAGGTTGCTGGTTCCACTGTCAGTAAGTCAAGCCTCTCTCTTCGGGCTTCTGGAAAAGTTTTTTAAAAGGGTGTTTTTTATATTCTTCCACAAAACCTGAATTGTATATAATACGGTAATGTCAATGAATCAATATCACAAAAAGCAATAAAGGTATTACATCTATCAAGGTAATCAAATTGACAATTCTTACCTGAAGTTGTTGTATTGTTCTTGTAGATGTTTGTTCATTTGCACTGAATTCATTACAGATGGATTTCCATGCATTCTTTTTATTGGTTCCACAGCAGATATGTGCTGTTTGTCTTCTATGATGGGTTTCTTGATACTATTGTCTTCAAAAGAGTTTTCTCATGCTAACCAAAGTTTTTTTAATCGCAGTCTGTTTTCTACTGCCATGCGTTGGTCCATAAGATTTTAGGCTTTTCTGGATCCATTCCATGTTTTACAGGCAACCTCATTCCAGCTAGCACAGGTGGTTTTAAAAATAATCTTGTTTGCTTTAGATCACTGCTCCTTATAGAGTTTTCCCACCACCTACATCAGTGTGTCTACAGCAATTGATATGCAACAGCAAATGGCTGCTGCACATCAATTGCACAATATCCACCATGTGGAAAGTATGATGCAGCAATAACATGTAAGCAGGTAGCAATTTAAACAACGGACACTTGTAATTACGGTTCTATACAGTACAGCTGTGCTTTATGTTTGCCTCAAGGGCAGGTTTGTTTAATAAAAAAAGATTTGTGGCTGTTGAAGCTGTTTGTCTTCAGCTTCAAACAAAGGATGTTAAAAAATGGAGATAACTCTCATGGTATAGCTTTATTACACTGACAAAGTTTATTTGACATTACATAGGAACATGTACCTTCAGGATTTTTTTATGGACAACAAAATCATACATACACCCAGAACAGACAGTGTTGAGCACATACAAAATGGTGGAGAATCACATGATCAAAGTGACAGCAGTCTTTGAGTATCGTGTGGGGTGTGAGGTGGCTCCAATTTGTTCAACTTAATGTCCATTTCTGCACAATGATCAGGCAGTAATGATCAGAAGGTAAATCCACTCACGTTTATGAGACATGCTGCAAACCCACACAGATCCCTACGATCTCTTCTACTTTATTTACAAAATGGCAGTGGTAGGAGTTGAAAACGAAGGGTTGATTAGGTGGCTTTATTCATTGTTTGTGGCACTATTCGCTCACCACTGGTCTTCCACTTGGACCAGATTTAAAGAAGAGGCTCATCATCAATACAAAAATATAGTACAGCACTTTTCTTGTCATAGCAAACATTCATACCTGTCTGTCAATGGCCCAGTCACATCAGCAGCCATTCAGATAAAAACAAACAATATAAAGATTAAGCAAAGAAAAAAGGGGCATTGACCACATAAGTGGTGTGAAAGTTTTAGCCCATTTGGGACAAATTATATTCACTTTGTGTCACAACTAACCTCTTTGTAAATCATGCTTATATGTTTGAGAAAAATTTTTTCTAATGTTCAAAGCAGCCATTAGTTTCTATTCATTTCTGTACAATATGAAAATCACTTGAGACTTGATTGAGTTGTGAAATGCATGATAGTATATCACATAGCAAATGTGCTGAAGGAAGCAGACATTTGGCTAATTTCTAATGTATTTTAGTCATATATGAAAAAATATGAAAAAGGAAAGTAGTAGTGGATTAACTACAGCAAACTGATACAAATTGTTACACATATTGTGAGTACATGTTGTCCCACCCTGCAAACAATAAATCCTTGGGAGCATAAGAAATCTAATCAGTTGTTAATGGTCAATATGATCTTCAACTGGCACATCTCCACATTAAGTATGATGTGATGTTGTACACATAAAAACATATCTGCGCTTTAACTGCATTATGTTTACCACACAACAATAATATATATAATATGGTGTATATATAATATAACTAACAAATCTCTATGCAGGTTTTAAGAATCAGATTTTCATATTGCAGGGAAATGAGTGGAATGCCTGATATGGAAAAAACAATAGTATAAAACAACAACAAGAATGGTCAACAAAAGTGTAAATTGTATGAGTAGTGGTTAAGAAGCTTGAATTTGCACACTGGTATGCTTTTATTTAACATTAACATTATTTCTTCATAATAACTGGCACATGCACAGTCATCATGAAGATACAGTGATATACAGCCGTCACTGATAGTCACTTAATAACACTAATAAGACAGATGAACCCAGGGACCCTTTGAGGTAAAGGTTTTACTTGAGGCGCTTTTTGTTGAAATTCTGAAAGTTTTTTAATTAACAAACTGTTTTTGATGAAAGTTTACGTCTATGGTTAAATGAACCAAATGTTAAGTTCAAAATAGTCTGGCTGCAAACCATAGACTGTATGTGGACATAGTCGTCGTGACGTCACCCGTTGGTTTCTGCACTGCCGTTTTGAAGCCTCGAGTTTGGCCGATAGGACGCTGCCATGTTGAGTTTGTGCAACCAGCGGCACCGGACGTGACCATATTTGAACAAGATGTTGGAGCTAACAGTCGGAGCTAGCTAGCTAGCTTAGCTAAGTGCATCTGTAATTCACTCATTTTAACAGGACTGATAACTTTAAATGAACATCGTGCTGTATTGAAGAAGGCATGAAACTAGCGACTGACACCATAAACTTATTATGAAAGTGTTTACTGAGGTACTAAGTCAGCTGAGAAGTAGGGTCATTTTCCCATTATTTCTAATGGAGCCGGACTTCTTTTTGCAACCAGAAGGGTTGCCCCCTGCTGGCCGTTCAATTGAATGCAAGTTTAAGGGACTTAAATTGGTTTGCTGACCGGAAGCTTCCCACTTGCTGCAAACCCTCATGGTCTTGGTCAAGGTATCATTTTAATCAGGTACAGCATGTTCTCTGTTGTACAAAACAGTTCATCAACAAGCAGAAAAACTCCAGGACATGGTTCTTATTTGTTGTCCTTCTATTCCCGAAAACCTCAAAGTTTTCAAGCGTGTGCACGTTGTCAGAGTTGTACTGTCTTAACATGACGGGGCACTTCAGGTTTTAACCCAATCTCCAACAAAGGGAAATAAAAGGCGCTTCTAACCCTTTTCATTTGAAAACATATGGGCCTTTCATACTGGTGGGCCACCACGAGTCTGCATGTTTTTTTTTTCTAAGCACATCAAAAGCTATTCATCCAAACATAATTATACAAATCAAGCTTCCAGTGAAATGCACACAGGCATTTTTTTCACATCCCACCTTACACCTACATTGCCCTTCCCCTATTTCCAACCTCCAGAGAGCCTTGGTTTACTTACCCTAGACGCCACAATCTCACAAAATGGGATTCATTCTCTGAGTGCAGGCGCAGGGCATGCAGTCATATAGTCTTGTTTATGGTGTGTGGAGGTGTGACATTTTCTACACGACACAATACATGGCCATTTGTCAAACATTCACATTACAGACAGCGAAACGGTCCAAGCCACATGCACGTATCGAAGCACATGCCACCCAGAGGAGAGCGAAAACATGAAATCTATCCTCTCCCTGCGTGGGTACAGCAGTCAATGAGATTTTTTTGTTTGATGAATAGTGTTGTGCTTCTGCGACAGTGGCTTTGTCCGCTGGGAATCTTTGAGGAGGAGTTCCTGTGCCTTGTAATTGTCTTGTAGAGGACACAGGACGGCTGCCCTCATGCTCCCCAGCGTCGATGAATGGTCAGAAAGGTTGACCGAAGTTGATAAGGTCAGCTCTATAGTTCATGGAGAACTCTGTCGTCAAAGATCGACGATCTATGTACATTGAGTGAACAGTCAAAGCTGCAAATAATGTGTTTTTCCTCAGCATACAGTGTCCAGTGTTTGGCAAGTACATACAGTAGTTCTTCATCACGTCACTGCCTTCTTCCTTGCTCTTTCTCTCAAATTCAGAGTATTGTTCCTCCTGCCACTCTCCTTCAATTTTCCTCTCAGGTGCAACAGTCTCGCCCCACGTGGCAAAAGAGGGATGACTGGGTTGGCAGGGATGTGGAGGTGGAGGGGTCGGAAGAGGAGGAGGAGGAAGACGAAGAGGAAGAAGTGGCGTTGGTGGAGGAAGCGAGGAGGGAGGGGTAGGGGCTCATCTTGTCGATGTTGACGTAGGTGGTGTTGAGCAGGATGTAGTGCTCCCCGCTGAAGCTGGAGAAGATGGCGGAGATGCGTGACACTAGCTCAGAGAAGGAGGGCCGCCGCTCCGGCTTTGGATGCCAGCACTCGACCATCACCGTGTAGCTGGAGGGAGGGGAAACAAAGGAGTCAGGCCAAAACTCAGACAAGAGACACCAGACAATAACGTAAATAAAAGTAAAACTGTACTGAAATGATTTTCATTTAATTCTTTAACTAATCACACATTTTTTTCTCCTCTTGTTGAGTTTCACTGTTCTGTCCTTTTTTTTGCTATTTCAGTTGTGATGTGCTTTGACATTTTCTTTTTTTAGACTCCTGTTGCAGACTCCTCTCCTCTTATAGAAATTTTCCATGCAACAATAAATCATTAGCCACCCCTTGAACCTGGAAACTATGTTTTCAGATATAGATATAGATATAAATAGTACATTTAATCACCCTGTAGTCCACAAACATAATGTAAATTATTCCCCTCTACACTTGTGTTATGCATATGAAACGAAAAGGTCCTTAAACGTGTCTTCTACGTGGCGAGCAGGGCTTGTTTATTTTTTCTGCTTGCTGCTCTGTGTTTTCTCCTGTGTCCTCTTCAGGTCAAAGGGTGTGATTGGCTTGCACCTGTGCAGTCTGGCCGTGGAACTCATTTGGTTGTTCTGAAGCAAACCTATCGTCATGCCAAGCCCACAATAAAAGAAGCCTTCCAATAGAGTTCACTCTCTCACCCTCGGACTGTGCGACTGCTTTGTGTATGAGCGCACTTGATAACATTGTAGAAAGATAAGTTTGACTTTCACACCAACAATAAATTATTTTTAGCATTTTGCAACTCCTGTCCCTGTCAGAAGTTGACAGCTTTGATATTGCTGTTATTGTTTTCTTTCCCTGACAGATACACCCTATCATGGTTAAAAACAATAAAAATAATGGCCCCATCACATCATATCCAAGGTATCTGCCAGCGACTGCTATCACCACAGCATGCTGCGAACGATCAGGAGTGAAGAATTGCCGGAATGTTTGCAGACATGCATCACCTCCTGATGTCTCTGTTTAATTTACAGCTTGGGAACTTTGGGCCTCTGCCTCCCTCACCTGAACACTCCCACTCCCCTCTAATTTCCACGCTATAGACATGCAGTGTACCTCATGATGTTATCAGTACAACATGAGATCACCCTTGGCATTGGTTTCACAGTACCAGCAGTTCAGAGTTTAATGAATAGGGACAATTCAGATACCGTAGGTTTACATGAGTTGACTATATCAAAATAGCCTCCTATGATTTGATGTGACATTTTTAACTTAATAATTGTATGTTATAAGTACTCATAAACTGACAAACTAGAGGTTCCTCTTGTTTTAGCCACATCTGGTAGTGGCAGCATTTTATCAACAGAAAAAAAAACTTTTCTAAAGATTAAGAATTAAGTTCTGTTGAGCTCCCACCCACGTTCACCTGAAATAGATAAACAGTCTGGTTTCACCACGTCATGTCAGTAGATGTGAACAGATCCAAAGAAAGCTAAAACCGCCCCACAAAGTCTGCTGACAGAAAATTCAAGGAAAATAAGTCATCTCAGCACTGTTCTCTATGATGGGTGCTCTTAAGAAGCTTAACTACCACAGCAACAATGCTTAGCAACAAAAAAAGACAAATAAAAAATAAATACTACATTTAAAAACTTCCCTTTTGTTTTGTGGTAAAGCAAGAAAAGTAACTTTTATTTGACCCACAGTGATGTAACACTAAGAGACTAAGGAGCTGTGAGTGTGTTTAAGGCTCTTGTTGAGGCGATGATGGATGGTCTAATCTTGAGTGGTTTTTATTTATGACTTCCATTGCTTGTGCTCTTTCACCTTTACTGTTTTTCCCTGCTGTTCTCTCACGATTTCAGATTCTACCTCTGTCTTCATGATGTATTTAAGTGCAGCTCTAGAGTATATCACTCACACTAACTGAGCCGTGGCACTTTGCTAGAGGAGGTGAATGACACGTGAAAAGAATGTATATATGAGTATGCACTTACAGGGCGTCAGGGCAGAACTCAGGCTGCAGCAGCCTCCTCCCCTGCAGGAGGAACACGGTGATGTCGAAGGAGTTCACATCAGAGTATGGAGGGGCGCCACGGGTCATCAGTTCCCATAGCAACACTCCAAACGACCACTGTAAGAAAAACAAGAAACTCGTTATTGTACTATTGTTTGTTTTACTGACGTCTTATGTTATGAAGATTTTTTTTACATCAAATTTCTGTTCAGTTTTGTGATTTTCCATTATAAGGCTTATGATGAGTTCTCACCACATCTGACTTGGTGGTGAACTTGTGTGTCTGCAGACTCTCCAGAGCCATCCATTTGACAGGCAGCTTGACTCCACTCTTGTTGTGGACACTGTAATATTCTTTATCATAAACGTCTCTAGCCAAGCCGAAGTCTGCCACCTTCACCGTGTAGCTCTCATCCAGCCTGTCAGAAAAAGACAGCAGAAATTATTTCTATTGTACTCTTTTGTTTTTATTATTTTCGATTTTGCTCTAACATTTTCTCTTCTGTTATTGTTCATTTTCTTTTTGATCTCCTTATGTTACCTTGGTCTCGCTCTTTAATTCTTTTCTACTTGACAGTGTTTTATATTTTTTAGCATTCTCTTTAAATTGTATACTATATTGTGTACACACACACACACACACACACACACACACACACACACACACACACACACACACACACACACACACAGTAGTTATAATAATATATATATTAGTCTATTCTATTGTAGTTTGATATTGAATGAATGTGAACTCACATGCAGTTCCTGGCAGCTAGGTCTCGGTGGACAAACTTCTTGCTGGCCAGATACTCCATCCCTCTGGCCACCTGCAGCCCAAAGCCCATCAGGTCCTTCACTGTTGGATTCTTCAGGAAAAACAAAGTTTTAAAATTTCACCACATCATGTATGTTTGTCTCCAATATGTACTAAAAATCACAACATGCATGCATCTATATTATGCGTGCCCATACATGGCCCTCATCACGGATGAAGTTGCGCAGGTCGCCATGCTTCATGTAGGGCAGAACCACCAGTGGCGAGCCCTCTGGTGGCAGACAGATTCCCAGCAGAGAGAGAACGTTCGGGTGGCTGAAGTCCTTCATGATGATTCCCTCCTTCAGGAACTGGGACACTTCTTCCAGATCTGTGATGCCTTCATAGAAAAAATGAACAAAAAAATGAACATTTTGTAAGTAAAGAAACAGTAACGTTCTATAGCAAGTAAAGAGCAGGAAGAGTTGTCATGTGGACAGCGTTTATTGAAAAGATCTTTCAGACTACAGTAGAAGACAGGAAGTAAATCTGCTAGACTGGCATCAGCAAGGTCATTCCTTATATACCTTTGGGAAAAAAGAATGAGGAGGGTAATCAAGCCCCCCACCAAAAAAAGCTCTAAACATCCTCACCCAGACCTGACCTACACCAAACCTCCATTTGCCAATTGCATCCCTGCCTCTGATGTCCTAGACTTTAGCCTCTCTGACTCTTCTATAATCTGTTTAGAGATTGAAGCTCTTTAGGCCTGGAGAAAGCAGCCGATTGGCCTTCAACTGAGGTTAGACCCCAAAGATAGTAAGACATGACATTTGATTCAGAGCCTCAATTTTAAAGTTATGGATGAAAATGACGTTATCGCTGTGTGGAAGATGGATATTCTTCTTGCTATCATTAGTATTCTGGAAACACAATATATGTCTTTGGCTCTTCTACTTTCAACTACTTATTTTAGTAATTGTTACTAAATGCATAAACTCAAGGTCTCAAATATAACAAAAGAAAGCAAATAACAATGACACGGTGCCCTGAGAAATCACTAAACCTAATAAAAATGTCCAAATCCCAGAGGACAAAACCCCAGCAGGCCAGACTCATCCCTCCCCACTGTGGTTGGTAGCCCCTAGTGACTGCATTGAGCTTTCCTCCACATTACTCCAGCATCAATCTCCCTGATCCAACTGACAGGTTACATGATTAAGGGGAACCCTAATGCCGTCCTCACCATCGGGCGCTCATTCATCACCATTAACTCAGCCAAAAAGGATTCAGGTCTCTGATGGTTTGAGATCCTTAATGCTATTGAAGCGTTGTGATATCATGCAATATCTATGTGATATAAGCAGATGTAGGATGAAATAATTATGGTTGGAATAGAATATGTTTGGACAAGGAGACAGTCTTTTGAGTGTGTGTGTGTGTGTGTGTGTGTTTTGAGGGGGAATCTGATAGTGCTGCATTTGATTGTAAATTATGTCTAGGGACTCCCCCATCAAACTTCATCAGGGGGTCCGGGGCATTCTGTTCAAAGTTAGCTCATGACAAAAATAAATATGGCTGTCCAACAGTAAACAAATATAATTATTTACAAGACCGCATGCTTTTGAAAGCACATCGAAGTTAGATTTTAGCATGGCATGATTTAAAATCAAAATACAAATAAAGTAAGACTAGTTGGTTAAATTACAAATGTGTAATTATTAAATATTTCTTGTACTCTTAAGCAAAAAACAAACAAGCCAAACAACAAAAAATAAACTGAACAACATACATCCATGACATAGGAAATAATTCAATTTCCATTTTCAGCCATAAATAAAAGCAGCGACACTATGCTACGTAAAGAAATCAGCATCACAAAACCCCTTCAGCACGTCACCCCAAACAAAACAGCCATTATATGTTGTACTGGGAAGATGGAAGGGAGAGAAGAGAGAGGGCGAGATGTGTGTAAAAAATGCATAAATGCGAAGCAAGTTGTTGCTGAAAAACAGTATTTATGCTTAGCACACTGTGGCAATGTCACTTTCTTTATTTATAGAGTTTGACTGACCTATATGCATGTGAAGGGGTTTGTACTTACGGTTCAGGGACTTGACGGCACAGTGCTGCTTCTGCCCGTCTGGCTCAAGAAGAGTTCCATGGAAAACACAGCCGAAGTGACCTACAGGTTACAACATGATGTATTAGTCAGAATTAGTCAGCATCAGGGAGTTGAAAATCTCACGTTCAAACCTGTAAAGTACTTCTGAATAACATTTCTTTACCCCACACAAAAAAAAGCCTCTCTGAAAGAGGCCAATTGTAGATGATCCTAATTACAGGAGACATCGAGCTGTGAAGCAGGTGAACAATGGCAGCCAGGCCCATGTCAGCAAGAGTCAGTTGCTTATTTCTTGTTTTGTTTGTTTTTTGAGGTTTTCTTCACTACCTGTCAGTAAAGAGTGTCACCTAGGAGGGACGGTATGGCTCCTACCTCCCTCCATCTAAGTGTTCCTACCAATCACCAAGCACTATTAGATCGACAAGGACTTCCCTCACTGGCTTCTCACTCCTAAACATAACCATGCGCTGTCTTTGAAAAACACGACTATGGTGCCATTACTAGAAACCTGGCTGGAAAAAAATTCCATTGTTAGCTCAATGTGTTGATTCTGTTACGGCTTACTAAGGCCCAAACAGAATACACAGCAGACATAAAATTTGATGCTTCAATGGTAACACCAGCATCTGAATTTCACCGTAACATCACTAGAAACATCACTAGAGCATGTACATTTACTCTGGCATAGACGTACACTGAGAACTACTCACAGCAACATTCCTATTCCTTGTATGTGTTAAAATACTCGGCCAATAAAATAATCACATCTTCCATGGCTTGTTCCTTAAATGTACTCATGGATAAGTAAGTAAACCACAGTTTCTAAATCTTGTCCATAAATGGTAACAACTGTACGGCATCTAAATGACCAACTTAGCTTGGAAAGACATTGCAGGCGTTTTTGGATTTTGTGCAATCAGCATCCTTCATTTATATTTTGGCTTGTTGAAGCCTTCTCCTAGACAGAACCAACATGATTAAGATCATGCGTCCGGCCAGTTGGCTCTATGATCACAGCACTTCCAAAAATTAGATAAAAATATTTCTGTCCAGTTCTGACACATAAAAATTACAGTTTGGAGCAGAAGGATTAAGGTGATAAAATACAGTGCTGGCAGCATTTTATACACATTGGTTTGTGGAAAACAACTGGCTGGTTTGAAAACAAATGTGTCTGACTCTTGTGTGTTTCGCCTATTTTCACACCTTTTACAGCTAATTCTGATTATCTTAAATTACCATCACCCTCACACTAAATCTGCCCCTCAAGTAACCCAGTATGAAGCTTTATTCATTAATACCCTATGCAAGCTAGGTTATGCCAAACCCCCTAGAGTTATTGTGCATTTTATTGAATTATATCACTTAAGACATGAGGGCTTGCCCCAGACTGGGAGGGGTGCAGGAATAAAATGAGCGCGGCGTTCTCCTATCACGTCCTCGCAGATGGCTGAGGGTGTTGGATTACGACTCCCAACAATGGACCCTGGGAATACTAGCTGTGAACAAATCAGCCTACGCCACTTTAAAAATCCTGCCTTAAAATCCAGGCTCTTTTCTTCAGGGGATAATTCAGTAGAGGGGGTAGAGGGCTGTTTTCTGTGACATGGAGAAGTTTGGGGTCTTTCTCCTCTTGATGTTGAATTTGATCTGTGGGTCTGACCCACCTACTTAAACGGAACAATATGAGCCGATTTTGTGTCTGCATGTCAAGCTTGCGGTTTAATAAAGCAGGCAATTAAGCTCTTTGTGGGCAACTTTAGCTTTTGTATAGCATTACTTAAATCCCAAATTTAATCTAAGATCACGGGATAATAGAATCACTGCACATCAGCTACAATCCCATAATGAATTGTTTGCAAAGAAATAATGTTTTTTCATTGGTCTCATAGGTCAGAAGTCACAAACAAGAACAAACATGACACCGGCTGCAAAATGCATTGGATATAAAATCTAGAATCAAATTAAATTGAAAATACTACAGACATACTTTAATATAAGAGAGACTGGAAATGTACACTTCAGATAGAGCCTTGAGAGTAGTTGCTGATGTAATCAAATTAATGCTTTACTGATGTATGTGATTACAACCATTTGACTGATTAGACCTATTCAATTTGGCATTTTGTGTGTCTCTTTTTTTTGCAATTTCTCCTTTCTTAATGCAAACATATAATTGATACTGCAAAAATTTAAATATCTACACAGTTTAAGGAAGTGACCATATTTGGGCGAGAGACTGGAGCTGAGGAGGATACCATTGCTATACCTGACAGGTCGCCATGGTAGCAACTTGTCAATCACATGGTAGCCACTTCCTAAAACATACCTTGTTTATCGTCTATTTTACTCTATATGGGACCATAATGTTTAAAATGAAAATAATGCTGCGTTGAAACTAGCGATTGTGACCATAAAGTTATTATTAGGAAACTGTTTACTAAGGTAATAAATCAAATGAGAAGCAGGGTCATTTTGTCATACACTTCTATGTAATTAGACTTGTTTTTGCAACCAGTGGAGTAGCCCCTTACTGGCCATGAGTTACAATACAGTTTATGAAAAACAGTACATAGCAAGTTTTTTAAGGAACAAGTAGGGCTGTACCAAATATCACTTTTTTTTTTTTTTTTACATTGGAAGGTTATTGAGGTTTATGAATGAAGCTTTTAATGTTTGTCTTCATATTTTATGGCATCACTTTATGACAAATTATTCAAATTATTCAAATTGAATAAAGTGATTCATGTGATTAATGAGTTAGTCTTTTATTGTTTAAGTACAGGTAAAATAAGTAGAATTTAGGAGGAGCTGGCTCAGGGGTGAACGAAGACAGCGAGCAACATTATCAAGAACAAATCAGAGAAATAAAAAGTTACTTTGTCATTGTGTGCTTTACATTCTAAAGCACAAATAAACATGTCTACAACTTTGCAAAATCTTGACAGAAGGAGCCACATTGCAGGATTTTGTGTGAATGCATGCAGCCTCCGCCATGCCTCCGTTAATCTGCTTTGCTTGCGTGAGTGAGCTTCACACATCTGAAGATCACATGAAGATTCGACGTTTTGAACTATTCTGTTTAGCAACAACTGACAAACGGTGAAAACGGTGCTAAAACACTTGAGTAATGTCCAATTAGCCTTTATTTTACCAGAATAAAAAAACATTACTTCTAACACAGACCTAATAATATGTGAAAAAGTATCTATTTTAACAGTAAATATAGTATTTTTGTGACTGACCTCTGCCTATGACCTGGTTGAGGTGGAGCAGCAGCTGCTCCCTGGCGATCACCACGTGCTGCACCTCAGTTAGCAGGTCTGGGTGGAGGCAGGACGGGTCGATGTGCACCGGGGCCATCAGTAGGGGTGACACCAACTCACCCTCCATTCCCAGCCCCATCCCTATTCCACCTCTCAGTGCCCCGAGTCTGGGAGACAGCAGCTCCCCGTTGCCCCCGTAGATGGGAGGAGCCCGGCATGTCTCCGGCCTGTCGATGCCCTGATCTGGTAAAGCAAAGGAGATCGAGGGGGGTCAAAGGTCCGCGACTGTATCAGTGGGGCCTCCAGAGGTCAAGGTGCGTTACATGATCAAAAAAGGATGGCTACAAAGGAGAGCAACTTGACACTGTGATGGAGGGTAGCTGAGCTGGAAAAACAAAGTTTCTGATGTCGCCTCTGAAGTTAGTGGAAGGATAACATAGATCAATATCAATTAACAATATAAAAATATCTAAATTTTATTGAAAAAACAGAACAGAAGACAGAGAGGACTTAATGACAGAGAGCCATAATGGTGAGCTCAAATAATATGCATTTTCAGTCACTGACCCTACACCCCAGCTCTCCCTGAGGACAAGCATTAGTTCATTAGTAAGTCTTCCTTCTCAGATTTTAAGCCTCTCAAGTCACTTTTTAAAAGCAGGAAAATAGCTTCTCCCACCATCTTCAGGATCATAATACACGGAGCCCCTGTCACACCCTCAGGATTCAAGCTTCGGAAAACGAAACCACAGATGACTCAAAAGTCCCGAGAAGTTTTGGAAGACTGGCTTGTTGGTCAACTTTCTTGTGATGAGAACACAGACTTGAAAATCAGTGTTACTTGTTATCATATGTTAGTTCAGAACATGTAAGATGCATGCCGGCTAGCATAGCGTTTAGCCCCACGGGGAGGGAAGCAGGTAGATGGGAGGGAGGAAGGTGGGATGTGGGGATGTTAGGTCGGGGATGAGAGGGGCTTATCTGGTTGACCTACCCTCCAGCAGGGTTGTTCTATAGTCGACTGACTCGTGGGAGACCATTTCGTTAGTGGGACTGACGCTCCTTGCGTTAGCCAGCCTGTCCAGATGCTGGATGTGCCCCCGGCCATCATACCACACCTCAGACATATCTAGAAGTAGAGGGAAGGGGGAGTGAAGAAGGAATGATAGAGACATAAGAGGATAAGAAGTGCGTGGAAACAAAGGTGAAAGGGAGAGACAGAATCATGAGACAGAGAGGAAGAGATGGAGAGAGTGAGGAAAGTGAGAGAAAAGGCAAGAGAATAAGAATGAGATCAAAGATAAAGAGGAGGGGGAGAGATGAGAGAATTACTAAGAAAGGCAAAGCGTTTCACCAGTGCGCCCCACACACAAACCTACTGTAAACCCACCCGGCAAAACAAAACTCAGCAGAGACACATGCACACAGGTCAGAAAAGACACACTTAACTTCATTTGCAAGTATGCAAATAATATAAATATATATATATATAACTTATATTTCCCTTCACATCTTTATTTAATTATAGCTTTATTTTCCTCTTATTTGTGACATTTAAATTGTGACTTTCTAAAATCCTTCAAACAAACTAACCTTGACCTGACAGGAGAGTCTGATTAACATAATATTTCAGAGTAGATAACATTTCAAAAGGACTGTGAAATCATTGCCAGTGCCATGTGCAACCACTGCCCGAGATTAAAGCTGAGTTTAGAAAGGCAGAAGTCTGAATATGTGGCAGCCGCAGAAGTGAAATGACCTGTGACCCTATAACCCTACCGCAACCTGACATCTTTGCTCTTACCATCAATGTGTTTGTTCCTTCTCCACATGAGCAGCGTTCCCAGCAGCAACAACAGCAGGCTGACACACACACAGCCTACAATGAGGCCTGTGTAGTCCTGCTCCTGAGCAAGCGTCACCTTGCCCAGATGCCTGATGGAGTCCGCCTGGCGCCACTGAAAGAAGTTAGAGAGTTTGGGCTGTCACAGAGTGAAGGAATTTATTAATTACTATTGAAATACCCCCCATCCATAGGAAAGTCCGAAGTCAGGTAGCTGGTGAACATTCAGTGTAGAGGTCTGACTCCCAGCTCAACAGGACAGACATTAACTAATCTGAGTTGGGTTCAGTGGTTGAAGTCAATGCAGTGAACAGTAGTGTTACCACTCTGAGAGCAGTCAAGTGCAATGCAAAGTACTAAGTGGAATCAGACAGCCTTCTTGCAAAAGCATGGTTGTAGGATATAGTTTGCATTATGTGACCAGAATGTCATGTGACTGTCAACTGCACGATTCCTGTCCAATTACTGGCTGTTTTCCTACAATTGTAGTAGTAATATGCAGACGCACAGCATGTCATGCATGACAACTACGACACGAGTATTTAAACGGCATTAAACTAGCATTCAGACATATGGTATGCGATAACACGCACACATGCACGCGCGTGCACACACACACGTGGTCTGTTGCTACAGTCTGGAGGCAGATTACATCAGTGATATTGCTTCTGCCATTATTAGGTTTAGTGGAAATGAGGTTTTTACTGCTGCCTGCTGTTGCAGATGGGACTGTGTGTGAGTATGTGTGTATCTGGGCATATCTGGAGGTAGGATATATATGAATGTGTGTGTGAAATGAAGGATATTGGCTGAACATCCCCTGAGATAAAGACTTTCCTCTGAAGGCCAGTTCACAAGTCAACAGCCATGAGACTGATGATGTCTGGTCTGGAGCACGGCGCTGACTGAGGCTCAGCATCTAATATTAGTTTGTATCATAAACATGATAATTTCTCTTATCAGACCTCTTCTAACCTCATAGGATGTTTTCTGACTGTTTGTTGCAAACAAAGATGCTAATTTGAGCAACACCCAGAACACCAAATATGAGTTGCATTTGAGTATATGGTTTACAAGAAACAAAATCAAATCAAAAAGAAACGTGCAAATAATTATTGTGTGATGTCTAATGCAGAGTTATGTAGTCTATAGAAATCTCTTTCCCTTAATGTGCCTCAACTACTTCTACTTCATTGATTGTTTACATTTCCAAGAATGCCTTTTCACAACCTCACTCAGTGTGAAACTCAAAACATAACTAGTCTTGCAGTTGCATAGGACTCTGGGCTATTTTGAATATATAAACTGGTCCAAAATTTTTCTCTTGACGCCCTTGCTCTTTTTCTGACTCCAAAATTACCCCCCCACTCCCAATCTGGAATTTTTCTATGGAACACAAGGAACCAGAGTCATGGTGGTCCTGGAGTTCACCTGTATATCACATCATTAAAAATAACATTTTCAGGGGATGTTAAGTTACTGTACTGTATGATCACAGATATAAATCTGACAAATTCCTGTTAAAACTGTTTATCTTTAATAAAAGACGTGCGTGTGTGCATGTGTGTTTCCTCTGACATTTCTATACTGTACATCCCCTTCTCACGACTCAGAGGATGCTTCACTTATATTCAAGTGACAAGACAGCTGGATGCTGAGCCCTTTCACTCAACACACTGTGCAATAAATTCCCCCTGAGCTGGTTTTATAAGGGACTGCATTAGGACAGGAGAGTTATTGAAGTTTCCCGTAAACGATCTGGGACGCTGAAGGAATGTGGTGTTCTCCATGAATTTCCCAGAGCGCAGAATGAAGAGCTCAAAATGGCCGATGGCAGAATGATCCCTGCTTTCAGAAAACTCATACAGTGAAGTATGTCTTAAATTTCTGTTTATGTATTATTGTCAACCTGGAATTAAAACCTGAAGTGGTGAAATGTTTTTCAATTGTAATTAAAGTGGATATAAAAATAAAAAATGG
The DNA here is from genome assembly GCA_024633595.2 of Lepomis macrochirus. NCBI lineage: Eukaryota > Metazoa > Chordata > Actinopteri > Centrarchiformes > Centrarchidae > Lepomis > Lepomis macrochirus. The sequence goes on from JALXJV020000008.1 coordinate 6,632,244, forward strand.
GAAGATAAATCATGTCAGAACTTTGCTGAAAGGTGAAATTCCTCTTCAACTTCAGCTTTCTAACAGAAGCCTAAAGAGTTCATACTGTTCATAATTTCCTCCACCTTGCATATGGCCCCAGTTCCAGCTGAAGAAAAATAGCCCCAAAGTGTGATGCTACTACCACCATGCTGCACTGCGGGTGTGCTGTTCTGTGGATGATGTGCTAAACCTTTTGGAAAAAGTTCAACCTTGGTTCCATCAAACACATTTTCCCACATGCTTTTTGGAGACTTAAGGTATATATATATATATATTTTTTTTTGTTTTTTACAAAATATAGCTGTTTTTCTTCGTAAGTAAAGGCTTCCATCTTGCTTATTTCCCTAACATATGAAGAACATACGAGGGATTTTTGTCACATGTAGTACATAGCCAGTGCTTGCCAGAAATTCCTACAGCACCTTTAATTTTGCTGTAGGCCTCTTGGAAGCCTCCCTGACCAGTTTTCTTCTTGTCTTTTCATCAATTTTGGAGGGGTGTCCAGTTCTTGGTAATGTTATTGATTTTTTCATTCAACCGACTTACATTTAATCTGTATGTCAGAGGTCGCACGCATGTGGAGCAAGTAGGGGTTAAGTGTCTTGCTCAAGGACACATTGGTGGTGATGTTGCAGTGGGAATTGAACCCAGGTCTCTCACACCAAAGGCATGTGTCTTATCCACTGGCCCATCACCACCATAATGTCACTGTTGTGCCATATTTTATCCACTTGATGATGGCTGTCCATTCTTTTGAAATTCTTTTGTACCCTTCTCCTGACTGATACCTTTCAACAATGAGATCTCTCTCATGCTTTAAAAGCTCTCTGTGGACTAAGGCTTTTGCTCTCAGATACAAGTAAGAAAATGTCAGAAAAATCCTTGGAACATTTGACTTTATTTGGGATTAATAAGACTCACTTTAAATAATAGCAGATGTGTCTTGCTTACTTTTGAACATGATTTTGAGTGTGATTTGTTCATTTTGAACACAGTCACATTCCCAGTTATATGAAGGTTTGCACACTTATGCAATCAAGTTATAGTAAACTTTTTATTTTTTATTTTCACCCCTAAAAGATTTCAGTTTGTTTTTCAACTGAATTGTTCACATTATAGGTCACATTGAAGGTGGAAAAAGTTTTTTACATGATTTATCTTTGTCAAACTATTTTACATCACAAAAACCTGGCATTTTAACAGGAGTGTGCAGCCTTTTCATATCCACTGTAAGTCAAATTCGATGAAATATAGTAATACTGAAAATAATCATGACTATTAACAAACTAGTCCTTCACATACTTCATCGTCTATCATCATTGTGTGTTATGTTGTTGCTATGTGGCGAGTCAGCCTCTTCATCTTCAGAAGCAGGTGCTGTAATATGATGATAGCTTTTATTGTTAAAATTCTTTCCGTGAGCCTGACAATCCAAACAGAGAGGAATTTTTCATATAAATGCATTATAAGCGGCTTTATGGATCTCTGCTGTATCATATCCACTAGACATGATCATTCTCAGTTCACGGGAATATTTGTACTCTTAGAACTAGAGTTTAAAATAGGAAAATCTAGTGCCATCACTGCAAGAATAATCCATCATAGAGGGTCTCAAATTTACTTTAGGTGTTTTACAACGTATGAATAAATTCTGCAAGTGATAATTCCACTTCACAGTGCTGTTTCCAGTTTTTGGTTTACTGTTATTCCCTGTTTTATTTTGTTAAACCCTTCCTCTTGTGTTTACTTCACTTCTCTGTGTTTTCTCGTTCTCTGTGTTGTTTTGTCCTGTGTTTTTCCCACCTGTGTAATTGTCTACCCCACCTCAACTGTGCCTTGTTAAATCACCTTGCTTGTGTCTATATACTATGGGTGTGTCTTTGTCACCTGTGGGTTCCTCTTCAGCTCTATGTCAAGCTTTCCAAATCGGTCTTTATTTTTTCTAGGATATTTTCTACCTGTGTTTTTTGCTTCTGTTTGATTCGCAAGCAAATCCAAAAATCCAGAAAATCCAACAGAAGAAAACAACACTGGTAGAATAAGCCAGAGAACATGGAGAACCACTAGGAATGAGCTGGAACGCATGAGATATAGCTCAAAACAAACCCACAGTGTGTATACGTACACAAGTGAGGTGATTTAAAAAAGGTACAGGTAAAACCATTCAAGGCGGGGAAAAACACCAGGGGAGGAGGTCAAGTGATCAGGGGCCTGTACTACGAAGCATGTTAAACATCTTTTCGTTATTTGGCTTCACTAACCCTAACAATCGCGATCGGGATAAGAGGTCACATGAAGCTGGTTATCAACTCGGTAAGTCACCCGTGGGTTTAGCAACCAACCATGAGCACGTAACATAATAGAGGCGGCGTTATCAGCAGATGACCAATCGCAGACAGTAGAACAAGTCTACTGGCAGCAAAGCATCATATTTTACAAATAAAGAGCAAACTGTAATATTAGACAAATAGACATAGTCTAAGTGGCACAACTGCAGCTGACACATGCAGGAAGATGGAAAATTGCAAACAGTGCGAATCCTAGAATGGACAGGAGTAGCTTATAATATGAATATGTTGATTTAATGTGTTCTCATGGCGTGTATGAAAATATTAGCCTTATTCTTCCAGCTTGGCTGCGTGGCGGCGTTTACACATTAAAAGCGTCAGGCACTGAATAAGTTGTTGTTCCACCTCACTTTTAAGAACTATAAACAACTCAGAACAAAAAAAAAACAAAGAAGAAAGTGAAGTTTGGGCTGGTGATGGAGCAGTGGATAAGACACATGACTATGGTGTGAGAGATCCCGGTTCAATTTCCCACTGTGACACATCCACCACAGCGGAAACACATGGGCATGACAGTTGTTTTCAGGAATTTGAAAGACAAGTTAAGGCACATATATGCACTGGTTTAAAGAAAGTGAACATTTCTACTAAATGTTTGAAACAAGCAAATTTATTTTGGTTGTAAGTTTAGAATGATCTTACTGTTTTGGTCGATCTTTCTTTACTTGTTCCAAGAGGTTTTAAAATAATACAGATTGGGGAAAATTCTACAGTTGGTATGACTTTACAATACTCGTGTCTTCTTCACTTCAAAAGGATAATGAGCTAATTAAATTATTACTACTCAACAAAGGTGCTAATTAAATTTATCAGAGCATCAGTAAACGGTTTAACACATCACACATATACACACACACACACACACACAAACACCCTGCACTGCTATCCAAACACCACTTCAAACACACACTGAAGCTTTTCTTTCCTATCAACATGCAGGGAAGCTGGAACAAGACATCTATTGAGTGGAGTGAAGAGGATGCATTTGTGTGTGTGTGTGTGTGTGTGTGTGTGTGTGTGTGTTTGGGTGTGGATGTGTTTTTGTGGTTAGCTGGGTGTCTCAATAAACACAAGTCTTAATTAATTAAAGTAAGTGTCTTTGTTGACCAACTGTTGCACAGGTGTGTGTTGCACAGGTGTGTATTGTACACCTGTGCCTGTGCACCTGTGTGATAATGTCCATATATGGGGTTGTAGTCTGTGTGTGTGAGTATGTCAGTGTGTCTACATATACATCCTTTTTGGGTCAAAGGGCAGAACATAACCTCAAGAGAAAAAAAAAATCTTTTAGGCAATAAAATGCCTAAAAGATTCAACAACTTAAAACGGACTGCAAAGTGCTGTTGAAGAACAGAAGAACAAACAGATCCTTTTCTACTTGTAACGTAAACTAAAAAACTAATAGGATGTGTCTTGATATGTGTAAACTGCAGGTGCCTTACCTCCACCTGCAACTCCTTGGAAGTGGCAGCCTGCAGCTGGGTGGGAACGGTGCACTCAAGAGTGTTTCCAACCAGAATCAGACTCTCACAGCTGTGGTTGGACACAGTGAGAACCTGACACTTCATCGCCTCCCTGTCCATCCGGTCACCCTGCAGTCGAGGGAAGGAGGAGGACAGAGAAGAGAGATGGAAAGAATAAGGTGAGATAGAGGGAAGTTGTGGGGAAAAACAGCAAAAGAGAAGGAGGGAGTAAGGGAAGATTGAGAGACAGGGAGAGAAAAAGACATATAAGGTCAACAGTTGCAAACAGGTTGAGGTCAACTTTTAAATGTCAGAAACATTACAAGCGACCATTACTAAGGTCAAAGATTAGTGCATCCAGACAGTGCGTGGAATAGAGCTGTGGCTCAGGTTGTGAGTGGTCTAGTGTAGTAATCGGAGGGTTGCTTGTTCAATTTCTAGCTCCCATGCCCCATGGCAACACATGCAGAGAGATGGAGTTAAAAGCCATGTAAAGGAAGAGAAGTAGTGACTGGGTGGTGACTGCATTGGTGTGGGTTTCTAAATCCCAGTTTCTCCATATGCAGGCAGTCGGTGGCTGGCAATGGATAAATACATGTCCATTTAACATTTCAAAATAAGATAGTAACAAACATAAAATGTGAAATAAAATATCAAAATTAAAGCGTCTTGATGATTTTAGGTGAAAAAAATACTCGCCTGTCTGGCTGCAGGAGAGAAGAGCATCACCGATACTCGTTAAACCTCTTTACTCAAATGAAATTCTGCTGTCAGGTAAGGTCTGTTTACTGCCTCCAGGAAATGGGACTAAAACATAAAGGATCAAGGAGTGACCAGCTCAACAACTTAAATTAGTGGATAGAAATGTGATCACATGCAATTTGGGAATACACACAATAGGAACACAATGAGAGCAGCATTAGGGGGAGCTCCATGTTACTGGCCAGAGTCGAGTCCTTTGTTATGTAGAAAGATTCTATTTAAAGCCAGACAGTCCTTTTCATGTGGATATTCTGCCTGTATGGTGCACATTCCCAAAAAGATTGGCACTTAATTGAATTACCACAAAATAATTGTTACAAGAAAAACTGAGCCATGTTACATTCCATCATAGAGCAATTTGTTAGTTTAATATTTCATTTTATATAAACATTTACGTTTAAGTTGCATAAAGTTCAGATTGCAAGATGCTGACTGTTAGTTAGCAAGGGAAATTTGGGATGTAAATCTGGCCCTGTACTTAAATCAGTATAAATCAATCACCAGCCACATACAGTAAGTGAATTCTTTTAGACTTCAATATTGGAGTGCAAAACACTATTCAAAGTTTCCTTGTGCAGCTTTTACACTGTTTATATGAATTTTAAAATGCCAGTAAGTGACATGGGTGCATGGTGATCAAAATTATGTAAATGTTATTGTCTGAAGTCATATTTCAGTAGAACCTTGTGGCTTGTTTAGGACATACTGGAATTTGGAAACAGAAGGCTTCAAAAATGTTTGGGAAAAAGGAGGAAAATATTCTCAGTGTGGTAAAACTGAAGTAAATTAAGTGCATCAGGCTGAAGAGTCAGGTCTATCTTCCTGGCAGAGTTCATCATGTTTCATAGTGGGCATGACTTTGCTGCTGATATGAATAACACAGAGCAACCTATTCCTGACCATGACCCCTGGTGGGATGACAACAAACACCCCCTCTGACATCTGACTGGAAGCACACACAGTAATTGTCCAAGTGAGTGTGTGTTCTTTGACGGGAAGCTGTGAAAGAACAAAGCAGCCTAATTTGTTCTTCTTCTCCACTCTCAGACAAGTTCTTGTTCCCTTGTTTTCTCTTCTCATTCACTTTTGTTTCTCTGATTCCATCTCTCTCTCACACACACACACACACACACACACACACACACACACACACACACACACACACACACACACACACACACACACACACACACACACACACACACACACACTTGAGCTCGGCAGAAGGCAATAAAGAGAATGATCACATTCCTTGCGTGACAGCTTGGGATTTTCCAATTTGACACAGAGTGGAGGCTCACACCTGTTCCCGAACTCTCTAGCTCTCTGTCTCTCTCTCTCACACAGCACGTTGGCAGTCTAAAAACTTGCTTGCAATTAGGACTATAATAAAGACAAAATTTTGTAACAAGATCATCCAGTACAGTCCTTACTCAGTGTGTGTCCTGGCTGTGGGCATGACAATACTGTACACACAGCAGAGAAAAGTTATTAAAGTTATTAAAAAGCCATCACAGTAATACCAGCCACTCTAAATAAACTGCCACAAAGATAATTGGTAGTGAGATGCTTCTTAGTCTCCCGTGACGTGATCGGCAGCGATAAGAGCTAGGCCACATACCAAAGTCTGCAGACCGATTCCATCATGTTGCTGCCATAGTGAGTGTCAGTCAGAGCTAAATATCCTTTTATTTGTCTGTTATTGGCAGCGATTTTGGGGCTAGAGTTATCAGATGGCACTAAATGAGCCCAGCATTTGCCCTTCCCTGCAGGCCATTGCAAGGCAGGGTTATCAGATGGCGTTAAATGTGGCCTCTTTCGGTGCAATGCCTGGTACCATCCCCCTGGGTAAAAACTAGGGGTTTGTCTGGGCTGAAGGGAGGGATGAAGGGGGGGATAGAGGTTGGGTTGGTGGTGGATTTAGCATCGGGGCCAAGGTCACGTCTGGGAAAAGAGAGAAAGAAGAAGAAGGGAAAAAAACAGCCAGCATCCCCTGCGAGAGGTTCAGCACAGCTGCCACAAACCCTCAAACTGCAGTCAACAAAAAATGAAAGAAAGAAAAGAGGAGAAATATGTATTTCATTGTGTTTCTAAAACAGACTCTGGGGATTGTGGTGGCTAGTTTGAAAAGCAGCATTAATATGTCAAGAGCTTTGACCTCGACAGCCAGAACAATGCACGTCAACAGAGAGAATACATAGAGGTATAGCAGTAGAAAAGGGATGGGGGTGGGGGGTGTAAACGATGGGAAACAGACTCTACTTCCTGTTTTTCTTACAGTATTGTTTCCTTCCTAACTTGACCTGGACCGTGGATGGGTGTACGTGTGAATGTGTGGATTGGGAAGCAAAGTGCAGCGACCAACAGAATGCACATCCACCTGGTTCCAAATTATTAATTTATCCCATTCAGTAAAGTTCTGCAAATTACATCTCTGAATCTAAAAAATCTTAAAATTTTACATGTTTCTAGTCTGGCCCTTCTGTGCAGCACTTCTTTTAGAAATTTGCTACAGCACATAAATAAAGATTATCTTACTTGACAACCTTGAAGTGGGAGATTAGAGTTTCTACTGGTGTCTTCAGTTTCTGCACCTGTTCCTGCAGGTGTCTGCCGTGCTAGAGTTCTGTTAAGCAAGATGCAGTTCTACAGCTGGTCCACACCTCCGAACCTCTGATCTCTAACCTCTGCTGTTCTGTGATATTTACATTATAATGGAGCTGACGAATAAGAATGTAGTAGAACGTAGTCTTACCTTTAGCTCCACGATGCTCTTGTTGTCTTTGGAAGTGAGCTTGGGGTCCTGGAAGTGGGGGTCCTCCACGTAGATCAGGTCCCACTGCTCCGTGGAGTAGCCGTCCAGGACAAATGCCACCTTGGTAACCACAGGCGGCTGCAGAGACAGTTTGGCCAGAGAGGGCGTGGTGCACTGGATGGACGTCCGGTTCTCGCCATAGACACAGCTCTAGAGAAGAGAGGCAACACAGACAGACAAAACGTATGGGTCAGAAAATTGCACACCTGGCCTGTAGGTATACATATGTAAATGCAGGTACTTAGAAACAGTAAACACTTGTTTACTATTGTACAGGTCTGTGGTATGTTCAGGAACACTTTCCTTATTAAAGTTATGGTGTTTACCACACTTATTAGGAAACGATGTTGGCACATGTCTTGATGTGTGCAGGGAAGTTGAGGAGCAATGCATGTGTGGTCACATCCACATGAGCACAACTAAAGGGAGCACGACCATCTGTAGGTGCTGCAAATGAAGTAGGGAATGTGCACCCCTATTGAGGGATTGTATGTTTTCTATACTAACAAATCAGGAGTACCAATAATAATGTTATGATATGTGCAAACTCATATTTCCTGTGGGAGCATATATTGTTTGTTGACTGCAGTTTAACTGAAACTGATCCACGATCGCCTTCTAACAAACCTTCACACAAAACTGTGACAGTTATATGCACCCTAAAACAAAGTAAAAGAAAACAAACCCACAAACATTACTGCTACATACAGAACATCAACCCTTACCCTTACCTAAAGCTGATCCTGGTTCAGATCTTATATCAACTGGTCTTACAATGTAAAACAACAATGCAGTAATCCTAAATTTGGCAGCTTCTTTTATTCTAACACATCACATAAGACAATGCCTGTTTCTGCCATTGAGGTGTTCACACACCTGGCCTGAGGGCACAACAGAGTTTTATCCACTGTTGGATTCAGCCCACATAGCCCTACCAGTTCTTGTGCTGATTAAGACTTCCCAGTGAGAGACAAAAAGCTTAGAAAAACACCTTAAGTCCTTTTTTATTGAGGTGTGGAGTTTCAAAGTGGGTATCTAATGGGATAGAGATACTGAGGTTGATGTCTCCTGTGTTTACATGGCAAAGATTTAAAGCTTTTGTGACTGCTTTGAGGTTTGAATTGGGGGAAATGCAGCATGCACTGTTCAGATGGTACAGAGGAAAAATAACTTGTGCAGAAGAAAGTATGGTAGAGTCATCAACTGGCTCATCGCAAAATATCTTTTGAATTATCAATGGGGTTTTTCTTGTGTGTTTTCTCTGGTTGAACTATATACATTAGAAGCCTCAATCAGATGGTGAAACACATGAACAGTTGGGCAGAAACAATTGCTTTAAATCAAGATTAGAGCTTTAAGTGCAAACCAATCATTGTTTACAATCTTTCAAAATGCAAAACGGGGTTCATCTTACCCTGTTTAGCTACATTTTCTTAAAGGCTTGACATTCAACAACAGCAAAGCGTCTTACACAATACAGTAAACACTAAAGTCACTGAGCCGTCCACAAATTTACAAAGAGAGTGGGAGGAAATCTGGGGAGGAAGCCGTCTTGTAAGGGAGCAGCATCCAAATTGGGATGTTACTGGGATCTGGATCTGGGGCAATGTTCACAGAAACAAGAAATCAATAGAAAGACTAAAGGGATATGGAAAATAAATTTGTACACTATTCGTTGTTGTTTATATGACTTGACAAGCAACAGTAACAGAGCAGTTAAGAGGCCAATAATAATTGTAAAATGATCTAGCATCCCCCTTTCTGCCTGTGAGTATGCTGTTTTATTCTTGGATCACAGCAGACACCTCCCCTTGTTAGTTTATTTTCAGATTCCAGGATGTAGGATCCATATTTGTGTGGGTAAACTGAGGTGAGGATATAATGAGGATGTGTTCAATCATTCTGCACATGGTGGTTAATTCATCCAGCAAAGCAAATATAAATGTAGGTGATAGAAACACTGTTAAATTATGAAAAGGCATCATATTCCCATACACAGGTGCACTCAGAACAAACCAGACTCGTTTGGCTGTAGGTGGAGACATCAATGTTGATATTTGCGCAGTGGTGGCCAATGATAGTGAATGTTTATCTTTTAGACTACAAAGGTAGATGTGTCCTTGAGTCAATGTCTCATGAGGACAGGAGGTAGAAAGATAAATGTGCCTCTCGTAACCTTTGAACACCACAAATGCAACTTTTCACACTGTTATTTGATGAGTGGGTGCTTAGATAGTTGTTGTTGTCATTTAATTGATTCATTTTCAAAGCGTGACGGAGAGGATACTGAGAGAGCAGGGAGGGATGGGTTTGGTGTTTAGGACCTTTCTGGACATACTGACTATATAATAGATTAATAAAGGCACAGAGTCATATAGTTGTTGACCCCTGGTATATGTTTTAATTTTATTTTCATTTTGTGAAATAAAACAGACTGGGTGGCAGCCTATGTGATTTGATGACAAAGAAGGAATGTGGACTCTGAGGGTAGACCAGTAGGGAACCACTGCACTATGGACTCTGGTCTCTAAAGAAGAAAAAAGCTCCAGAATCTGACTTCCAACACACTGACTGATATCTGACTCCCTGGAGAGTCACCCCGACTGCAGTAGCAGCAGCTCTGTCGAAGTATTGCTGAAACTTCCTCATTCACTTCCCAATCTGACTCCCCAGTGAGCTATATCAGCCTAGACGGACACACACAAACACACGCGAAAACGTTACGTGCATTCGCAAACGCTGGAACACAAGCATAAAAACATAACACACATTAAAACACACATGAATGCATACTGAATGCGTGTGTCCATGTGTGAAGGTAGTGCGGGGTCGTCTAACAAAAGCAATCCAATTAACCCCCTCCTCTGCACACCAATAAGGAGTGAGTAGAACAGGACTGTAGGGTAAACCCCCCTTCTCCAACCCACTCTCCCAGGGGTGTGGCGAATGGAAAAATATCCTGTGAATTAGTGGAAACCTCAGTCAGTTTCATTGTTCAGTAGATGTCTCCTCTTATTTAAGGGATGGGAGGTGAAGGGCTGTAGGTTGGGAGCAGCTGTAAATACAATCGCTCAGAAAGCTGGGCAGTGAGCGGGCCGAGAAGTTTACTGTGGGGTGATGAGAGAACCAGCGATCCCAAAACCTCCACCGTCCCCGAAGGATCATTAGTGTAACAGCCTGCGAAAAAGCCAAGTCATAACGGAGCTCCCACGTACAAAAGTGCTTGTCAAATCTACAGTGATTTATTCCAGTTGAGTTTTCTGCTGTTTCCTACCATGATGTGTCGTATTATTATTTATTCTGGATTTAAGGTCTACAGTTCAGCTGTGTCTTTGCTTATTATCTTGAGTTTTTAGGTGTAAATTTCACTCTTTCCTTTTTTGCATCAGATGTTTTTGTAACTGCAAATAATGTGTTTCGCATCTTGTCCTTTGTTTTTTTTAACTTTAGGCTTCATCTATTTGTTTTTAGACTTCTCTTATGTTTTACATTTGTGCAAATGACCAACACTAAAACTACAATCATTCATCTCTTATCAATACTTTCTCAGTTACAGATTGTCACATGTTAAAAATCCTCAAAGTCCAAGATGTAATTCATTAAAGTGCTGATCTACAAAAGGGATGCAAAGACAGTGTGCCCCTACAGCAGGAGTTTCCCTGATACAATGAGGGGGTCCCTCAAGGCTCTATTCTCGGCCCCATCCTCTTCTCATTGTATATGTTGCCACTGGGTTCTATTTTCCAGAAATATAACATCTCCTATCACTGCTTTGCTGATGATGTTCAAATCTACATGCCTTTGAAATCTATAACCAAACATTCTGTGCAGCCATTAATAGACTGCCTAAAAGAGGTTAAAACCTGGATGGAGTTAAACTTCCTAACTCTGAATGAAAATAAAACAGAGATCTTGACGTGTGGACGTTTAGACACACTGAGTGACCCTCTTAGTACTTTGGGCCCCTTAGCCTCCCAAAATCGATCTTCTGTTAAAAATCTTGGTATTATTTTTGACACCTCATTCACTTTCAATAAGCAAATCAGTGCAGTCGTCAAGAACAGCTTCTTCCAGCTAAGACTTCTAGCAAAAATTAAGCCCTATCTTCCTCCCAAAGACCTTGAAAAAGTCATCCATGCTTTTATTACTGCTCGGCTGGACTATTGTAATTCATTATACATGGGTCTACATCAGAAATCTTTAAATCGCCTCCAGTTAGTCCAAAACGCAGCTGCTCGCCTTTTAACGAAAACAAAAAAGCATGAACACATAACCCCTGTCTTGGCCTCCCTCCACTGGCTACCTGTCCGTTATAGGATAGATTTTAAGATTTTATTGCTTGTTTTTAAGGCCTTAAATGGTCTGGCACCATCTTATTTAGCTGATCTGTTATGCCACCATTCTCCAGTAAGAACTCTGAGGTCAACAAATCAGCTGCTCTTGGATGTCCCAAAATCTAAGTTTAAAAATAAGGGTGATAGAGCCTTTGCAGTGGGGGCTCCCACCTTATGGAACAACCTCCCCATGCATATTAAAGCTGCACAGACCCTACACATGTTTAAATCGCTGCTGAAGACACATCTCTTTGCGGTAGCTTTTAACCGTCGTTAATCTGTTTTGTAATGTTTTAGAGTGTTGCTTTGTTTTATTTTTATACTTGTTATTTATGTATTTGACATTGACCCTGTTCAGCACTTTGGTCAACTGTTGTTGTTTTTAAATGTGCTATAGAAATAAAATTGACATTGACATTGACATTGACATTGATACAATGAACTCTTCATAGGTTTGTTCTGTTGAGCAGTATTTTTTATGGGGTAAATAAAACATGTGATGTTGCAGTAGACATTAACGTCACAAATACAGTTTGTACAACTGCCCTACACAGGAGCAGGAAGGCCCTTTGTTTTATTGCACATGTTGCTAAGGCGCATGTGCAATATACCAAGCTAAACATATCTGTTACACACACTTTGGATTTGGTTTTCAAGACTGATGTGTTCATATCAGGTTATTGTACTGTTTTGCATTGACACATGTATTTCTTGTTCTTTCTTTATTCTGCCAATGAGCAGCTCTTCTGGAAGCAGTAGTAGCTTTGAAGCACCTTGACTGCTGACAGATGGGAAAACGTTACTCATTCACTTTCATATATTTCCTTCTCTCAGATGTTTGCCAGCTGGGGGGGTATGGGAAAGGAAAGAGGCTTCATGAGGCGTTCAGGTGTCAGCTGGATAGATTTAGCCCGCTGGGATGACATAGGAAGAGGAGTCTCACTCGAAAGAAGCCAATTTGTGAATGCAGGCGACAGGTGTCTGGCTACAGTGAAGCCTACAGTTAAACTAAACTATCTGTGATGGTGCAGTCCGGCAAGCAGCGCTGGTATGAGGAACTCTACTCCCCAAACTTTGAGAGCGATCTCTGAAAATGCACAGATCACTTGTTTGCAGTGTTTTTGTGTATGTGCAACCCCCCCATTGGCTTTGTGACCATGCCAACTTTTCATGACGGATCGTAAAAAATATACTCTTTTATGTTTGTGGGAAAGCTGAGATTGGCTGAGACCAGGCTTTACTGGAGATCTGAAAGGCAGATATCAAGTCAACACTGGCCGTTTTTTATGCTCCAACTCCAGCTGAGACCCCTGAACCTTTGCTCTTGGCTGTTAACAAGTCTTGGTTTCTTTTTCTCTCCAACCTGCTTTAGTGTAAAGATATCTCTCTTTTTAAAAAATAAGTCTTTTCCCGTTTTCTTTTTATTTTGATAGTAGCTGCGTTACATGGTCAATATTCAACCTGACTTGAAATCGTTCTGATCAGAGATACCAACTTAAGTGTTGACATGGACGCTAAATAAAGTGATCTGATAAGATGTGGGTTTACATGCCCTAAGGTATATACATTTTTGATGTGGTTCCATCCACTGTGAAGCGTCATATCTTCCTGTGGTTCCGCCTGTTAATACATTTTTCACAATGGACCCACATTGTGTCCTGTAAACAACATTTGCATTTTGGAAACAACTTGTCATTTTGAGCCTTTCGACAACATTCGTTGTTCAACAATCTCTTTTAAAGTGGTTGGATGATGCAGCAAAGGGCACGGACCAGACTCGAACCCAGGCTGCTATACTAAGGACACTTAAACTATATGTTGAGCACACTCCAACAAGTCAAATATTCTTATATTACTGGAGAACCGATTACGTCCACGGAAGTGAACATCATTCTGCTGCTGCGGCTTCTTGTGGGAGACTAAATCGATCGCACACCAGTCGTTTAGGTTTATGAACGTAGCTCTTGAGGCATGACAGCCTGGTTCACATTACCCAGAGTGCTGTTCCAGTGGCGACGGAAACCTCTGGATGTCAGTTTGTGAAAGATCCTTTGCCTCTATTTTGAAGGGTTAAGACAATAAGACACTTATACTGTCCCTTCCCAGGCTGAGCCTTAACTCATCCCGTTTACTGGAAGGAATTTAACAGGCGACAGCTGGGGCCCTACAGGGCATGATCCCATCCTAAATCATTAGTAATGATAGTCTTATTTTATACAGGCTCACTTCATGCTCTCTTTCTCTCTCTAGGAAGCTTGACAGTTGTTTTTCTCATTACTCTCTGGTTTGTTATTCCAGGTTAAAATGAACATTAGTGCAAGATCTCTCAGTCATCATAGAGCAATTCATTCTTCACATCTCAATAGAAAGGCTTCCAAAAGATTTTCAAAGTAAAAGTCTCACGCATGGTTTTAAAGACAGTCACATCATGTGTTATTGGGTTGAAAGTGAATTGAACCCTATACCCAGGTGTAAATGGACAATGCTGGAACACAGTTGACACATATAGAAAATCCTGAAACACACTGAAGGAGCCTACTCTAAGATTACTGGTGAAATTACAGATTAAACTTGGCTGTAACTTTCATACACAAGCCAAAACTGAATACTGTATTTTTGGTCATTTTTTATTTGGCAATCTAAATTTAGATATTTGTAATTTTTCACAGACATATCTGACTTACTGGTAGGTGTCAGCTAAAACACTGTTTCAGTCTGTTAACTAGTGTCCTAAATCAGTGAGCAAATTATAATAAACTGCAGGTAACCAGGGCAACAGTGCTTCTGCTGTGTCCTACCCACTGACGAAACAGATGTAACCATGTGTTAAACTGACTACAAACGTCAGTGTTAAATAGGTCATTTAATCTCAAGGTTCATCATTTTTTAGGGGTTGTACCAGAACAGGTTTACATGGTTACATTGTCAAAAAACACCACATTTTAGTCATACTGCACATTGCTGCAGCACCTCTTTTCAGCCTGTGTGTTAAACGATCTGTTTTAGCTACCAAGTGAGGCATCTAGATCTTGTTGGGAGTTGCACATGTATAGTATAGGTAAGGACTACTGGCTAATCAGAGTAGGGCGGGTCCTGACAAGCAAGGTAGTGTGATTGAAAACAAAGCCGCTTCAGCTGCTAACCATGGCTTTAGCCGAGCCCATTTCTGATCCCAAAACACAGACAGAACAACCCGAACCAGCTTTGGAGCAAGGCGTTTAGTTATTTAGTGTTAAGTTATTAATTAGTAACAAATTAATTAATACTTTATGCGTAATATTTTAGCTGTGCACTGTCTCTACATTACAAAACAATTTTATGTCAATTGACTGCCTGGAGGGTATCTAACGTTATTTTAATTTCAAATTTAGTTTGATGGCGTGCGACACCAGCGAAGCAATATTACGCGTGTTACATAGTGATGCAGGTTACGGAAATAAAGCCTGGACTACAATCGACTTGTTTTCAATGACTATTGACATCCTAAAAACTTAAGTCCAATTTGAGTTTTTTGTACCTCTAATCATTGACCAAACATACTGCTTCACCTCATATAGATGCCTACATTCACACATGGAAACCTCAGCAACAGTCTTCTACAGTTGACCCTCAGATAATTTCCACTGGAGAAGGTAGAAACTAAGGGCTCAAAATGGCAACTGCTGACGCAAGGGGCAGTGGTACATGCAAGTCCAGATGCTTGTCAGGTGAATCGGGGATTCAAACCAGCAATTTCTGAATCATGAGCTTGATTCCAGAGCCCTCAAGCGGCGTCTGTTCATGCTGTTTGTGTGTAATGAAGCCTGAGCTCCCTAGAGACCCATCAACCGCTGACCTGAACACAGGTCAATGACCGGGGAAAGGGAAACTGAAAGTTGAGACACTGCAGGGAGTGTTTGTGTGTGTGTGAGAAAAAGAAAGGAGAGAGAGACAGAAAGACAAACAGGAAGAAAGACAGATCACAGATGAAAGTCTTATTCCATGAGTGTACGCGTTCTGTATCAGTGTGTGTTTTCACTGTGCTTATTATTGTCTCTTGACTGAACCTGCAGCAGTGTGTGCCTCAGGATGACAGATAACATCATTACATAGCACTGCTTGTCCTCAAACCGCCTCCCGAAGGCAAACATCACAGACACACACACACACACACACACAAAGAGAACAATACACCTTCGACTTGTTTGTTATGACGCACTAAGAAATGTCAACTTAATTGAAAGGATATGTCTCTTAACAAGCTACTTCTAATTAGAGTTGCTGTTGTTAAAATGTCAATATCTTGAAATTGTTGGAAATATTTTGAAATGTTTGTACCATGTTTATACAGAGAGACAATCTCCAGTTGCCATCTATATTTTCTGTTTCATTCCAGGTAATGTAAAGCAGGACTTGCAAATAGATAAATAACCTCTAAACATCGAGAATTGTGCATTGTGTTCCACTGATAAAAAAGATGCTCCATTTCTCTCTCTCTTTTTTTTTAAAGGATGTGGTATAATTTCAGCCACAACTGCAATGAAACCCAAGCTGGGAGGCTGTTATCCAAGTGCACAATATGATAGGATCAGAATGTCACACAGAGGGAAGCCACGGCGGGTAGTTTCTGTGGCAGTGCTGACTCTTTTCTGGCTGCAACATGAAAACTTTGGTAGTATTGCACACTGTCCAAAAGAATATTTTTAACTCAACGCTGTGTCTGTGTTATGAAGAGGAAGTCCATATCTTCAAATTTTATTTCATAATCTGTTGTTATAGATGTTCCAAAAAACAGAGACGCACAGTAAACTCTCCATCTTATCAGGTAAAGTCATTCATTATCATTTATTAAAAAGTTAGAAGATCTGCCAGTGCATCAAGGATATTTCAACCCAATTCCAATAGACATCAATGTGTCTGAACATTTTTCTAGAAATGAGTGTCAGTATCTTAAAACATTAAAAAATAAAGTCACTGCACTAGAATCAAGACAAGATCTTACAGCACTGGCAGTTCCTTTTAAATAGGAAAATAAAACTTTAAAAACTCAAAGACAGCCCTTCTTCTGTTCATCTATGATCCTAATGTTCAGGTAATCTTCATCTAAATGCTGTAGGTGTCATTTGTCCAGGTCCAAATGCCTGATGCACTGAGGAAATCTCAAAATGTCTTCATGACTAAAAACAGCAACTCTTACTCCATTTGACTTATGTCTTGGGTGACATTTTATAAACAGTTAACACCTTTTTAAGGCCTATATGATTAAGCTACATCAATTTCAGACATTTTAAAGGCCTGCAGCCAGCATGGTGAAAGCCTGGTAAGTATATGGGTCGGATAATTTAAAACACCTCCAGGCCATTGCTGTAAAGGCCAGCCAGTCTAAGGGAGTGATGATGTGCTTCAAGTGTCTGTGTGTGTGTGTGTGTATCCTGCAATAAGTAAAATAAAGTCTGACGGAGGTGAGGAGAGCCAGAGCACCCTAAATGCCTCGCTCTGCCTCTGCTACTGTGCATGAGTCAGAGGTGACAGCTGGATTCTACAGATCCCACAGATTTCCATTTCCTTTCTTCTCATGTTTGTCTGACACTTCAGCTCTATTCCAACTCTTTTTTTCTCCTAGATGGTTTTTGTGGCCGTTAGTATGTATAATGACAATACCATGTATGTGACACCATGGTGTTTGAAAAAAAGGATAAGGAGCTGCAGGAACTAAAGTAAGGAACTAAATCAAAACCCAAGTGTTTCACATTCATCTTGCATTTTAACTGCATCTCAAGAACTGCAAATATTAAAACAATAGTTTTATTTATGATGTCAATTTGATGTTTGTACAGATGTTTAAAAGGAGATGTACAGACATGCAAAAAGGAGATTGACATGCCAGAAAGGAAAGTCTCCAAACTAGCAATTTGGTCCTCTCACTCTTATTTCTCTTTCTCTACAAATAGTTTCACACGTTTAAGCATTAAAAGAAATTCCCACCCCAAGTGCTCATATTGATACTAGTGCACGGGTAGAGTTTTCATGAAAGCACTCCATTGACTGCTGCAAATCTAGGGACTGTGCTTGAAAACCTGAGTGTGAACTTTAACACTGTCTGAAAAGTAAATGAAGTAGTATCAGTTATGTATCAGATATTTCTGTTGATCTCTTGGTCACATGGTCATTTTACAATGGTGAGCCATTATAACTTGTTATTCTGTTACTTGCCACTGTAACACCTGTTCAGTGAGCTAGTGGTTAACCTGCATAACTAATCTGTTCATTCTGTAATGTAATTCTTTGAGGTGCAAGTGTTAAAATAAATGTTTTAAAACACCAAATGTGACCACATTTACTTTATTTTCCAAGTGTTTTTTTTTAGGAAAAACAATATTCACACCTTTAAAATGTTACACTTCTATAGTTAGCAAATAATCCCCTGAGAGAGTTATTGTCTAACACTAATAAAAACTGTTCAGTGTTAAGAAGTGCTCAATTTTAACTCAAAAAAGAGTAAAAAAATACACTAAATTAGTGTTAAGGTCCTAACACTCCAAAGAGAGTTAAATTAACACTCTGTGGTGTGGACCCCGGACCCATATAAATACTATAAAGTGTTAAAATTAACTCTGGTGTGTTAATTTGGGTAACTTTATTTTACTGTGTAACCTGTTAACCTAGAAAACCTCAGGAGGAGAGATCTTTTGGGAGGCAGGAGCTAAAACCTGCACTATGTTCTTACAGTCAGAATGCATGATAAGTACCTTAAATGTTTCTGAGTTCCTTTGCTCAAAATGGCCATGAGATAAATATTTTTCAGAGTGGAATCTTTTTTTTGCTTAACCAAGGCTTAAAGTTAACTCAGATTGTGCAAATCTTGTAAATCAAATGATGGATGTCTCATTTTGGATTATGAAATGCTTCCTGTACTCACCACATGAAACACCTCAGCATCCTGAGCGGTGGTGAGGACCATCTGGGGCTGGAGGCCGGACTGAAGAAATAAGCCATGAGCTGCCACCGTGCAGCCTCCGCTGTCGTGAGGGGGATGAGAACGGATGTTAGCGTCAGCATCATACAGAGACACAGTAGATCCCCACTGGGAGGGACCTGCTGTTAGCATTAGCAGCTTAGCCACTCGTCACCTCCTACTCGCTTCCTCCTGCTGGAAAACTAAAGCATTAATCTGTCTGGGCTCATCCACAAATGTTCTCAGTCAATTTCACCCTTCCTTTTCTCTCTTGTACCTCCTTTTAGGCATGTGCAAGCTGAAATTCTTAGTCGAGTTGACACTGAGAGAGATAGATATCCAAATTATTTCTAAAAAATTCAAATGTGTAAGAAGTTCAGTGCAGACTACCACACAGATGTGGAGAAAAACCCTTTGTGGATTAGAACTAAAAAATAGACTGAAAACCCCATTATGAATGAATATAACTCTAACCTGACGAAGGAGCGTGATGGCTGGATGCTCTTGATAATGGGGTCTTGGTTGTAGGTGAACAGCACAGGGGCGTCACGCTCCACTGAATCCACTGTCAGCTTCACAAGTTGCTCAGAGGGAACACCGTGTGGAGGCGTCTTACAGGTCAGCATGTTAGATGACAAGCTGGTGTTGGAGGTTCGGGAAAGGGGGTGAGGGGAATGAGTAAACACACAGGATATACTGTTGTGTTAGTATGTACAGTGGTAGCCATTGTCCTAGACCCTATTCATGCGTTTCTCTTGCATTACTTCTGCAGATAATTCCTCATGGTTCTTGCTTGAGAGGGAAGAATGAGGAAAAAAGAGCGAGAAAAATATGAAAACAATGACTAAAAGAATGAAAGCCCTGTCTCCTTTAACATATCCTCTCATTCATGGGCAACAATTCTCAGTAAAGTTACAGTAATGTCAAAAGGCATTTGAGTATGTATAACAAAAACAACCCCTCTACAGCACATGGACATGTACAGTGCAACTTCCTCATTCCGTTGTAAGAAAAGACAGTAAAAGGCAAAGACTTGACACAAGAAAATTTGAAAAGCTTTTCCTGTTATGAAGAAGGTGAAAAAGAAAAGACAAAAAAAAACTGAAAGAAAAGACAGGACAAATAAGTGTGAACTAACCTCTGGATCTTACAGGCTGCTTTCCCTATCGTCACCTCTCGCTTGTTTCCAGTATCCAGGAATGCTCCTCTGATAGTCAGCATGGTGTTTCCGGACTTCGGTCCGAATGTCGGGAAGATCTCATAAATCACAGGGTCCTGGATGGAGAGACCACCAGACGCTTTCAATAACTCAATTTGTTAAAGTGAAATTTCTCTTTTTTGACCACAAATACAGTATGAATTAAAGAAAAAATCATTGATCGACCGCTCATCACTGTGTGCCATCTTTCACATGTATATACTGTATGTTTGTTTCTTTTTTAACATGTCAGAAAAAATTAATTCATATATTACAAAATACACACATTTTTGCAATCAAACATAAGGACAAACACCATTCTTACCACAAAGGTGAAGCCATCCATCTTGACCAACATGTGGCCACTGATGACCTTCACTGTGTGTCCTGATGGGGTGAAGTTCCCACTGAACACTGGGGAACATTGCATCTCAGTCCACCTAAACACAACCGCCCCAAACAACACACAGACCAGGCATTATACCCTCTCACAGCCACCCAGCATTTATCCTAATTCAATGATCATCTACTGCAGTAAAGCACAAAGAGGCCATCTTCAGCTGGCATTGGGTGGGCGGTGTTTTTATTTATTTCCCCAGTTTGTAATGAGGTTGTTTGTAGCAAAAGGGACTTTTGAATGGGACATGGCCCCAGTGGATTTAGAGGAGCGGAAAGTCTGGATGCAGCGATTTTTTCCCAGCAATTTTTCAGTTAGAGGAGTCATGTGTTAAATGCAGCAGACTGCAAGAGAGAGAGTGGAGCTTCTTAACATTCTTGCTTCAACACAATAACCCCTATTAAACCTACTCTGCTCCTATAGGACGCCAGTGTAGGGGTCCCTTTATCTTGTAAACACCCACCACTTAACGCACTCTCTGCCTCTCAAAGGTTGCTTTTCAGATACTGTGCAGGAACAGTGTTCATTTAAACAGACAGAAGGATACCAGTATAACCTGCACACTGACATGCAAAAACTAGTACATCAACAACTTCCCACAAAACACACACAGGCGTGGAATGTATTTAGCAAGATGTGGAACCTGTTTTCTCCCTGAACCATACCAAAAAACCCACACACACCTGTTGATCTTGTCCTGTCTGGGTAGTTTGCACGGAGCTCCTGCCACCTCCACTGTCACCACAGAGGCCTTGAAGTTCTCAGTCTTGTCGAAGCCGAAGTTGCGCCCGCACAATGTTACCACTGTAGAGCCTCGTATCGGTCCAGAGGTTGGAAAAATCTGATACATTCACAAGTTTACAGTTTAAACATTTAATCATCGGTCTGCAATTATAATCATAACATGAAGCAGTTCTACACCAGTGGAGTACGGAGAATGTTTCTTCAAATTAATACAACTTTTGCCATAAATTCTTTGCCTCCTGTTTCAAAGCGGATGTTGTTGCTGCCACACCTGCCTCTCTTGGGTGTTGTTACAGGTGTATTTATTTTCTCGTTGTCTTAGATGACAGGTTAAACATTATGGATGTGACTTTTCCCTAGGCATCTCACTCCTTCTGAAAATCCAGTGCTCTGTGTCTGATTTGTGCTGTAAATCAAGATTCCTTTGGGTTGTAAAGCAACCTGAAATTGCCAAAAATCAATCCGATTATTCACAATGGTAAATAAGTCATTGCAGAGACTGGTAGAATTTCTTCCCACAAAGCTCAATTCTTTCACTAGATTCCGCTATGGGGGATTAATAAAGTTATATCTCAGCTGGGGTAGGTAACTGATTTACCTGTTAGATCAAGAACACTGCAAGGAAGTGATACACATGTAAGTATCCTGACATGAGATTTAAAAAAGTAAGCTATCCAGACAGTCTGAAGAATAATGTTCATGCAACCTTTCTATTCAATTCAATTTTATTTATATAGCGCTAAATCACAACAGTTATCTTATAGGGCCTATCTGCAGTGAGTTACAGCTCTTTTCATTTTCAAAGTCTGCGCAGTAAAACGGACCCAGAGGAAGGTGTTTTTATAGATTCTTGTCCTATTAACTCATCTTGTTGCATTTAGGGCAGTGGAGGTAGCTTGTTGTTGTGTTTTTTATATGGAGACTAACAGCATGGGGTGGAGCAAAGTCAGTAAGACTGAATACCACCCTCACTGAGCTCAATAAAATCTCACAATGTCAGAGCAGTGTAAAATAGGACAGTGCTGCTGTAAAAAGTCTGGTATTTCAGCAAGGACCATGACCTTCACAAATGCCACAATGTAGAGACAAATACGGTGCAACAGACACATTATAGAAACTGTTTTTGGAAGGTGAGGAGTGAGAGAGAGTTTGTACAAAGTTTGAACCCGGCATGATGTGATCACATGATATTCCAGCAAACTGAGTCAGCAAGAAGCTGGAAAGTCACGTAAGATAGATTTAGGTTCAGGTTATTTGCACAGTGTTGAAAGAGCAGCTGAACAATGGAGAATTTATATGTTTAAACAAGCAAGAAGGAATTAGATTTCTGAAAGTATATTGTGCTGATAAAATAGTGAAGCGACTAGTGAGAAATGAATAAAAAAAGTGAACTTCCTGCCCTGATTAACGCTATCATCTAGTGGCTGTGTGTACCTTAGTGATGACAGGTGTGCAGTAGTCCTGGTTCCAGAGGGAGGAGGAGGGACACTGGTTGGCTTTGGTGCAGTGTCCACCACACCAGCCACAATCTGTCACCCGAGACGACAGCAGACAGGAAGTACAGGTGGTCAGCTGACCACAGCCGGGGCCGATCAGAGGGACCTTAGTGATCTAGGAAGAGAACAGAATTGAAGACAGAGAGCATAAAGTGACAACTACAATTGTGTTTCCTCATTTATGTCTAACACATGAATAAAGTGTGTCAGACAGAAATAGATGGGGTTGCTGAAACCTTGCGGTAAGCCCCTAGGAACATTATTCTCTTATTTGTTGGCTCCTTGTTCACTGTTGTTTATTTGCTTTCACTGCAAGTATTTTTATAATAATCTCACTAGAGCAATACATTTGTAAGGATTATGTTTTTGTTATAATTCAGAGATGCACGCAGGACAATCTTAATCTACCCAATGTGTAGAATAGCAATTTGTTCTTTACAATGCACAACTTTTTCAAACAATCCCATTTTGCTTAGGAAAGAACCAAAAAAGAACCACAAGTACATTTTTGTCATTAATCTCTGTTACCAAACCCACCTTGTTTCCTGTGGCCATTAGCAGGGCTCCATCTGAGTGTTCATCGCCTGGCAGTGCTACACTGGCGGAGACGGGTCTCGAGTCCAGGCGGATGTTGACATGAGGAGAGGCAACTCGGGAGAACAACACCTGAAAATAATAGGACACGTCATTGCACTAGTCTTACAGTGGCAACAACATTGTAATAACAGAAGATCATTAGTTGAGACTGACTGTAACTGAGATGAGCAATTAAGTCACTTTGTCGTAACAAAACACAAAACTAGTCAACTAGAGATGAGATCCAAGCAACAGAAACAACAAACATCAAGCAAACAGGTAACCAGACACCATTCAAAATGCTTTTGTAACAAGAATACTACTTCCTGAGACACTTTAGTTTCCAATGGACAAAATATTAGTAGCTTGCGCCAAAATCAAAGAGTGGTTTCAGCAGTAAACTTAAACTAGACATTTGGGTATTATTATTGGCACTGATCAACAACTTTCTTATGGGCATTACTGATAGCAAAATTTTAATTATTCAGTCTTCAAAACATCTCTAGAGAAGACTCCACACATAGTGGAACAACATATTTCTCTCTACTAGCTACTAATTCGGCTTCCCATTGATATAGCCAAACTTTGCCAATGCTGTAGGCATACAATGAAAAGTGGGGTTTATAACAGCTACATATGTTGCTAAAGATACAGTGTGATTTTAAAGCAACCAGCAGACAGGATGGTTAGGATGTTTTATTCTTTTATCAACACCGTGTTTCACTGTTGCTGTATTTATTTGAAACACTTTAAAATATTCTACACTGATACACATCATGAATTAAATAGAAAGGGAAAGATTATATGAAGTTTGGAATATACAACAATAGATTCACGGCATCACCAGAAGTTTTTTGGCGCTGTGCCAGCACACCTTGACTGGGAGTTGGTGCAGGAATATGATCCAGATTGTGTCATATTTTTCAAGGTAGTGCCTTGACCCGACCTCATTGTCAACATTTTGCACTATCATAGCAGGAAAAGCACAAGTGTAACTAATACCACCTGCATATACAACTTCAGGGATCTTTCCCTAGTGCATTGAATTAGAACATTATTGTTCATGGCTAAACCTGGGGTTGGTTTAGAAGCAACCTTAATTACTCGTGATTTAAAGCTGACGTAGGTAATCTATATTAGAAGCAGTTTTTTGCTATATTTATAATCCTGACAGCAATCAATAAATCAAATGCTCTGACACAAAGAAAAACCCATATGTGGTAGTTGCAGGACTGTAATAAGCTGGCCCACCTGCCTGTCTACCTACCTGCATACCTGTGCAGTCTGCCCGTGCACTCATTGCACATGAATATATGTTCGGGGGGAGTGCCTTTGGAGGGAGGCCTGAACAGAGGGATGGGATTTTTTTTAGTTTGATACTTTTTAAAATCTAGCTGTCTCTTGCTTATTCCTCTATTGTTGCCTACCATAGCTTTAACAGGACATTAGGTTAGATTTTACAGTAACTGGACAAACACAACTTGAAAATATCTTCACTATGTTTCCATTAATTAAAGGTGTATATCACTGAAGCAATTTCTAAGAAGTGCTTTTAAAAGAACAGTATGTTTATGTTGTCTAATCTTATGACTGCCTCTAACAATGGGTCAACAAAGTCAAGTAAACACTTTTACACTTGAAATTTTTGGAAATTCTGTTTTTTGTTATCTTTACGTTGCAAGTTACATACAGAGAACAATATCAATTTAATCTTCGTCTAGTTTAACAAACACTGGAATCAAACAGCTCGCTAGCCATCTCAAGGTGACTTCAAACAACTCTGTTAAACACGTATCTGTTTGTTTTTTACATGTGTAGCAATAGAAAACAAGACATTGTGATGTAACAAGAAGTTAGCTTACATATTTTGACAACAGCTGGACTAGACTGGAAACTGCACTAAAGTCCTGTCCTCATGATGACGTTTACAGTTTCAAACAGTTTTTGAACTGTTTTTGTGACTAACTTTGTCGCTAACAAGATGCAACATGTACATAAAACTGTTTGGGAGTTGTTGGAAGGTATAAATTTTGCCTTTTGGCAGACTCTAGATGTGCTCCAGTCATGTACTAACATAGGATACAGAAAATTTAATGGAGCTAACTTTCTTCTCAAGATACACATAAATTTGATGTTGCTTTCCCTCTTACTCTTATTATTCGAAATACATCACTGTCTGTATCCTAATAAGTGCTTAATATCACACACACACACACACACATACATTTGAAACACACAATCTCCATCCCATTGCACACACACTGCTTGTCTCAGATGACTATCTCACAATGCTGGACTTATACACAAACACTTTCAGTAACACATACGTCATACACACATATACAACTTACTCAAATGTAAATACAGATACTCCCCCTCCACGGACACACACACACACACACACACACACACACACACAAACACACACACACACACACAAGTCGTGAAACCTGGAATGGCATTTATCATTTGCGGTTAAACTGCAATTACAGGCCTGGGAGCAAACAGGGTCTCTAATGGGGTGTGTGGTTGCTGCAGTTACATGAAGCTCTCTGAATTACACCATTCCCCCATTGCACACCACACACACACACACACACACACACACATAGATATAGTCCACGGACAGACAATCCCTCTGCCGTGTCAAGATGAAGCTGCAATGCGATGCATCCTCCAAAAACAGCACTGAAATTCTGAACAAAAACAAATCACAAACCCACATACAGCGCAGCACACACCTGGCTGCCTGTAACAAACTGATGGGAGGTATGGTACGTGTGTGTGTGTGTGATTTATTGTGCTAAACAAAACATCACGCAATCCACTTAAAAAGATATTTTCATCCACTCATTGTAAGTAACTATGCAACAACAACCAGTGTCCAGTAAATGGCTATAGCACTGCCCTGAACATTTTAGATGTGATTTCTTTTGGTTAGCTGATACACCACTCACCCTTGCCTCACCCTCTGAAATGCCTTGTTTTCCAGCATCATTCCTTCCACTGTTTAAATCTCATGATCAATGTTGGATTTGTAACAGAGAGTATAATGGGTGGCTTTCCGCTGGGGACAAGGCCATACAACAGGCATCTCTCTGGAGGTAATAGCGGTGTAAATTACAGCTTATTGTATTAAGCAGGCGGGGGGAAGTTTGGCCTATAAACACGGCCACTGTGTTATTCCCACAGTGGTCCAACTCAAGCAGAGGGAAACACTTCCTGAGCCAGAATGGAGTCCATTGGGGGGAACAACGCTCTTTTTCTTTCACTGCCTCAACTCCATATTCCCTCTTGTCTCGTCCTCTGGGAGCAACCAGGAAACTGAAATACATGAAAAGTTGACAGGTTCCTTTTATCGTACTAACAATGAAATGAGCTGCCAGAGCAAAGATGACCACCGCTCACATATTCTTATTGTAGCTTAGCTTTGGAAGAGAACAGATGGCCGGAGGGTCGTCAGTTCAAATGCATGCCTTGGAAAATCAGGGCAGGGAAAGTGACTAAGACATTGCAGTCACACCTGGATACCTTTGAGCAAGGTGCTTAATGGATTACTCCAGTTTATTATATCTTGGTTCTTACCTTCATGTAAGAACATGACTCCACTTGAAATGTGGCTAACAATCCCTCATTTCTCACTTGACCAACACAGCTTTGCTTTAAGTCCTGCCCCCTACTCTGTCTCTGATTGGCTAACCCTAACCTTAACCAACTTAACGAATCTAACCAAAGAGTACTAGCAAATCATTGTGATGCAAGTGTGATGGATGGGTAACAACAAACAACAAGTCTTCATTTTCTGTTCCAATAAGATTGACTGGCCTGAACATCTTATGTTTAAATTTGTCTGGCGATTTCACCCCATTACCAGAAATCTGCAATCATGGTATCTCGGTGAGTACAATATGTTTATTACAGTCATTTCTCTTGCTCAGTAATTTTCTTTTACTTTCTTGCTTTACTTTTCCGGCATGGTGGTCCGGTGGATAGCGCTGTGACAAGAAGGTTGCGGGTTGAAACCCCAGCCTTTCTGTGTGTGCGTCTTTGCAGGTTCTCCCCGTGGCTTCCTCCCACCGTCCAAAGACATGCATCCTAGGTTGATTGGTGACCCTAAATTGTCCTTAGGTGTTAGTGTGACTAGTTGTTTTTCTATGTGTGGCCATGCGATGGATTGACAACATGTCCAGGGTATATCCCGCCTTCTGCCCGATGTCAGCTGGGATTGGCTCAAGCCCCATGCGACCCTGTACGCAGAATAAGCGGTTCTCGATGGATGAATGCTTTACTTTTCACTTGCTTAACATCTTTCCAGCTTTGTCTCCTTCTCCACCCTCTTCCGCTGGTCTCTCTGTCTATATCTATTAACTCAACTTCAATCAAATGAATTCAGTTTGCATCTGTTTAACCTGCCTAAATGGACAGAAACATACTTTGCTAAAGCAATACTGCAGCAATCAGGATTATGTATTTAACATTAGCTACATTTTTACCAACATTTATGGATGACTAATATTCAGTTAATTCTGTCAGAAATCTCTGTCCATCTGTGTGTCCATGACAGGCAGAAAATACTTGATAAAATGGAGAGTATTGCAGTGCAGGGCAGCTGCTCTCCACTTCAGACCTTCTTAAACCCTTCAGCTAAAACAATGAACTTCAGCCAATTCAGCTAACCACAAAAAAACCTGAAAAAACTGAAGGAGGGTCTTGGAAGGAGGGGTGATGGTAGAGAAACAGCTGCATGGGACGCTCAGTGAGTAGAAAATGCCGTGCAAGCAAACATGTCAGCGAAGCCCCGCCATTCACCATTAACGTGCCGTTCGGCTTGTAAGCCCCTTGCACCACACTACCGACGTTTCTAGTCCCCTTCTATCCCTCCCACCCTTTCCGTGCAGCTGTCGGCCCTTTTTCCATGTCTCCCTTGCCTTTTTTCCCCCCGTGCTTGTCTTTTCATTCTTGTGTTTCAAAAACACGTGAGGTAATTCAGCGTTAACTTTATGTGTTTAATTCCACGCATCATAGTTTTCGGCCCAATGCTGATGCACCAATACAATGTCACTCGCTGCACTTTACTCTGCGGCTGTAACTATTGCATGCATACAGTTGTACAGTTATGAGAGGATCGACATAAAACCACAAACACCACATGAAATAGGAGGGAAAGTTACTACACTGAGTCACAGTCTGATATGCAGCTACACAGGCTAATCATACTGAGTTAATTAGGTTGAATGCCAAAGTGTTATATTTTACACTGATGATCAGCTCTTGTATGACTCTTCAAAACAAAGTAATGCAACTAACAGACCTTTAACAGGCCAAATCCACATTTAAATTGCATGTGCAATGGCACTAAAAGCTACAAAATTATTGTAGTGTA
This sequence comes from Lepomis macrochirus, assembly GCA_024633595.2. Taxonomy (NCBI): domain Eukaryota; kingdom Metazoa; phylum Chordata; class Actinopteri; order Centrarchiformes; family Centrarchidae; genus Lepomis; species Lepomis macrochirus. Next base: position 6,660,715 of record JALXJV020000008.1, read on the forward strand.
ATTGTTATGTGCCACGTCTTAGTCTGGAAAGTCATAAAATTGTATTCTCACTTAACACTGAATGGGTGATTTGCGTGTCTAGATGTGAAACTGGGATACATTTAGCTAAAAAAGAATGTTTTTTCCCAACATCTCAATTACAAACAGCCACTGTTTCAAATGTATTTAAATGACCATATTTGAAAGACAGTATGTAAAATGTCTAGACATCTTTTGATCTGCAAATTACAAAACCAGTACTTCCTTGGAAGCCAAATATCTGCTAAAAGGAAGCGTGGTCTCTGACTCTTCAAAAAATAACATGCAATCAAGGTCAGTTTTTAAGGAAGCATGTCTGACATGTACCATCGTGTGGCACAGCATGCGTGTAAATCTGACAGGCCGATCACGCTGTAAACCGGCCGATCCCGGTCACAGGCTGATCAATCGGTGCATCTCTACCTAAAAGTGGTACTGACAGGCCATGTATGAGACGTTGAAAGCAGCTAACAATTGGTTACTTACAATGATAGGCATAATGGACTGCTCAGATGGCAGACTGGAACGTGGGCTTTTTGGAGGCTCAGTGAGCATAGGTCAAATGTAAGCAAATTCTGCAAACACAAAAAGGTCCTGTTGCTGTTCATAGCTTCCCCAAACCTGCCTTTAGCAGAGGCACCTGCAGCTGACTGTGTGTTGTGTCTCCAGCAGGGAGCTTTCAATACTCTCAAACCACCATCCTGAGGCATTTACATGAACAATGTCCATGCAAATGAGGTTCCTGCCAGTCCTTTAAAAAGATTTTTTGAAAAAAATTTAGCAAGGACAGAACCATGTGACCTCTTTACCTGTATGTGGCGTCCGTCAGCGGTGCCCAGGTATGCCACTGCACGGCCACGGACTACCACAACGTTGATGGAGGTAACCAAGGTGTTCGTCAAATCTTTTTGCCAGTACTCCAACCTTTGGACAAACTGGGTCACCTGCAGACGGTACTCGCCCTCTTTCCCTTCATGGATTCCCTCATGTGGGTCGCAGTCGTCTGATGAACTCTGCAAAAAAAACAAATGCTTTTTATTCTAATTACAGGCATGATATCGATAGGACATAAAGCGTTGAAATCACAAAAATCAGTTTGGTCATGTTTAACATAAAAAACGCCACAAAGTTTTAACCTTTGCATAAGAATGAAAATCTGGAGCAGGAAGTAAAGGCTTTTGATTGCCACAAATATTAGTTAATGGACTGTTTACCATTCTTTCTGGGAATCGTCAGCAATATTGGATCACTCTGTCCAAACAGACTGCTCTCCTAAAACTACTCATTATATTACATCATGTTGAACTATCTCCTTTCATATCTGGCCTGATTGGGGAGGGTTAAGAGCCAAAACTCCTAAGCTCCCCTTAGCTACTCTTTCATCAGGCTGTGCTCGTAATGGAGGTCTCAGTGTGATAGTACCTCTAGGGCAAGTACACTCTTTGTTGAATAGAAGTTTGGGGACGGCAGGATTTCATGGGAAACAGTGAGGAGACTTTCATGCTGTTTTTCATTCCATGAACTGCTTTTTCCCTCTCCAACTGGGCAAACCCCATGTTTTTTCTCCCTCTTTCTCCACCCCCCTCTTTCTCTTCTTCTGTCTCCTCACTTGTGTTTTAGAACCAAAATCTGTCACTCCAGTACCCCTCTTCGGTTTTCAAAAGTCGCTGGGTAGTGCAGATTGTTGTGTCTGGAGGCTTTGGAGCATACAGTGAAAGCACAGACTGCAGCCAGAGCTGGATTCAGGGGCCTTTCTCTATCAAATCCACCCCCCACCCTACTTACTAGCCCTGTTCTCTCAGTGCTCCGGCTCTTTTTGTGTTTAGTCATGGCCTCCTGTCCCAGCCTCAAGTTTCATTAATTTTTAATGACCTAGAGGGTGACGGGCCTCTTATGGCTCTTAAGGTCCTTGACCTGGCTGCCTGACCAGGCCTGAGCTTTCTGTTGTTTTCTCAGCTTCAGTGGATGATGACCCCTTCACTGGAGTCACAAGGAGGGGGGAGGGAGTACAGGTAGACTGATTATGACATCCTGTAGATGCCTTCATTGAGCGTACTTTTAATACAGTTTTAGCAGGAAACAACTAATCCTGAATTCAGTGTTTTCCTAACAAAGATGTGTGACCTTGACCTTCTATTGTGACTTAAAGGGTACAAAGTGATCTTCCTGCATCAAACAAAGTTAGTTTTAATCACTTACAGACTCAAAATCTCTTTCAGCCTCTACCTAAAGCACTGCCTGGGTCATAAGGCCATTATTTGCGGTTTGTGTGAAACACGCTGCGTCATTTGTTTAGTGAAGATCTCAAGGGCAAGCTTTGAAGATGAGGGGAACAATGGCGGAGTAATAAATCAGAAAAGTTTCTTTCTTGGGGACATTACATAGCCGAGACGAACGGGACTGCACAAAGAGGAAAGCAGGGAAAAGCAGAGAAACCCTGGCTATCTGACAAGCACACAGTCACAAACCTTGGTTAAATTAAATGTCCTCAAGGCTAGTGGCTGCAGTAAGAGAGACAATGGTTAGGTGAAACGCATGGAAAATGTGGAGGAAATTGAAAGCTGCCAGAAATGTTGGATGTTTCATACTAAATGCACAGCTGTGAGGTGGTGCAGCCAGCTGATCTGCACTGAATTACTTGGTATTAAAGAAATGACAGTTTGTGACTGAAATTGTTTTTAAATTGGACAGAGTTATGGACACGCAGGCACAGAAGAGGGTTTGACAAAGTCTGAGAGCTAAGGCAGAAGAAACTTCTCTTCTTAAAACATGATGGACAGCTTGTCTTTAATGTGTGAATCTGTGCTTTTTTGTGTGTGTAATCACACTTTTACAGTGTCTACCTTAACCCAGTAATTCAGTGTCACATATGATCAATTGTAACTCCTGTTTGCGTTTTCCGGACTACCGGCTACCACTGAGCACATATGAAGAACATGGGATTCTGCCAAGACTCTTCTCAAAACTACAGCAGATACAGACATGATAGTTTTGGGGTTTATGCCACGTGGCTCAAAAAACATGCCATGGGATGATTATTTTCAGAGAAAACAAACAGGACTTTGGGGTGTTTGTTGAAGCGGAGAAGGATGATGGGAGGGAGGACTAAAAGGGTCTTTGGAGGCATTCCTCTGCCTCTGTTGAGGTATTCCTGAGGATCAAGGCAATGAAATTGGACAGTGGAAAGGCTGTTTTGACAAGCTTCGTTTGAAGCTCCGCTGTTATCCTTGGCTGTTTCTTGGCACATAGACAGAGTTTTAGAGGACGTCCACTGACACTGCCATGTAGACAAACAGGTTCCTCAAGAGAGTAAAGTCTAACAAAAAGTCAAATAAAGAATTTAAATATTCACTCAAATTTAAAGAAGTCATGAATTTATGACAAGTTTAAACCAACTACAGAACAGTTTAATGGCCATGGGTTTTCAGGCTAATAAGACAAAAAATACAACCAAAAAAGTCTAGCAGAGAGAAAGAAAGAAAACTTTATTGACCACAAAACCATGTAATGGTGGTTTTAGAATGCTGGCAGCAGTTTTTAAACAAGCATGAGTTACAAGCATTTCAATTTTTTCTACAGATTAATCTAGTTTGTAGGTGGAAGCTACTTTTTACTGCATTTGGTCTCTTTGAAACGTAGGAGATGTTAAAAATTTTACTTAGTCAGCGATGTCATATAAAGGCACCAAAACATGCACTAGACTTTGCTGGTATCAACTTATTGTGAAAAGTAAAATCCACTTAAGTCTCTTAAGTCTGTGCCTGCACAGTAGCAGGATACTTTCTACATGTTTACAGCACAAAATTGCACTTTTACAATTTGTCATAATCAACTTTTTACCAGTGTTTTGAGACTAAATAACTTCCACATTCAAACCTGCCAGAGGGGCAACTGCTCTGTTTTCACCATCACTAAAACTGTGTTCAGTTCCACAGCACCACTGCAGTAATGGTGGATAAACACACTAGCTAATCAGTCCATAACAAAAGCATTCATTCTGTGCCAGCTATGGGTTTCGGATACTGGCAGCTACATACACATTTTAGCCGATATCCAAAAAGTCCTAAGTTGATAACCAGCCCTAATGGAGGATCAATCACTGAGTAATGAGTCAATTACTCCATAAATTACTAATACTGATTTAATATGAAGTTTAGTACGAGTTTAATGCAAATTTTTCATTTCTAACATTCATTGTTCGGAAGATTTACGGTATTGGAAGGGTTCCTGATGTTCTACATCTTTCAGGCCATTTTTTGAATGTGTCTTTCAGCTGTAGAACAGGCACCGTGGGGCAGATGTGAAATATTGTACACCTTTTGCTCCATACTTAACCAGCAGCCATTGTCCCCAAAACAACGGCATGGCGATAGGGTTTCTGTGTCGTGGAGCTCCTAAACCCTGTGGCATTACTCAGGAGAGTCAAGAGGGGGTGAAAGGTGATCCGCGTGGTCTAATGCCGTTTTCATACTCTCACTGTGGCCTCTGGGGCCTGTGTGAATAGACACACTAATGCTGAATTATAAACCATGGACTAGGTTACTGGCAGGAGAGGATTTGGATACAAACACTGTCACTGCCATGCAAAAATAAGGCTCTTGCTAATGTACAAAAATACACATCATGTTGCAGAGGCTTGGTCCAAGTACGCACACTTGCACACATGCACAAACCCATGGAGTCTGTCCCGTTGCTGGCTGCTCAGCTGGCTCCCTCACTAGAATAACAGACCTTTGACCTCGGGATTGCATGCGATATTTGTGCACTCCAGACAGCGGAGAGGTTTGGTTGTCGTCGGGGTGTGTGGAAATGCATTTTTCAGAGAAAGTGAAATGCAAAAGAATGTGGAGTGCACATATAGGTCTGTGTGAGTGTTGCGTGGAATGTATTGTTGTTGTAATGTTGGGACACACATTACTGTACTCCACCTGGACTTAGGGTGCACGTTATTCCGTAACCTGACCCTCAGTAGCTGTAATGACAGTGACGTGTGTGTGTATATGTACGCAGGTGGCTGGTCGCTCCAAGCACATGCAGTCATGTGTTAATGTGTGTTTGCGTGTGTGTCTTGCTGTACGGGTCAGGGTGTTATGGACAGTTAAGGGAGTGAGGGAAGCTGACAATAAGCCGAGGACAGACCCTGGCACTCGCAGTGCAGCTGGCCTCGCCTTTGAGTGGCCCCCTAGACGCCAGGCAGGACTTTGTTTATAATGGGGTCCTAAGGTGGGTGCAGGCAGAAAAATGGCCTCACACATAAACAGGTCCAACAGAAGGCGCGGAGAATAATATGTGGAGAGTACAGTAAAATTAGACATCCTGTTTTTCAGAAATGTAAACATAGTTAAAATTGACACTATTTCAAACCCCTTTGACTTATGTGACAAAAAGATGTGTTCTGAACCTGTTCTTTTTACAGGTTGATATATTCACATTTTGACACACTTTACATGGTATTAAGTTGAGGAAACATCCCGTTTCCTCTGATGCTTCTCAGCAAACAGCTTGTTACACCCATAGATAATGGTCACTCTGTGTGGCCAAAAATTGGGATCTTGGATTCATTTAGCATGTATGAATATTTTTTAAAATAGACACTGCTCTGGAAATGACAGTCATCATGGAGGCACTTACTTGGGCTGTCTTGGTGCAGCGAAGCAGCAAACTGGAGGTTTCTAAAATCACTGGTTTCCAAAAGACATCCTTCATGTAAAATTCCACAACTGTCATTAGCCAGAATGTGAGGCTGAAAGTAGCTGAAAAGGTCTTTCCTTTATGCATGAATGGTGAGATAAGCACATGTACAGTAATGTCTAAGGAGAGGCGTTAAATTTTGCAACCTTCCCAAATTTGTAGGATGTGACATTTCCACCTATAAGGTCATCTTCAGGCAAACATAAAGAAGAAAAGGCAGGCCTTTCCCTCACATGCTTTGTATGCTGATTGGGACAATAAGTAAGGATAACTCTGCCTCTGCTATATATCGATTTTGATTTATTTTCAAAATAAAATCTGTCTTTCACAATTCCCCAAACTTTCTAGCGATGCAATACTAAATTTCTGGAGTGCTCTTAACTGAAGACATTCAAGTTGCCCAACCATGAGCTCACCTTTCCACAAAGAGAAAATCTATGATGTCCATGATGAGATATTGTATTCTTTCCTGTGAAGGAATGCAATTGATGCTTACTTTATGAAAATCTTGTAAGAAATGGGAAAGAAGAAGAAGAAGTGGGAAACACCATTTTCCAAAAATTAGACTATTCCATCACCTACTTTTGTTTCATTTGTTGCCCACAATAATGCCCTGCCCTAACTAACAATAACTCACAGATCATGATATAATCCTTGTCTTTATTTTTCTAATACGAAAGACATATCACTTCTGTGCACAATCGCTTTCTGACAAAGCAAGAATTATCATGCATCACTGGCAGAAGGATATTTTCCGTTCAGCCCAGATACTAAAAATAAGATAAGATTGTATCATTAAAGCCTCTCTGTCTCTCCCCCTTCCCTCCAGCCAGTCTTACTCTCCTGACCCCCCCCCCTTCAATTCTTCTCATGACTAACCACCTTCCTCTCTTTTTTATACTTCCTTTAACTCTCCGTGCGCCCCCCCTCACACACACACACAGTCCATTCTAACAGCTCAATAATCTGTCGGCGTGTGTGTATATTTGTGTTTTTTCTCCAGGCTTCTCCTACAGAGGAACAATGCAGCTTCCAGCAGCTCAGCGCCACTAAATCACCATAACTCTATGAAACCTGGCTAGGTGAATGATGATCATGCATCCTCCGTCTCCTCTGCCTCCAATAACAGACTAAAATATCATCTCTGAGAACACATTTGGGGATGATTTTTCATCACTGCTTGACAAAGCCACTTCTTTTCCTGCATGTATCAACACATTTTTCTCCTGTACTTCTTCTAAGAGACCGGGGATTTATGCAATTCAAAACAAGGGGAAGGATGATGGACTGCTGAGTTTGGTGATCGGGGGCCAAAAGACACTATTTCTGCTCTGTCTGAGAACTTATTTGATTCCACTTCAACTAAACGGCAACAGCACATTCTTCAGATGAGCTTTCCAGAGTTGCACTGCAAATCCCCATATCGGTCAGACTGACACAGTAGCTAAAGTTACAGTCTGCAGATCAAAGGGAAACAGATAGGTCAAGTCTTTAATACATTCACAAATAGAGATGAACTATTAAGAGAGAATTTTTTTTCATATCGGAAAGATTTATAAAAATGTTCAATAAGTCCAATTTCTGTGGTAAGTACATAACAAATGGATTGTTTTTCCATTGATGAATGATACTAGGTTACATCCATGCAGCTCTTATCCTAGGTGTTTCATAAAAGCTCCTGACATATGAGATACATTACACTACATAAACCCAGGCTTGTCATGCTTGGCTTGCACTTTCCGCATGAAACATACAGTAAAACATTCCTGCAGGACTCACACTTTTCTCCCTGACTTTTATTTGTTTAAATACTGAGGTCACATCTATATTTGTGACATCTGCTGCGAGGATGCTAAGGGAGGGAACCTCATGATGGTTGTAATCTAAGTGAGACGGGATTGTAAGCTTATTCTGCTATTGCACTTATGTTAAGATGCACAGGCAATCAAATGAATTCTTTGTATTATCAGAAATTGTATTTTGTTGTTTATATATGTTTTGGCATTGTAGGCTGATTTTATATCAACAGTGTTATGGACGCTGGTTGGTGCTGAGGGTGTTTATGGTATCACTACTCAAATAAAGGTTGGATTGTAATTACATAAGCCAAACCTCCTGCAAAGGAACTCTCAAGCTCTCACTCAGACCTTTGATGTTTTTTATTCATATAGCAAGCAAGTTGCCTAAAAAAAGAGAGCGCACAATGGTGATGGGCTAATTGCACTAACCTCTTGCCCTCAGGACTACTTGCTTTTTAAAATAAGTGTCCTGCTGTTGACAAGGAAAGATGCAGCACAAAGACTGCTCCAAGTTCAAGGTATTTACAGCACAAAACTGCCTGTAAAGTCCCTTCTTTTTTGCAGAGTCATATAATTTATTTACAATTTTCTCACGGCTCAGTAGCAAATGATCCCTAGAACAATGGCGGTCCATGGCCCGGGGGTGGGGAACCACTGTTCTAGGAGACTGAATTTGAAGTTTAAGTGCTGGCTTTCAGCTTTAAAGGGTTAGTACACCCAGAAAAGCTCATATTTCTTTGCTTATAATAGTGGTCATTTGTTTATGTATATGTCTCTTTTATATCTGCCTTCAAACAATAAATTGGGGAAACATCTTGTTATTGCTGCTCCACTGTCCAAGCTGTGAAGAAAATTTTCAGGTAGAAAGTACTCCCATTAACACACTGCTGTTCTTACAGTAAATGTAATTTTTCAATAGTGTGAGCGCCACAGACAAAAGTCAATTTGCCTCAGTTGTACTGGGTGGCGGCAGAAGTCTCAAAACATGGACAAATAAAACCAAAACTATCTGAACGATTAGAAAAGAAAGTGTGTTTTTGTTCCCATGAGTTACATTCACATCAGATGTAGGTATTACAATGCTTTTTATATATAGTCCCCAAGGTTAAAAAGGTATAAACAGTATAATGTTGATGAATATGGATGAGAACACCCTGAAACACACTTTCTTAATGCTTTCTGACGGCACTGTAACTAAATGACTAATGACACTGGGTAAATTTTAGGGTGCAAATGAGCGCCACATCATGCTTTGCTTTTCCAGTGGGGATATTACTCACTCAGAACATTACTTTAGAGCATTAATGTCTTTCTTAGGTGAGATCAATCTCCAATCTGACAGCTAAGCGAAGTGATCAGTTGTATTTACTGAAGCAGCTGCCATTCCTACATGTGCTCTTAATTATAGAAACACATGAAAATAATGGGAGGGGGGTGATTTATTGTTTGGGCTACTTCAGAGAGTTAGCACCAATAATTGACTTGCATGACTTTATTAGCATTAGCATTACCCTCCTCCAATGCTACATAGGTACTACAGTCACAGAGGTTTAAATGTCCAGTTTTTTCTGCTGTGCACAGCCAACAGCTTCACCCACAATAGCAAAGTAATTGGCCCTTTTTACCGAGGACGAGTGAGGATATGCACACAAGTTCTAAAAAGATACAAACTGACATTTTTCAAAGTTATTCAGCCAAATCTCTTTTTTTCCCAGAATTCCTGCTTCCTAGCAGTCTAGAATAATCAAATCGGTGCAGACACTTGGCAGAATCTCCACAGTGAAGATTTCACGGTGAGCAGAAATTGCCAAACGCAGTTCCTCAAGCCTTCTCGCTACCATTTAAAGCCTACTGCTTTTATGACTGTCTGTGTCTCTCTCTGCTTGTCATTTTTCTCAGATCTGAGAGGCGAGACAGATTGAACTGCTGGAGCTCATGCGTACAAGATGTAAGGAAGGCAAACAGCAGCTGCAGAGCTGCAGCCCAACAGCAGCCGTTGAGGAGCAGCCAGATAACCTCAGGTTGTAAACAGCACTGGCCTGCGCCTCAGCAGCAAGGAAGCTTATCAACCAGGGGTCAACATAATGTCTGAACATGCAGGCCTCCTCATCTCAGCCAGGTACTAGATGAGATGAGATCACTCCGGCATTGTGCTGGCAGAAAGGCTGTACTCGTACTCATAGTCGCTCTCAGATCAGAACCAGATGAAGAAACCAAACAAACACAACTGCTGAGTGTCTGCGACAGCAGAATCTGAATGTAGTGCCATGGAAGAAAATATTCTTCACAGGGAATATACTTTTTATTACTCAGCTGCACTGCCCTTCATATTTGTTCCTTTTCACCAAGTGACACAAAATAGCTAAAGTAATATTCCGGCAGCTTTGCGTGGAAACCAACAGAGATAAATATAGTCGAGAAATCCCATGAAACACAAACAGCCAAACCCTCATCTAAAAACTTCAGAAAACAGACGTGTTTTTTTATAGAAGCAGATCTTTATGAAGTCACCATAAAATATTTCACTGCATGTAATCACAGCTTGCAGGTGGCAGCCATTCGTGCTTCAGAGTCTCTATACTGCATGATGAAGCAAACAAAAGACAAATCTGCATTGCCTCTGTCCTCAGAGAGCGGACTAAGAGTGCAACAATACATCACTGTGCAACTTCTTCACACTCCAATAACTCCTGGAAGTTGGCATCTGGCTTTGCAGTGTTGCTCAACCTCCAGCTCACACACTTGTACACATATATCAAAGATCTTCAGGGATCAGGCTCTGAATAATTTTGCTGCATCTGCTTGTGCTCACTTACTGAGCCACCAGGCCTGAAGCCAGAATTGTTAATGCTCAGGACTGGTGGATCTCAGTACATCGACTTCATGATGAGGGCTCAGTTCCATGTTTTGAAATGTTTTAAAATGCGCAGTCTGGAAGGTTATTTGATGCAACGTAACAATAACTGTGGTTTCTTGACCTGAAAGCAAACTAGTAATCATTTTCCCCAAAACAATAAAAACAACCATTTAGTCAGGTTTGCAAACCCAACAAAAACTCTGCATTACCCTAAAAACTAAATATAGCCAAGAGCTGTTTTGGAATATGTTTAAGACTTTCTTCTAACTCTTTAAATCAAAGCAATCCTGGCAGAGTCCAGCTGCTGCTGAAATTAGGCCTTAATCGTAAAACACACCATTCAGTTCCCAGAACAGCTACTCAGCCCTCTCAGGTGTGAGCTTGCCTTCCTCATGCAATATGATTCAAGCCAGGATCACCGATGAGGAGGATAAGATCAAAGCCTGCAGGAGACATCCGTGGTTTCCAAGGGACTGACTAGATAGCTTCTCTGTTTGTTGTGTATTGTTTTGGAGCGTAGCAGGGTGGCAAAAGCCATACAAGTGTGCGGACAGAGAGATAGGGAGGAGGATTTCTTTTCTATTTGCCTCCATTACTTGAGTACACATTCAGGCACAGTCCTTTGCTTGCATTGTGTGGGATTTACTGGTTGAATGGAATGAGGAGGATTAGTCCTCATCTGAGGTGAGACCTTCCCCTGGAATGGCACTTTGTCCTCTTCCATTTGGTTAAAATATTTAGATTACTTAGATTGGTTATTCGTGTATTCAGGAAGCATGTTGAAATGATTGACAGAGGGCTACACGTCAAATTTAGCGCATTGCTCACATCAAAAGAGCTTTAAGTATCAGTTCACCCAAATGACAATTTCTCACTTACTTATGGTGGTACCTAGCCATGCAGATGGTTTTCTGTCTCTGAGATTTCGACGTAGACCCTTACACAATCGAAGTGAATGGAATTTAATTTGTGTTGCCCAGGGCATTGGAAAGTTTAATTTATTATAAAAAATTCAAAACCATTGTGTCTTTGGAACCACCTTCTCTGAAAAACCTTTTCTCCTGTGAAACCTCGAGCAAGTTCTGTAGATTATTAAGTAACAAGCAACTGTTTTGCTTTAAAATTCGATATATTAACAATTGAGTAAACATTCATTTAGTGGATGAGTTGTCCACAAGTTTCTGTCCATGTTTCTTTGTAGTTTCAAGCAGGTCATGACCATACTATGTAGATACAATCAACACATTTCATTTTTCATCTACTCATTATGATAAGTATTAAAGCTTAAGAAATATGCAAATGAGGAAAGATTTCATTGCTGTCCACCCAGAATCTGTGGCCGCAGGACTGCTGGGACCATTTGCTGCTCTAGTGACCTTTGTGATTATGAGCGTTTCAAAGGGCCAGACTAAGACCTTATGACAAAGCTTGAAGGATCCACAGCCAAGGAAATGAGAGAAATGGGGTCGAGGTGAGGCCGCTGCTCAAGCCAGCAGCAGGAGAAAAGGAGATTGCTTTTGGTCCTTCATTTAGAGCACGGGGGCTGACAGATAAGCATCCACAAGCCTCATTTCAGTAGAGAGCAGGATATCACCATGTGGTGAAATAGAAGAGTAGGAGGCATGCCACTGATTAGGAAATAGCTCGGGGGCCTTGACTCATGAGCTCAGTGGAGCAAAGCTCCTCCATATTTGACACTAAACAAGTGTATCACGAATGGCTTCTGGCCCTGCTGGCAAACGCCTCCATGCTGGTAAGGAAAGCATTTAGGAAATCCAATCAGACCAGAGTCTGTCAGCTGGATGGTGTTTGAGGAAAGTATCTAATTTGCAAGACAGTGTCAAAACAAAAAGATATCTTGACTCAGCCACAATCTTTACCAAGGTACTTTGTGTAATTGGCTGGAAATAAAGTACTTTATCCATTAGCCAACCACAGCGAAGGATGGATTTGAAAATTCACAAACTATGCTTGAAAGTTTGCCGTAGAGCTGCAATTGGTGAAAATTTTTATGGACAAATCAATTAATCAATCAATTAGCCTATAAATTGGAGGAAAATATTTAAAAAACAAACAAACAAACAAACAAAAAACTAATATAAAGAAAATAACTTCCCAGAGGCCTCATTGGCATTATTAAATGACTTGTTTTGCCCCACTAACTATCCTAAAACTAAAACTATACTTATTCATAACTGAGAAAAGCATGCATATTTGTAACATCTGAGAAGCTTAACAAGTAACAATCAAGAAGAGATGTGAAATAAACAACACATCATGGTTCTTTATCTGACAGGGTTGTAGTTAGCACTAAATATCTTATCAGCTGTGGCCTAAATTGAACAGTATTTGGCTGATGGTGGCTGGTGGTAATTTCCCACCCTGCTTATTGAAAGACAGCTTGCAGGCACTGACGGTTTGCATATTTACTACTCTACTCTTTATCTATGGAACAAAGATAAGATGTGCATACACAAAGGCCCATGCAAAAGGATTTACACACACTTTCAAAACAAGAACCCAAACTCCTGGGCTAATCATTAACTGTGCGGATTCTAAACTAAACACTGACATTGACTGAATGTGAAATTATGTAGAAAATCGTCCAGGAAATGCCTGCAGGCATGAATAGGCTCACGTTGAGCCAATACTACAGAGGTGGACGGTACTGTTGAAATAAAGTTGTTGCAATCCATGCATGATCGTTTTATCTTCTACCATCAAATTATTGTGAAATCTCTTATTCTGGTGGTTAGGAGTAAGGTGATCATTAGTTAGACAATTAATCTATTAGAGCATAAATTAATAGGGCTTGTCACAGTTGTACAGCTTCAAGGTAAGGTCATTTCAAAGGTAATGTATCATACATTGTAAGATAAAGTACATGCTTTTATGTCTTTTGCCTGATCTGCTGTGAAACTGTGTGTGGGTACTGACCAAATCTCTCATCACACAAAGGGACCTGTCTGGACATGGCTGCCAGGTGACGCAACCTGAGGGTGGAGGGTCTGATGGCACACAGCTGCCAGCTCTCACCGAAAACACATATGGCAAGTGAGAGTGTGCCGGGTCAAGGCACATAAACTGTTACAAAGACGTTATGACATATAGACAGTAGCTTGCACCTGCCTGAACTTGTACTCACTGATATCGCTGATTGTTGCACTGAAGCTGCCAAATGTCTGTACATTAATTTTTGAACTTTTTTTTTTTTTTTTTTTAACATCCTTTTGAACTGACAATTACTGTTTTAGGCTGCAACAATATTAAACTCTTATTGAATCCAATACTTGGCAAATTAAGTGTAAACCCAAGGTTGTATTATTTGCTGTTTTATAGATTTAATGTTGTTAGCTGATCTCCCACTTTTAAAAAAGATAAATAAATGCAGGTTATCAAAACACATTAGATCTAATCTTATTTTCATTACAAATGCATATGTAGTCTTGTCTTTCAAAGCGAAGGCTTACTATTGAGTAAAATGAGGACAGGACAAGACAAGAACATACTATTTTCATTCTTTTGTTGATTCCCGTATGCTGCTGGAGACCTGCCCGCCTGCTGAGAGCACCGCTGGGTTCTGCACCCCGTTTAGCGATGGCATGGACAGGCTCGGGCATGTGGGACACAATCCGTGACATCTGTGGTGAAAAACCTTGAAAAGGGCAGTGGTGCCTCTATGCTAATTTTCTTAATTGTTATGTTTATGTTCATCCTACAATAGGAAGGATTAGCTTCTTCTTTAGCATGACATAGACACAGACATATAATTTTGCACATAACTTCCCCTTGTCATATGAAATAAAACCTTTGCATCCATCAAAAATCAGAAAATCTTATTTTACCACTCAAATACAGACGCCTTTATTATCACGATTGATATTCTTAAGTCTCTAAGAAATTTTGAAAACTCAAAGTTCATATCTCTACTCAAACACGTTTATGCTTAATGTGATCTACTTTGTACATGTGGCATCCAGTGTCTGTCTGTCTTTCTGTCATAGGAGTGAAATGGAAAATAGTTTGAGAGCTTAATCCACTGTAGTGACTTCTAGATGTCCAGTGATGCATTTTATGCCTGCCAATAGTGTTATATGTTTATATACTTATTTTATAATTTGAGTTCCAGCTGTCTTGTCTGGTAGTACCTAATGAACATTTAATGAAACTATTCAATGATAAAATGGCAATAACACATTTCCAAAATATGATTAAAAGGTCAGAGGACTACACCAACATAGATATCTTATTATAGATTTTAAACATATTTTTTGGGTTGTAATTTCTGCTCTTCAGCATCAAGAAGGAACTCCAGAATATTCCTTGTATGTTACATATATTACTAGATGATGGTAATGCTGATGTTACGTGTACCAGCTCCAGTACAGCCCACTGTTCGGTACATCTGGCTTGTGCAGAAGAAGGGCTCAAACGAACAAATACCAGCTTAGCTATGGCATGAGCAAGTTCGGGCATGTGGGACTAAAAACAGTGACATCCACAACAGAACCCTTTGAATCAGCAGAATTACTGAGAGACTGACTGATTATCAGGCTGCTGCGGATCTCATCATCTGTCACTGAACAGCTACAATGAATGCATGAAATAGCAGGGCCACTTAAACTGATGATAGATTTATTAGTAATTGCTTTGATTAAAGCATATCTCCTCACGGTAGGAGATGTAGATTTTAAGGCTTTGCCATATTTGGCTTTTGAGTTTTAGCTGTAAGGCAACTGATACATGTCTTAAAAAGCAAATAATAAATTTCATATTATAGATTCATGGTTAAAGCGTATAGCTTATGGCTGACACTAAGTTTGCTAAATGTTTGGTCTTTAAAATTGGTGGACATCAGTGAAATTTACATTTGGAAACAATTGCAGCTTTTCCCAAAGGTACTTTTGAGGCTTTTGTGACCAACTTTTTGCAAGTCAAGATGCATGTCTTGCAGGCAAATGAATGCTGACCATTACTGTATAAGAACACAGCATCATTGTCAATAGGTCAAAACTTAAGTCACATCTAAAGTAAGTCTCAAGTCCCTATTTGAGTTAGTTTTTTTGTAAGTCTCATGTCAATAATCTGTTTGTATCAATTTAAATAATGTAAGACTCCACAAATAAAACAACTGAAATTGTAACAAAAAGGAGCAACATCAGGAATAGCAACTGAAGAACTGACAGACATGCAATATGTACTGTTTACAGTATTATGAGTGGACACAAGTAGCCGTAGAGTAATTGTATGATGAAGACACATAATAACAAAGTATGTCAAAGTAAAAAAAAAATGTTTTTCAAAGAAAACAGTAATTCTCCACTAAGCCACCACCAAGCCAGTATCTTTGGATTTTAGAGCTTTATAACTTAACTACAGACTATATACACTCCTTGTTGTTTAACAGCTGCATATCCATGCCGTGCATCTTGTCATTAATGCTGGATAAAGCCTCTATTGTCCTGGCAAGAACCTACAATAGGCACCTCTGCTGAATGCTTATTTCTGCATTATTTTACTCAGTGCTGTACGTAACGTCTTATGTACAAATACAATGAAATCCTATCTTATCAGTGACAAAAAAAACCTGCCTGGCAAAGCCAAATTTATCATGGAAGTCACTTAACTGGATCTTTATTCTATTTCATAATCAGAAATTATTAGGAATTCCTTAACACAATAATATAAAATCAATGGGCCTTGGTGGCTGCTTGCTGGCATTTTTTCCAAGCCAGCATTTAAAGCTTGTTCATTAAAACAGGCGGGCTAATTAAAATGACTGTCGGTCAAAAGTGTCTCCCAGCTGGAATTATATTACACACACTATAATCAATCAGGCCGAAGATTCAATTTAAAAGCAATCAGCATTTGGTGGGTTTTCTCGAATCAATAGTAATCCGATGATAATTTTGACCCATGGCTATTCTTTATTTTTAGTCTCAAATGTTCCTGCTCTCTCAATAGACTTATGGGAATGGGTGCCAGTCATGTTGGGGATGCTCTAAATCCCTGCCATGGCTCTGCACACTACATTACCCAGCAAAATGGCCTTACATGTCTTTTTAAAAAAAGCAATACCGTCAGGCAACAGCACATTCCGGGGGTCAAATCAATAGTCTAAAGAGTGCTTTTGATAGAAGAGGAAGAAAGCGACTCAAGTACACATTCAAACTTTACACATGCAAGGTAATATTTTGTCACACATCTGGAAAATAATTAGTTAAAAGTCACAAAAATCACAAAACATGTGTGTGCACCAAGATTAGTCATTACCCATTTCCGTGTGGCTTGGGTAAATAATGGACTCACTATCAGCTTAACAGTTAAATGTCGATTCTTCTTTTTCTCAACAACAACTGAGTCAACTGAGGCCTTTTTGATAGGAACTACAGATATTATCTAAACTGTACCTAGAACAGTAGTATACTTACATTTTTTACAAAGCACATCAATCAGTAGTAAGAATCAGTAAGAATTATAATATTTTTTTCAGTTTTCAGCTCTTTATGTAACTGAAAGCAGCCTGAAGACAGAAATAGCCCTGCAGAAACAATAAGAACAGCAGATCTGCTCCATCACGTAGACAGCCCAAAAGAGAGCCACTCTTCATTACAACATTTATCATTTCTTGCTGCCTAAACTGGAGTTAAGAGGCACGTCTGAGCTGACAACCACCACTTAAAAACTTCAGACTTGCTCTTACACTGAGCTTTCAACCAGTCTCAGAAAACTATTGGGTGTTTTCCCACCAGAAATTCAGTTTGGTGGAGCAAATGATAAAAATAACCTCCAATGTGCTTAAGTATGTTTATACCTTTCATTAATTTATGACCGTGCTTATCTCTCCCAAACCTCATGACAAAAGAGAGTCAACCTGCCATATGCCACTGAATACAAGTCATAAATCTATTAAGCTGTGTTATGATTAGATCATTCAACTATAGGCTTACAGAAAGAGCATCAGATGGGCAGTGTTTCCTATGATCTTTTGTTGTTACAACTTGTTTCTTAACCTGGCAGCTGAGGACAAGAGGATTCAAGTAAGACTGTCAGCAATAAAAGGGAAATTGGAAAACGGCTTTCCAGTTGCACTGAGATAAAAGCTCTTTTGGCTAGAGCAATTCAGCATATGACCTGCTGTGTCTGCATGTTCAGAGGTTCAAACTCAAACAAATTTTGAAACAGCAGATTTTTGTGCCATTTGTCTCTGCTGAGTCCTGCAAAGGAAAACGTCAATGCTTTGGTTTTGAGTGTGTGTGTGTTTGAGTTGGAGGTACTAAAAAAGGATGACTGAGTGAGGAAAGTATTGCAGCTGCAAAAGACTGAAGTCATCATAATTTAACTTCAACTTTTAAATTTCATTGTTTGCAGACATATCAAAACTATTACTCTGTGTTAGAAACAGAAGGATTCTATGATAATTATACATCACAGAGATGCTCCTGTAACTCTTGCAAAACTGATGTCATGCCCCGTGTCAACCCAGTAATCAAGTGATTCAAGAAAGGAAAGAATGTATACTAATGGAATGGAACACTCTCAATGGAGGTGATCAAAACAATAGTTTTCATACTGCCAGTCACTGTTAAGAGGTGGAAACATACAATTACTGTTTGGGGATTTGGGAAAGAAAAGTTTTTCTACACTCTCTGTAGAGTACAACTCTACAGTTGTACTCCACAGTACAACTCTTGATAAATATTTTGATGCCGCAGTAGCATGAGGTGTTGGTTGTTTGATTTGTAACAGGGTGATTTTTGCCTTGATCTTGTGCACAGTAGCTCAACATGCTCTGTGGGTTTACAGCTGAGGGCTGCTTCTGACTTTTGCACAAAATGTGTTCATGATTAAGCACTACATCAGACAAAGAGACTTTTCACATCTGTGCACCCAAGTATCTGGACGCCAGAAGATGTCATCGTACACCATGACCAAAAAAGTGTCCAAATCGCAGCATTCCAGCTGCCTCACTAGAAACGCATCACGTTGAAATGTGTTGAGTTCAAAGAGGTTTCTCCTGAGTTGTATCACTGTGTCAAAAGGCTCTAATTTGTATGAGAGAAAACAAAAGACTTATGTGATCATATCATACCAATAAAAGATCATACTAAATGATCCCTCAGGAAAATATCAACCCAGATAAACAGGCTCTTTTATGTTACTGATGCAACGATCCACTTTCCCACAGGTGCTGGTAACAGGTGGGGGTCCAGGGGAGTGGGGAAGAGGCCTCACCAGCATGGCCGGCTGCCATAGCGGGTCAGGGGATCATCTTCCGCCCAGCTGCTGATGCCCTGTTATCCCCGAGCCATTCATCACGGCTCGCTGAGAGTCAGATATGCACTGCCCCCGAACCCCCAGCATTCCTCACTTTCCCCTGTGGATCTCGCTGCTGATAGCTGTCAAGACCATGCTGATGTACTCAAACACCCACCCACCATGACTTTGCATGTATTGCAATGCTGGTTTGAATCTGTTTTAAGAACTTAACCACATGACACTTTTCATCTCTGTCTGTCTGTCTGTCTGAGCCCTTCACTGCAGCCTGTGTCTTTAAAATCACTTTATACGGTACTGAACCTAAGGACCAGACAGTGTGTTTGCAAGTTGTAGCTCTTTATCTATAAATCATGTATACTACACACTTTTGACAACCAATTTGCAATGCATGCTATACAGTTTTAGATGTTTATTATCTTTCCACACAGCCAGTGGTTTCCATTACTTGTTCTCTGCAAACTTGTTTGAGTTTTGTAATCCATCATTGCAAACCTCAAGTCTGCATTAATTTTGTTAATGGTACCATAATCATTGCATGGTAATGCAGTTTAAGTGCAGATTGATTTAAAGAGTTGCCTCTTCAAATCTTCTGTTACCGTCAAACAATAATGTAACTAACAAAGGCTAAAGGTATACTCTGTAGTTTTTTTTTTAATCACTGGTGGCACAATGGAGCAGTATTTTGTTGCACATGTCCTTTTACATTGTCTCTGGTGCTCCAGAAGAGGGTAGTGAAGATAAAGACAACCAGTTTTAAAAATATTTTTAAAAAGGTTTTCTGAGATGTTTCAACATATGTGTTAGGCAAGGATACACACAACTACAAGACTGAATATAAAGACTGATAAAGAAGAAAACTCAACAGGATGCAGTAATGTGGACCTGATGTTCATTATGCAAAATAAAGCTGTAATAGTCTGTTGATTTTCGTATCTTAAAAAAATTTATGGAAACCAAAGAATGTCTGGAATGAATGAATGAATGAATGAATTGAAATGTCTGAAGCATAACAGCGACATAGCCTGGTCTTCAAAGTGATTAGCTGTGTATTATGTAATGTGTGTTATGTAAAGTGAACATAGTCCTTAAAAAAAAGTATTTATAGTATATAGTTACAATAAGCTGACACAACCAATCAGAGATGTTTTCTATCCATAACGTTATGGCTGTGGTTTGCTGCCAAGCAATAGCAGCAATAAATTTCCCTAACTACGATGTTCAAACTAGTTCATAATATAAAAAATAGCCTGCATGGAAACACACGCCCAGTGTTTTGACAGACGTCTTCCTCAGGAGTGTGCTGGTTGTTTGCACATGACTTTGGCATTACTCCTGTATGTGCTTGTCTTTAAAAATCCAGCGTGTAATGTATCCAGGAGACACAAGGTAATCTATTGGTGATATACAGTACTGACTGCGGAGGCTAAGTAAAGATGAAATTAGAGGGACAGGGCGAGTACACATATTGACAGACCCTTTGACAGGGTGGTCGGCAGTTAACTTCATGTCATTATTGATCAGGTTATTCAACCGATAGATTTAATCAATATGTTGATGGATTGGAGGTGAGTTAGTTAGGCAAGATAACAACTGTCTTGCAGCAGCATGGGGAGGTTACGTCAAAACAATGCATGTGAACTGAATAAAAAGCTATAAATTAAACCATCATATTTAATCTTTCAAATAATTAAATGATCTAATTATAATCGTCTGAAGTCTCCAACCCCAATAAATCAGCAGAGACTTTGTTGTATTTTCCCTGGTGATTCTCTGCCAGACCTGTAGTTCAACCATCATCTCTTTGTGCATGTTTAACTTTCTGCCCTCAAACCAAAATCAGATGGTATTTATTTACAGTGCAGAATCACCATGCAGCATGGTCTCAATACACTTTCCAAAAAATACACAAGATCAAATACAATCAAGTGACATCACATCAAGATCTGTTGTATTGGGGTCAGGTGACTGACCCAACCAGTCAGGACATTTCCACTGTTCTGTTCTTGTCTCTGTGTTTAGGATCATTGGCCTGATACCAAGCGCCATACACTGATCACCAAATATGGATGTCAGCAGGCTCAAATTAAAGCTGAGAGGCTACTCTTCAACCCCATTGTCATTGTTTTCTTTCAAATCCAATGTTCTGCAGTAAAGAGCCAAAATAGTGAAAAATGCGCCACTTTCCAGTAATGCAAAAAATAAGGACTTTTACAACACCTCAAACTTTGCATTAAGCACACTAAATTAAGGGAATGTGTTTCTTCATATGCCCATATGATGCAGACTTAACTCTTAAGCAGTGGTCAGGGGGGACAAGTTAAGAGTAGGTCATGCTTCAGTGTCTTGCTCAAGGACACTTGAACACAATGACACAAGGACAGAGATCCAGTAGACAGACACACAGACTGTCTAGAAATGAGACCACCCAGTTACTGAGAAAGTTTCTCCAGCCAACAAACTAACCTGCCTGCAGTGAGTAAACATCCAAAGTCTATAACTCTAAAAGATAAAAACCAAGCCATGCACATGCCTGACAGAGAGGCTTATTTTATTTTAAGAGACATTGTAAAACCACATCATGATGATGCTCAAACTTAATTGCTGATCTGCAGAGACTATAATTTTGTGTTAACACCACTTGGGGTAAAAAGATACAACTTTCTAAAATATCACTGATGAGCAAGGAATTTTGCAATTTACTGCTCAAGTTAGTGTTTGACATTAGTGTCAGTGTGCAGGAAGAAATACAAATATATGAATATATGAACTGCATGCTGAGACATGTCAAGACCATGTCAAATGCATTGTAAATAAAAATACATTTTTTGAACCTACCGAGATTGTGCAAGCTATACACACTTATAACTCTTCAAAAAGAAAGTGTCAAAAAATATATATATATTTTTTTTCATACTGAACTTTGCTGTAGATCCTCTTTTCACCCTGCGTTGAACGATTTGTTTTAGCTATGGAGTGATAAATCTTGTCTCTATATGATCTTTGTTGGGAGTTGCCCATGCGCGGTTCCTACTTAAGCACTACTAGCCAATAAGAAGAAGAGAAGGGAGGGTCAGCGAGAAGCTTCGATTCAGCTGTAGGCTACATGTTGCCGGCCAGCTTGGCAACATGTACTGAAGCAAGAGTTTCAGAGTGGTGAGTTATTAATCTGTAAAGTTTTAACTGAGCTCTGTCTCTACGTCACAGTAACAACTTTATGTCCACTGACTGCCTGGAGGGAAGCTAGTGTTTGGAATGCAGAGGAGAGCTGTGTGCTGCAGCTCAGTGTTTTTCCACCGGTGTTTTGTAGGGCGTGTCGGACTAGCCGCTTGGCGAGCGTTATATGAGGAGCATTTCCCTTTCATCTCTGTGTCGTCACGGGGATGAAAGGGAAGCGGCTGGACTACAAACTACTTGTTTTCAAGTAGTTCTGAGCAGAGTTTTCTTTGGGAGATGGGAACTCCCTTTGGGCTGGACTTTGGGCTTTTTCACTTTGCAAACCTGTTACATGCACAAAAATAATACCACCACTTTAAAAAAAAAACTAGCTAGGAATGTTTCTGTGTGCAACAAGACAATCTAGTCCTTTTTTGTTAGTTTTGCTAAAATAATTAGTGAAACTATAAAACGTAAGAAAGAAGACACTTTCCATCTTTCTTAAATAAAGTTTTAAAAATT
Source organism: Lepomis macrochirus (assembly GCA_024633595.2). Taxonomy (NCBI): domain Eukaryota; kingdom Metazoa; phylum Chordata; class Actinopteri; order Centrarchiformes; family Centrarchidae; genus Lepomis; species Lepomis macrochirus. The sequence continues at coordinate 6,683,035 of JALXJV020000008.1, forward strand.
CATTGTGGTTTTTTTGACAGTTGAGAAAAAGCAGCATTTGCATTTCCCCTACAAAACAAAACAATGCAAAGCAGAAGTTCAACTATTGCTACGACTATACAGTAACCCCAGCCCCCTCCCAGCTCTTACCACATTGTAGCAAGACTTCTTGTCTGATCCAGTGAAGTGATAGAGGTCTACTGTGTTGCACATCTGCATGTACATTTTGAACATTTTGTTGATGTGTTTCAGGGACATGATGCAGACGGCTGAGTTAGAGGTTGGCTCCGGTGAGTTCGGCTTTCCTCGGGCAAAGGCGGCGAACAGCACGTCATCATCTGCTTCCACTTTCAGCTGCCTCTGCAGTTCAGTATCAGTGCCCACCTTAGTGACGTGGGCTGCCTGGAGGATGTTGAATACCTTCACATCTTCCATAGAGCGCCGTCGTCTTTTATTGGTGCTGATGCATTCAAGGGGCATCTCCACATAACGGCGAATCACATGGTCTGAGGAGCACATACGGACTATGCGGGTGTGGTAGGCCTGGGAGTCCCTGTTCACCCGCTGCACTGTGAGGAAGTAGGTGAAAGGTCCACTGTGGAAGGAGTAAACATATCGCAGGTAGTAGTTTCCACGTAGAGATGGAATCAGGTCTATGTATGAGCGGTTGGAGAAGAAAGTGAAGCCATTCTGGCTGGTCTTCATCTTACGCAGAGAAATGGTATGGGGATGTGTTGCCATGCTTGATATGTTTCCTATGCCTGGGATTTCAGAGTTCCCAACAAAGAATTTGATGACATTGCTCTCCACATTGAGCACCTGAGAGCCTGAAGGGCTGACCACAACATCAGAGTTGCTGGGTTGACCTTTGCCTTGCCTCACCTTGTCACCGAAGCAGTAGACCTGTTCGTCTACGGTTTTTGGGCTAATGTCATCATCCAGGACATGGCGGCGGCAAATACCGTTGTCTGCAGAGCCACAGCTATACAACCCCTTATCATAAATGTTCTCCACCACCAAGGCAATGTTGTGGTTGTCCATCCTGTCATTTCTGGTCATTTTCTGGCCACAAGTCTCGTTGGCGAGCAGCGGCCCTGTGTGGTACTCTGACAGCTTTGTGAGGTTTGGGGCCAGGGCATAGATTCTGTTTACAGCCCCGACATAGATGATACCATCCAGCGTCACCATGTTCTGGATGGGGAAGTCTGCCGTGAATGTTGGGAGCTCGTAGGTAACTGAGAGGTTGAGTTTGTTGGCCTCGGGTGAATTATCACACTGGTCCTGTGCACTGGGACACAAGGCCCACAGCAGCATGATGGCATTAAGCAAGTGGAGATTCATCCTATAAGAGACATGAGAAATGAGTTGGTAAGGCATCCCTGCTGGAACACAAAGAACTCAAAACATTCATCACAGATATCTTTGAATAGGTGGCCTCAATTGTCTGGAGCGTGAATGTGTGGAAAATGGGGCAGTCTGTGCTGAATAGGAATCACTGAGGAGAAACAAGGGGGCCATCGAAATCCCTTTTTAGACTCATAAATGGAACTGTATCAGGGTATAAAACCAGGGTTTGCTCACTTCACCACAAGCAGTGAAACCATTCATGCTGAAGTAAGTAGATGCTTTATGGTGACACAAAGCTTTGATATCAGCCTCCTAATCATCAGTGCCTCTACTTCTGACTCCACTGACCCTAGACAAGTAGACCTGGGTGAGCACTTCTGTGGTGCTCAGTTCTGTTCCCATGTGACCACAGTGAGAGGCAAAGTAGTGAATCACCCAGAGAGCAGCCCGCTCTGCAGGGCGATGCAACCACAGGCCTAAGTTTAGACAGCAAGGGCCCAAGGGAGCAGAGATAAACTCAATTAAAACAAAAGAGGCAGGAGGGAGAAGGCAAGGGGGACTATCCTGCAAAATGATAAATAACACCAGCAACTAAATGGCAATCTACTGGGAGATGCATTTAGTGGAGGATGGGGTGGAGGGAGGGATGGAGGGAAGAGGGAGGGAGAGCAACACCAGAGAATCTGCAAAATGTGCATTTGCATGCTCCCTATCTGGATGTGGTTATAACATGATCCCCACATGTAAAACAAAACAAGGCAATAACAACCAACACAGTAGGTTTGGTTTTCACACTCATGCCCACAGTGATGCATAAATTCAGTGAGGTGTCTCACTGTTGGCTGAGAAAGCTCCTTTTTTCATATTATCACAGTGTTTTTAGAAGATTTCTTATAGAGTGAAGCACTTTATGTCAAATGGCTTTTGTATAAAAAGTGCTTTACAAATAAAGATTGATTGATTGATTGATTGAGTGATTGGAGATTTAAAGACAGATAGATTTAACAGGTAGCCTACTTGTAAGCAAACTCCTATGAAAGTTTAGAGCAGAAAATATTACCAATAATTGCCAAACACATAACATAAGAGTCTGATGCAACACGGCAGAAGAATAATAGTGATTTAGTGGAAAATAAAATAAAAAGGAGCATATATTTAGAACCCGTTAAGCTTATGTTACAGAATATTAACCATGTTAAAGGCAGTTATTTTTTAAGCATATTGTTTTGGTCTACAGTTATGAGTAGCCTAACACGTTATTGCGCACCTGCACCGAACACAATAAATTTACAGTCTCTTGTTTTTCAAAAGACAAAAGGCGGTGGGAAACAGTGAAAATGTTTTCATTTTGAGAGGAAAGTGACTCATGGCGAAAGGTCTCTGAAAACACATTTGGGAAGTTGGTGAAATTGTGTTAGGAGCCAGAAAAAACATTTCAAAACAAGCTGTGATATCCAGAGGGAGGAGGAGGAGGAGGAAAGGGTTAGGAGTTTAAGGGTCAGGGTCTCTGTATTTTTACGCATGAAAATACAGTTTGAGTAGGACTAAAAAAGAGAAAAGTAAATAAACTGTGAGAAAATGTACAGATAACAAACTCACCTGTTAGCGAGCAACAGTGTTGTACGTTCCGTTGATTCAAATCATATTCCGCTATTCTCTCCAAGAGCGGGACTTCTGGACTTTCTCATCAAGTCCCAGCTGGTCGCTGTAGATGTTCCACTTCGCTTCTCCGTGAAAAAAACTCTTAACAAAAATGACCAGATTTTTTCCTCAATCCGACTTTGTCTGTTTCACCACTAGTTAACCTCTATTCGTTGCTCTCCAGCTGAAACCTGTGAGAGTCACTGACTAACTGCATCCAACAGAAACACGCTGCCGCCGCCGCTGCTGTTGCAGACGTCTCAGCTTCTCTTAAAGCTCCGCCTCTTTCTCTCCAAACTGTGTAAGGCGTCCAGGTTCTGCTGCTGCAGCTCCTCGGTCTGTGCAGCTCAGGTGAGAGATCCAAGGAAGGAAAGCATATATGGAAAACCGAACAGTATGGCAGTAATTATAACTGAATGCACTACTTTAATTACAATGAACTCACTGAAATAAATTTTCTTATGTACATACTATCTGTAAAGTAATTATTACCTAACATGGAACTAATTGGTTTTGATAGATTTATGCACCAGACTCTGAAGAAGTGGCTTTTTACAACACAACAGGCTACTAATCTGCTCTTGGTTGAAAACTAAAAACTCTATAAATGTTGAAAATTAAACAAAACCCAAACAAACAGTCACAAAAAATGCATAAAGGAAGTTATGTCTTTCTTCTTCCACCTGACTCTCCTCCAGCACCCCTGTGAGTCAGATGACTGGTTATAATGTTAAAATGGCTCACTCAGCCATAAATAATGAGCTAAGTTATAAAGGCTAAACCAACTGTATGTATGTGTGTGTGTGTGTGTGTGCGTGTGTGTGTCTCAGCCATGAATCACCGTGCCCTGCACAAAAAATTCCTTTGTCCCACTTCCTGAATGGAGGGCAGTTGGAATGAAGACTGGAAACCCTGATAACAGAGTGTAGACGGAGAATTAATAGGTACAGCGCTGGCAAGAAGCGGCACAGAGGCTGTTTGCACTCACTTTCTGACAGATAGTGACATGTGAAGGTTTAATGAGATGGACAGTCAGAGGACGAGCGTGTTCAAGTGAGTAGAGGAATGATGTGATGGAATCTGTGACATCTTCTACGTAAAACTAGACATATCACTCAGTATGTGGATGCGATAAGTGTTTCAGTGAGGTAAAGTGTCATTACAGAGCAATAGTTTCCTCTCTTCTTCTCCTTTTCCAGTTTTAAACGACAGCAAAGCTCAGCTGGTTTTGCTGTATTCATTCTTGGTATTGAAACTGATCATCTTTGGCTTCACATAGAGACATTTTCTGGAGAAAGCCTCCCAGATTCATCATCCTTTCTCCTCTCTGATTTCTCAGGGGACAACACTGTTACCTCTGACATCACACCAGGGAGTCCTTAAACTGTCTCTGTACATCATCAACCTTTATTTCTTCTCAAAGGACCCTTGAAGAGGAATCTTCATTTGCGATAGTGTTGAGGTACAAAAAAAAATTGTAACATAACTAAATAGTTTAATAATAAATAAACAATGCAGCAGTTTAATTTAAAGGCGAATTTTGAGAAAACAAACCAGAAAGAATTTAAGAAATCAGTGCTAAAAGAAGATCATTTAAGAAACCTTCCTAATGAACACATTGTCATGTCAGAAACTGAAGTGTAAAAACAAATATTCATGTATTTACAGGGGTTATGTGCAGGACTATTTTTGCCATAATGCAGTGAATTTCTAGAGTCTTGTCAAAAAGTACTCTGATAAAGGCCGTTGTCCTCTTTGTCTTTTTGTCTGATGAGCCAAAAGTTTCACAACACAGTCCCCCTCTCTCTGTAGTCTGTGTTTGTGTTTTTCTGTACCTCAGGGTACTTCTGCCACAGTTGCCAAGGGGTGTGTCTGGCACAGGGCGTGTGTGTCTGACTGTATATTCGTGGGGTGTGTCTGTGTGGCTCCTGTGGTGGTAAACTCCATTTTGGCTTGGGCGCTTGTCTTGGCCTATGATCTTGGCGGGGAGCAGAAGAAGAAGAAGAAGAAGGAAAAGGTTGGCATGGTGGTGAATCTCACACTGCTGGCATGTAGAATGTGGAAACCCCAAAGAATGACATATGCTGCAGGAATGATCTGCATCCTGCAACCACAACACCTGCAGCACAACAACTATGCGCTTTCTATTTTCTGTGCATGTTTTGGTCAAGGCTGCAAATTAGTGGAGATAAAAATACAAAGGAGAAGATTTAGCTGTATATTTTGTGAGAGTTAAGGAGTCAGTTTATCCAAATTACAGTAAACACGGAGACTGTTACTGGAAATGAATGTGGCCTTTTAATTTTTGATAGATGAACTCTTACCGCTAAACATCAGTGGCCCACATCACTAATGCAAACCTTTGCAGCCAGGTTCCTAAATCTGGTAGGAAAACCTATAACAAGAAGAGTGGAGTCTGTCAGCGGCAGATGGTTTTGAAATGAGCTGTACAGCAATCATATTTGCAATGTTCCACTCGTGCCCATTTTAGCCATTAGGTGTATCTGCAAACTTGTTCAAATAAAATCAAAACTATCTTTATAACTAAATACCACTTAAGGCAAGTGAGAAAATATGTTTTTTGCCGTTTGGGTGAAGTGACCCTTGAATCTCACCATAACTTGCAGGCATCTGACTTATTATGGCGCCATCTGCTGGTGCTGCTGGTGGACAGGCATTTTTTTTTGGTCTCCAGGGACAGGAAGGGAGCTTCAGGTCAGGGTGTTTTCTAATTTACTGAATAGAAAGTGAAGCAACTAAACACAGACAAAAGCAAGTGATTATCAGGGAGGAGCAGGGCTGCACTCAGTCTTCTTCTAACCCTTCTTATGCACCTAAACCTATTCCAACACAGGTTATTTATCACCTGCAGGGTCAATACAAACCCTGGTTAACTGCTGACCGGACAGTAAACTCTGATTGATGCTCCTGACCCATCAAATGCCCCGGCTGCTTCATTCTGTGAATGGACTCTTTGCCTCTCACAGTTTCTTTAGCTCATGGATGGAGTGGTGATAAAGTGTGTGCAGCCCTCATCACTCAGCTGTGTATCTCCATAGACAGGCTTCTTCAGCAGAATCTTTACAATTCATGATAGATAATGGTGGTTCATAAAAGATGGTCAAGGGAGGATCTTTAGCTGATGTTCTTGTCTATACAGCAATAACTCTTAACGAGAGAGCAGGTCGGTGTCTACATTAAGGAGTGAGTGCTGTTGAAGAAGAGTCCTGACAAATAGATGGTTATCTCAGTTAATGCCTGGGCTCTGCAGTGTGTCTGAGATGTCAAAAAATGCTTTGAAATGTTTTATTGATAAAATCTACAATCAAAATGACATGACATTTACATACATCGTATTACGAAAACTTAATAAGTTAAGTGACAAACTATCGGCTTAGCTAGATACCACAGAAGCAGACAGAGCTGCTGTAAACGTCTAAATGTACTGAACAATTAACAGCTAATTGATTACTCATTTATTCATTGTTTAAATTAGATTTTTCATGATTTAATAAAAAACATCAGGAATTTCCATTGCCTCAGGATTTTTAGGAATTGGATGTAAAGTCATGAAAAAATGAGACCATGTTTCAAAAATTACACTCTTTTGAGGAAATCTCTGAAATGAGTTGATTAAAAATAAAATAGAAAATCTATGTTTCATGTTGCTGTTGTTCTATTTTGAAATGGATGTCATGCCCACTGATGGTTATATTGTTTCCTGCCTGGACTGAACCTTTTGGTTACAGCTTGCCCGTCATCACACCATCATGCTGGATGGCTAGACTCCATATTTCCATGTCTGGAGAAGTTGATCACCGCTCCCATCTTCCATTACCTGTGAGTTAGATAAAGGCTCTCCTAATGAAAAAGGAAATCAAAAGATTACAATCTCATACATTACAGGAAATGGTTACTGCAGCAGACAGGCAAGAAAACTGTCAGTCAAGAAGTTGGTGCTGCATCTGTATCTGTCAATCTGCTCATATGAAGACCCTCAGAAGGTCATCAGTGGAGGTGTAAATATAATAAAGAAGAGGCAATATGAACTCAGGAAAGTACACATACTGTGTGGTTTTTAGGCCACATAAGTCCATCCATTACTCTGTGATGAGATGTTTTACAAGAGATATAGCTTAGAATATGTAACGCGGTTATGTTTCAGTTAATTAGACGGCTCTTAAATCTCAAAGTAATTTGTTATTGATATGTTTGTTTCGAATATCTGAAAATCAACTTAAAACCATCTTCAACATGTTGTAACATTTTGTACTAAGCAGATAGTTTTGATGTAATAAGACATCAGTTGTGTGCACACACTAAAAAAAAATCCACTCGTACCCTATTGAACTCAGCTATAAATGTACAGGACAAATGTCTCTTTGACACTAGTTACTGTAAAAAGTCCCCCCATTACATTTGAGATGTTTTTCTGTAATGTTATCAAATTAATATAATAAAAAAGAATCTTTACGGCATTCATTATGCTGGATTACTCCACTTCCATTTTACTCTGCTGTGTCAGTCTCATCTTGTAAAACTGTTTATGGGAAGTCTTCGAGAGCACTTAGCTCTCTCGTCCTGGTTGTTTATCTGTGGAAGTCTAAAATAAACCACAGTCAAGTGCCAGGTGACACCATAACATCTGGGCATTTTTACGCTGGTTATGCATTTGCCCTTTTCCCCGCTTTTGTTTTTGCGCCCATTCATTATGAGCTGAACTCAAAAATCTAAGACTCTAAGAGTGTTAGTGAGCACTTCTCCTTTGCCAAGGTAATCCATCCACCTCACAGGTGTGGCATATCAAGATGCTGATCAGACAGTATGGGTATTACACAGGTTTACCTTAGGCTGGCCACAGCTAAAGGCCGCTCGAAAATGTGAATGGGGGGGGGGCTGTGCAAAGTTACACACAGGTTGAGACCCTGATGACGACGACAAGCATGCAGATGAGCTTCCTTGAGACGGTTCCTGACAGATTTTGCAGAAATTCTTTTATCATGCAAACCGATAGTTGCAGCAGCTTTCCGGGTGGCTGGTCTCTGGTGATCTTGGAGGTGCGGATGCTGGATGTAGAAGTCTTGCGCTGGTGTGGTTACACGTGGTCTGCGGTTGTGAGGTCGGTTGGATGTACTGCCAAATTCTCTGAAATGCCTTTGGAGACGGATTATGGTAGAGAGCCCCCTAATACAATAAAACTGCACATTTTTTAGTGGCCTTTTATTGTGGCCAGCCTAAGGAGCACCTGTGCAATACCAAAGCTGTCTGATCAGCATCTTGACATGTCACACATGTGAGGTGGATGGATTATCTTGGCAAAGGAGAAGTGCTCACTAACATAGATTTTGACAGATTTTTGACCAATATTTGAGAGAAATAGGCCTTTTGTGTACATAGAGAAAGTCTTTGAGTTCAGCGGTGTATTTTAATTCAAATAGTAAAATAGTATGGTATATTAAAATCTATATATTCAAGAACTTCATTGACATTGTGCAAGCACTGTGTCAACCTCAAACAATGTATTTGTGTTTATGACTGAACACATATTTACAAAGACTAAATATAAATTTATTTATATTTATATAAGTATTCACACTTTCATTATCCTGATCCATAGAGAAGGACCACACAGATTTTGGTCAGCCAGGTTTCAGAACAAAGGAGTTTGGTTCTGTAAAGCCTAACAGAAGTCAATGTTCAAACAACACAGATTATATATATTTTACCATATTTTACATTTTTTCACAACCCTCAGTAAATACATGAATATTTTTGCATATGTTTTGCTCCCCATTAACACTAAAGTCATTTCAGTTCCTGAAAGCTCTTTGTAATAGCTGTTCTGAACACATTGCTCATTTCTTACTTGGAAAATTATGCATTAAGTTTCAAGTATTTGAATAAACAGAGGAAGAACCTCGTAAAGGCCGAGCTAATGACTCCGCCAGAAAGGTTGATTGATAGGTGTTGTCAGAAAGAGCACCTCGAAGAGAAATAAAACTGGATACAAAATCAACAAATGAAGATGTGAGATTTTGTTGTTATACCTCGTCTCAAACAGATGTGGTAAAAGTGACGTATCCTTTTACTTTATCCTTCTACTCTGACTGACTTACGGAGAACCAGGTGTGCCTGGGGGGAGGAACATCTGTAAAGGCCTGTTGTGGTGGACACTGAGCCTGAGGGAGTGGATTTGTGCCAGCTTTCCTCATGCTTGATGTCATAGCAAGCTTCATCGTCTACACTATTGACTGCTGTAACAGCTGCCAGAGTGTGAGGCCAAAAACTATTCAGATTGTTCCTCTGAAAATGCTGGATATGGGATTTTCCCTGTGTGTATGTAAAGCCTTGATTTCATTACAAGTCTGGTTACAAAGGAGCTTCTGTAAATTCATCAACAACCAAAGCAAATTTAAGAGACAGGAGGAAAAAGTAACACACCGCACAGGAACAGCAATTTCTGTTCATTTCTGTTCTGTTCATTTTGATCATCATGTCTGAATTCAGACTTGATGCCCTGCAGGCAGAGAGCTTGCTGTGTGTGGGGACAAACCAGGACAGCAGCAGCTTCCCTGAGGGTTTGTTTGTTGAAACCAAATAGAGGACATACTCTGAACACAGAGTGCAGTGTGTGGGATTTGACCTAAGAATCTGGCTTTGTAAAAAAAAAAAAATTCAGAAATGTGTTTCAGCTGCAGATGTCTGTTAACAGATCAGGAGCTCCTCTGGACTGCAGACCATTGTGCAGTCAGTCAGCGCCCGCTGATGGTCGTGATCCCCAAGCAACAGCTTGTAGCCTGCACTCCAAAAAATCCAGTTGTGCAAACAAGAAAAATATTGTGGAATATAGAGAAATTTGTCAGTATCAAATAAATGTCTATTAATGAGGGTTAAGCAAAGTAAAAGTAAGACAAATAATAACAAAATACATACATCAATCTGAGGACTTGGCAATATGAGTTTGTCGACCATCCAAGACTTTGCATTACTCTTTATTCCATGGTGGCGTTCACTTTCATATTTCATAGATTGTATATGCCATTTGGGGGGAAATGTTTCAAATCAATGAACTGGACTGCTTTCCAGAACTGTACTATAATTTTCCAACAATTTTCCATGTGACAAAGTGCCTGTTGATTACCACAGCCATCCATAATAGCAAGTTAGCAGTATAAATGGCAAAACAGAATGCACACAAAATACACACTCAGTAAACCAAAATTTACCATATAAGCTCTCAAAAGGCAGCAGTCCTGCAGTTGGGTCAGGGGTCAGGGCTTAAAAGACTTTTGCTAAACAAAGTTTACAAGGCTGAAGTGATGTAGATGTGAAAGCATCTTCTTAACCACCATCTTCAGGGAAGGTGAGTGCCTGCTTGATGTGTTTTGACAGCAACAAATTACACAGAATCACTAAGAAGTCTATCTCTGATCACTGCTGTGTCTGATGTGTCTGCTGCCAGAAGAAACAGCTGCTGATCCTGCAGCCCTCCAGGTGGTTAAAAGCCGCAATGTTTATGTCACCTGGTCTCTGACTTTCCACTGACAAATACTACTGACACTGGGTGAGTCACTGAGAGAAGAGAACAACATGTCTTCATTAAGTCTGGTACATCTAGCTGCTACCGCACTCTTTTACCATGCTTGTTCAGTTGACAACCAAGGAATTTAGACTTATTAGTATAGTTCACTCTTTGGAAAGAGTTGTGTGCATTACATGTAATAAATCATCGGAGGGCAGACAAAGCAGTCAGCACTTACTCTCATATAAATATCAGTGTTGATATATTTATTTTAACTAAACAAAACATCCTACAACTAACAGTGTTATGTGACGCAACATGGCAAATTTAATTGCTTTGTACTTTTAGTGGTCTGATATGTTCTGTATATAAAACATACTAGACTATTATCTTGTTCTTTCCATGACTAATTAAAGTGGAAAGACCTCTTGGCATTCAATATTACAGTAAAATACAACTATGACAAAATTATAGATTGATTAAGTAAGGTAGATTTCTTAATAAAATAAGCTTTATATGCGGTATATTATAGGGCTGAAGGTATGTGGACACATACTTTTGTGTACTTTCGATCAGGAGCTCTTCAAAGGAAAATTCAGGGGAGTTCTAAATGCCACAGCACACATTGATATTTTAGACAGTAGTCTGCCTCCAACCTTCAGGCAAGAGTTTGTGTTTGGCCCTTCCCTGTTTCAATGGGACAACACCCCTGTGCACGACACCAGTGGTTTTCTCAGTTTGGTGTAGAAGAACTATACTGACCTGGACAGAGCCCTGACCCCAACCCCATCCAACACCTTTGGGAGGAAGTGAAACACTGACTGTGAGCCAAGCCTTATCATTCAACATCAATGTTGGACCTCTACAATGTTCTTGTGGTTGTATGTAAAATTATATGAATGCCCAGGGTTTTGGCATGATACGTTCAACAGCAGGGCTGGACTGGTAATCTGGCATACCGGGCAAATGCCCAGTGGGCTGACGCACCTTTGGGGCCAGTGTAACGTAAATTATTTACTTATAAATAACAGCAGATGCTTCAACATCAGTTGCAGTACCCTGCGTTGTGCAGGTACAGGCACTTGAAGGAGTGAAAGACCTGTGGTGGCCACTGCCAGGCAAGAGAGGAGGCGTGCGTTAGCGAACCAGAGGGACAAAGTGACAGGGCCAAGTGAGAGAGAGAGAGGAGATGAAGCGGTAAGCATGGAGTAGCTCAACCTGTAGAGAGGAGGAGGGGTAGGGTCATTTCAGTTGGGATGCTGGGAACGTGTAGCCACCACTTTTTGAAAGCATTTGTTAAAAAATGTTCTGAAAAATAGCTTGCACCAAGAAATGTTGATAACAAATACAAATGCTATGAAAAAGGTTTATTTGCACAATAGGAAAACCTGCAATGCAATAGAAGAAACCTCTGCACTGTTCAAAAAATAATAATAAGCTACTGATTACTGCATTATATTTTATGATGTTTTTATATTATGAATTGTCACCTGCCACCTGAATATTGTGCTTCCCTTTATAAAAATAAAGACCATAACTTGGTCCAGGAAATGTCTCCAGAATGCAGAAAATTAAGTGTTTAATGCTTAAACTCTTCTGGGTGAGGACCCCCAGAACCACCATTCAATATTTCAACTATAATTTTTTTCTTTTAAATAGTAGGTCTATTAAAATATATTCTTGTCTTGTGGTCATGGACATCAATCTTGTGCAATGTCAGCTATCAGTGTTTCATCACACCCCTAATCTGACCCCGTAAAGGCAACGATGGTGTATTGGTGAGAGGAGTCTGACCGATTTTCATGGGCCACCAAGACCGAAAATGCCAGGGCCGATTTTTTGTCCCAGTCCAGCCCTGTTCAACAGTCACAAATAGATGCAACGCTTGGGTGTCTCTTAGCCGTTCACACGTTTACATTTGCATTTCTCAAAGTATCCCACTAGAGGGAGCTGTTGCATTGGCAAATCTGAGGCAAGTCTCTAAAGTGATCAAGACTCATAATATCAGACCCTCAAAAAGGATTTTATAGTGAACTTACATTAGGTGTAAAAAAAGATCATCCACAGGGATCATGAATTGATTTGCAGCTACCTTATTATTTGTATTCATAGTCACAGGATGCTGGAGCCTTTCCCAGCAAGCACTTGGCAAAAATAACACCCAGGGTACGTTTCTATGGGTGGTAGACTCTTGAAATCTGTTTGCTGTCCCAATGAAAATCAGGAATGTAAATGAATTGAAGCATTTAGCTGCCCTGAGGGTTGGAAAATTCCATCCAACACAACAGCTTGCTTGGCAGTTAAAAAAATGTATTGGTAAAAACATGCAAAACCACTCCTATGGTCATTTAATTCTAGACCCCAGTTTGACTATTTCAGCAAGTAGGTTTGTAGTAAATTTTAGGACCCCCAAATGATAAGAAGAGGCAAACTTACCACCACCACACATAGGAGCATTGAGCTAGCACCTGGTGGTAACTTCTCACCCTGGTTCTATCAGGTCACTTCCATTAGCTCACAAGTGCCACTGCCCAATCCTGTCGTCTGCATGAAGGTAACAGAGCGGCCTCTGTGTTCTCTCATCCTCCTGTTATTTCTGCTTTGGTCCTGCACTGCGAATCGCTCACTTCTCGAGCGAGCAGGCTTTACTCTGCCAGGACCTTTTGCATCCTGCTCAGGAGTTTTGTCACCTTGTGTTACTGTAATAATGCTCAAAGCTGTATCTTCCTGTTGCTTGCTTTCTTTCCTGTCTCACAGGGTCTTATTTGTGAGTTTTGACGTTAGCTGAACTTTACATTATGTGAAGACTCTGCTGGATAGCCTACCACTAGCCTCAGTTTGTGCCTGTCATGTACTTCATTCAGCTAACTATCAGGTTTTGTGATGTGGTGTTATATGAAAAAATTTACTGTCTGGTTTAAAAAAATATCTGTCAGCTGCATGATAAAGAGGATTTCAGCCTACTTGTGAAGTGGTGACTCTGTTGTCAATCCTATTGTATAGTATAATACTGTATCTCTTGTTTTATATAATGCAAGAAAAATATAAATGGGTTATTATGTGTAAACATATATGATGATAAAACTTCTCAATGTTCCTAATGCAAACTGAGCACTTTGGGCCACTATCTTTAAGTCAGGGAATTGTTACTGACACTCCTGGCAACATACTTTTGTGCACTTTTGGCAAGTACTTCTGGCAACAGTTTATGTTTGGTCCCTTCCTGTTTTAACGTGACAACACCCCTGTGCACAATTCCTGGTCCATTAGTTGGTGTAGAAGAACTTGACCTCAACCCCATCCAACATCTGTTGGATGAAGTGGAACTGTGACTGGGAGCCAGATCTTATTGACCAACACCGGTACCTCACCTGACTGTACTCTTGTGGCTGAATATTCAACAATCACACATGGCTTTTGGCCATTTCATTTAGCTCTGTTACTCAGATGAGAGGCGCAAACTAGGACTGGGCTACAATGAGATTTTGCTCTATAAATTGAAACACAAACAGCGGCAGCTTTGAACAACTCCTCCTGTTCCCTGTTTCTATGGTATTCATTGTTTCATTGAAAATCCCTCTTGAACGAATAAAACAAAGAAGCATTGTTAAGTTGACTTGACTTCATTCTCAACATGTTGAAACTGTTGAACAATACAGTTTACAGTGAGAGTCCAATGCTTGTCTCAGGCTGCATAATTATCTGCCTGTTTTTGGTGTAAATTAACTTGAATACAGAGACTTGTCTACATTGCCCAACACTTTTATTTGTTTCTCAAGTAACCATGGTAATGTTGTGCCCGCCTTGGAAAAAATGTGTGTCAGCAGCACTACAGGCATTAGACCTTACTGACACAGACTCCGATACAAACACTCAGAGAGGTGCACAAACCTTTTGAGGGCAAGTTTAGATGTCACTCACAGCATGTACCTGGATGCTGTAATAAATAGTCATTTAACTAACCACATGGCGATTTTCAAACTCTACACTGCTAGAGTTAAGGTGCAGATATAGTTTCTTGTAACTAGTTTAAGCAGCGATACGATTTTGTGTCTTGAGCATTACCCTGCCATCTATTCATTTGATTTTAAATGACCTGTATGGTGATCACGCCGTTTAACGTTATGTAAAGCATTCAAACTTTTAGGAAACTTTTTTGCAACCAAAAAAGTGAAAACCATAATATTTTAACTTCAAAAACAAACTCTTTGAACTCAGATGATACTCAGAGTTGATGCTGTATTAAACATGTAAAGTAAATAATTTAATTTATACTCAGCTGTATCATCCAAAACGAACTGTACCAGAGAATGTCTGGATCCCAATAATTATCATTTCTGCCTCTGAAATTTCCAGAGACAATGTGAAGGCAGTACCAGTACCAAATTATATCATTCCTATCAATCCAATTCCATTTAACTTCTATGACATTTTAACAGAAGTGTTTGCCACAGTTAAACTTTATAGACATCTAAATGTACAGTTTAGAATTGTAGGCCTACAGAATACCATTATCATCTTCTCTTTGTCCCACTCTTGCAGGCATGGCTCTTTATAATAACTCCCTCAAACTCATTCACAATTCTATGCACATGTAAAATATACTGTGTATGTATTATTGATTTAAATATTAATTTTTAGTTACTTATTATAGATTATAGGCCTACTAAATTTATTATGTAGGAAATGGTTGCTTGACATTTGTATCATATTACTTCACTTGCTGTCTGTCTGAATCCAGCTCTGCAGAGTTGTTCTCCCCTTAGTGGCTTCGCTCTGCTCTATTTCTCTCTAGGCTGGGCTGCCTATATGTTAGCCAGCTAGCAAGTTAGAGTGATTCATACGTGACAAATTGAGAGGGCAAAAGAGCTGTGGCTCAGGCAATTTTAGCCCACAGTTGTGCACATCCTTGCTAAATACTACAGAGGGAAGGCACTGCGCCTGGAAATTATTTTACTGCTACTCTTGCTCCAGCTTCATTCTTATGTATTTTTCCACAAGTAGCTTAAACTGGCTGGTTCCTGCAGTACAGATGAATCAAACCAGTATACTCTGAATCATTATCCAATTAGATTTGCTATGACTCAATATCACAAGTGAAAAATAACTGTTATCTGACTTTCATGAAGAGGCACATTGTGATCACTTTATCTATTTTGGGAAAGAAGCTGTAGATACAAAAACAAACAAATGCACACTGGATTATATTAAATTTTAATGTGCACAGCGTGATATTGAACAGTAAAAGCAAGGAAGGAAAAAATATTTTCTTATAAAAATATCACCTTTGGAGCTTAAAAACACTCAATTCAAAGAGCAGATGTTTTGATATTACCATCCCTATGTGAAGACAGCAGGTAGACTGAGGGTCACGGAGTCCAAGCAAGCTTAGTGTCTAAATAAAACACAACCCCCAACCCCACTCCAATCCAGAAACCCTACGTAACCGTCTCTTCCTTCACCCATGTCTTGGGTGGGAGGCATCAGTTTGATGCTTTTCAGCATCGTGTCCACAGTCAGGGGCAATACAAAAACAATTAAAAGGAAAAAAGGGGGCTGGGAGCAAAATTATAACCAGATAACAAATAAAAATGCATCCAAAAGCACACATTTCACCTCACATTGTCTTAATTCCAATGCATTAACCTATGGAAGTACCACAGTGCGTAAGAGAAATCTCCACTCAAGCTTGTAACTGCACATCCTAAGTGCAGACTGTGCAAAAGTAACTCCTAGTTCTACTTTTGCAAATATATAAAGGAGATCTTCATTAGTGCTAGTCACTAACAATACTTTCCCATAGATTAGTGCACTGGAATGAGGCCACAGCTTGTAAAGTCTCATTTTCTGCATAAACACCCATACACTACATACAGGATTTGAAACAACAGTATTGAAGTTAACTCCTCAAAGTTCTTCATATTCATAGTATAGGGGAAAAAAGCATTCATCATGGAAATATGGTGATGTGCATTTAAAAGCATTGAGCTTCACTGAAAAATAAAAGTTCTAAGTTGGTCAGAAAGTCCACATTGGAGTAAAAAAAAAAAAATTAAAGATTCAAATCCTAACATTCTCTGTCACACATTAATGGTGATAAAGGCGGAGGTGAAGTAAGAAGCTGATGCACAAAGCAAGTGAGCTGAGAGATCATTTCTGCATCACAAGGCTGTGTGGCGTGGCAGTGGCGGACGGCGAGTTGCTGGCAAGGCGATGCAGTTGCATGCAGGAATGAGGGCAGGTTCAGTGTGTCAGACTGCTGGAAACCTGGGTGAAGGAGGGTGTGGGGGTGGATGATTTTGTTGAGTTGGAGGTCATGGGGGGCAGAGGCAGGGGTGTTGCTGGGCTGTTCGGCTTGTGGGCTTGTTTTGTTTCTGCTGAGTCAAATAGAATTTAGCAGCGCTCTCTCTTTCTCTCTGCTTTGACTTTTACCAAAGCCAACATCCCACCATCCTGCCCTGCCCAATAGCTCCAAAACGCAAACACAAACCAGCATGGGAGAACACATGATGTGACGCACCCCGACATCTCCTCTTCACATGAATCAAAGTAAGAAGCCCTCCACTGAAACAATAAGAATGGAAGGCAAAACTTACAGAAAACAGATATGGAGCTTGTTTGCTTGCATGACAATGTTAACAGTGAGGAATTAAAAAAGGAGAGAACACAAACAAAACAACAACAAAACCCCGGAGAATGACCCTCTGATTTCGTGTGCCCACCCGTTTGGTTACACCAACACTGGAGAGAAAAAACTGCTGGTGGAATAAGGTGTGGTCAGGGGCCATGTGACCAAGGCACCCAGATCTGGAAAAGTCTCACCTCTCCTTTTCCAGAGGTCTATTTTTCTTCTTCTTTTTTTGTTGTGTCTTATTCCTCCATCTGTGTGGCTCTAGCCCTCCCCCCCCCCTTTCCATTAATCCTCCTCCTTCTCTTTGTGGATGCTACACTTCCTTGGTCGTGCGGATTCGGATGCTGCTGAGGCACTTCCCCATGGCCTCGAACAACGGGTCGCAGAAGGTGTGCACGCAGATGGAGTAGACACGACTGACGCAGTGGATCTCAATCAGGTAGCTCTTGACACAAGGTACCACGGCCCAGATGTGTATGAAGGACAGGATGGCGAAGAAGATTCCCCAGATCAGTGCCAGGGGAATGCCGACCAGCGCCGTCAGTAGCCGGTAGCACCAGTACTTGGTGACAGTGAAGGTGGTGAAACTGGCTTTCCACACACCATCAAAACTGTAGGTCCCTGCAGGCTCGGCAATCACATCCTCAAAGTCTACCTGAAGGGGAAATAAGAGGAAGAGAAAGAAAATGTTGGCAAAACCACTTCTGGCAGATCTATAAAACGCCAACAATCTCATGTGATTCATATTAAAATATATATTAGCAAATGTCTCCACTTATATTACATGAAGCACTGTACAGTACATAATGTTATGTTTAGAAATATCAAATCACTATACAAAATGCAATACATTACATCAACACTAAATATAATAAACAAATAATTTAAATGCCATGATCATTTATAGCAAATGGTTATACTATTTTATAATCTACTTCACTCTACATGGACAGCAAACTAACCGTTTTAACCTAAGACCATATAACAAGTTAACATTTCTAACCACCATGTATGATCTCAACAACTCGGCGACTCGTGTAGCAAAAGTTTCTCAGACTTTCCAAGTTGTTGTTCCGACTTCAGTGGTCGTTCACGTGAATCTTCCCAGTTGGGAAATGATTTTTCTGATTATTCCGGCACCACATGAATGCATAATAATAGTGAGACATTTCAGGTTTTAATGGCCCATCTGTATAGCTGCATGAAAATGATTGGATATATCTATCAGCAGGTAGCCAAGCAGCTGATAAATATGCTACTCGTGGTGAAGTAAAGAGCTAATGCTGACTTAAGTGCATTGCCTGAACTTATGCAGCACTCAAAGTAAAAACTAAACATTCACAATAAAAGTGACATGTTCTGTACATAGATTCTCAGCACCAGCACATTCACATTAGACTCATCATTATGACTTGTGAAATACCTTTATTTACCGCCAATAGTATTTCACAAGAGCCCTGATGTGGTGCTAATGAAGCCAGCACGCACACTTCAAAGTCTTTCAAATCTGAACTCATTCTTTTCACATAAATCTGTTGCTCCACTCCCTGTTGACCTGTCAGTTTGCTGAGATCGAGCGTTGTATTCCTGACAAGATGTTCATTTTCTTTCACAGTGACTGGTACACAGTCTAACCACCAAGGGCCCCACCCAAAACACTGATTGCTACACACACAGTTTTGGCATCTGCTTTGCTTTCTGCAAATCAACTTGAGGACTGTTGTCTCCAGAGCCTCTTGAAAATCCAGCTCCTCTAGATAGATAGATAGATAGATAGATAGATAGATAGATAGATAGATAGATAGATAGATAGATAGATAGATAGATAGATAGATAGATAGATAGATAGATAGATAGATAGATAGATAGATAGATAGATAGATAGATAGATAGATAGATAGAGTTTTAGGCCTGCCTTTACAAATACATGAAGGTTAATGGCATCCCAATTTTAATCAAAATATGGAGTTGGCCCACCCTTTGCAGCTATGACAGCTTCAACTCTTCTGAGAAGGCTGTCCACAAGGTTTAGGAGTGTGTTTATGGGAATGTTTGACCATTCTTCTAGAAGCTCATTTATGAGGTCAGGCACAGATGTTGGACAAGAAGGCCTGGCTCACCGTCTCAGCTCTAATTCATTCCAAAGGTGTTCTATCGAGTTGAGGTCAGGACTCAGTGCATAACAAAGTCTGGAAGTCTGTAGGTATTGACTTTGCAGAAAGTTTATGACTTCTATGAACTGTGCGCCTAAGGATGCGCTGACCCCCCTGTGCAATTTTATGTGGCCTACCACTTTGTGGCTGAGTTTCTGTTGTTCCCAATCGCTTCCACTTTGTTATAATACCGCTAGCAGCTGACTGTGCTATATTTAGTAGTGAGGAAATTTCACAAATGGACTTATTGCACAGGTGGCAAACTATCACGGTACCACGCTAGAATTCACTGAGCACCTGAGAGCAACCCATTCTTTCACAAATGTTTGTAGAAGCAGTCTGCATGTCTAGGTGCTTGATTTTACACACCTGTGGCCATGGAAGTAACTGGAACACCCAAATGCAAAGATTCTGAAGGGTGTCCCAATACTTTTGGCAATATAGTGTAGATTGATAGAGACTAAATATGGATTAAAATGGACATAAACAAGACAAATGGACCATATCATCTGTCTTAGCCAATAAAACCCTGTTAGGACTTCGTCTGCTTGGGGGTTAAAAGAAACCATGTCACTGATATTTAAATAATTATGTTAAAGCTTCCTGGAATCTTTTACATCTGTTGTTATAAACACTCTGTGTGTGGTACATCTTTATTAGGAAGAATTCTGTGCTGTACAGGAAGTAATGTGTTTCACATTTCTGGTGTTTGAGGAACAAACATAAGGATTACTGCACAGTTACAGTGACAAGTGATGGTCACCATGATTGGACAGAAAACAGAGGGCTACCTACAAAAAATCAAAGTCCATCAACAGAAAATCCAAAGAAGAAGACATCCCTGTACCTCGCACAGTGTTCGATTGACAGGTAATGTTTGATTTCCCTCCTGCACCTCCCATTGTGATGAACATTTTGCTTTTCAGTATAAACACATCCATCAGGCCTTCAAAGGGGACAATCTCTGCAAGTGTCCATGACCTGACCAGTGGTGTAAGGGCACGAAGGGAAAAGTGGCAACTCACACAATGTAAACACAATGGAGACTCTCCCTCTCTCTCTCTCTCTCATCCTCTTCGCAGGCTTCTGAGCACAGAGTCAATATTTATTTTACAGTTACTTAGAGACTGTGTCTCGTCTAACAGACCAGTCTGGCTACTGAGGTCTAATGGCTGTAATATCAATAAGTCACATAGATATTATCCAGTGTCACACTGACAGTGAAATGGAAAAGTGAAGTGTTTCATTCCTAAGTGAGATTCTATCCACTGTTTGGAAGACTTGACGTCCACTTACACATGCTGAGACATCTGAGAAAAGCACATTATGTTTTCTTTTACCTTTTTAGATATTTGAAAAAGAACTTGATCTGTTAATTGATGCATGTATCTCTATCTTTTTAACATACTGACTTAAGACTGTATACCAATATGTATACCAATGAATGTATTTTGTAATGCCATATATCCATGTTTGAATAGAGACATTTATCATCATCTAAATGGAATAATACTGTAAGTTAGATGAGAAGATTGACACCACTCTCATATCCATCTATTAAATACTAAGCAAGATCCAATAGCCAGTTAGCTTAGCTTATAGCAGCATGAAGACTGGAAACAAGGGGAAACAGCTAGCTTGCCTCTGTCAAAAGGTAACCATCACATCTGAAACCCACTTATAAAGATGCTGTGACACTTTAATTGGTTTAATCCGTACAAAAGCTGCGTCAACCATAATGTAAAAACATCAAGTTGTGGTTTTACAGGGGTTAATGTGTGATGTCAGTATGCCCGACCAAGCCATTATTATCTAAAGGACAATTAGGAGAGCAATACCTTCTGACCTCACTTGCCAAGAAAGCGAATAAGCTCATTTTCCAAAAAGTAACACTTCCTTTATCTACATGAAAAATCTGCCAGGGCAGTCACAACAGGAAAACTCTTTCTATAAAGAATTATTTTCAGTGTTTCAATATAAACAAACCCCAACAACACAGTAAATACTGTATGCTATGTACTGTCATTGATAAAACAAGTTCACAATTCATAATCTTATATATATAAATATAGAGAGCAGACTGTAAAATACATCTTAATTTCATGCTGTTGTTTATTATGTAAGAGAAAATACCACGTTTTCCCAATCTTGGATGTCTTATATTGTCATGAAATATCCCAACAGAGTTACTTTTATTTGCCTTGAAAAAGCAGCTGGTGAGTACAATGCTTTTACTGCAGGCAGCCACATAATGCCTCTCACACAGCACCAACTGGCATAGCTCACTCCAGCGTTATAATATAAATCTGACTGCAGCCACAGAACCAGCACGGCGTCCATTTAATTTTTCCACAGCTACAAATTTAAAGTGGACCCACTCCGCTACAGTTTCCAGAACTTTGATTGAAACTAAATGAATGCCTTCTGTAAAGAGGCACAACACAACCACAGCAACAAGGTGGAGAGTTTGGACTTCATAAAGTCAAGCTATTTGGTGCATTTTACTTTCCACAGTTTTAAGCTTTTCTAAATACAGTTCTGTATGCAGCATTAAGACGAAAACCATGATCATTAGCTGACGTTACGTTCACTTTCAACATTGCCAGTTTTTGCTACTTCAGACTTCAGAGGCTTTGATTTTGTCGTTGTTTGGTGAGAAGGTGACGAATATCACCCAGACATTTCCATTTACTCCAATCGCTTATGAAGACTTTTTTCCTAAAGAAACAGGTATCTACTATAAAAAAGACAGATAAAATATGGCAGACACAAACAGCAAAGATTTTTGATTAAAGTAAGGATTCTTTTAGCCTGAGACTTCAAGATGTAGCAGTTATTGAATTAATTATTGAACAGGGAAATTAAATTAATGACAACCAATTACCATCTACAGTATAAAAAGCATTTAAGACATAAAAATGTTGCAAACTTTTACTGCAGTAGCCTGGGAGCTCTGTGGTCCACTCAGAGGTTTGATATGAAACAACGGCGTCTCGGGGTCAGCATGTGACCAGTCGGCAAGGCAACTGTATTATTGAGTAAATAAGGTTCTGAGCTATTTCCAGACCTCTATCTTCAGGCTGTCAACTATGCTTGAATAGACAAAGTGGGTCTCCGGAGGAGAAGGTCAGAGTGTAGCACATTAATGGAATCTTTTGTTAGTTTGAGGGCTTTGTTAGTCAGGGGAAATGTTTGGTTTGTTTCAGGAGAGAGATTGGGATGATTGGCAGTGGAGACTTACTGAATCTGACCAGCAGTCACAGAGGGAGGCCTCATTTCATTGATTTTGATTGTAGTGTAAAAATTGATCCTAATTCTGACTTTCCTGGATGCCTATTTGTGTGATACAACCCGTCTTTTGCATGTATTTCTGTGATATATCCACATTTTTAAAAAAAAAAATGCATTTAAAATTTGAAAAATTGCGTTTTGAGTTTGAAAGAGTTTCATAAGTAGGAGATGTCTCAACCCACAGAGGAGTGTGTAATCAATGCATCTCTGATCAGATAAGCATCCCAGAATAAGATGGTCAAGTATGATCAAGAATCAACCAATCAGTGACTTTTCAATCCGGGAAGGACATTCCTTTCAATTTGACCTTCAGGACTTTGGATCAGCTGTTGGAGGTCAAACTTCGCACAACTCCCTCTCAAAAATTGTCTCCAGTGGGGGCAATTTCACTCAGACCAGAAGTGGAAAAAGTACTAAATTATTCTAGGTAAAAGTACAATTCCTTTGACAAACTTTTACTTAAGTACAAGTAAAATTACTGGTATAAAAATCTACTTAAGTAAAAGGGAAAAGTAGCTTATTTAAAATTTACTCAGAGTAAACATTACTTAGCTTTTTAAACTCCTAAAAAAAATTATTTATACTTACTATGTATTCATTTAGCTGACACATTTATCCATCTATTATCGGCCTACTCATTTAATAAAATTACAGTGTTTTGTGATTTGATAAAGGCACAAAGCCATATTGTGCTTATGATTATAGTTTGTTTGACAAATACTTTGCCAGAGCAATAGCGCAAAACAATGTTATAGACTTTTTATTTTATTAAGGGATGTTTAAAAAAATGTTTTTGCTTCATCATAAAACTGTGGCGGAACAGATTAGACTATGGCGGGACATAATGGACTGTATATGAAGTAATTTCCCTATTTACATTCAAACAGGGGTTCTCTGTAATGGAACACCATAGACGTTAGCCTAGTTAATCAATAATTTATATAGGCCGAGGCATAACTAACTAGTTACCAGCAGGTTGCTAGTGCCAACCAACATTAGCAATGTCATGCACCGATGTCTTTTTGGCTAATTTGAGCAAAGCCTCTTACCAAACTATGAAAACTTCTTTTGTCAACTACCTGTGGTACAAGCAGGGTGTGACTTACAGGGGAGCTTGACTCCTCTTAATTAGACATGACATGCCATTCACATGTATTTTTCCAGGTCGTCATGGATCATGCGTAAAATCAGGAGCGCCAGACTTCATCCAGCCAGACGAAACGATCAGCGATCGTCCACATGCATTTTTTTTACTCAGTAACGGATGTTATCTAAAATGTAGCGAAGTACACTACTTCAAATAAAACATAAGTAAAAGTAAAGTTACAGATTATAAAAACAACTTTAAAGTACACAAAAATGACAGTAACGCGAGTAATTGTAATTTGTTAATTTCCACCTCTGGTAAAGACCCACAGATTCTCCAGGAAATAACTCTCATCGGGCAAACTCCACATGCATGTCAGTAATGGAACTTGTTTGATGTGGCCAGGTGATTGAGGCCAGCTGCAGCAACTCCAGAAGAGCCGCTTGTATTCCTTTGATTAGAAGAATGCAGTGTGTGAGTGTTCGCATGTGTCTTTGTGTGCATGTACACTAAAGTATGTCTGCATGCACAGTACACACATTTACGTGTGAGTACTGTATGTGGGCGTGTGTGTGGTCATGTTGGATTGCAGAATGAGGGTTGCTGGAAGGGATTCCCTGCTTGTGCTTTTCATTGGGGCACACCGAACACACGCTTCCAGTTGGCAGAACTGTTTCATTGACCTCAAAGCACCTCAGAGCCGCTGTAAACTATAGGCTCGTCAGAAATCTAGAGGGATGTAGTGGTTCCTTACAGCAGCTTTAATTTTTACAGTGTACATCCATGTGACTTTAGATAATTTCACCAGCAGTCTGTTGAGTTGATTAGAGAGGGGCAGGACTATCATAAAGCTGCATTCTATTCTGAGACTGGAAGGAGAGTCTGACTCACTGTCACAATGGAGGAGAATTGGGAGGGAGAGACAGCAGAGTGGTGGAAGAAGTGGAGACAGAAGCAGATGAAAGGAAAAGTAGAGATTTTCCTCACAGAACACCCAAAAGATGAAAACAATTTTAAATGAAAATGTCAGTCTTTGCTTCTCATCAAAGCGAAGAGCATATTTAAACTTGAAGCTGTAGGCAAGACATGCTTTGTGTAGCACTTTCCATTCTTTTTTCATAATCAAAGACATTTTTTGTATGTGAAACACATTTCACATATTTATCACAGGTGTGTCTCATGGAGAAATTGCACATATTTCACAAGTGATCAGTTCCCCTGTCATAAGCACATGTGATTTGCAGATACTTAACACATGCAATGTGTAATATCTGAAAACTCACCTCATATGTGATTTCCTCCTCATTCTGAAAATGTTTCACTTTGTCATCAGTAATCTATGTACATGTTTATGTACTGATTAAATAATTAATCACACAACAGTACAAAGTTATCTACCCAGGATCATATTTCCAATTAACACAGTCAATAATGTCACGCTGTCAGTTATCATTTGGAACCTGACAGCAACCAATAAAATAAAGCACAGAGATATCTGCTTCTCTGACGCAACTACAGGCATGTAAGGGGAAGGGAGGGAGGAGGGGAGCAGAATTGGAGGAAAGTAGAGGAGAGATGGGGAGTGGTGAGGGATATCCCCTCAGACTAACCAGCTACTTGGGTGTTTCCCTGTTTTAACAAGCCAGAGTTCGGGCATTTCAAAGAGCTGACCCTGTCCCATGCAGCGAGCCGTTTGACCCCACTATTATGAAGAAAAAAAACTGCTCCAGTTGGAGAGGAGGGGGGCTAAGACAGCTGCCGCTCCAACCATGCAGACGAGTCAGGTGTCTACAACACCTCTCCCTCTGCTCACTCCTTTAAACAAAATAAACACTCGGTATTTATGGGGTCAGGCTGCTCTCTTATGGAAAGAATTCTACTTTCCCAATAGCAAGGCGTGTGCAATAAGAACTGTGGGAAATGTGTGTCCCAGCAGCAGGAAATTCGTAATGTTTCCTCTGTTGGAGCTAGGATGTCTCCAAGTCCCCTGCCTGTGTGGACGCGCAGATATTTACGCATGTGAATGACTTGCCATTGTATCGCCCCCATGGGCTTTAATACCTCAGCAAAGCTTCTTCCTAATAGGGGAAAGTCACTGAGGGGAAACATTGCTAGATCCACAGCTCTCAGTACAGTGAGCAAATGAACTGCAGTGCGCAACTGACGCGCACATCCGCACATATCACCATCTTGACAGCTCCTAAACTTCGGCACAGTTTCCCACAGTTTATTTCAGTTTACAATGATTGTCAGATGGCTCCACTGAGCAGAAGTGAAGTGCAAACTCTGCAACAGGTATTCTGGTGAAGTTATGGTTTGAGTTAAACGGAGAGAAAGGTCACAACAGCTGCACGCTTAACCACAAATATAATTAAAGCACAAACGTTAACAGCCCTCCAGGTCTGACTCACCTTGACAACGTCGTCGTTTATGCGCTTTGGGTCCCGGTTGACCAGGTCGATCTCTTTGGTGTGGACATCCTCCATTGTCTTCTCGTTCAGACTGTCGTTGTCCATGTCTTTGTTGTTTGGTTTGTATATGTTCCCTTGTTTTCTGATGAACGGCGAATGCAGAAACTCCTGTCAGGGTCCGGAGGAGGCAGAAAGAGAAGAGAGTAAAGAGGAGGAGGGACAGTGTGGAGTGCGCGGAGAGGGAGAGAGACTGGAGCGGCGACTACCAGCCTGCCCCACAAACAGGGATGGGTTTAAATTAACAGAAAGTGAAGCACCACACCCCTCGATGCAGCCGCAAGGGGTCCTCACCACCCGGCCAGAAATCTAACACCCTGCTCTGACATACAGTTGATTCAACATGTACCCGTGAGCGTGGTAACATTTTTCAGAAATGCGTAAAAGCACATATTCCAAACATTAAGTAATTCTCTTTTGAATACCCCTTTTCTCAATATATTTTGGATATTTGAACAAATAGTGGCTATCAGCATTTGCAGTCTGACTTGGGAATACATGGACTTTGAAGTAAAGTATATAGAAACACGTTGTGTTTCAATCTCCGTCGCTTTAAAGAGCGCGTAAAGATCCCTTTGATTCCCAGTCCTACTCTGTCCTTCGTTAATATTTTAAGCACATTCTTATTTATACCCACAACTAGCCTATATCGTTTCATTAGTTAGTGTAAGAGCATGTGCATGATTTATAACTGAAATCTTGCGGGGTTTTTGTGGGTACTCTCTTTTTTACGCACAAAAATGTAAACTTATATGGTTGATGCGTAAAAACAAAATCGAGTGTACCTGCTAAAGGTTCTAGTAGGTGAAGTCTCACACCCACATGCTAGTGTATGTCATTCCCTCTGCGTGTGTGGGAGAAGCGCTCTGAACTTGGAAAAAGATCAACATTTTCTTAATGAATGCAGATTATGAGCGAGAATAATCAGCTCTTCGGTGAAGAGATATCCATATCAGCTAAAAACATTCTAAACTAAAAATAGTAACAACCGTAAATGAGAGACATACTGTACCTCTTCTCTTTCGCCGTCCTTCAGTCCTCCTGTCATGCTGTCAACAGATTAGAGGGGTGAAACAGACAAGAAGACAATATAGGAAGCCGTGTGGGAGGCGTGGAGGCAAACTGAGAGGACTGGGGCTCTTCTCAGCGACCAGTGCGGTGATCTAATTCCTGCCCTTTTCGCTGAACGTGACTAGAATTTAATGCCAGAGCTATGAGGGAAACCTCCGGTGTTTCCTCGGGTCCCGCAGGGAGCGTTTTCGCAACCCGGGAGTCACCTGTGAGCAGAGAGCCACCGTGTAACCTGCGCGGCTGAGGAGAGACTAACGTGATCTCAAACTAAAGGGGTGTTGTAACTGGGGTGGAATTACTTTATTTGGGGATGAAGGCAGAGGATAATAACCTTTTTGTTCAGGGACATGTGGGCGTTAATTGGGAATGGCAAGGTGTGGATATTTCCCATACCTTAGCCTAGGGGAGATAAATCAAGTGGTTACAGTAATGAATAGAAGAGAGAAAGAAACACATCGAAATTGAAATAAAAAGTAGAATAAAAAAACATAGGAGTTTTCAGAACTAATCAGAATTAATTTAGCTATTTCAGCAAAACCCTGTCTCTCATTACCTTCATCTACCCCCAGAAAATATTTGTTTTGATATTTACAGGTCTGGCACATCCACATTAGTTGAAATTACATGCCAGTTGTTGTTCTCAGCTTTACAAGGAAGCCATGCTTGTCACTCTGGTTTGTTTACATTCTTCTATCAACTCTCAGTGGGGTGACACCAGCTTGCATGCTCAGCTGTTTTTAGCCAGTATGAATGAGCTATGTGTGTCTGATGGCAGTGACACTGAAATAAACAGTGCCAACCGCACTTAATACTTTGTTTTCACATTTTTTATGTAGCGTTTTAATGTGTTTTTTTAAAGAACAATATACATATTTAAAAGTTAATTCTATTTTTTGTTACATATTTGGGGTTTAAATGACAGGTGTATAAAAAGGTTTGGAATTTGTCCAGTAGATCACTTCAACTAGCAGCTGTGAAATGGGCTGCAGTGGCTGCAATGTTATCCTTGGGGGCAATTGTGCCTGTCAAAATTACATCCAATAAGAGTGCTTATTTTTGTTACTTACAGACTCCGATTGTTGACAACATTATGAAAGGGAGCTTTGTTAAAGGATAAGATCCTTTTTGTTTAACCATTAACAGAAATCTTGCTGAAGGAAAAGTTTTATTCTGAAATCTTGTGAGAGATGAGTTGTAGGAAGACGACAGTAGAAACATGAGTCAGTAAGTCATCTACTCTTTATCAAAAAGGACTCTCTCTGTATGCCTCTTGATCCTTTCCATAGTGTGGTCAGACACTTGGCGGGCAGCGACCTCAGGATTTTAGTGGCCTGAGGGTAGAAGATCTTCCTGAGCCTCTCACTGCTGGCCTGGTGTATCCTGTACCTTCTTCTCGACCACAACAGGGAGAAAAGGCAAAAGACTGGGATTCCGGTGGTTGGGATCCTTAATGATTGTGGTGTAAATATCCTTCAGGCAAGGTAGAGCACCGCTTTTATGTTAAGCCCAACGACCTACTCTTTGCAGGGCTGTGTAGTTATCTTTGCACCAGGCAGTAATATAACTTGTCAGGACGCTCTCAATGGTACTGGATGAGATATTCTTTAGTATTTGAGGGGATATTTCTCAGATTCTAATAAGTCATGCAGTCTACAGTAATAAATATTGATTCTTTAAGTGATAATTTTGAGACTATAACCCTTCCTGTTTAGAAGATGACAAACTGTAATGATGACTGAACCTGTAAAGAAGGAGGACATGTGCTAAAAACATGTGATTATTATTCTTGTCCTATAATTAAGTAAATATGCAGCAACTGAAAACACAAAAAGGTTTCGAGACTTGTATTGTTTGCATATACATATATCATGTAAACCAGTTTGCCTGTCTTGCTGGATTTGTAACCGTGGCATCTGCCCTGGACAAGTGCTATACAAATATACTTACTTACTCTTCTTTAATTAATTGGGTGTGGCACTGATCACAAATCAAAATGTCCAAATGAAAACTTGGTTGAACTAAAGGTGTTATGCCAGACTCAGAGAGGAGGCTACTTCAGCAGTTTTTGGCCTGGAGGCAAATATTAGCATATTCTGAAACATTCTGTATCTGTAAACAATTCTAGTGTGTTGTAAGCAGGCATGGCTTTGTTTTCAGAGGTTGTGATGCAAAAACACTGTGATCAGTCAGGCTACAGGATGTTGAAAGTGCTGTCAGCATGTGATCGCTCCTGTGGTCAACACCACCTCAACACAAAGTCACTTTATAATGAGAATGAACCATGGTTCCATGCCAGAACAGCATATGTGGTAACCTTTCGTTGAGGCACTTTAGCTCTATGATTAGACTATCAAAAACATGTAAATGTTTCATTCAGAGCAGCGACAGAGCAGGTTATTCAACAGCTGATTCTGTCCCAGCGCCACGGGTGCTGTCAGTTGGGGGGATGGTGCTGGAAAAAGGTCTATGACAATGGTTAACCACAGGTAAAAGTAAATCAAATATAAACAGAAGCAAAATTCATTTAACTAATTTGCATATATCTGGAGGCATGTGATTTCTTGTCAGGTGCGTATTTACCAACACATAGGATAAATTTCACATATCATTATATATTTATCTATATTTACATTTTCATTTACTCATTTGGCAGAAACCTTTATCCAAAGCGACTTACATTAGGAACAACAATCATGCAATGGCAGGAGTGGCAGTAGAAGTAATTTTGGAGTAGTAATGGAACAGTCTCGGTTATGGAACCATGATGCTGGACATGGTCTGGACTTTACTTTTCTCTGGAGTTGCCCAAGGTGTGAGATGCCAGGTGGGTGTGGGGATACTCACAAGTCCCTGGCTGAGAGCCGGCAAGTTGGAGTTTACCCTAGTGGACAAGAGGGTTGGCTCCCACACCTATGGGCTGTGTGGAGGGGGGGGCTCTGACTGTATGTGTGTGTGCACCGAACAGCAGGGCAACCATTCAGCTCTGTACCATTATTAGTATTTATCCTTGTGGAAGTTCTGGTTGCTTGACAATTTAGAAAAAGGTCAAAGGTCAGGAACAGAGGCTGAACACTTAAGGGACCATAGTTCCCCGAGTTGAGTATCTCACGGTAGTACTCTCAGCTTCAGGTGGGCCAGTAGGTTTATCATTTTTCACTAGCAAGGACCACACAATCAGCAGGTACGATTAAATGATTTCTTGATGATCGAAACAGAAAGATGTATGAGGCTTGCAGTTGCTGAATAGACATTTGAAAGCGTAGGGAAGCTACGATAGGGAATTCTGCCGTAGCATCAGGGCACAACGGACCCCGTTATGGCCCTGTGGAGAGGAAGAAGGAGATCAGGAGGCAGGACAGAAAAAGGGGTGGGGGGGGATGCAGAATGAGAGAGCGAAGAATAGGAGCTGGGGCGTGTGGGTATTTATGGAAATGCTGGCGATTACGTGGTTGATGCGTGGTCCCGCTCCTGAAACTCTGCTAATTAACTCCACAAAATGGTATTATTTACAGCAGCATGTTTGGAAGGCATCAAAATAGCTGTTGTACTTTTCTTGTATTTTTAAAAAAAAATGCATTACCTTGTTTCAGGGTAGGCTGTAATTGGCTGATTGTATTGCTGTAACTATACTCTATTCAAAGCATCTGACCTTCACAGGGCAAAGTTACACACAGAAAGTGCTTATATTTGTAATTTAAATATGAGTCAATGACACTTTAGCTTATGGTTTTGATATAGGGTGGAGGACTTTATACCCTCATTTAATAACCCTACAGTTGTATGAATGTTCTGTGCAGAGAAGTACCATAAATGTAACAGGTAGAAATGCTGTACAGGCCTGCAGGTCTAATGGCAAAGCCTCAAGTCATGTTCCATCGACCCACAGCTCATCTTTGCATAGGAAATGTCTTATGCAATCTGAGCAAACTGATTTATGAGACCTTTCTGGCACTCAGCTGCATACCCCAACCACATTCATCTCCCGTGACAGAAGGAAAAAAAAACACACACTAAAAATTAACTTCAGGGTTTTTTTAATTTTGGTTATGAAGAACACAATTGGCTTGTTAAAGCAAAAGTTTCAAAAGTAGTATATCCACAAATCAACAGTAAAAAATAATGCACGAGATGAAAATGAAATTCAATCAAATAAATGTAGTATTTTTTACTGACAGATGCATGTCACATAATTTATTTGTTTAAAATGGACTTTTGAAGAATAGCTTGGCTGAGCTGAGGTTGATTAATGTCATGTCACTGCTGAGTGTGTCTTCCACTGTTGCACAACCTTTTGCAAAACGCTAATTTGCCTTCAGTTGTCAGATGGAAACAAAACATCACCTCATACAGTGTCTTTATGTGAGGGCAAACCTGTGTGGTGTTCTGTCTGATTCTCACAGTTCTGGTTAAGAAGGTTAGCAGGTTAGCTTGCAGTGCAATGTTGAGTAACAAGTTGGAATTGGACAAGCCGCGTTTTAATACAGAGATACTTTCACCTTTAGTCTACCTGATGTTGGAATAGCACTCTGCCATGTGGTGGGTTGAATGGTCTCTTGGCACAATACATTTGGCCATATTGACCATGGCCATGCTTCAAAAATCATTATTTTTATAATCAACAATGGATCAAATGAATACAGAAACTGTAATGTAAATGATGTCGCTTGGAGTGATGGACCCACAGAAAATTATCAGCCAAATCTGCAGCTCTCCTGAGCTTTATAGCTTTTAGTTTATTAGTTTGGTTTAACGGCAGTTTTGCTCCTTATGTTTCAGTCACCACAAACTCATTAACCATGTTTCAAGCTGCAGCAGTCAGCTATTTCCAGAAAACAAAAGTTAGCAACTACCTTCTAATGACAGTGGCACATGTAGTATCTAGGTGTAAAAAGGATGACAGAAACACACGTGAAAGCTGCTGTTGCTGTGTCTGCTGGATGTGGAAATAGGCGACTCTTTGCTAACATGTTTCATGCAATTTATCTGAAAATCAGAGGTGGGTTTGCATGTGTAAAGACAAAACTAAAGTGCATAATAGAAAAGCTGAAATCTCACTAGAATGCAAAAATCAGTATACACTCTGCTTCATAACTGTTATACTGATTATCTCTATTTCACCCTCTAAATTTTAGATTAAAAGCTCAATCAATAGCTCATAGGAAGTGGGAACTGTGCACGCTTGTACCTAAAACTCAACTTTATCAAATCCACACCAAAAAAGGGAAAAATCATGTTGCCGTCTGATTCCTTCTGGCTGCAGAAATATTCCAAAACCCAGTCACTAGCTGTGCTGTGTGCAAACAACAAGCACCATGAAATTAAATATGTACCGGAGTCTCTGCTCAACCGAGGCTTCAGCCAAACAGTACGAAATGTGATTTACGTTCACTACACTATAGTTACACAAGTGAAGACCTCCACCACCATATCTGTGTTTGCCAATCAAGACTTGGTCGTTGTGTAATAAATTAGAAAGCCACCCCTCTGACCATATCTGATCCTGTTTGTTGTCAACAGCATGTTAAAACAACTCTACTACATATAACTTAGGTCCACATAACAGCAAATTCCCGATATTATTGCCAATACACAATAATATTGACAAAGCAGTTACAGTATTTAAGCCTGAAAATGTGCAACAAGCTGCATCTTAGCTTTTAATATCCACATTAAGTACTACCAGAACATCTGTTTTATATTCAGTTCATTTAATTCAACTTCAAGCTAAATTATTTTGAAATATATACAACATATAAAAAAAGCAAAAAATATTACATCTCTCAGCAAGTCAGGAATATGTTTGTCTTAACAACAATGTTACACTCCTCTCTCAGCCACAAAGTCATGACAAGAATATCTTTTGGTCACAATCAGCAAAACAAATCAATTGTGGGTGGTGCACATGAGCTTTTCAGAAAATCCCAAAATAGTATGACTATTTAATGATTATACTTCCATATATCAGGTCCTAACCAAACCATGAAATAGATTTGATTATTTGTAAAATAATTGTCCCTAAATCTTTTTCAATAAATATATATAACTATAAAACATTGTTTCCCTGCAAATGATCAAATGCATGCTTATTAATTAGTAAGCCTATCTTTTTATTTATAGTTGTATTTGTTTATAGGTATTGGTACTTTGTGCAGGACTCTTCATTATTTCAAATTTTACTTTATAAAGGGCTCATGTATTCCGCAGCAAGCATCATTCACACTTTTTCTTTGACTGTAATCTGTCCTACATTTCAGGCATCAGTTGTTGGTGACTTTCACTTGAATAGAGGACAGGCTATTTCCCATACTGTGGAAGAGCGGTGTTATGAACATGTCAGTCAGACTCCTCCATACCACCTGGACTGATGGTAAGAGCATCATGAAGCTCTGGATCACCGGCATCACCAACCTGGCAGGGAAAGGGTCAAAAAGTCACTTCAGAACAGATGCTGAGAAATGATGCTTTCACATAGTGCAATAAATGATATGTCCATCAGACTATTACTTATTTTTGGGTTAAAGATAAACATACATGTTTATACATGATATCACCAATGTTTCTGTAAAATGTGTTAAAACACTTATCTTCATATAAGAAAAAAACTTGTTAAATATGTTATTAATAAAAGGCATAATTCAGATTTAAATATGAATGTTTATGTGTTTTATAGGATGTTTTGACACATGGATTTTTTTTTCTAACCATGTTTTAAACTAATGTCTGATATTTGTTTTATCTAATCAGCTGATGTTTTTGTTTTATCAGTAACGTGGTTTGTATCTCTGTTTTTCAAAAGCACTATTAAGAACATCATCATATTGTTACATTCCTGCAACTTGTGACCTTCACACCAAATGCATAAACTAAAATGGTGTGTTGTGAAAGCTGTATTCTTCTTTGAAGCAGCACCCCTCTGTGGATCTCCCTTCATGAAATTCCACATGTATTGACCAGCTTGGCGTCACTCAGTCCTGTATTGATGAATACCTGTGTTGACTTCCTCTTTTAAACACTGCAGTTGAAGAAATCATCCTGAGCTTGTGACCTCACCTAAGTGAAAGGTCACACCAAAGTAACTCTGCAGCTCTCTATCTGCACCTGAACAATGTCCCACACTGGAGTGACGCAAATAGGCCTGCATTTCTGCTTGAATGCCAGCTATCTGGCAAAGGGCATGGGGCGGTTTTTCCCCACTACCAGTGGAACTCTACATTCCTCCCAATTTTCCATAGAGCGTTTACCTCTGGGCATAAAATGTTGTTTCATCAAGTATTAATAAATGGACTCTTTGGGTTGGAGGCACCTGGTTTAAGTCGATGCAGACGCATATAGCTGACATAAGCATGACATAATTCTCTAAATAAAAGTATAAAAGCAACATGCTGACAAAATGTTTCAATGTTATTCTACATGTGACGTTGACTTTAAAAATAACTTCTGTCAATGTTTGCCTAAAGATCCAGAACAAGCATGCGGGCTTGTAGCAGTGGCCCCTAAGGAAAAGTCACTAATGTTCCAGTAATGTTTCCACAGGGATTTAAGCAAACAGGGTTTTAAGTGATATTATAATACTTTAGTATTTTACAGATTATATGTCACTAATGCTTATATAATCTTCATATTGAAAGTTATGTGTTTGCAGCACATCATAAGTTTTTATATTGATCGTTTTATATATTTTCAGTACTTTATATTTTTTGTATACACTACAATATGATGGTTTTATTGGAACTTTTATTTATTCGAATACTTACCATAGGCTATCTTCTCCTAATTTCCTAATTCCAAAGTATTTTATGTCATTGCATCACTCTGTGATGTTTCTATGCAAATTTCTTAAAAAAACAATTATTTCTTGTTTGGGCAACATTTGGCACTGTGCCAGATAAGCCAGGCTAAAAACAGCACCAAACAGAAACCTGCAGGTTGACAGGAACTTCTCCCTACCAGATGTGGATGCAACTGAGCACTCCGTAGACCACTCCGAGGATGAAAGCCATGGGCACGGCCAACAGCGTGGTCAGCAGACGGTAAAAGATGAATTTGACCAGCTCAAATGCGGCGTGGCTTCCTATCCACACTCTGTCGAAGCTGTGTGTGGAGATGGGCTCCGCAATGACATCCCCAAACCCAACCTGTCAGATTACAAAAGTCAGGGCACACAGTGAGATTTCAAAATAATCAGCACTGGCAGGAAGGTCTTGGATGATGAATTGACGCACAGGCAGCGACTTCCAGGTATTCACGCTTTAGATTACCAATCTCACAAAAAACAATACGGTTAGGCTACATTACTTATTAACTGTTGTCAACTTGACAACCACTTCTTTGTGTAGTTTCACTTTTAAATAGTAATTCCGCACAATGCTGCCTACAGACTTTACCTTCAAGTGCGCGTTGATATCGTTTGGATCTCGATCCGGCGCCGCTGTATACACCTTCCCCTTCTTCAAGAGAATGGGTTCTATCGATCTGTTGAACTCGTCTTCGTCCATAATTATACTGGTGTCCGATTTCTCCTTTTCCAGACCCATGTTGTTCAGTTAGACGGGCAGAGGTGCAGGAAGAGCAGCTGGTGACGGTGCGCTCTGCGCCGGACTGCGCGGCACCCCGCCCCGTATGGAAAGCAGCGCAGCGTGGGGCAGAGGAGACACAACAAGCTCAAAGTCACTTCCCCAGACCATTTCAAGAGCTCAGTGATGACTGACACTACTGTGCTGTGTACTGACCTCCAGCCATGAGCCAGGGCGACCCATGTGTCCTCAGGGTTTAATGCCAGCCAATACACCAACCCTCTTCAGCCATGTGATTAAGCATGATAGCACAAACTAACCTGCGGGTCTTTTTCTTCTTTTTACAAGTGAAATACTCATCTTTTGAAGTGGTTAGTTAAGTGGATACATTTATTTTAACTTAACATAGATGTTTTGGAAAATGTAACCACCTGTAGTCTGAACTTTTGTGCAGAAAACATCAGTTAACAATTCCCCACAGGCCTTGTGTTTTGGAAACACCCACAAGTTTACCCACTGTGTAACTATAAAAGCCTGGTTATTATTGTTGATGTAGCTGAACACATTGTTCCACCTGTTGAGTTGATTTACCACAAATTTTCTTTTTGGTCTGTTTGAATTTATTGGTGTCTGGCTGTTCATACTCTGAAGGCACCAACCCAACATTGTTAGAATAACTGCAGGTCCTCAGATGTCTAAACAGGAACCACAACAGGAAGACGTTTTCCTTAGGCAGGCAGGGTTTCACATGATGGATGTTTCTCAGAACACAAGTTTGACCAGACCCCGTGGCCCCTCAGCAACATACAGTATATGTTTGTTGTTTGACAACATGAGAAATGATTATAATATTAAGACTGTGCAAAGTTATAGAGCCATGATAATATGTTTTCGTGTGTGTACTTGGTGACATTCCCCTTATTAAACAAATGAGTGTGTGTGTGTGTATGTGTATTGTGTGTGGGAGAGCTATTATGATTTTGCAAGGTGGGCCCTAACAAAGGACACAGAGGTAAGGTGAGATAAGGAAGATTTATTGTAGGGAAATGGTGGACCGGAGTTGGAGAGGTGAAGAGATGTTGGCCTGCAGAAACAGAGGGGCGATGGTGGATGGCAGAGCTGGACCAGGCAGGACATACAGATGAGGGTGAGTGGTATGGGCATGCTGGAGATGATCCACTATGGTACACAGGAAAAGACAATGCATATTGTCTGCAACAAGGAATCAACATGAGGAACAGTACTCAGAAATACACCACATTGAAGAAAGACACTGCCCGACCACTGAAGCTGCACAATCTGGGGCCCAGTGTGTTTAAATTTATTTATTTATTTATTTACAGTTCTTAACATTATGCTACAAGGACTAAATTAAAAGTGATGAAGCAGAGGTCCAGGAAGTTTTGTCCTTCGTCAGGATTCCAGATACAAACAAAAACAAAATGTTTTCAGAGGGCAGAAACTGCCAAACTGCATGACCAACACTTTTTCTCCTCAAAATATGCTACAAGTAAAAAAAACATGAATTGCCATGTCATTTTTATTTATTTGGGTCAATCAACAAATTGAACAAAAGAAGAAGTTTAGCTTCTTTGAACTTAGAATATTTACAAGCTAAGCTAATTA
This sequence comes from Lepomis macrochirus, assembly GCA_024633595.2. Taxonomy (NCBI): domain Eukaryota; kingdom Metazoa; phylum Chordata; class Actinopteri; order Centrarchiformes; family Centrarchidae; genus Lepomis; species Lepomis macrochirus. The sequence continues at coordinate 6,720,364 of JALXJV020000008.1, forward strand.
CATTTTTTAAGAGTTGTTAATGGTTTGAAGGCTGCATTATATCAGCCTCATCTTCTTTTACTTCTTGTCTTTACTTCAACCACTGATTCGTTCAGTGACTGGAGGATTGAATGATGATGTTACAGAACTATCTTCAATTTAAGAAGTTAGTTGCTTTTGGAGCCAAAGAGGAACAATTAAAGGTCAGCACTCAGCTTCAGTTGTTATAAACAAACAGCGTACGGTTAACGATAAATGACGAAATGAAGATAAATGCACGGATAAGTTAGATAAGAGTCAACAAAGAATTGATTTCAAAATACTACTCTTGGTTTGTAAGCACTGAATGTTTTATGGCCAATATATATTTCTAATCTTCTTCTATGTTATGAACCATCCAGACCTCTCAGGTTATCTGATACACTGACTCATAGTCAAAACTAAACATGAAGAAGCAGTGTTCAGTTCTTATGGACCATACATCTGGAACAAGCTCACAGAAAACTTCAGGTCTGCTGAAACTGTCAGTTGCTTTTGCACTTTGTCTTGATGCTTTTGTGCAAAGCACTTGTAATTGCCTTGTTGCTGAAATTTGCTGTACAAATAAACTTGCCTTGCACATTACATAACCATTTTCGTCAAAAAATCTGCAGTTCTTTGGTTTAAGATTAGTAAAATGTATTTTTTTTACCTCCAGAGCAGCTCCGTCTCTGCCAAATATTTGTCTTACTAAAAGGTCAACCTGCTTGCAGTCCTCTGCACATTTCCTTTGTTGATGCAGCAGGCCCAGCAACCTGCCTATTGATGGGCAATCTGTAAACAACACCCTCTTTTGTTTAGACACCGTGGTCTGGACATAACACACAGGGACAAAAAAAGTAGGCCAGGACAGTGAGTGACAGCAAAGCAGAAACACAGTAGGCCGAGCAGAGGGCTGCTGGGCATTCAGAGTGATCAGGGTGATCCCTGGCGACAATACAACACCACAATACTCCTGGATTAACACACAAGAACCATTCTGACAGACAAGCTTTACAGCAAGGCTGTCTGGCCTGAGGGTGAGGTGGGGAGAGAGGACAATGTTGACATGAGAGTATGTGAGTGTGTGTGAAAGAGAGAGCTGTAGAGGAAGTTATTACTTTTGGTAAGGGAGTTACAGTTTGGATGGCAATGGTGTGATGAGATTATAACAATACTTTTGCTCAGCCAGTAGCAGAGCCTAATAAGGCCCCGATCGGACAGAATGCATTCATTAGCACTTTCTCATCCTGTCCATCAACAACCATGTCCTAAACATTTCAGCATCCACTGCTTATGTGGAAAAGATTTTTTTCCAGAATGACCAACAAAGTGACAGCAAGAACACTTGCTTATTAGCTTTTGATCACTCTCAACTCCTGTCCTGTTCATAGTTCTACTGTAGCTGTAGCTACTCTGTGCTGCACAAGTAGTGTACTTCTGACAAGAGAACCATAAAAGGAAGTAGGCCTAATATGCTCCAATTCTGCTGTGTTACGCGTGTGGCCTACTAATTCTGGTCCACTGATGTTTATGATGTTCATGGAAAATACTTTGCAAAAGTATTCTCAGTCAAATCTAATAAAAGCATTTGTTTTAGCCTATTTGTGGTTCATAAGATATGGACATGTTGATTTGTTGAATTGTCGATTTGTCCGCTATGACAATATGACCACATGTCTGTTGAGTTGTGATAGAGAGAGACTGAGTGCATCTGTTCACACTTTTTTAGCTTATTATAATGTCCATAGGTATCAGTTTTAATACTGTCCTGAAAACACGTTTCAAGTTATGCTATACCACCACTGGCACAGCATATGGCCTGTTGTTGCTGGCCCCAAGGGTTGTGGCCTCCTCTTTGGCAGTCATCCTTTATTTTTCTGTATTGAAGATGACAACCCCACCTGCAGTATATCAACCCAGGCCCTTCTCATCATTCATCACCAGATTCTCAGTTAATCACATGTGTCATACCAACTGTTGATGGCAAGTAAGATTGTTTGTGCTTTTTCTGTGTACTCCTTGGATTAATCCTGTGTTTCCCTGCAGAATCACTTCACTTCTGAAGAATCTGCCTAACACCACACTCAGCTCTCATTCTGCCTGGACAAACCTCTCTCCCTGCCTGCTACTCTGCTCTGCCGGTGCCTTACCAAAATCTTCAGTTTGCAAGTTTAAGTAAACCTTTTGTTACTCCTCTAAGTTGAACTCTTTTGTGAGTCTGCATTGTGAGTCAGAAAGTTCTGACATTATGACATAATGTCATGAAATACAGCCGCAGGAATTACCATATTAAATATAAACCTCACAAAATAAGTTATAAACATACAAAATTACAGGCATAACAAGGCGGTATTTGGTGCAGGGATGTTATACATGTTTACAATATATTTTACAGGTGTTGATGTTTTTGTGTCTACTTCCTGTAGATAAACCTGAATATTCCAATGTTTGATAGTGTCCAGCTGTGGAGGAGAGACATTGGTAACTTGCAGATGACTGAATATCTAAGTTATGATTAAAATCTCTATTCTCTATCAAGAGCAATTCCCACACCGGCACACATGGTTGTTCTTCTGTCCCCATGGGAACCTCTTATTGACATAATGCATTCCCTAGCCACTTACCCTAACCTTAACCCAACTGTAACCTAAACCGTAAAACCAAGTCTTGACCCTCAAAAAGCAGTCTCTATCAGTGGGCGTGTGTGTGTCATGTTTATATATCCGAGTCCCCCCTGGGATATATAAACATGACACACACACGCCCACACAAAAACTTGGGGCATGGCTTAGAGGTAGAGCAGGTCGTCCCACTAATTGGAAGGCAGGCGATTTTTGTCTTGGGTTCCCACAAGACAAAATACTGAACCCAAAATTGCTCCTGTGGCTGTGCCATCAGTGTGTGAGTTTGCGTAAATTACTTTTTTCGAATGCATGGTTGGCACTTTGCACGTGAATGATAAAGAGCTTTGAGTTGTTGGAAGACTGGTTCAAGTTCAAGTTTGTTTTTTGTCATTCATCCACATACCGAGTATTCAAATGAATGACATGCAGTCTCTCATGGTCCACAGCGCTAAAAACAAGATCACAACAATCAACTTACAAGACAAGACCCCATACAACACAACACTAACACCAGAAGGGCACTATAGAAGTACAGACCATTTACACACATAATACTGAGCCTGCTAACCTACTGCACTCTATTGATATGTTGTGTTGCTCTTGAGTGAGCTTCATTGTCATGGGCAAAGTCAATCTGATGTCTGATGATCTGATGATCCCTTGTTTGCAAGCAAATCTACTGGTGTTGCAAACGTGTCAAAAGTGTCTGGGAATACACAAGACCATACAAGAACACAAAATGACCTCTGCAACCTCTTGGACCGCAAAGGTCCACTGTCATCCGAGTGCAGCTCCACTACAGGCGTCACCGCCTGACCCTTTTTTGGACTGTGAACCTCTTAGTCCTGCCGATTAATATTTAATGAATTAACCAAACAGCCAAATTCCAGGACATTCCAGGACTGCTTTCCCTTGAGGATCTGTGTCGTGATGCGGAGCGGTGTAAAACATTTCCTCTTATTTCATGGGGAACAAATGCACATTTGTCCAGGAGTTTCCAGGGGGAACAATGATATCAGCACACCCACAGTGCACAGGGATTTCCTGTTACACCCAAAGGACCCTCATCTCTATGGTGTGAAACACACATCACCTGAAGGAGAGTGAGGGGAAGGCTGTGTTTGCGCCTTTACTTTTGTGAATACTATGCGTGTGAACAGTATGTGTTTGCATTCATGCACGGAGGTCTGTTTATACTCTATGTGTTGATGCGTGTGTGCAGGTACTGTTGTTCTTCCTTCACCTCTTGTCCCACATGCTTTTTGCATTCCAACACTCAAATTTATTAAAAGAGTTTTGACTTTCTAACAGAAAAGAACACTACAAAACAGAATAGAAGCAATTCCATTCCAGAAAGCAGCCAATCACATCTACAAAACTTGATAAGCTACATATTTTTATTATTAACTGTTACCTAAAGCGTGTATTCCCCAGATAATGAATGAAATCTCTTCCATTTTTTTGATTTATTATCAGATATTCAATCAGATATTTGCATCATGACAATTTTGTCGGCAATAAATCATGGATTCCTCTTAGATTTGAGCCAAACCAGAAACGTTGAGTGTGAAAACACATGATAAATTAGACCCAGACCTCCATCTACAGAGACCTCCAACACTGTGAAAATGATTATACAGTATGTCAGTTCATATTTATTTGGGAACCTTTTATTTGATGGAGCAGGTTTGTCTTATAGAGCAGCAAAGGTTGCAAATACAGATCAAAACATGTAAAAGCAGAGCTTGTGTGATCATCTGTATGTATAAATACGTGTGTGTGTGCATGTCGATATTTGTGTGGGAGCACACATGTGGTATATGTGTTCTACAGTATATTTATCTTTATCCGTGCAGTGTTTGTATGAGGATGTCTGTTCAATGTAAATTCTGCCACGATTCTGTTTGTGAATGCCTGCAGAATAGTATGCATGTGTTCTGCGTGTATTTATTTCTGTCGGTTAAGCTTATGCAGGCTCTTGTGAGCTGATACATGGACTGGAGTGTCTGTTTTGGAGGGAAAGAGGTTGCTGACTGTCCTGTACCCAGAGGGTTCCATATTTGATCACAGCTGAAGTGATAATCTCTAGTTTCTCTATTATTAAATCACATCAGCCCCAGATATGTTTTGGGGTTCTTGGGCGAGAGGGTGAGTCTCGTGAGTGAGGTGAACCAGCCTTGTGTCTAGCATTCCCAACGGCCATTTTCTCTCTGATGCTCCTGTCTCTGTGAGTGGCTCATGCAAAATTCTTTCCCGAAATAATGATTGTTGCTTTCTGGCACAGAGTGGCTGGTAAAGAATTGGGTCTGTTAAATAAAGAAAATCAGCCTAACTAAATCAAACAAAAGCCATGCATACATCAGTCTCCAACAGAGAGAGGTAACACTGAAATAGAAATCTAAAATCTAATGTGAAAAGCATGGAAATATTTACAAGAAGCAAAAGAGCTGTGATAAATAAAAGGAAATAAAAGCACAGATGTATGCAAAATGTAGACATATGCGTAAAGTCAATATACACAGTCTTGGGTGAGAAGATTTTCATTGAAAGAATCCCAATATAAAAGATAGACTTCGCTGATATTTTGTCACAAAAACACAACAGTATCATAAAAGGAGATGATTGATTGATCAACAACAGTGACTTCTTGCTTCACCAGGTGTTGACAGTTCTTGCTTTTAAAAACTTACTTTCTGGGCCAAATGCTGTTTTAGAAGCTGCTAAAGTGCTATTATTTGGGCACCACAGCCTTGGAAGGGGTTTCATGCAGCACACAAAAAATGTACTCTGTAGTATGTAAAAGTTTATGTACATACTTCTGTGGTAGAAGTATTCATAGAGATAACCAGATACAGTGTCAAAAATAGAAGTACCTCTCTTGTTGCTCAGCCCTCAGATGTTGTGGATGGATGGAGAGATGAGAGGGGGAGAAGAGGGATATTGGAGGGAGGAATGTCCTGACAGGCCCGACATACTGAGGCACTGACTACCACATTTGTTCTAGGCTGTGGAAAAATTTCACAACAAGCTTGAAAGCCCCTCAAACCATTTTCCAAAATAGCCCAGATCTTTCTCCCAATCTGTTAGATGCAATCTGTAAACTTAGCCGGTGTCACCTGTCTGTTCTCAATCTGCATCCTGTAAATGTACCTCCATGACTTTCATACAGAGAAGAACGGGACAGGCTTTTTCAAACCTTTGACCCGAAATGAACTGTTTTTGCCACATTTGCAGTGCACAAAAAACTTTTAAAACTGTTTCTGAGTTGAACCTGCCTTGTTAATGAGTCATGACATAACCCATTTACCAAAGGGGTCAGTGGTAACAGGGCAGCTGAGAGCAGCACTATTTAAAGCACTGGTTTATGGACTTCCTAAAGGAAAAGGGAAAAGATTTAAAAAAAACATGGATGGGACACAACCTGTGATGAGTGGGATGGACAGGGACATCACTGAACCGCAGAATATTTTTTTTACTTCCGTTGTCAAAATGAAGGCAATTTTATTATAGTTATGAAGCAGAAAATGTCCCCAGACACTTACAACAAATCCCCTAAGTCATTACTGTTATTTTTTTCTTTTCTTTTTAGTTTGGATTTGTTTCTTAGAACAAATCCAAACTAAAACCATACAATGTGTTTCAATTGTAGTTATTTGAGTTCTAATTCAGGAAACACCAGAAATCCAGAAAATGTCAGAATATCAAAAACTTTTCACACTTGGTTTTGATGAAAAGTTAGTAAATAGTAAATGACTACATTTAAATGGCAATGTTCATATACAGTGTTCCGGAGGAGTATGTATTGTTGTGGTGTTTTTGTCTTCTTTCGTTGCTAGGTTTCAATTTAGTGGTGATTGCTGACAGAATCCACCTGTTCTCACTCAGCTACAGGATTAAGGAGGCGGTTCCTCCATGGGTCGCTCTCTCATTCCTTCATGGTGCCGGCCGGCGGCAGACGGTCCTCAGAGGGGAGCATGTGTATCAGTTTTTGTTTTCTTTTAGGTTTTGCCGTTTAGTGGAGTATGTCTCCTGTGATCTTTGTTTCTTTTTGTTCCAATAATAAAACGCGTGGTTAATTTTATCAAGTGTCTCCCATCCTTACTTTTGGTTCCTACTGGGACGTAACAACAGTTATATATAAAGCCACTCCTTCATCCATTACACACACAATCATGCACCAACGGCACCACCAGGAACCCTGTGATCAGTGTTTCTGAACTTGAAATTTGACTGGCACTAATTATGTCTTCTCATTGCACCGTGTTCTTCTTCAAATGTTTAATGGCCTGACTTAATTTCACTAGTCATGCTTTTTTCAAAACAATGTTAAAAGAAAATTATCTAAAGTTCACTTTTAAATTCAATAATAGATTCTTTAGAAGCTTCCGCACAGACTGCTTCGGTGCTCATCAGTTTTCTCTGTGAGTTGATTTCCTGTTGTTTTGCAGGAAGGGAGCAGACACCATCTGCTGCCATGACCAGTACCAAACAAACATCATAAAAAACCGATGGGAGCAGTTCTCTATTATATTTTGATAAACCTGCATGTGTGGGCCTATCACTCAGGAAGTGAGAATGGAGCTGGTTGAAATCTGTATCCTTCTGCCCTCACAGTGATGGTTTTCCAACCACTGAAGTGAAGGTAGCCAAAGTAAACTAATTCATGTACAACCCTCAGTGTGCCACACGTTGACAAGTCATCAACCTCAGATCACGTGCCAAGAGTGTGTTCTAATGCATTTTGTTGTATGAGCATTGTGTCACGTTGCCCTCTTGATCCAGGCTTTGAAAGGATTTTCATGTGTGATAACCAACTGCAGTCATGACATAGTATTGTAGACATAGTATTGTGTGAATCTATGAATGAAACCATCTACCAAACTGCACTACAAAAAAGTCAGCATTGTAGCTTTGATTACATAGGAAACAATTGTTGCCAGGAAAACATTTGAATAGCTTTTTGATCACCTTTCAGTATGCATTACCCGTCAAACTGCCTTTTGTGTCATTACCCTAAAGGGTGGTTAACTCTAAAAATGGAAAATATTACCTCACACTGAGCGGGAGAGGTGTGTGCACCTGTCACTGCTTTTCTCCTTCGCTGAAATATAAACACACAGAACTGCAGAGACCCCAGGGGGAAAATGATCATTTTTTTTGGTTGTATGGGTTATTATGCTTGTATTTAGCAGAACTACAAAGTCACTAATGCAGAAAATATCTCAAAGGGAAAATAGCAACAACATCATTTGCGCTGCATTCCCTCTAATCTTTTGGTAACACCCTGTCATCCCACTGTCATCCTGGGACTGATATAGATTTCACGCCTTGTGCCAAAGGGATGTAATTTCCTCTCACGGATGGCAGACAAAGAATTACTCTCTTAACTGCTGAGTGTTGGCTCCAACCAGGTGGAAGATGCTGATGTTTTACTCACTCGTTGAAAGTGATTTTGTGGCTGCAGATCTTGTGAACAAGAAGGATGACAGCATTGGAAGGTATGCACAGCAGTTGTTGGGTCATGCACGGTACTACACTGGTACATTGTTTCTAGTGGTGAGTCAATCAGAGCTGACAGACCCACTGAACAATTGGCAACTTTAATGGCTGTTTTGGAGAAAAGCATTTAGGCATGAAAACAAAAAAACAGAGTCGGTTGTCCACTTTTATTCCAGTAACTTTAGATACTGCTCATTTGGTTTGGGATTTTTGAAGAAGTTCTCAAAACAACTTGACCTCCAAGACACAGGTGAAACCTAAATCGATACAGCCTCTTTGGCCTTTTTTTACATAATCTCATTTGGCAGACAATTTTAGAAGCGTCTTACATTTGAAAAACAACATAAAACAATACATCAACAAAGCATCAATACAGCAAGAGATCTACAAGTGACACTTAAGAGAGCAATGGTGGAAGGACAATTATAACTTTAGATAGAGCAAAAATGTAAAGGAGTTTTCTGCATTCAAAATTATACTTAAGGTGAGTAACTGTAAAGATGTATTGCCACCAAAATGAACTTAAAGCATAATAAATAAAACTCACACTTGCTCAAGTCTTTACACACAGGTTTTGCTAAAGCCTTACGTGGTCTGTTGGAGCTTGAACTGTTATGAGTCAAATGCATAAGCACTAGACAACTGTTACATGTAAATTCATCCTCTAGAAGTGCTACAGTTACACTGTAACAGCCACTGTACCATCAGTCCATAATTACACAATAACAGTTACATAGGGTCACTAGCAGAGTGGCCCCTTTCAGAGTGTGGCTGGTCCACAGGTTGTGCAAATTGAGTCAAAGGTGAAAATGTTTCTGAAACCACTCAATGGTGCAGCTGCAGATTTTCACAATACTAGTAACTTAAATGGTGCCAAATTTCTTCACTCTGGTTCCTTACCCGTGTTATTTACTCCACTCTTGCCAAAAGATACACTGCACAAGCTCAAATACCACTAGTCTGTCCTTGTGTGACACAAAAGGTCTTCTTACTAGGTATTACATAATAACACATGTAAGCCACTTAGTGGGCATTTCAATTTAAGACACCACACAGCTGGTCTTGTTGGACTTGGTCTAGCCAAGCAGTTCAGCAACAATACATAGATATTGAACTAATTTAAGTAAATTTGTGAGGTAATCAGCTTGTCGTCACCTGCTTAGCTACTTGATCTGCTGCGTTGCTGTGTTCTCTTTAAAACTAGGTAGCTAACAACAAAAAACAAACAAACACAAAGGTTTCTTTGGATGTCAAAGGGGTAATAAAATGCCTAACGTGTAATATAATATCAAAATCAGTCTAACAATACATGGGTTGTTTATTTACTGTGCCTTCTGAATTTCAGTAAAAGTAAGCTGTTTATTTAGTCATTTGGAAAATCCTTGCAATGAGACAGATCAGAAGTTCATGCCTTCGGGCAACAGGCTTCTTGTCTGAGCATGGCTTTAGGATTAGGATTGTGACTTAAGGGCACACTAGAGTGTGACTGTAGCAAAAAAATGCTAATGCAAAGGGAAACATGGGCTAACGACAAGGGCATGTGGAGTGCACTTAGGCCCGTCTCATGTAATAACAGGGCTGAAATGATGCGTGAACATCTCATGTGGGCACATAAAGTTTGAATGAAAAGGAGGGAAATCACATAATATCAGATCTCTGTGTCACAGTGTAGATTTTCCAGGAATAATGATTATATAAGGTCTGTCGCTCAGGAGGTTCCTGCATCTTCTAACCATAAAGCGTTGCTCATGCTTTCAACCCTGACACAAATACTGTCTGGTTTTGACACACCCAGCTCCTCCATGAGAATCAGTACATCCTCTGCAAGGCAAACACATACACATATGCCCCAGCCCACATATCCCAAACCACAGCAGCTCTGACTGGAAGCTCTGAATAACTGTTTAAAGATGTCTGCTTTTTTCCCTTTTTTTCTTTCTTCTTTCTTTATGCTCTATCACCCTCCGTCAAGCAGAGGAATGTGAGGGCTTGGCTTTTACTTGGCAAAAACAAGATTTGTGAAACGATGCAACTGATAAATATAGCAAACACGTCAGTCATTTTCTTGACAGATGTGTTGTCATTCTGCTCTTTACGCACAGTGTGTTGTTTACTTCAGATGCCAAAGTCATATTAGAATAGGATATAATGGCAGACAATAACCTTGCATTGATATACTTTCTATCATGTTCAGGGTCATGGGAGGCTGGAGCCCATTTGAGAACACTTTGGCTGAGAGATGGTATACCTCCAGGACAGGTGTATGACATACATAGATACACAAAGTGTCAAGGGTAGCTGAGTGCAAAACAGAGCACTGAGGTGTGGATCCAAATGCAGACGTAGGCAAGGAGGATGCAGTTCAAATGAAGATTTATTAACACAAAAAACAAAACAGGCAAGCAGAGAGACAGCAGGGGAAAACAGACAGACATCAATAAGGCCTATAATAACATATATAGTAAGGCCAATAAATCCTAACACAAAGACATTCACACCTGTGGGAGTTTCCATTTCACTTGTCCTGCATGTGTTTTGACTGTGGAAGGAAACAGACACACCAGGAGGAAACCCACAAAGTCACAGGCATACACAACATACATGATGAAATATGCACAAACAAGTTAAAAGTTCAATTCAACCGAATTACAAAATCTTGGTTACATTTGCCCTGTTTTTATTCTGCTGCCACGAAAGTAAAATGGAGCTGCATGGAAGCATTAAACAGGTGTGCCACAGTAAATCATACTGATGTCAGTCATAGCTGAAATTGCTTTATGTTGACAAATTGCTCATTTTAGTTACAGTTTGCTTTGCTTCACCCTATAGTTGTTGGTTTTTTAAAATTTCCAGTGTATAAGGGTAGGAGGCTACTTATGGCAAATTAGTATGGTTAAGCTAAAGCAATAAAAACAAATGGTTGTGGTTAAGAAAAGACTATGGTTATTGAAATACTACATGCTACACACCCAACCACCGCCATGCCGTAATCTTTCTGAGATAGACCACACTATTTAACCGTTGGCACTGAACGTTGACAGTGACTGTAAATCGTGAAGTAAAGAAAATAATTCCAAAGGATCCCAGACTGGCTATATAAATAAAGATCCCATTTTTATCTCTAATTTGTCAGCTGTGCTAGAATTGAAATTATTACACTAAAAAAAGGCGAAAACTGAATAAAACTATTTGCAGGCCAGGTTTGAATTGTAAACATGTGGTCAGGTCCTAATGAGGTCATCTTGTGAGCCAGGAACAGTAGTTAATAAGTAGCTTTATCTCTGGGTTAAAAAGATAAAGCTGCAGATAAACCTTTAAAAAAGACAGCTGTGGTTCTCACTTGCCTTTGTAAGCAACATCACCCTAAACATAACAAAAGTATTGAGTTACTAAGTGTCTGTGTTGCCATTGGACCAATCATTTCTGCTATGGTGATAATAAAAGGATCAGAGTGCCTTACTGGGTCAATATATTTGCTTTTACACCTTTGCAAATGCTGACTGTTCTGTCTTCTCTGTTGCCTTTGTAAGCAACACCGCTCTTATGCAGCTAAAAAGAGATGTAAACTAGACCAATGCTTCTGATAACAAATGGAGTCACCAAACCAGATAAACCTTTAAAAACACATTCTTCATTGACTGTGTAAGGTTCCCTGCTCTCAGCGTGCTGAGGGATTCTCATTCCTGAGGTACTTCCACACCTGACACACACATGGAGGGTGTGGTGAACTGAGGAACCATGAGCCAATAGACATACTAGCTCGCTGACACACACTCAGTGCCTCCACGGTAGTTTTCCACAGAAATCTAAGCCTGGGACGTGAATGATGCTTTCACACAAAATGGCCACCCCTGGACGGCTTTCAAAACGGCACAAAGCTTTCTTTTAACATGGCGAGGGAAATCTTCGTTTTTTATGATGTTACTGTGTGGCAGGGTTTCCCCCTCAAGACAGAGCATGCGGCCCGGTCCACTTTCACAAATACAGCACTGCATTGTCTGTAGCTATCTGCACATACTTACTCTCTGTACTTTTTTAGTGGTAGATTAACTCTGAGGCATTTGCTTTGATACTCATCCAGTCAATCCATGTGCAATTTATCTTTGGTTTGATCCAAAGACACATTTCACAGAGATTTCAATACATTCATGGTACGGAAAAAGTTCTTACAGACCAGTGTTAATTTTGTTAATGCAAACCACGTCAACAACCTTTTTTCCATGACTAAGAAGAGTCGTTGACAAACTACAAGTAGATCTTTGATGATAAAAGCTAAAGTTCATTACCCAGTTTTATTCAATATGCCTTACTCATGACAACTCTTCATACAAATATCACATCATGAGAAAAACATTGTGATAGAGGCTTGAGTTGATACAGCAGCAATTTTAAAATAAAGTATAAAAATAAAGGATTAATTTCATGAGAAAAATTCACCTGTGTCTTGGAGGTCACATTCCCAAAATGTGTCATGTTTTTTCCTAAAAGTGTCATATTTGAGTTGCCAAATTGCATCAAACAAGAAGAAAATCCCTGTGAAATGACATGACAGTTTGAGTATGCAGGGAAAAAATGCAATAAGGTCTGAAAAAGTCTGCATTTTGAAAATAAATAAAGTATTCATAACAAAATCGTTAGTGAAAGGTGAAAATACTTTTAATCCCCAACATTCCAAATATAAATGGCTGAATGGCACCAAACAGTACAGTGCAACATGACTCTACAGGTTATGCTTTGGTTATTATCTTCCATCAGTAAGTCTTCTACATCTTCTACGTTTTGTATATTTAAATGACCTGCGAAGCCCAGCCAGTTGCCCTGGTAACGCTTATGATATGGACAAGTATCTGGTTCCCATTTAATTGAAATGATACGTTGTGCTAAGGAATCTCCCTGTGGTGGACAAATGGAAGGAGTGGTTGCTATGCTACGAACAGGCGGTTGCCATGTTGGGAAGCAACCACAGGGCCAGTCAAACAAACATCCCTTCTCTGACTCACAGGCCGCCTCCCCCTCCCTCCCTCTCCTCTCACCAGTCCATGGAGTTCCCTCGCTAAAATTGTCCTGACTTGCCGTTAGGCTGTAATTATGCCTGATTTCTCACTTACTCACTTTCAGTTCCTCTCTTACCCTTCTCTCTCTAATTTTTTCTCACTCTCTCTCTTCAACCACACCATCCAAGTCCAGACACTGCCCACTCTGTTGCCCTCTCTCTGCTTTTCCTGTTCCCTCCACTCGCATAGCATTTTGACAAAACAGCTCGTGGACGATATTTTTAGGGGGTCTCCCCCTCCCATTTTCTTTCCACCTAGTTCCACAAACAAGCACTCCACTCCACTTCTGGAGGAAGAAAAGTCAATTCGCTCACTCATTACAGCCTCATCTGGCATGCCTAGGATAGCCCGCTGACCAAGCCTGCTGTTTGTTTTGCCTTCATCGTCAACAGACGACATGATGAAGACCAGATCAAAGCAGTGTGGTGCCATGTCAAAAGAAAATCCACCGCCATTTGAACTGAATTTGCATCTTACATTGAGTCATGCTTATTCATTATGGCGCATGGCTTCTTTAAGGCTGTAATGCTGAATTATTACTGTTAGTGAAGCATGTTGTAGCTTGTCAAGATGGAGATCATTTAAACTACTTTTTACATGTTGATCTGAAGTTTCCTGTGATATTGTTTTCGCTACTGTGTTTCTTCTGTGGTTCATATGGGTTTAGTATATCAGTTCCAATGTGTAAATCTATGATGAATTCAGAAAATATTGCTAAACTGGGGCAGCTGTGGCTCAGGAGGTAAAGCAGGTTGCCCGTTAATCAGAAGATCAGCAGTTTAATCCCCACCTCTTCCATGTCGAAGTGTCCTTGGGCAAGATACTGAACCCGGAATTGCCCCTGATGGCTGTTCCATTGGTGTGTGAATATGTGTCAGTTTCCGTTTGAGCACTTAGGGTCACTGTGTGAATGTGTGTGAATGCGATGTGGTGCAATCTGATACAACACTGTCAAATGCTTGAAATACACCCATAAACAAAATGACAAAATGAGGATACTTGGATTCATAGTTTACTAAATCCTCTGCATTGTAGGATTGTTACAGTTAAATTTCAGAATCATTTATAGATGAGTTTTCAGCATTGCTGCTATGGTATCATTGCCATCTTTTAAATGACTGTTGGCTGTTCTGGTTATATTGAGTTTTAACCCTAGTCAAAGGACATGGGTTTAACTATTTTTCACACAGCCAGTGTTCCACCATGCTGTCATCCAACCTTTGTGTTTGAGGGCGTGCCTCTGGCCTTTTGGGTGTCTTTGTTACATCCATGTAGCCAAAGAACATTCTTGGAAAAAGAGGAGTGTAAGAGAGCAAGAGATATCAGACCTCACATTTCCTCTGTTTATGAAAGCAACCTGCAGTGCTGGTGGGAGGATGGACTCGGCTCAGAGTTCAAAGGCCACACCCGGTGACTCCACACAGGAGGAAAATAAGTTGGAGGAGGAGGAGGAGGAGAGGAGCTGTTGCTGTTGAGGAGCAGCTGGAGAGGGGTGCGCAAGGCGTCTGGAGACAGAAGCTGGAGATAAGAAAGAAACAAATGGGAAAGACAAGAAGAAGGTGAGGGGTTGCTCCAAAATGACACATCCTACATCTGAGAAAAGCAACACCCACTCTTACAAAGGATGAAAGTCCATTCATTCAATGTTAGGAATGAAAGTATTTATAACACTCATGGCAAGTCAAAATAATGAGACACTTTTCCAAAATTTTGACTTAGGTACAACATTTGACTTGTTATAATCTCATGATTTCTATATTTTCTTTGTTTTTATTTTCCTGGCAGAAATGGGCTTCCATAATAATGACAAAATTAAAATTGATGGGGGCTGGTGCAGAAATAGATCTCTGTCATGATAGATAAAGCGACTCACATAATCACTTCCTCTTAAATGATTTTGCCTACAAAATAAAAGCGCGAGAATGATTCTTGCAGCAATGCTTCATGTTGACTTGATTGAGAGCTTTTACTTACTTACTAAGTTAGGACTTTTCAAAATAAGTGAAAGACATTGGAAAGAGAATCTGGCTTGCTTGACACACCTCTTAGCATGATTGGATTCCCCTGAATTTCCTCAGGGAAATGAAAATAAGCATCCATGGGTTTATGAATGCAGATCAAACACTGGGACACGCACACACTGCAGCACATGCTTTATTGAGAGCATGTGCAAAAGGGTCCTTAAAGGCTAATAAATTTGTTTAACAAGGGAGAAAAAAAGACTGTAGGATTTTGGGATTTATCTTACAGCTCCCCCAACAGAGTCCCGCTCTCTACTGACTGAGCTAAAGATGCACAGCAGTATTGACTAGCCTATGTTCTGGCCGTCATGTAATGGCTTGAAAAAAAATTTGGGCAGATACCAGACTTTGTTCATTTAAACTAGTATGAGTATAACTTAATTACTTACTGAGTAAAAATTAGGCTATTGAATAACACATCGGTTACAAATATTTGATCCAGTTAACACAGAGCATCTAGGTCAGAGGAGTCCAAACTACGGCCCGCGGGCCAACTGCGGCCCGTTGTCTGTTTTGAATTGGCCCGCAGTAAATTCTAAAATTATAATGGAATATGGCCCACATGAAACTTGCACTTGACTGTATTGTACGTCCTAGTGTTATACTTAGTTATATATGCTGTTTTAAGAAAGAACTGCCTACCATTTTTATAACAAAAAAAATAAAACCATTAATGGAAAGTTGTGATAAGCATCTTCAATTATCAAGCATAATTTACATTTGATTGATATTACTTAATTGAATACTCTAGAGGTGAGGCAAAATACCTTACCTCTAGTGAGTGGCCCAGCCCTTCATATATTTTTCTGTATGTGGCCCTCATTGAAAAAAGTTTGGACACCCCTGATCTAGGTCAAGTGAGAGAGAGAGAGAGAGAGAGAGAGAGAGAGAGAGAGAGAGAGAGCGGTGTAACTTTGTGGAAGGTTGCAGGCATCAATGGAACCAGTAAAACTAAAGCTTTCAACCATGATGGGAAGGGATTCCATTGTGAAAAGCCAGAGAGTCAGTGGCCAGAGGATTCTCTTCAGGTTGCCTCATCAACCTGCCTCCTGCCTACGCAAGGGAATTCATTCCACTTGAACAGGCGTACATCCCCACATTTGAGACAGCTAATAAGTGGAAACACCTAACAGTCATAGCCCCTGAGATGCCCCCGCTAATGGACCTGTGGAGTGGGACTGTTGATTGGCTATGACTGCTCCAGAGCCCTGGCACCACGATATGTGACTATGAGCCATACGCTATAAAGACGGATTTAGGGTGGAGCATTGTAGGGAGCTCACCACAACGCATGAACTCCAGGGATGTGACTGGGCTGTGCCATCGGATATATGTTAGCGAGCTTCCACCTTTGACGCCAGCTGCTGCTATTAAAGCCCTTGAATCTGATTTTGCAGACACCAGATCAGGAGAGAAAAGCATATCTCAAGAAGACATTCAATTTCTGCAGGTCTTAAAGGAAAAAAATCCACCAGAACGAGTGCGGCCATCTTGAAATGCCCCTTCCATTCAAAGCACATCCTCACCTCCCTGATAACAACAAGCTTGCCTTGATCCACCTAAAGCACCTTAAAAGGAAACTGGAAAGAGATCCTAAATTTAAGGATGATTATGTGAGATTCATGGAAGGTGTTTTCAAGGATGGCGACGCAGTGAAAGCAGACAAACAACCAGAATCAGGAAGTGTGTGGTACATCGCACACCAAGGCGTCTTTCTCCCAAGGAAGCCAGATAAGATCAGGGTAGTTTTTGACTGGAGTGCTCTGTCGTTTCCGCAAATATCCCATTGCTGTAATTTGTGACGTGGAAAAAATGTTCCACAGGTTTCACGTCAGCAAAGAAGATAGAGATTACCTACGCTTCCTGTGGTGGGAAAGTGGAGATACAGAGTCAGAGCCCAGGGAACACCGTATGAAGGTCCATCTTTTCGGAGCATCTTCATCACCAGGCTGTGCCAATTATGGCATGAAGCATATTTCCAACCAAAATGAGAAAAGGTATCCTGAAGCAGCCAGGATCATCAGGAAGCATTTTTATGTGTGCTGCTAAGAGCAGTATGCTAAAGGAGGAACTGGAGCTAAAGCTCTACAGAGACTATTTCTGGACAGATTCACAAGTAGTTCTTGGTTATATAAATAACGAAGCCAGAAGGTTTCATGTCTTCGTGGCAAACCATGTCCAGAGAATCCGGGAAACCACTGACCCAGTGGTTTTATGTCGACTCAGAACACAACCCCGCTGATCACGCCTCAAGGGGCCTCAAGGTAGGAGAGCTGCTCAAGTCAAACTGGCTCACTGGACCCAAGTTCCTGTGGGAGAGAGAGGTAGTTACAGACCAAGGAACTCCAGAGCTGCTGGTAGGAGATCCCGAGGTCAGGGCAACCCAAGTCTTGAAAACTGATGCTTCAAGGCAAGCTGACTTTCAAGAGAGACTGGCAAGGTTCTCAAAATGGTCTACAAAGGTCATTGCTCGGATACAACGGTTAGCCAAGAGGATCAACGACACAGAGTCCCTTAAGGTTGAGGAAAGAAGGAGGGCCACTCTCACTCTCATCAGGCTTGCGCAGAAAGATGCCTTTGAAAAGGAGTTACACATACTCCAGACATCGGGAAAGCTGCTTTGTAACCACCAATTGTATCAGCTAGACCCCTTCCTCCAAGATGGTATAATGAGTGTGGGAGGACGCCTGAGGAGAGCATCTGCACCTTTTGACCTGAGACACCCTATAATCCTCCCAAAGGATGGTGTTGTCACACGCCTTGTCCTTGCGCACCATCATGAGAAGACACAACATCAGGGCAGAGGACAAACGTTGAATGAACTCAGAGCCAGTGGCTACTGGATTATGGGTGGAAGTAAGGCAGCAGCTCAGTACATAAAGCAGTGTGTCCTGTGTAGAAGAGCCCGTGCACCTCCAGAGGAACAACGGATGGTAGACTTACCCAGAGACCCCTCCCCACCGTTCACGTACTGCGGTATGAACTGTTTTGGTCCTTTCTGTACCAAGCAAGGCCGCAGGGAAAACAAACGTTATGGCCTCCTTTTCACATGTCTAAACTCCAGAGCGGTCCACATAGAGATGTTGGATGACATGACGACCGATGCATTCATCAGTGCTTTACAGTGTTTCCTAGCCATCCGAGGAGCCGTCAGACATATCAGATCAGATGAAGGATCAAACTTTGTTGGAGCAAGAAATGAAATGGAAAGAGCTCTCAAGGAAGTAAACAAGGAAAGAGTGGCTACATACCTGGCAGATAAACAGTGCGACTTCTGCATGAATGCGCCAGCCTCGAGTCATGCCGGTGGTGCATGGGAGCAGCAGATCAGAACAGTAAGGAGTGTGCTTGGCTCAGTCCTTGCTCACAGTGCTGGAAGACTGGACGACCCTTCTTTAAGAACCTTCTTTTATGAAGCCATGTTCATTGTAATCAGTCGCCCTCTTACTGTTGATAGTATCAGCGATCCCACAAGTATGGAGCCATTAACACCAAATCATCTGCTCACCATGAAGTCCACTGCTCCTCTGCCCCTAGGCAACTTTGTTAAGGAGCTGTATGCCAAAATGTGAGAGTGCAATGTCGGCAAGGTGCAAGAGATATCGAACATCATTGTAAAGGAAGAAGAGCTCCCTCGTAATGAATGGAAACTTGCCAGGGTTCTTAAAGTACATGAGAATGATGATGGACTGGTGCGCAGAATTACAATACAGATTGGAGAGCGGAAGTTAGGAAAAGGGGGTGAACGCCTCAGCAAGCCATCCATCATTGAGCGACCCATTCAGAAGTTAGTTATTCTCATAGAAAGCAGCTGAAATTCTGCTTCATAGCCCTAGTGCAGTTAGTCACTGACCACATATCTCCTTTCTGTGTTGTTAAAAAGGAAGATTATTTTTCTTGGACCTATGTGTGGTGAGAAAGTGTTCTTGATTGATATTGTAAAATCAACTTTAATCTGGTGTATATTGCATGTATCTTTAAAGGGAGAATTTAACTGTTGATCTACCACACCTCTCAGTTTCAGATGTTTTATGAGTGACCTTAACAAATGCTTTGAAATAACCATTGATTTATCAGATTAATATGCATGTATAAAACACCAAGGTTGTATGATTTGTTATTGATTAATCAAAGGTCATTTGGTGGGAGTATAGCTGACGCTGAAGTCCAGTGTAAACCCGTTTCTATGACAACACCGGAAGTCGCTCATGTGCAACCTTTACGTCGATAAAGTTGTTTCGTAATGCAATTATAATACGTCTTGTTTACTGTAATTCTGAGTAGTAGTGTGACTTAAAGCTGTTTTCACATTGCTCTTGTTAAATTTGTGAAGAGGAGAAAGGTTTTATTGCTAGTCACATGACTGTTACCTGGAAGTGTTGAGAGTAGCGTCAGATAGAAGAGAGAGTGGCGGGTGAGGACAGCGAACTTTTAAGCTCCCGTCTATCATTCTACAGATGATCTACCAGGCAAACATGGTAATAATTATCCAGTTATTTTATTAAGCACTGTTTAATGTTGTTCACAGGAAAATGTGAGACACATTGTATTGGTCTGTATAAGAAATAAGAGACAGAGTATAAAAAAGTTCTTTTGAGGTGTCTTGTGCTTAAAACGGTTTTGTTTATCTTCTAGTTTTCACGGTGTTCCATGATACTTCAGGGAAGAATAAATGAGAATGTGGACATCAGTAAGAAGCGTGGACTCTTTTTATGACCAGTGTAGTTATAAGCGGCAAGAGAGCCCCATATCAAAATACCCAGTAGCCTACCTTGGAAAGGATGAAAGCAGAAGGTTACCATAGTTATTTCAACTAGGATACATTTCAATTAGGGGACTTATTTTTAATCTCTCTTGTTTACCATGCCATGCTGGTAAATCTGAATGAATTATACTGATGCACATGATATTTGTTAAACGAACTGAATAACTGAAATGTGGAGAATCTACATTTCTTGCATCTTGCATATTCAACTTGACATAAGTTTAAACATTTATATTTGTATGCACAGTCTAACTTTGAACTTTGAAGACCAGGCGCCTAATTGAGACCTGTGTTTATTATTTGTCAAAACGTGTAGCCACAAGTGTCTAATTAGGACTTTTAATTGAAGTTTTAATCGTATGTAATTTTTTTGCTGTTGTCCTGTCCCACAAAAGCCTCACTGGAAGCTGTGGCGTACCACTCATGTTGGCACGTTTCATGTGTTTTGAATGAAGCAACGACACAGTGGTTGAGCCTTTAAGTGGAAGAATCATTGCCTAAGGACTTTGGCAATTTGGCAGAAAAGTGCTGAGAAGTTGGCAAAGACGTTCTGATGAACAGAATTAAAAACTAAAAGCAGGGAGTGAACTCAATTTGGGAGTGCCAGACAGGGTGGGGTCATTTACATAGAGGATTTTCAAAGCGCCTAAACTCACCACAGCCTGATATTTGGATGCTTGTAAACTGAATATGTTACAGTCATCAGCAATAGTGTGATTAACTAGTACACTCCATAACATACCTTTTAACCTATAGAATTACCAAGGCTGGCAGTTTTTTCTGATTTGAAATTATATCCCATCCATTCTTCTGAGTTCATCAGGAGACAGAGAGAATTACTCTCAGAGGTTTGTATGTGATATATATATATACTGCGCCTCTAGTGGTTAAAAACTTGAAGAAATCATCTGCTGGAAGAAGAACAGAGAAAGAGAGAGAACATTCCTCAAAAGCCTTTGAGTTAAGTTTATCTTTGCATGAGTGGATGACAATTTTTATTTTAAGGCCTTGATAGTGAATTTAGGTAGAACTAGGTTTAAATTGGTTATGGTTAGTTGTTGTAGCTGTAATATGGGATGGTCATATTCCATGTTTTTCTATGGGGTGTTTATATCACCCCTTAGTGGTTTGGTGGCCAGACCAAAAACTGATTTATTTTGTATGAGCTGACACTTTGCAGCTGATGCATACAATATTCAAAGACCTTCTTCAGAATAGCTTATTTAGACTTAACTGGAAAAAAGGGACAAAACCCACACAATTACCAAAAAATGAACTTTGGGTACTGCTCCGGGTTCAACAGTCATTAATAAGCTACATGAATCAAATAGTCAAAGATTTTTCATACACTCAAAAGCAGAATAAAGCATTACCAAGGCAACATATAGACAATAATACCATACTATGACAAGACACCACAGAGACTGCAGCCTAAAACCCTATATCCATTAATGTATTCTCCTTTGGACAGTGAGTTGTAACCCATCTCTGAGTTTATTGTTGTACTAACCTACTTGAATGGCATTCTGTGATTAATGTGTATTTCTATTATGGGTTTTTGATGAAGCACAGCACCTTGCATGAACTGTGATGGTTATACATGACAGCAGTTGACAGCTTTCCCTCACACAGGTCGTGTGTATGTTGTTTGTGTTTGCTGGAGCAGTGCAGCACAGTCTCACTGTGTAACATCACTGACGCCTGGAAACTGCCAAACTGATTAGATGTAGCCATTTGTCCTGACACAAGTAGCACCATACTGCTATTTGTACATGTGAGTGTTTGGTCACACTGACTTATGTGTGTTTGCATCAAAGCCAGAAGTCAATTAGTCTTGGTCAGCTTTTATTGAGACATTAATTTATCTAGTCAGATTTTCTTTGCAGCTTTCTTCACTCTGTTTGGTTCTAATGAGCAGATGTAAAATGCCAGCAAACTAAAACATCCTGCTCCTTTTATAGTAGACATTCTTTATACCTTCGTCATACGCAAATTATCTCCAGTAGATACACTGCACATGGGCTCTGACATTCTACTTCAAATTGTGTATGAGAGAGTGTTTATTTTGAGTGTCAACTATTTTTAGAGTAAATGTCTGCACTTGTCTCCAATTAAGTCTCACTTTTAACCCTAAAGGTCAAAACTGAGAGAGAGAAAAAAAATCTGGGCTTCTCATGGGATCATGCGGGGCTGGGAGAAGAAACACAATCAGTCATTTTCTGGACAAACCAGACACAAACACACTGGTTCACATTTGAAGACTGATATTACACTTAGAAGACTGTCCAACCAGATTTTTTTCATAGACATTGATGATTTCCCTTCACATTTCAGACCAAAGGACACCTCTGGGAGTGTCTTCTAAAAGTATTTTACATTTTGAGCTTTTCATCTATTGTTTTAGTGTAGAATCTACATACTGTAATCACTCCCAAATCTCTTACTCATGAAATCACAAGAACTATTTGTGATAGTAGGGACTGAATGTTACAAGACAGACCCTTTCAACACAAATCTGCCCTGCTACCCCTGGATAATTATCAGTCATTGAGTATTACACATCATTTTGCAAAGAACATAAACAAGTTTCATATCAAAAGAAAATATTAATGATTACATGACCACCTGATATGAAACTGATGGTACCAAAAAAGTACTTAATTTTTTTTTTGAAATGATAGTTTAGCAATAATACACCAAAGGCGGCCTGATATATGAAAAAAAACATAAGAATTCTGAAAAACACAACATGAGCCATGTAAAATATCCAGAATCAGTAAAACATCACTGCAGTAACAGCAGACACCATTTAGACACAGCTAGCCATACAAATAACATGAGACACAACACCCAACCTACTTTTGTTACATGCAAACATGCAGGACAACAATAAACAGTACACATTAGTAAAATACATCAATCATTACTAAATGCTAAATTACTAAATTAATGTGTCAGTATTAAACTGTAGGTAAGGACAGCAATATAAGGGCGAGTTAACGAGCTTGGAGGCTGTGATATTTGTGTAACTGATAAAAAAAATAAAAATAAATACCTGCTCAGTGAGAAACATGCATGTTTAATTTCAAATATGTTTGTTATTAGGGTAAAGCTGGTTGTTCACATGTCTATCCATTGGCCAGCCAATCAAAAAGAAACATTTCCCATGGATATGATGTTACAAAATTTAACACTAGCCAAGTAGTAAAGTTCTAAATGACGTTTTTAGTTTATAAATTTTCCCAGATCGATGGATACTGTTAAGAAAATGAGAAGAGTGTCTAAAATAATCTAAATAATGGACATGCACAAGTAACTTTAGTGATCTCGGGATATCGACAGTTACTGTTCACTTTAATTTGGAAACGTTAGAATCACACATCCCATGGACACAAAACATCTAGGGAACTTTGAATTTCTTTCTCATAGCTCTCTCATAGGTCATGTTGTCATAATGTTAAACTGATGCCAGTTTGTGGACCAGTAACAGCTGCAAATCAGCATCGCCACTGTACACAGCAAATGGCACAAAGTTAATTTGCTACAGTTTAGTTAGGTAGTTAAAACACTCTGAGCCTCGGATGAGCTCACTCTTCAGGAATCTCACGTCTTCTCTTTCGGTCTGTCTCGCTCTTAAACAGAAACACACACACAAACACAGCATCTCGCTGTGCCAAGGATGTCAACATCGTGCCAAATTGAGGCAAGCCTTCCTCAACATTCCACTCAGGAAGTGGTGTAAGGCAGATAACGAGGAAATGGGAAGGGGGAGCAGTGTGTAGTTGAGTGTTCATGCATTTGTATCTGTGTGCACATCAGCCATACAATCTTGGATATGCAACACAAG
Source organism: Lepomis macrochirus (assembly GCA_024633595.2). Classification (NCBI taxonomy): domain Eukaryota; kingdom Metazoa; phylum Chordata; class Actinopteri; order Centrarchiformes; family Centrarchidae; genus Lepomis; species Lepomis macrochirus. Next base: position 6,744,174 of record JALXJV020000008.1, read on the forward strand.
TGGCCACGCTAAGGCTAATGAATAACAACCAGGAACTGTGCTGTGAGATTTGTTTTCTTTGTGCAGCTGAACATGAAATTAGAGCCGTTATCTTGGCCCCTCAGGCCCCCGGTCACCAATTTTTAATTGATCCCTGTAGGAAAACTTAAGTCAGAGGTCAGGCTGTGGAACAACTGTGAAGCTGGTAGGTCAGTTTGAAGGCAGTTAAAAGCTCCATTTTGATGTTCAAAAATCTAAGTTGGTTGAGTCACCGCCTACAACTCAGATTTGTTCAGTAGGTCTGACCAGTTACAGCTTTGTAGGAGGAAGAATGGGGACATCATCTTCCTGTTTGGCTACGTAGCTACCTATCCACATCCAAAAAGAATTCAGACCGAAAATGGGCACAAAAATGTGACAAGCATAAAAGATATTGACAAGGCTGTGTAGGTATTTGAATGTTGACATACAGAAATAAAAATGGACATAGATCCATTTCTTACCAACTAAGACAAAGTTAGACTAGCTGGGAAAGAACGTGGAACGTAGCGGCTAAATATGCAGATTTCCCTGAGTTGGTGGAGACCAAACCAGAGCTAAAAGGAGGGTAAATAGTGGGCATTCTTCAGGTGGACAGAAGCATGACTCCAAATAATAGTTCGTGTTGCTTCATGTCTGCTGGATGCGTAACTTTTACTGTTTGCTGACATGTTAGCATAACTTTACAAGATGAAAAAATGCCAGGACTGTGCCTCTTTTTGCTTGTCCAGGTCATAGTTATCCAAAGCAGGTTAAAATCAAGGCTGGTCTGACTGGTAGGGAAACTCAGATATTTTACCTCACTGGTTTTGTGAGGATTATCGATATGGCTAGCTTGTTAGTGCTCCTGGCTTTTGTAACGACAGTCGTTATGGTTGTTATGAGCCTGGGGTAGTCCTAACGACCATACCGACTGTCGTTACAACAACCAAGTTCAGTTGCCCTTGACTTCAACCTTCTTTGGATAACTTCAAATAAATATTCCTTAAATTCTATACATAATCATATTTGTTTTTAAATACAAAAGAAATGTTCAGCTTATTATTAACTTAAGATGTTGTAACATAAGTTGTCTTATCTTATAAATGTCTTTCTATTGACAGAACAAAATCATACGTTTTTGAAGATACATCAGTGCAAAAAATCTCTTGAAGCAAAGTGGTCGTTGACGTGGGTGTACAAATCAAGCGCCCCTCTCCACTGTGTAGTGGCTGTGGGTGGTGAGGAATCAGCTGGTCAGGTGGTCTCATTCACCCGTGGGTGGCCGAGGGACTGTAATGGCCCTGTGTTTATCCTTGTGCAGCCTGTCTGTCTGTGCTTCATTAACTGTCAATCTGTCTCTGGAGTTTTTTTGTTCTTCTGTCATTTTAAGCCTCATTGCCTTGCTCTTCACCCTGTCACCTCTCCCTTTCTGTCTCTCACCACCCTTTCACACCATTTCTTACTTTCTTGTCACTCTCTCTTGCACACCCACTTTTTGTTTCTCTGCCCTTTTTTCCCTTTTTCCTCCTGTTTAAAAAAAATGTATCTCTCATTAGGTTACACGCCCTGTTAGCACTTAACCAATAACATTAGCAGACAGAGGTGTAGCTGCAAAGAAATATCTGTATAAAGCCTCCCTCACCATTCACCCCCCCTTCCCTCTCCGCCTCTCAGCTTAACCGACCGACGCAGAGTTTCCTGGCCTTGGTTCAGGAAATTGCCGCTCCAAAGAAGGAGGAGGAAAAGAAAGAGGAGGAGGATGGAAACTTAGAGACGACTGCTTTGCCTTGGATACAATAATATAACACACAAATGTGCACGCTCATGCACACATTCAGAGAGCAAAAGAAAAATGTACACTCTGCCTGCCTTTGTAATCAGGCAAATTGTTTCTGTCAGTGTGGGATAATCTGGCCAATTAAGCAAGAGAAGGAAAAGGTAACATTTTGGGGTGTGTTTGTGTCTTTCTTTACCCTTTTCTTGCTATCCTCTCTAATTCATGCTCTTCTACCCTTTATCAATCTTATCTCTAGGCCTTTTCAGACATAAATTCTGTAACAGTGCTGGCTTCAGCTATCTATCTGTTGAAGTAATGGGTCATGGCATTACCACAAAGGCCTCCTCTGCGTAAATGTTCCGTAACGGCTCTAGTCAAACTCACTGGAGATTTACGGATATAGAACTACAAACAGTGCAATTTTTGGCAACTGGTGCGTGAGAGAGAGAAATAGCAATGAGCAGCAGAGTTGGGAAGAAAAAATATCTAGTAAAAAGAAAAAAGAATTAGTAGTACTCTTCTATTAACCTACAATCAAGTGCATGCTACCACCACAATATGCATGGCTAAAGGGTTACTTTTCTCCCTCCTCCCTGATTTCTTCGAGTAACTTTTTTGTTGCCTCTTTTTCATATCTTTGTCTTCCACTCTCACCTGCCTGTTACATCACTATCCCCTTTCTACTCTTTGTCTCTTTCCCTATTGCCCCAACCTTTTTTTGCTTGTGATCCTGTGTTCGTCAGCGGTGAAAGATGAATTGCGTCTTTCCTCTCTGGTGTTCCTTAGTTCTGGTGACTCAGTCTTGCCTTTGAATAACAGAGTTCCCTTCTTCCTTTCTGTAGATCCGGCCAATACAGTATGTGTTTTTCGGTGTGTGCACACACTATAAGAGAGAAACACAAAGGGCAGTGTGTGACAGAGGCTTTACTTTATATTGTGCAGATTATAGTGTTTTACAATGTCTAAAGGTTAATGATTAGATGTTTCTCACCACAGCGTTTCTCTGGAGTCTGCTTAAGTTGACTTGCACCTTGTTTTTTAAAAAATAACCATGATATTTGTACTAATGGTTTGATCTTAAAGAGTTTTTTTTAAATTATGTAGCCACTTTAAATACAAAACTGCGGCTACAAGTGCTGAAGTGTCCTTCAACCAGGCATCCAGCAGTGGCCATCTTCAGTTTTTGGACTTCATCTCCTTGACTTTCTGATGTCAACTGTGCTTCTTCGCTCCCCCATGCCCCCTTGGTCCAAAAACTCTTACACACATACAAACACTAAGGACAACCAATGTGTAGCAAGTTTGTATGAATATGAAGAAACTATGGTGGAAAACACACAAAAATGTTTAATGTTTAATCCACTCAGAACATAGTCACTCGATGAACAATACCCCCTCCCACACACACACACACACACACTCATATGCTCACGTACACATAGTACTGTAAAACCAAAATGCAGTGAGACAGAATACTTTGCAGATGAGGTACATGCTGCCGTGCCACGAATACGCTCTGAGCTGCTTTTCTGTCAACACCGGTGTCTCCCCTTTTTCCCCTGGTTGTAACTTGCTGGAGGCAGGTTGCTATGACAACAGTAGGTTGCCATGTCAACAGTGGTCAAGAGGTTACATAACTCAGAAATGACTGGCTTCGCCCCCCTGGATACTGTACTGGGCTCTGAGACAACATGACCAACGCACACCAGACTGGTCGAGTTCTGATCCAAAATAAGACATCAGAGGAAAAAAACATTCCACAGAGAGAGTAAATGACAAGCTGTTTTATAGTTTACAATCTTGATTCAAACGGGCCTGAATGGTATTTTACAGAGGTTGATTCCAGAATGAAAAATATGTTTGTTAAAAAAATGGTATGACAATTGTAAACCAAAGATAGATTAAGTGGTTTGCAAACTGTGGCGCAGAGACTTCCAAGAGTTTGTGGAATGGATTTTAGAGGATCTCTATGAATATGAAAATGTATCCACTATGTAGTGCACCCAAAAATTCCACAAAATGTCCACAATCACGCAATGTCATGCTCTGCAATGGCAAATCTATGTGATTTCCTTTTAATAACTAATAATAATGTAGTAAGTAATGTAATATCTTTTCACTTTCATTCACCAAGCCTCCCCTGAAACAGTTTTGAAAATTTCTGGAGTATTTAGTGTGTAAATGAAAGGGAAATAAAAGTTTTTATATTGATGCTCGAGTTATGCGTCAGTTGGTTAAAGAGCGATCCGGTAAACTTTTTGTTGGAGCTCATTTACTTTACGTCAAAGTACCTATTGGAGTATTGGTTAGTCCTTACTGAACAAATGTTAAAGACAACATACATATAGTCTTGTGCTGTCTTCATTGCAGGATTGCATGTACTGTGGGACTATACATGTATGTTTATCCGCTATAAACAGGTAGGTCAATTATAATGTCTCTGTGCTATTGCTTTGCCACACAACCTAAGATTGCTTAACTGCAACAGCTCTATCCTTATAGCAAAAAGTTTGGATAAACCACAGATAAACCACCTGAAACATTTTTACCCTGCTTGATATGTTTAGAGTTCTGACATAGAGCTAAATGGTTAAAAAGGCGTCATGACAATATTTTTGTTATTTCATTTTAAACTAATTTATTCATACAGTCAAATCCTGTGAAGGACACGTAAGGAAAGAATTCAGGATCCTTGCAGATAGGGAACTCAACAGGAAAAAGACTAGCAATGTCGTCTGCCACATGTGAGGGAATTCCGTAGGATGTAGGAGAGTTTGTCAAAAGCCTGACAGGGAAACCCTATCATACCATGAAATTCTTTCCAAAGCCTCTCACCACACCCCCCCCCCCACACACACACACACAGTCACACACACAGGCATATACATGCTCACACACACACGCTGAAATGTACTGCCTGTAAGATATGCATTCAGGAGTCCTCACACACATTCTCTCTCACACTCTTACACGTACACACAAAAGAATTAAAATGAACCACATGCTAGACAGTGGAAAAAAAAGGCCAGATAGAGGCAGCCGATTAGTGAATGGGAACGTCAGCATCCCCGCATGTCTGAGGACACCCCTGTTGCCACGTGGTATAGTCCAGATGGGCAAGTGAGCTGTATCATGTAGGTCATGAGCAGGGATTTCCACAGCATGTTAGTGGAACACCGCTCTGCTAATGGGGCTTCTGTTAATGTGTGTAAATCTGTCCATGAGCCCGGTCATGCAGGCACACACCCTTATCCTCTGGCTCACATTGTCCCATGTTGAGTTGAGTATTGTGTGCCGCCTGGTAGCAGTGAGGATATGACGGCATGTTTTGGAGCTCTGGAAGTGAAAATGATACCCCAGAGGGTGTTCTCTTGTTACCCAAATAGGCCCCATCTGGCTGCTTCCATGTATTGTTAGAACAAGGGGGGAAGGGGGTTACAGTAGAGAGGCATGGCAAGGACTCCCTCAATGGATTCTCTTCAGCTTCATCAGGAGAGAAAATATCAAAACACGGCAGGAGAAATGATCCCAAAGGGTGTAAACTACACTGTGTAGTTTTTCCTTTGAGCTGACAGGGGAAGCTGTGTCAGTTGCTAAGAAAAGGCTTTCCTTGAGCCTGAAACAGTAATTGCAGAACAATCTGTGTCCTAATGACATAGCTGAAGCAGTGCAAGGCTTCCTTTGAAGGGTTCCATTGACGTAGTGCTTAAATTAACCTTTTGGTTTGGGGCCCATACCTGCAGGTCCATGTGCTTCATTCGTTGTCAAGTGAGGCTCATCATTTATAGCATCATGTCAATTAAAGAAAAATGCATAGGAGCACATGGTGGTAAGTTACAATTACAGATGAGAAAATTGTGTCTAAATTAAAGGCGTAAAGGTATGGGTATGCTCAGAAAGAACTAGTTTGTGTGATTTTTTTTTTCAAACTTGTCAGGGCAAAGGTGTTTATAGCTGTTCCAAATGGCCTCAAAAGGATTGAAAAGCCGGCCAAGTGAAGGAGGGGAAGACAATAATTGCTTGGTGAGACTGGCCATAATAGCGCACACTTTTTGAGTCTTTTGTGGAAGGCATTCATGATGTTACATTCGGTTGTAACATGGAAACTGACAGAACTGCTGTGTAAAGAATGAAAAGAGAAAACTTGAGAGAGAAGTTAAAACCCTGCTTAAATTCGCACTTCCAAACACCTGGCTAATCGCTATGTGAAGTAGGCATGCTAGTAAATGTCCATGATGCATTATTCATAATTGCTTCCATAATAACTAATTATTGTATTTGTTGTAAAATTAAAATTAAAATCTCATGTATAACAGCTAAAAAATCAACATATGCAACTGAATAAGTTGTGGGTAATAGTATTTTTCTGTCCCGGCTGTCCCGAAAAGTGACTTTCAAAAGACTTTCAAGGATTTCAATACCAGTGAGGTATTTTGCCACACTTGTAAAATTCCCTTTGTTTTTTTATGTTTATGCTTGCTGTCATTTGCATTTTTGTTGTTATGCTACTATCCAATTAGCATATTTGTACTATGTTCATTCACAAATGTAGTTCTCGCAGCGTGACCAATGTATCAGAGAAACAAGACGTGCCCATTGCGTGAAGAGAGCTACATTGCTTGTTGCATTGTTGCTGTCGGAAAGCCTGCCCAACTCCAACGTCAGAAAAGTTTGGGGGGAGATTGTTTCAGATGCTGTTGACCATCCAACATGCACTGTTCCTCCTTCACTCTGTAGCAATTATCAAGAGTCTTACAAACAAGAAAATGTAACCTCTTAACCAATCTGTAAATGTAACAGGAAATACAGTAAGCACACCTGAAATGTTGATTGTTTATGGACAACTGTAGTGGACAACTATGGACATGGCTAGAGCATACAGTAGTAAGGGAATGTTCCCTGGATGAACAAAGGTTAAAAACAAGATCTAGGAGGCAGTCCGTGACGTGGGTGTACCCACAAGTGGTTTAGGTCTTCCCTCTCTCTCTCTCTTGTTAGCGGGGTAGCTGGCCTCAAGCCCAGAATGGTCTTGGTTTCTAATTAATTCACTTACTGGGTTAATCTTGTTCTGCTTATGATCAAAGTGGCCTACTATCCCCAGATGACCCATTCATTCACCGAATGTGCCTCCACAGTTAACATTCAAACTTATGGAGTCAATTTGGAGGTTTCCACTGCTGGGTAATGTCTGCTTTTTCTGTTGTGTAAGTGCAGGGTATAGGAAATTAAAAGCACTGCCTTTTTGTTACTATAATTGAAACCAGGGGTTTTCAAAGTCTGAGACTGTGGGCCTCCCCTCAGACAAAGCTTTGGGAAATGGTGACCCCCCCCCCCCCCGGTACATCTTTAGTTTATTTGGAAAGTATTGCTCAGTTCCTAGATGCCTATGGGATCATTATTATATACATTATCATATATTATTTGAGTCCATAGACACTCAACATTTGAGCCAAAATAGCCTAATATTGCTGTTTGACATAACTTCAGACTACACCAAATAGTTTTAAAAAAGGTCTGTCCTAAGGCATGTGTTAGTTTCTAAATCTGATGGGGGAAAACAAAAAAACTGCCTCCCCTGAAACTGTTTGGAGCCCACCTAGGGAGGCTGATTTAAACCGTAGATTAAGATGACACATACAAATTCATGCTCATATTCACACCTACAGGCACCAACAGGCACAAATTCCCACCCAGCTACCCTTGCTGTGAGACTACAGTGCTAACCACTGCACTACGAGGCCGCCTAGATCAGGGGCCCGTTCTTCGTACGTTGCTTAAAACATCCGAGATCAAATGAGACATCCAGGATAATATCATCGGCCTAATCATGATCTGGCTAATTGGGTTCTTCGAACACACCTGCCGGTTATGATTAGTATAGCTGGATTGAGTTATCGGAGATAATTGCGCGTTCATGCACTGGTTTAAAAGGGGACATGTATCGATAGTAGAAACATTGATCAGCAACGCTGCTATTGGCTGTTCACCATGGCCAAAGAGCTGCTCAGTTTTTCTCCGCTGCAGAGCAAGAGTTGTTGCTTAGAAGGATATACAGAATTTGAAAACTTAATTAAAACGCCAGGGAACACCTCAAAGTGTGCAAAAGCCAGGAGAGAGGGCTGGCAAAAAGTTGCAGACAAATTAAATGCGTAAGTGCTCCATGTTATGATCACTTATTAGGCTACAGTATATATTCTTGTATTTTAATAATTTCATAATTGCTTAATGTCAGAGCCACCTCAGGACCCACTAGAACATGGGAACAAGTGCAAGTGAAATACCAACCTGTGGTCTGAAGTGGCTTGGAAATACCACAAAACCCCTTAAAAACTGCTTGAGTGCCAGACACACTTTGCGAATGACAGACAGACAGCACTTTTCCCCAAGTTTTCCGCATCTCCAATAGTGCAAAGGAACGTGCCACTCGCAAAGAATCTCAGGGCAATGCACACAGTTTGTGCCGTTGTTAAAGCTCCCGACGAGTCGAACTTTTAACGTGTGGTTCCAACAAATTAATGATGTATATGACACCCTCACGAGAAAAACAATATTTCTCAACAAGAATATTATCGCGCTGCACTAATGGATCCTGTCTATCTCGCAATACGCGATTAATTCGAAAAGCTCTTCGAATTATTCTGCCACTTCAGCAACAGGTTCTTCTCGTAAAAACGGACAAGACATGGCTGCGAAAGACTTCCCCTATCACCTCCGCTTAGAAAGCCGGGATCTAATCCTGTTGACATGATATAAGCCTGCTCGCGAGCAGGTTCAAGCTTACGCACCTGTTGCTATGACAGCAAGTCCAGGATGAGCGTCGAAGAACCAAACAATCCAAGATCATGCCAAATCCCCAACAATCAAATCCAGCTAAGTGAGTTAGCGACGTACGAAGAACGGGCCCCAGGATTTATGGAACTGTTATTTACAATTGTGGCTAACCAACTTCTGTAAATAATTTAGTTGGGGCTTTTGAGTTGAAGCGAACAAAACACGTGGAACTTGTATATTTCAGGCATTTTTTGAGTTGTTCTTGTCCAGTAATACTGAAATTGAGTGAGCAGGTAGGTTTGCAGTGTCTTGGTGAGGTGTCCAGGTATTGAAGGACACGCTGAAAGTTACATGGACGCAACCTGTTAGTGTAATAGACATGTAAACATGTACATGTGTTAAAAAGTAGTATGAAAATAAAATGTTTAACAAAACTGTAGAGTTGAAATAAAATTAAAATGTATTTATTTATTATCAAAATGTCTTTTGCCCCATATATTTCTATGTTTACATCACAGGCAGTTAATGTCTCAGGCATGTATGAACAATAATTTAAAGTCAGTAGTGTCACTGTTTAGACTATGTATGTCTTTGTGTTCGGGATGCTTTTTCACTTTCTCTGTTGTGGTTTATTGTTGTCTCTATGCAGGTGGGCGTGGCAGTCATCTCGGCACCTGGCTCTCCTCCACACCTGCAGTTGATCAGCTCATCACCTCTTAAGCTCCTGCTTTTCTGAGGGCCAATGCTGGGCTGTTTTGTGATAACAGGTGTAGGCCAACTAGGTTTTTGTAACCTATTGGTTGTTTGCTCTTTTTACTGCAGACCTCCACTCCCACTTGCCTCCGTGCATCTCCAGCCTCTCCAGCTAAACGCAAACTCACAAATCCACTCCACCATCTCCAACCCTGGATTCCCTCTAGCCTTAATCTACTGTTGCCTAATCATTACATTGTCGTTACATTTATATCAGTATGTGTCTTTGCTTGGGTCCAACCACCATCAAAGCATAATAAATAGGCTACTCATGAATTTTTTTAATTGGTGATTTGATGCATTGTGCATCCAGAGAATGGATCTTTCTGCTTCTGTGATGGCAAAAATCAGTGTGCGTTACTGTTTGCATTCTCTATACATACTTAATGAATACATATGTGTACAAGTATTAAATCCATATGTGAAGATCACAATGTAATTTGAAAATTTTAAGCCATAATTCTACCAACAAGTCTACAGCCATGCTGGACAACTTACCACAGCACTGCTGTGCTGTGAGCTAAATGTGAATATTAGCTTGCTAACATGCTCACAATGACAATGCTAACATGCTGATGTTTAGCAGGTATAAAGCTTACCATGTTCACCATCTTAAATAAGCACGACAACATTTGGTAATAGCATAAAACACAAGGTATAACTGCATGGTCGAAAACCAACAAAAAAGTATTGGACCAATTCAGAGTTTGATTTGATGACAGCGCTAGATGAAGTCAGGACCTTTAAGGGGACATGAATGCCTGTGCCAAATTTCCTGCGTCCTCTGGTTTTGGAGATTAATTTTTTTCTCACTGTTGCCAAAAACAAAGCAGAACTGAAACTAAATGTAAGGTATAGCTGCCAAACCCCAATAAAAACAAACTAACTACATTCAAACTAAATAAAATGCTAATATTTGTTGTGCATGTATGATATGTTATGATACTATTATACACATGTATGGGGTCAAACTGATCAAACTTACCTGACACAAACCCCTTGTGGTGGAATGCAGAGAATGCCCTCAACTGGCGAAAGTATAAACAGCTGAGACAATAGAGTGGAAATAACATCTGGGAAGACTAGTTTACTAGCTTCAGTCGGCTGTGGCACATGCGCACACACACACACACACACACACACACACACACACACACACACACACACACACACACACACACACACACACACACACACTCCTTTACACACACAAGCATACACACACATTCATGCGTTCAGGATACATAAATGGGAACAAAGACACATATAGCATTCACCACTTGCGGGTCCACACATACTAACACAGATCGAAAGTGTTCACAGTCTGAGCAGCCTGAGCACCAAAGTCAGAAGTATGCATGGCCCCAGTGACCGCAGGAAGAGCTACAAGTGTTAATTCCTTCCACAGCTCCCTGGTGCTGCACATTGTGTGCACCTACGATTTATTACAGCAAGAGGGGCTGAGTGTATTCTACAACAGCCACATAGAAACAGTGAGGCTCCTGTTCATGTGTCTTGTTAGAAGAGAAATGGTATAGGCTTTACAGAGGGGCTTATAACACACACACACACACACACACACACACACACACACACACACACACACACACACACACACACACACACACAAAGACAAACACACATCGTGGGAAAAACACAGGGTGAGGGACCATCACACAAAGAGTGTCTAGCAGTTATGTACATTTATCTATTAAAGGGGCAATAGTGTTCAGCAACCACTAGCAGTGCGGTTTTCAGATTGCAACGTGTTGTGTGCTCAAACTCAAGAGCATGATCGGACACACAGAGTCCGAAAAACATCGGGAGACAGCTCTCAACATGCTGGAAACTCATGTAAACTCCCACAGCAACGTTACAGTAATATTTTTATCAGCTTGAGGTTGAACAAATTCATACTTGCTACTTGATAACATTACACTGACTGCATTCAACCGACATGATAAATCAGCGTTAGCTTGCCTGTTGTAACTAGTAACTATTTGTGTATCTTTCACCAGATACTCTGTGTAAGCATAGCTAAATGTATTGGATCTGCAAAACAACAATAAACCTAAATCGAACGATATGAAGCAAACAGCAGTGGATATGTGCTAAAGTAGCTGGCTGCTCCTGCCTTGCACCACTATGGGCTAGCATAAACAAATTGCTTCGCTTTTGCTTTGTAGCCTTACATAATTTCTTGCAGGCTAAAATTAACACTTTCGCATGCACCGGGTGCGTCTCTATAAGACCCTCTGGAGTGTCTCGTACAGACCGGAAGTGCTAGCTAACTAGCTACCTAGTTACATTTGTGTTAAAGTGTTGACAACCCACCAAAGCCCCCTACCTTTACCATAACCATCAGAAATATTAGTACTTAAACCTCACTGAATTTATACATGTTGGCCGGCTAACCCTACAGCTGTGCACATCGGCCATGAGCAGGTAGGTTTAGCCTCCTTTGTGTTGCCGGGACGTAGCAAACGGTGGTGTTTCATACGGACGCTGAAGGGTACCTTTATCGTAAGATAATTATGCTTTGTTGCGCTGTCTGAAAGCGTCAGTTATGACGCATTGAGATGAGAATGCGTTGTAATACTGGTTGTACACAGGATAGTAATATGGATCACAGTAGCTGGTGAAGTAAGTTGGAAAGTGAAAGCCATACAACCAGATAACATTAGCAACTGGTCGGTGTTGGCTGGCAAACTAACGTTATCTAAGTTGAGCCAACTAAAGCACAAAATCACAATATAGTTTACCTGTCCAATAGAATGAAAGCAACTCTGTGTCGGTTTTGTCAATACCAGACAAAGCGGAGGTATCTTTGTGATTTAACCCTTTCTGACAGCATTTTCTCCTAAAGTCGATCTGATTCTTGATTGGCCTGATGGGCTCCAGCACTTGTTTTTGGTTTTTATCCTTAAATGGAGTTTGTGTTGAAGTCTGTGTTTGGAGCTGGTCGTTTTTTGGTTTTAGTGGACTCCATCTCGTTAGCTGTGGTGCTGTGTGTATGGTACAGATTCAACAGACGAGAGACCCCGGTGCATGCATGCAGTCACAGCCAATGGATTTCCCGGAAAATCTAACCTGTTCACATAGGATTAGGCATTCTGTCTCTGCATTTGCCTAAGCTAATCTGTCAATCAAGCAGTGTGTCCTGCATCACCTTTATCTGCTGTTTGACAGAGTTTCTGCAGGTGGTGCTAAGCAAACAAGGGGCAACTAGCATGAGTGACTGTTGAAGAAGCTAGCTCTGACTACTGAGGTGAATGCTAAAACCCTTAACCCTTAAAGCCAGTGTTTTTCCCCCCACAAGAAGATAAACACACCAAATTTCACTTTTAAAGTGTGAGGATTTTGTGCTTTTGTGCTTGTGCTTGATTACAGTTTTTCTCCATTGGTTTGGCTCATTTCTTGAAACAGAAATTACATTCTCAAAACATCATGGACAAAATTCCAAACCACTTGGCAATTGTTCACAACAGAATTGAATTTCTCATCCATTTCATCAAATTGCAAATGTTCATGTCAAGTACAGGTAGCCTACATTTAGCACAATTTTCAAGTGAATAGATCCTGTTGATCTAAACTAATTGTTGATTCTGCAGTCTAATGGTTGTTCACTCCAAAACGTGTCAGCGTCATTTCATTGTATAAGTCATCACATGCACAATAGTCTGTTCAATGATCAAAATTAGTCAAGAACATAATACCATGAATACCATATATGAATCCCTTGGAACATTTGATAAATTTATTACAGCAATTGACAGTCAGGCGAAACTAGAACTTGACTAACGAAGGAGGAGTGTCCCACATCTCAGGTGACCAATCAAACAGTATGTTTAGGTGCTGTCCATTACTGTGAATGTATGTAAAGAGCTTGACCATGCAGGACCAGTACAATTTCTGAACATGGAGGCACCTGGCCAAGTAAATGAACAAGGGCAACTGCCTGCTTGAGGAAGAGGAAGAAGAGGAAGAAGAGGAGGAGGAGGAGTAAGGGTGCGTGGTGGTGGAATAGGGGGAAGAGGCCGAGCAGCACAAAGACACCATCTAGACACCATCTAGACAAAAAACAGTACAGTAACCATTGTCAATGAAAGACTGGGCTAAGACTTAAAGGTGGGACATTTCAGTGGTCCTCTGCCATAGTGACAAAACATCTAAAGATTTTGACTTTCACTGCTTACACAATGCCAAAGAGAGGAAGCATTTTGGGGGCACTGACTGTTTAAATGAGAAAGAAATTTAGTTTTGACACGAGTGAACTGTTTTGGGAGAGGTATGAGCTTTTACAGGTGAACCATGGTGTTGTGCCGACCCATCCACGTTATTCTGGCAAAAGCATCAAGAGTGTTGTGAACGTCCGGTCTGTTTCAAGAAATCAAGAAAATAGTGTTGTGCTGATCTGTAAGACTGTTTTGCCAATTGATCTTAGAGGTTTGAGAATGTAATTTCTGTTTCAAGAAATGAGCCAAACCAATGGAGAAAAACTGTAACACATCCTTCATTCTCCTGTTGTTATAGTTTTGTTGCACCTGAGTGAAAAAAATGTTATCTCTTTAGTTGATGAAGTTTGATGACCTCTTTTATTTCCCAGCAGAGCTCTACCCATCTTGAACTTGAGCAGAAGTCTACACATGCCAAATAAATGAAAACACCTGTGTGCATGTTTGCAGTTACTCAGAGTCTCTCATTCTGCCCCGCGGCTCCTTGACCTCTTTGTTTTATAATTTGTTGATGTATACTGTAACTTTTGTGTGCTTTTAATTTTATATGTACTGTAATCAGACCATCCTTGTAAAAGAGAACTTGCTCACATTGGTCCTCCCTGTTTAAATAAAGGTTTTAATAATACTCTGCTGTTATCAAGGCCTTCAAACAAAAGTTATGTCGGTGGTGTGTCTGCCGGGCTGTTCGGACTGACAGCAAAGCAAATTTTAGATTTGGGAGATGAGTAATTTCATAGTTGGAGATTTTACTTTTCTGAAAGGCATATTCCTCCTCTTTTCTCTGCATTTACAGCTCTTCATCCTCGGTTCACCAATAACCTATGTTTGAACATGTTTGTGGCATTAATCACTGTAGTTGTGAGCAAAACTGATATACTCAAATATAAATATACATACTAATACATACTTGTCAAAAAGGCACTGTTATGACCATACTGATATTGCTAATAACAATATGATGGTGATGCAAATTCCAGGTATAAAGAGGTCAGTACTGATACCTAAGAGTGGAACACTGGCGTTCTTAAGCTTCCTCAGGAAATACAAATACGTTTCTGAGCTTTCTTCTCCAGCGTAGAAATGTGAGATGACCATGTCAGGTTCCCTGTGATGCTGATTCCCAGGAACTTGAAACTATTCACATGCTCTACCTCAGCACCACTGATGTAGACCGTAAATGCAAAACATCTCGCCTCCTATGTGACTCAGAATTTCTGTAGAGGACACTATACTATAGAATAGTATAGTGTTGTATGTATACTGTTATAATAATAAATAGACATTCATTATACAAAAATCTCATGTGTTGTAACGTATTTAATAGAAAATCTGTCCTGTACATGGAGTATACCAAAAGAGCAGACTCATTAGTCAACACTGTTAAACACCAGCTGCATCTCGTCATCCTAATCTGCCCAGACCTTCCCTGAACCATTATGTGGAACATACAGTACCACACGGAGACAGGGGAAGGAGGGACTGGGCATCCTAATGACATGGTGGTGGTGGTGGGGAATGGTTAAATTCCTCAGTCCTGATTTTATTTTTTATGTGTTTGGATAATGTTTTGCATGGTTTTGAATGCATGAGTACATCTGGGGGAATACCTTTACAGGGATTACAGAGGAATTTTGTGACCAGTTCAACGTAGGTCAGCAGTGACCTACGTTGAACTAATTCAGCATGTTCCAGCACAAAACACTAGTTATCTCTGAATCACCAATGTGTGTATACTGTGTGCAGCCAAAGTGCAGCAGTAATTCACCAAGCATACTGCAAAAAAATGGAAATTCTACAAGGACTGCATTTGTCTCTGTTTGTTTGTGTGTGTGTATGTCTATGTATGTGTGTAATGGCTCAACATATGCACACATCATACTACTATTGGTCCAAGTGGGATTTCCATGCTCCTGGGGCCGTGCTTTCATGCCTCAGTGGCTTTAATTGAGTCCAATCATGGAGGGAGAGCCCCACTTTGACATGAATTACTCCATGACATTGTGGAAAGTGTTTTGGTTGGCTCAATAGACGCCTGTTTTCAGGGACACCTGGGAGTTGTAACAGGCCTCAGAGCACTGTCTGTCTGTCTGGACGGCTGGTTGGGAAACACATGACCCAGTCAGTGCAGGAGTCTGCCAGAGTTGCCTTAACTCTGATTTGGGCTGCAGATCAACATGTGAAGCAATTTGTCAAGTTGAGTGAGATCTATTTAGAAAGAGGAAACATTTTTTGCAAAGTGCTTTAGCAATTAAAGACATAAATACAAAGGAGTGCAAACACATTATTAAGGAAAATTTTGTTTCTTATTTGTCTAGTTATGGCCTTCATTTTTATTTCATATGCAATTCTAATTCTAACCCTTACTTTTTAAACAAATTTTGAGTTGAACCCAATTATCTTAATCACTTACTGTATGTGAAAGTGAAATCACATGGAGTGTGCATCCATCCATCCATCCATCCATCCATCCAACTCCGAGCAGTTCCTGCAAGGGAATCCAATCCTCCCTTTCCTGGGCCACATTAACCAGCTCTGACTCGGGGATCCTGAGGCATTCCCAGGCCAGTGTGGAGATAGCGGTAAGCCCCACCAGATCTAACCAGTAGCGCTCCACCTCCTGCACGAGTTCCGGCTCCGTTCCAAGTCCCCAGAGCCAACCTCTGTCGCCAGTGTCAGGTCCATCGAGGCCCCTGACCTTCACTGCCACCCGTGTGGCAGCGGTTACTCCCACATTGGTAGTTCGGGCTCCGTGGCTAACCCCTCCACCGAGACCACTTTTCCATGGGAGACCCTACCAGGAGCACCAGGCTCCAGACAACACAGCCCCCAGGTTCATTGGGACACCCAAACTCCCCACCATGATAAGGTGATTGGTCCTGGAGAGTGTACATGAATGGTCTATTAAAATTGTCTGTTGCACTGAAATTATTCATAAAAATGTTTGCCTAAAAAGAGATGGTTTAATGCTTTAGATTAAACATTCACTGGAGGACTTGATTAAAGCCTGTCTGACTGCTCGTGTTTCTTTACTTCAAGCATAGTGCTGAGCACAATTGGCTGAGTATACCAATATTTCCAAAATTAACCTTAAGTTTTATCATAACTGATTGTAATAATGTGCAAAACTACAGAAATAAGCCCCAAGTAGTAAAACACACAATACTTTCCTTGAATTCCTTTCTTTAAGACTAAAATAATAAGCAATATCTAATATATTTTTTAAAAAGTATCTAAACTCTGATTGTACTTTTAAAATGATCTATCTCCCTTGTCAGGATTTTAACTAAATAACTAAATTAATAGTTAAAGCTGTTGTCTGTGCAGTATTCTTGATGCCTTGAGGAAGTTATGCAGCTGGGAAAACTGAAAAGAAGAGACAAGCTCAGTTCTGCCCATCAAGCCTGAATGTGTCCTGACAATTACCTAACTGACAAAGAACGAGAGGTACAATAAAAATCACTGCCAAGAGAAAGCTTTTGATACATGTCACCTTTATCAGAAATATAACTCTGAAGACACTGTCAGAGAGATCAAAGCTGGCCAAGTCACACAACCCACAAAAATTAACCCCATATTTTATCAGATATTTGGTCTAAGCTTTTTTATTTTGACATAGGTGTTTTTTGTTTATGATCTTGCCTCTTTGCCGGAACATCTGTGAGATGTTCAGCAAGCAGTCAGAAGATGACTTAATCAAATAGAGGGATGGATATATATCAGACAATGAAAGCAAGGACGCAAGGTGTAACGGATGCTTCTGTATACCTCATCTCTTCAGCAGTTTACATTACTCAACCCTAAAGGAGAATTTCTACAGTGATCATTTAATGTACATACACAATAACATTCCCTTTAATACATTTCACTTCCCTGCCCTTTAACAAACTGAACAAAGTGTTTCTAAACTGCATGGCTTTTCATAAATGTTTATGTCCAATTTTGCTAAAATGACATGCTCTTTTATAGGCTCATTAAATCATAATCTGTTTATCAGTATCAAGGTTAAATGTACATTAATTTATCAATACACCAAAAGCTTCCTTATGCTATACGTAAAACACGCCCCAGTGAGTACAAGCACCATGCTTAAACATAGGAATCTTTCATTATTGTTCAAATTAATAGTTTCCTTGTAGTAGACACCTCGCAGATTTAATGTGAGTGCTGTCAAGAGCTAGCTTTACATCAGCTCCAAACATTGCTTCACCTCAGAGAGATCACACTTTCTTCTGGGGTATGGAGGCTATGCAAGAGGAAGCCAGTGTTTGGTACCACAGCATTGACAGATGATGAAGAGCAGGTTGGTCCAGACGTACAGACAGCCAGAGCTCATTACATCGATATGTAAAACACCATGTATACAAGAGAGGCATGCTAAGAATGGTAGCTAAGAAAACAAGTGCTAGACGGTCAGTTAAATGTACCTCCTATAGAAAGAGAATTTTGTATTCTATGTGTGTTTTTTTATGAACACCAGTTGATGTCCTCACCAACTTCCAAATCTAATCTATATCTAAATCTTAATCTAATAATTTCCTGTGTTAGAGATGATGTGGTTCAAAGATTAGCTGGTCAAAAAGCAGGTGTGGATAAATTGTTGGTTTGAGACCAGTATGCATCTTGCAGTATTTGATTTGTGTTGCCTCAATGTTTCCAATTGACTCAAAAGAGTTTGATATCATATTTCTATCATGCAACTCACAGGGTCTGTCCCCTGTAATAATTGCACTGTCTTACCAGTGACAGGTAAAGCACCTTGTCATACATAAGGTGTACTGAGTGTAATAAAAAGCATAAGGATTTTGTCCGAACATAAGACACCTGAAATGAGGAATGCAAATGGGGCTTCTGTGAAGTGAGTTTGTTCATTTCATAGTGCCCTATGGCTTTATTATGACCATTGACAACCCCTGGTGTTTATCGCAACATGAGTGAAGAAGTTTAAAGGAGGCCCATCCTAACAAAAGTGATAAACAAGTTAATAGGTATAGTTAAGACAGCTAGAAGGTAACCCACAGAGGGAAAATATTTTCTTTCTTAGTGTAACCACAATGCCTTAAGAGACATGAGTCCACCTCCCATACCCGAGGTAGGCAAATTCGAGACAGGACTGTGCAGTACAACCTCTTATTTGCACCATATAGCCACAAATTATGCATCCATCCTTTGATTTACACCTGCTAGTTTTTGGCACAATCATCCTTCTCTTTCTCTTTTATGGCCATGTGAATATCGTCATTCCCTGTGAACATGTCGAGATAGACCTAATAAATCTAATATAAAGTGTTTGGACTCTAAGGCCAGATAATTTCCTTGTTCCTATTTTATCTCAAAGGGTCAAGTATTGCATTAAGATGGAAGGTTTGTTTGCATTCCCACTGGTTTACCATCCTGAATTTTTTATCACATCCAAAGGACAGACATTTACTCATTGCAAGAAAAGATGAGCCATCCACTTCTACAGTAATTATTGAAAGTCAAAGATCAAGGATTGTCATTCTTTTTTTGCGTCAGGTCTTTCTTTTCCTGATAATTTCTATGAAAGGCCAAAGCGTGCAATAAAAACATTCCCATGCACACATTTTTTCAACAAGTATCGAAGTAAAACACACAAAGCTAGTCAGACTCTGGCATTTGCGGGAAGTCACCAAGATAAGCAATACTGAAACAAGTCAATCATTGTGATGGGATAATGTCTCAGGATTACATCTGTGAGATGTTCAGCAAGCAGTCATGTAATTATGGAAAATTAATCTCTTACACAGACATTAATTTGCACTCATGCCAGGAAAATGAGCCGACCCACAGGGATATATGAAGTAATTACACTCTCTGAGAGTTTCCTTCAGGGGTTGAGTAAGATAAGAGTTTAATCTATGTCTTCTTATCTGTGTCTACATTTCTCTCCATATGCCAGCAAATTGTTGATGATTGAGTAATGCGCATTTGTTTTCTTTGAGTGTATGAGTTTCCTGCAGCTATTGAGCTATCAAAGGCATCGATGCAGGCCTGTCAATGGAAATGTTCCCTCCCTCAAACAGGAGAAGTGTGGATTTTGGCACTGACCTGATAGGAGGGTTGGTGTGGTCAGGGGTTAAAGGTTACAAGGTGAGTGCTGGGCCGGGCTGACACCAAACCTTGCTGTTCGTTTATGGAATTTGTGAGAGAGTGAGGAAGGATGGAAAAATGTTTGTCACACCTTTCTCTCCTCTGTTTTTGCTCTATGACTGCTGTCAGAAGATGACTTAATCAAATAGAGGGATGGATATATATCAGACAATGAAAGCAAGGACGGTGTAAAGGATGCTTCTGTATACCTCATCTCTTCAGCAGTTTACATTACTCAACCCTAAAGGAGAATTTCTACAGTGATCATTTAATGTACATACACAATAACATTCCCTTTAATGCATTTCACTTCCCTGCCCTTTAACAAACTGAACAAAGTGTTTCTAAACTGCATGGCTTTTCATAAATGTTTATGTCCAATTTTGCTGGGTTTCATTCTCTAAAAAAATGACATGCTCTTTTATAGGCTCATTAAATCATAATCTGTTTATCAGTATCAAGGTTAAATGTACATTAATTTATCAATACACCAAAAGCTCCCTTATGCTATACGTAAAACACGCCCCAGTGAGTACAAGCACCATGCTTAAACATAGGAATCTTTCATTATTGTTCAAATTAATAGTTTCCTTGTAGTAGACACCTCGCAGATTTAATGTGAGTGCTGTCAAGAGCTATCAAAATCCACAATTCAAGAAGTCTGAAAGGGACCTAAACTGCAGACTTAACATAACTTGTTTACAAGGTTCCTCATAACCCATAGAAAAATGGAGTATGGGTTTATTTGTACTTAGCATGGTTAAAGTTAAGGTAAAGGGCCAGGGAATGAAGAGTCAACAAGTCCCCATTAGGAGAGTGAGGCAAGACCGAGTGTGTGTGAGTGTGCAGTGCCGCGAGGAAATACAGAATAGAGAAAGCGAGAAGGTAGAGAAATAAAAGAATTTCAGGGCAATGATCTTGGAAAGATCAGTGATCACCTGGCTTGCTGTGCAACATACTACACATACTAACATACGTCAAAAGGCTTGGCCTCGGAGCAGATGCAGCTACTCACTGATCTGTGGGAGGGTTGATGAGACATTTATTACAGAAAATAAGACTGAAAGTATGTGTTTCTTTCTGCGTTCCTGTATTTGGACTCATTCACACTGGCTTTGTTTGTTGGGAGTCAAAACCAGTGACTGTTTCTACTGTTTCCATCCGTGGTGCCTTTTATTAAAGTGCAGTGTTATTACTTTTGCCAGGAAATGATTGTGGCACCCATTCTTTTAAACTTAGGCAAAACAGGAAAGTGGAGCCAGGTGAGTAAGACTTAAAGATGTGGAACTGTCTGTACACGCTGCAACGAAGTGAACACCAAGTGACCCACAACCCTCACTGGAAGAAAACATCAAGTGGAATCTAGTTAAGTGATATTACACTCCTCATACATCTGTGAGGCATTTATTTTTTCCCTATTTTTAACAATGTCAGAATACCATTAATGATGCTGTGACATTATGGTAATGTTTATTACTGTCTTCATGTTGTAACTAAGTTGTATCTCTTACTGGTTAAAACAGTTTCAGTAATTTCTGTTCAAACGATTCCATTATTTATTTTTTTTACAGCTTATAAAGGGCCAAGCTCACATTAGCCAAAATAAAGACTTTTTTATTAGCTCAGTGTTATCACAAAGAGGTATGCTGTATAACTACTGAGCTGTTTACAGTCATCAATAAGGGGCACTGAAATACTAAAGCTAATAATTTAGTCATTGAGTGAGTGTCAAGCCATTAGTTCATGTACTTTGTAGTTTGCGAGCTGCTGTGATGGGACGGTTAACCACAAACATGCTTGCTAGCGGTACCAGCTGGTACTACTAGGTAGCCAAAAAACCCTGAAAGGTTATGCTGTATTTAGACCAAACGTGAATTTTCGCCGCACGACCCTTTCCTCGCGTGAGTACATTCGATGCAAGTGTTCACACACAACACGAGAAGGTGATTTTAACGCGATAACGTGAATAAACACAACTTGCTATTACTACAGCTGTATGAACCCAAAGTAAACATTTTGCTGTAATTAAATAGCAATAAACGGATCAAACTGATGCCAAAATAACTACAATATGATGCAGTTTTGTTAAACATATGAATTCATGCTTTGTCAGGTCTGTCAGCAAGGCAGCAGGACAGCAACTTCTAAAATGTTTGTTTTATGGAGTTCGGATCAATCAGGGCTATGCTATGCTAACTTGGTCACAGTAAAGTGACGATAGCTGGAATAAAGTTACATACACATGTTTTCTGAACTCACCTGGTAGTTCAACGTCCTTGCTTTCTTTTCTCTCAGCAATGTCCAGTTTTGTCTGGTTTTTATATAAATATGAAGGAGTGCCAAACGACACTAACAACACTGGAACCTGATGTACACGGAATCTGGCTGCTGAGAAGCTTGAGTGAAGATAAATCAAGGTTGTAATCCTAAAAACTAAAGTAAAAAGCTAATTTAATAAAAGCAGTTTACTCCTCCCTCCTCCCTCGAGCAAACGGTGTAGTTGCGAGCAAAGTCCGAGCAAATGCCCCTCTAGCCCAAGTTTAGCAGCTATCAGCCGGCCTGCTTATTTTCAATCGCCCACTCTGCCTAACACTCTCCATGCAATGCTCTGAAGCTGTCAGTGACATACGGACAATCTCAACGTTGATAGGATATTGCAACACAGCGTCATGCAAATTTCTCGCTTGAGTTGAAAATATTCAACTCAAGCAAATTCCTTCACGTTGCCTTCGCTTCAGCTTCGGGTTGCTGGCACCGCCCCCTTTGCGTCGCTTCGCGCTGCCCAACAGGAACTCGCAGCTCTACGCGTCTTTGCATTTCCTTTGTATATAAACTCACCGCCACTGCTAACGAACATTTAGAAAGCTAGATTAACTGCTAATCTGACAATAAATTTAATTCAAGAGCAGTATAACTATTTGTAGCATTGATTCCTGTCTCATGCATGGCTACATGTTGCTCCGTTTTGGACAGCGCGTCTCTCTGTTCCCTCAAAGGAAAGCTCTGTCAAGACGGTTTGCTATTGGCTGTTATTGTCACCAAAGGAGTTCACCAATGTTAATGCAAAATCTTTGTGTGGATGTACTTCATCCCAGAAATAAAATCCACTGAATGCAACCTTTCCAGTGAATTTAATTATTTTGGTAGAAACTGTAGTAAGTTCAGCTTGAGGCTTTGTGTTGTGGATTTGTTGACTTAGTTCTGCTTAACCAAACCACTCCCAGATTTAGACTAAACTGCCACTGTGAAAGCTCTTTTAGGAGTCTGTTTTTGGCTTGATTCAGATGAAGATAAAAGAAACCCCCTCTTTATCTTCCCCTCCTCTTCTCTGCCTCTACCCTCCTTCTGTACTCCTCTGTGAAAGTGTATCAAAACCAGCCTAAATCCTGACAGGAAAAAAACAAAACATGAGTGAGTATAAAAAAAGAACCAGCAGTCAAATCTTATGACCATACAAGGCCACCTCACATTCTTGCCTCGGACATTTACAGGCTCTTAAACTTTGTTCCTGGTGCTGGGGAGGAATTCTTATCTAAATACAGTAGAGACATTTATTTATTCCTTTTTACTATATGGAGGGATTAGGCTATGTGAGCATGATGAGTGGTGGACGGAAGGATGCATAAATGTAAAAGGTTAATGGGAACAAATAAGGTGGTAAATGAGGTCAAATAGATGTATGGGAGTGTAAATCTGGAATGAGAAGTTTCCTCTTAAAAGCTTACTGACTCTGAGTGACTGATTATTAAGTGGAAACAATGCATGTATATGTTGATATGTATCTATGGGAACAGATATTGCCAATACGTAAAATAGTTGTGGGATTTTGGATTTGGAGAAGAAGATTTATCCCAACGATCTGCAAGCTCCCCAGAACATAGACTTGAGGCATTAAATCAACACAGGGGATTTAGGCATGAAAAGTGATTTAGACTGTTTTTGAACATACACATGGTGTTGAAATTGGTTTCACGGTTATGTTTTAATGATATGTTTAATTGGACAAATCTCACTAATTTAGAAATCATCCAGATAGGATGTGTCAAAATTGCACTTACTGTACACCCTCCCAATCAAAGCATCTGCACTTCCCTAATTTAAAATTCACCCTTTCACATGAAATTAACATTTCATTTTCAGGGACCACATTCTTCTGGACTCATGCACTTGTTAGTTATCTTTTCTAATGGTCTGAAAAAGTCATGATTTCATACATGCAGATCAGTAAGTTAAATCATGTTAGTTTAGAGAGAGACATAGGTATGTCCGCTTAAACTCCCACACACCTGCTGTTCCATGTCATGAGTTAGGAGTCTCTTCTGTGTGTATGTGAATAAATTTCCAGCACTCTGTTCTGCTCTGCCTGGCACAGCAGTGGAATCCCCTCATTAAAACCAGATGTAAAATAGACAAATCCAACAGGTTTTGTACTGACACACACACAAAAGCACTTATGCACAAATATGTATTTATGCATGCACACAAGCCTCAGGAACTTTTTTAGTACTGACCATAAATGTCTGATAAGACCTCTTCCCAGGACTGTGTTGGTGTGTATAGCCTGTGTTTGATTGACATATCTTTCACTCTCCCATTGCACCTGTTAATGCAGAGCCTTTAATTACAAAAATCTAAGCATATCACCAGTGCTTAGTAATCCTTCCAGAATAAGTATGCACTTCTAGAGGTGACATTGTATATGAAATTGAAGCAAAACCTAACAATTATGGTAAAAAGAATCACTTTATAAAAATCACAGAATTTCATGTCAACTGCTGTTCATTTTGAGCTAATTTGAACTGAATTCAAATTCACTGTTAAGTGTAGTGATGCACATAAAGTAATGTAAAGCAACTCTTCTGGTTGCAAAAAGAAGTCTGGTTCCATTTGAAATAATGGCAAAATGACCCCACTTCTCTCATGATTTATTACCTCAGTAAACACTTTCATAATGAGTATATGGTGTTCTTCAAAACAACATGATGTTCATTTAGTCAATTATGGTCCCATTTAGAGGAAAATAGACCATAAAGCAGAGTATGCTTTGGGCGGGATTATCTATGTTTGACAAGTCATTACCATGGCGACCTGTCAATCAGGCTAAAGTGAGTCGTACCCTCGGCACTGTGTGAATTTAACCAGCACCATTGAAAAAACTTATCAGGAGTGGGCTGTTCACTTTCACTGGTGAGTGCATTTAGTTTTAAGCCTGTTGTTCGCTAGACAAAATTATCGTCCTGCTTACAGTGACAGTTAACATGAATTACAGATGCACCTAGCTAAGCAAGCTAGCTAGCACAACACACGGCTGTTAGCTCCGCTGTCTTGTCCAAATATGGTCAAGTCCGGTGCCGTTGCCTGCAAAAAGTCAACACGGTGGCGCCCTATCGGCCAAACTCGAGGTTCAGTCCACAAACAACAGGTGACGTCACGATGAGTATGTTATTCAATAGTAAATCAGAAATTCCATAACAATAATACTACCTGTAATAATAATAATACCTGTAATCAAAATACGGCAGAGTATCGCCATCATCATGTTATCATTTCATGATGTCAGATGTCTGTAACATTGAGTAAAGCACTGATTACCATTGTGAGAATTCAGCTGCAGTTTTTTCCAACTTACAGCATTGAAAGTAGGAAGAGTGTGGCTGACAATGACAGGAAAGGGAAACTTGTAATGAGAAGTTTGGCTGTAGCCACAATGTTAGTGGCCAGAAAAACGTAGTAGAGAAATGATTTGCATATAGACAGTGTAGGTTTTTTCTTGATGACATAAAACATTTGTACGTCATGCAACTATACTGTAAATCCAACTTTTTCATTTGATCGTAATGATTCTTTGTTGCTACGATTATGCTGTTTCTGTAGATGTCGTTCAATTTATTTGGATCTAATCTAATTTTCTGCAATAAACTAGTGTGTAAAAAGCACTAGGACTTTCTGTTTAAGTACATGTGCAGTCACCCAGCTGTGTCAACATCCTCAACCCGTCTAAAAACCTGTTAAACTCACTCTCTACAAGATCACTTACACCCTGCTGCACAACAGGCTAAGGTCGCACGACATGCACTTGACTTAATAGATGGTTGAACTTATGAATTGACTCTAGGAAACTAGGGGAACTCTGAACTCATAAGTTATCACAATCATAGTTATGGGTTTGTGTGAAGTGACTACAGCGAGGCACTGGTGTTAAAAAAACATGCAAAGAGGTTTGTATTCATATTTTAGATGACTCTGACATATGAATACAGCCTGCAGCACTTCCAGGATATTTAACTGAAACAAATATTGCCATCTGTAAGATGGAGTCAGTAACGGATGAACTTATCATGAAATGCAAACAGTAATCAGGAGACCCAAAGTCAATATGAAATAGGTTGAGGTCAATAAAATACTGCTTAAACCAGTGAGGATCTGTTATGATCAACCTTAACCTCTGTGTCTTATCTGTCTCAAAGTTCTTTCATGCGTGTCAATGGAGACAAACAGTCTACTGCCACGCTGCTGGCCCTGCCTGTTACACCAGAAACTAAATAGCTGGATGGATGAAAAATGGAGAGACAACTTTGCTATTCTTTTATTGTTGGATATAAATGAGTCTAGTCTTGTGGTAAAAATTATTTTTCTTCTTTGTTGCAATACCACGATTGGCCACTGGGTGAAATTAGCAACAGGACGCATTTGCAGCTTTCTTTGTCTTGTGATCAGCAAAGACTACAGGAAGTCACTGCACCCTGCTGTCTGACAAAAAATACTTAGTGTAATGTATCATGCTGCAGAACCACAAAGTCTTTGTTACATTTCTGTTTGTGTATAGCATGCTTGTCAAGAAAGCGCGCAAGTGTATTTCCCAAAATGTTTATTTCTATTTCTTAAATACATTCATGGTTTTATCCTCCTTTGGAAAATTAAGGACAGCTCAGACTCAACTTATCAGCTGCAGACTTAACTCACGTTTCACCAGTCTAAACTTTGTCAACCTTTTAAAATGCTAATGTTAAGCCTGTTAAATTTTGCATGTTAATATTACTGTAGACAGGTTAGTCTGCTATGTTTGTATTTATTTTAAATGCTAACATCGCTGAGGCTGACACTTACTGAGCATTTTTTTTCAGCAGTATTCTTTTGTGTATCCTTCTCTTATTAGAGAATTTTATCTCTGCTGGGAGTCATATTTAAAAAAACGTGACTTGACTTGACATTAGCTGCTGCAGGGATCTAACATAAGATCCTTCAGTAAGTAAGTAAGAATGTTCTCTAACCACTAATCTGCCCTGGAAGTAAACACCATCAGATGTCTGGGCCTGTCTGAGCTGCTATGGAAACAGCAGCTTCCTGGCAAAGAAATAGTTTGGATTCCTCAATCAGGGGTGCTGACTAATTGATGAATGCTAACAAATACTAACCAGTGTTGACTGAAAAACAGTGGCAAAACCAAAAATTTGAGTAGGCTACATTGCTTTAAAGGGAGCCATCACTATATAAAATGTCTGACAAAGTGAAAACTGGAAGGAAAACTGAGTTTGCTAAAATGCTTAATTTGTAAGGTTTTAAATTTTGTTGCCATTTGCACAATTGAAATGTGAGTCTGACCCTCAGTCTGTAAAGGAAAAAACGTTGGCTGAGCATGCAAGATTATAGTCAGAGCTGTAAAGATGGAGATCTGTTAGAAATTTGCTTAGCAGGTGCTTCCACACTAACAGGCAGACGTTTTTAAACCCTGTAAGCCCATTTAGTCCAACACCCAACACCGAAGCTGTAATGTATAATGCACATGTGCATAGGGAAGAGTGACTCCTACTGGGTATATTAAATACTTCACAAAGTCTGTGATGAACACTCAAGTACAATTCTCATTTAGTCAGACGTTCCATATCAAAGCTGCATAGAAAGCAATTTGTCTTTAGATGACGTTGCCACATGTATGTTGGTATGGGTGAGCAGAGATGGTACTAAGAACTTCTTTCCGAACTTCATTCCACATTTCTTTTTCTTCTGTTTTATTTCTTCCACTGATATCACAGAACGACAGTATGAACAAAGCTAAAATACTTTTACCCTTAACACTTGAATATACCTTATGTTTACATTACTTAAATTCATTGACTAACTTACAGAACTTTTAGTTTAGTATTATTTTTAAAGAATTAGAGATTACAATTATTCATCCATACAATCATAGAAATCGCACTCATCAGCCCATACTCATAACAAGACAAAGAATAAAGTAATAATGATATAGTAATATGACATCAAACAGCATAAAAAAAAGCTTCCATCACTGTATTGTACATAAATTCCTCCTTCAAATTATACAACCAGGGGTTCCTGATTCTTCCGCTTTTAGGTTTTAAGCAGTATTGCTGCTGAATATCTCCATACCTCTGTTAGCACTGCCTTTACATAGTAATGCCAGTATGATATACAATGAGATACAGATCATAATGTCACAACTGGGATCCGTATATTCTGTTGGCCTCTACTCAGTATGAAAAAGAAAGTAAAAATCTGGATGCCATGTGATCCACAAAGCTATCTGGCACCTCAGTCCTTTTTTCTAAGTATCTGTCAAGCCTTTGGGCATTGACAGAGAGATCAGAGAGGCAGAAAGACACACATGGAATATGAGAAACCAAATCATTTCAGAAAGGAGGTGGCGGTGCATGAAAAAACAAAGTGAAAGGGGAAGATGTAATTCACATCAAAGCTTTCCTGTGTGGATCATAGTCTTCTGAAAAAAATGAGGACGAGGAGAATGGAGAGGCGTGCAACCTCTGACATATATAACAAATGTAAGTTGCTTTGGATAAAAGGATCAGCTAAATGAAGTAATTTATGTTTTTGCGTGACCTCACCTTTGTAAAGAGGCCTGGCAATTGTCCACTGGCTGTACTGGAAAAATACTGCTTTTACTGTGAGATGAATAGCCATAGCAATTTGTGAGCCACACATGCACACCGCTTGTCTGACTGTATCGTTGAACATGATCGCTCCTGTTGGCTGGATCATTGCCTGTAATACCAGGCTTCACCTATAATGACATTCCATAAAAATGAAGGACTCCTGCTCACTTCCTCCCTCCTTCCCTGCAGGAAAGTGGGTGGTGAGTTATCAGAGTTCCAGAGAGCTGGCATTCATATATTGTAGTTGTTTTAAGATGCCTGTCATGTCTGATGTTTTTTCTTGTTCTTAGTTGGGGAAGGTTTTTAAGATTCCATTGTGAAGTAAGTTTGTGTTTAACACGAGATGATGGAGCCTGAAGAGCCATACTGGATGTACTTTTAGTTGCTTTTAACATGCCATTTGTGGAATCTGAAAACAGTTTACATTTTGATTGCAATCTAAGCAATAAATTGTATACATATTTGCAGTTTCTCCACAAAATAAAGTGTCAACTGGACTATTCTGTACATTTAGAAAGGCATCACAGCCTTACTGATAGCTGAGAATAGCTGCTTTGCTGTATATCAGTTCTTCTTCCTGCATCCTTCCAGAATTCTCTAATCTGGTCTTCTGTATCATAGTAATGTAAAATAAAACCTCTTTCTACTTTTCTCTTTGCATGTTTGAACTGCTCTCTTACATTATGTTTCTATCAGGTATATTTACAGGTATATCATCAGAGTGCTCCGACTCTGACCTCTGTTCCTTGAAGTAGCTAAAGCATATTCTTAAGTTAAGAATAATAACTGTTTTTTTTTTGCAGCTGGGAGAGGAATTGAACAAACTGGGTTGAGATGATCTTCAGACGTGGGGGCGGCTGTGCCTAAGGAGAGCAGGTTGCCCGTTAATCAGAAGGTCGGCGGTTCAGTCCCTGGCTCCTCCAGGCTGCATGCCCCTGGCAGCTTTTCTGCCAGTGTGTGAATGTTAGTTTCTGTTTGACCAAGTGCAATATAGTCTAACAGCGCTTTGAATGGTCACAAAGACTAGAATATATGTTATAATATTCCGCTATATGCGGAATATTAACATTAATATTTGCGCCTAACCCCATTCGTGACCATCTTATCCACTGCGTGGGAGACAGATGGCTGGACCGAAAAGCACAGGACAGCTTAGGGAAGTGGAGCTGCTCTTCACCAAAAAATATGTGGAATGCCCCTTGTGGCCATTGGGGGGGGGCACCTATAGATTTCAGGTGAGACTTAGGCTTTATTAGAACATTTTATTTCAGGTTTTTCTAATGCATGTCTAGTTAACTTCTCCTACTCCAATAAAGAGCTGCGTACAGCCACTTCCCTTAGCTTTTCTATGGAAACCATTTGGGACTTTCTCCCATGAAGTGGATGAAACAGTCCCAAATAGAGCTTGTTTAAACTCAGATCTTACAGTTGAAAAAACTTCATAACTTGTCTTTAAGGCTGCATAATTAGATTTTCTTTACACTTGGAGGCAGTGCAATAAGTTGTAAACACATCATTAGCAGCTAAATGCTACACTGTGTCCTTGCTAGTTGTTAACTTTGTCTGTTAGATTTCTAACTTTGATGCGCCACAGTCATACAGTGGTATATCAAAAAAGAGAGAGGACAACAATGCACCACACTTTCTATATTCTCTATATTGATGTAAAAATGTGTATCTATAAAAACTAATCCTTAATTTCACTGCTCATGCCGAAGCACCAGTGTTTGCTAAAAAATTACATAAAATATGAAATAATATAGTGGTAATGAAATGACAGGGTGGGCTCTCAGCTAGCTAACAAAATATAGCTAATTTAAAGAAAAATAAATGCTAATTACGAAACTCTGAAGGTAGGAAAGTTAAGTGTATTAAGGAAGCTAGACAGCTAACTACTGACATTAAAGTCCCCCTCCAGCCAGTTTTCACTGCCGTCTTTGGTTAACATTCTTTCTCAAAATGAGAATGGGGGTGTGGTTAATAGTCGGACATAATTCATTACCATGACACCAAAAACTGACGGGCTGGAGTGTTACGCTGTGTTAACATCACTACACTGTAAAGTTTAGTACACTTTACTGTCTGGCAGGAGTAGCTATTACTTACTTATGACAGAAACTAATGTGCGCGTATCAGCTGTTATCAGTCATACAGTTGATGGTCCTGTCACGCGCTGCACACAATAACTCCCTCTACGTTTTATGGTGCGGCTCACAAAGTCAGGGCAGTGCGGTTCTCCTGACTTGCCAAGTCGGAAATCCGACTTAAGGGGGCGTTCCCTTTGAAAGTTTGAACTTTGAACTCGGAAATTCCGACTTGCCATGTCAAATGGAACGCACCATTACTTTACCGTGAGGGTGCCTCCATCGATGCATTGGTAAAACGGCCGTCAGTAAAATGCATGTTGCAGACTGTATAAGATGGTGGCAGGTGAAAGTGCGAGGTGTTTTCGGTCATCTGTCCTCCAACACCGCATGCTCAAATGCCATAATGAAAATGAACAGCACACTAAACCAAGAGTAGGAAACTAAAAAATAAAATGAAGACCCTCTGTTAGCATAGCTAGCATAGTTAGCACTTTCTGTGCTAACTATGCTAGCTTACTACACCTGGCTAACTACAACTTAATTAACTTAGCTAACTAAACTACAAAGACAAACCAACAATCACACACAGAGACATACCTGATGTAAGTTCTAAGTAAATTACATGATAAAATTGTTAGCTAGCTCACAATGATTTATCGGTTTGATGCTCTGACTTAACGAGGCGTGACGGCATGACAGTTTTTAACGAGGCATGACCGTGCGCCTAAGCAATTTTTGCAACTTTGAGCACAAAATTAAGCTATTTCTCAAAAAATATTTGGCGAACTATGTGGTTAATCAACATTGAAAGGAAATGACTCAGAAAAATATGAAATATCATAGAAATATCAAAATACACTGGAGGGTGGCTTTAACTTACAGTGGTGGGATGGAGTGAAGAGCTACCACTGCGGGTGATGTGGGCAGAACTTTTTATATACAGTCTATGGGGCAGACACGTTGAACCAACGTCAAAGTTAGGAAATGGTACGGTCCATGAAATCATACTCCAGGATGCTTGACTATAACACCTGAGTATGGAAAGTATATTGTAATATTAACAATTACGGGTAAGAATGACCCCCCTGAACTGTTGTTTTTGCCTCTTTTGGGGGGGTCGAAGTCTTAATTAGGGGGGTCAAAGCCCCCCAATGCCCACCTGTAATTCGAACCATGGTTACGGCTTTGTAGTTTCAGTGGGGTCATTTTTTCCTCACCCTTATCCCACTGTTTAGTTTTCAGTCACGTGACATGTGCGGTGACACAGACCAACACTGCAACTCCCCCGTAGAGACGCCGCAAAAGCAGTCAAATTTCATTTGTATCACCTTTCAACTTAAGAAGAGAAAAGAAAGATCACAAACTGCAAGTGTTGGGCATATCCGATCCATATAATGCTGCCGCATTTCTACTGTTACAAACCACGGTAATGTTTACTTTTACCTTCTGGAAAATCCCTCACCTAACACACCCAAGGCTTGCCAAATCCGAAAGCACAACCATCCAACATTTTTCAACGCAAAAACTAACAAACTCAAAGTAACAGTGTATCACTTGCATATTGGTTGGTTGTGTTTTTTGCCCTCCAATGGAGCGTTTTCATTGGAATGTGACGTCACTTAAAAACTATAATTAGGATCTCACTTACAGTTTGGTTGTCAGGGCAGCAGTGGCCTGAAATTCTGACAAACAGGCTTGTGATCAAGGCATTCGTAAATACACTAGTTTTCATCTGAATCCTCAACACAGTCAAAACAATCTGGTGAACAAGTACTAAATGTTTGTCTTTATTATCTCCACTGACGGCAGCAGTAGATCATTGTGAAAAGTTCAGATATGATTCCATGTAATTCTTACCCTGCAGCCCTTACTGAGAAAATGTGTTTATACAGTATGCAGACTGCACGTAAATTGGTCTATTGTTACAGAAAAAGACAATATCCTATAACGCAAAGACTGGCATATTGAAATTGAGCAAATAAAGATGCTTCAAAGTTTTAATAATCTGTTTTTGTCCCAAATTGTTCCCAACAGTACACTGTGCTGTAATTCAAGCATAAAAACAGAAAGAGACTTCTGTTTAGTTGTGAACAGTCTCTGTGTTGGATGTCATGTCTCCACGATGCCCTACTTTAGCTGCAGGCATAAACCTCAAATTCCAAATAATTTACAAAATCTCATATTGATTTAATCTAATCTTATCTCTCTTCATGTGACTCCAACTCATTGCTTACGCAGTGGATACAGTTTTCATAGATGCTGCTCTGCATTCATGCATGACAGTGATTTATGACATTGATTCTCTTAGTGCAAGCACAGTGTATGCTTTATGAATATCAGGTCTTCTACAGACTTGACTCAATGTCTCCGCTGGACACTTCAGACTTTAATAACTTGTTTTAGGAAACTCTAAGTATGACAAAGTTTGAACATATCTGGCAACAATGGCAAACTGCCACCATACCACTGCACTGACTCACATGTGGTGGGAGGCGAAGCCTATTGCAAGAATGGCTCTGATAGCAGAGTGGCATAGGTTCACAAGCTTTTACAAAATAGATTGGACTCTGAAAGTGAATAGGATGCACAGCCTTCTAGATTTTATTAACAGTAAATGTTTAGATGATTTTAATCCAGGTCTGAATCTTTGTCAAAATACACATTATGCTATAAGAAAGTAAAACTGATGACAGTCATAGTCATTTAGATGTTACCACCTGTACAAATACCTTAAGATGCCATTTATGATGTTTATTTATAAGGAGGCCACACCTAAAGGATTGTCACGTGTGGCAAAGATTAGGTGGAATATCTTAAAACAAGGACATCTTTGCAACTATCCTTCGCTGCTTGAATGATGTCTGTTAAAAAGAAATAACAGCGCTGTACATCAAAAACTAATAACTTCTTGTTTGGCAAAAGGCCATGCTTTTTAAATTTCATTGAAATTTATGTCTAACAGTCAAAATGGAACTGGAAATTGGCAGTGGGGTCATCATTCTGGGGATTTGTTTTTGCCAAAAAGGCGAGGAGTGTCAGGTAGGTGGAGTTTACTTGATCAGGGCTATCTGATTTCAGTACTCTGTGGAATTACCCATGTCTAATACAAACTGATGTAGTGACTCTTGAAAGGAGGATTCATGGAGGGTAGAGAATGCCGCTGTCATCCACAGTCTATAAATTATCTGCTACACATCAGCATCATCTGGCTCCCTCAGAAGAACCATAAACATTAATCATAATTTGGTATCAGTGAGGTAAACCACAAGCTAATCAACACTCCAGCATCTCAACTCCATTTCTCCACGAGCAAGCATGGCGCTCAAGAGCAAAATAATTTCCCCTACACTGAGGAGACCAGCACAGGAGCTATGTGATGGAGTAAAAGCAGGATTCAAGTATACTTTAACATGATACAAATTACAGTGAGAAATTGATAACAGTGCAAATAATTGATTTAAGCTGCAGCATAATGCAAATTCCAACAAGCTCAAAATATTACAGGAAGACCCTAACTCTCTCTGCACTGCTTTCAGGGTATTCAACTCTATTATATGTCTTTCAAATAAGAAAAGCTTTAATTGTTAGATCAACACTGCAAGTCCAATGCCCTAAAATGCCCTAAAATGCCCTGACTTCCTGTGACAGAAGAACTGGAAAAGCAAGGAATTTCTGACACAAAAAAATAAGAGGAAAAAAAAAAAGGACAAAGGAGGGGGTAGGAAAGAGGTTATGACTAGGTGATCCTGGAGCTTGTCAGGCGATTCGGTCACATCAGGTCTGGTAGAGTTCTGGTTGAAAGAGGGGAAATAGCCGTGCAGTTTTGGGCCGACTGCCAATGAAGACAATGGGGGTTCTCAGAGATGGAGCTTCCTTGAATTGTGCAGTTTCCACATAGTGAATGAAAACACAAGCTCCTCAGAGAGATTTTTCCATTACGGCCGACCTGCTGCAGAACTCCATTAGAGTGATACGATAACAGCTGATACGTCAGAAAGCTCATCCTGAGCTGTATTAATAACTAAAGGTAAAACAATTTCTAGATGAGCAGCACTTCACCTACAGGATGTAACATACAAGAGGGTGTCTGCTTGATGCTTACTGTGTACAAGTAAGGGCTAAGAATCATCAACACGTTTTACTTTGCTTACGGTGTGTGAAAACTACTACAAACTTTTTCAGTATGCATAGTAAAACCATTTGATCTTATAATTTGATGTTAATTTGTTGAATGCGTATTTTGCAATTTGGGTCACTGGAACATTTCATGGAAGGGAGCCACATTTTTTTAGTAGATTAACCTGTAGTTTTGCTATGGCAAGTCCAAATGTCTGTTGTGAGAAATATCAATAAAAGGGTGGCCTTTTCCATTATTTTCTGCTGCCTAGTTGTTTCGGAGCTTGTGATCAGCCACATCACTTCTAACCTTCACTGGCTACATCAAGCCTGAGTGCCCTGCAATAACTACAGTATATGCTGCTGATGTAATACTGTAGGTGCAAAAAAAAAACATAACAGGTGAGAGAGATGTCAATCAAGCTGATGTACACACAGAGTGCTATGAAGATAATCAAGCATAAATGAAAACGCCTCAGTGTAGAGGCTTTAATTAGCTGTTAAGTGAAATAACTCACAAACATTCTACATCAGGGATTTTGCTGATGCTGCAAGAATTGATATATCTGAAATGATTGGAAAAATAAAACTTTAAAGTGCAGTTTATTGCATGAAAAAGAAAAAACATGGCACAAAATAGTGACACAATATAGTTTTATATGAAGCAATTTCCAGTGTTTTCCTCAATTTAATCAGTGGTAGTCAATTTATTCAGATGTATTTTGTTTTATTTAGCATTGTTATATTTGTTGAAGCAGCCTTTACATGCCAACAGCAATCAATAAATCAAATGTGCTGACAAAAAGATGAAAAATCAGCTGCAGCATTGAAAAAAGCACCGACCGAATGAAATGATTAACCTTTAGTGATTGGCTTTGGAAGCTGAATGGAAGGGTTGGGATTTTTTTTCCTTTGGAGACTTAAAAAATCTAGCTGTCTAGCTTTCTAATGTTGCCTACCCCAGCCGCTAACAAAATGGGGACCGGTAATGCTGAAAAACAACCAGCTCCCAGAACAACACAGATTCAAGTACAAACTCCACATAAGGATAATAAACATAAAAATAAGTTTTATTTGCTAAAGTCCAACTGCCCAAAATCACCGAGCAAAAACACGGGTCAACATTGGAAAGGCGTTTGAGCAATGGAGAGACCTCCGCTTTGTTTTCAAAACAGATTCAATGCATCATCATTGCGCACGTCAGACGGAGGCCAGCAACAGAATGTTTTATATTTTATAATTTTCGTACACTGTTTCATCCCTAAATCTACTTCTAAATCTACTTACGTTTTGAGGCGAAAGATCACCTATGTATATTTCGAATATTGGTGTGTAATGAAAATTGATGGTGATTCGATAAATGTGCTTCGATGTTTTCAAAGTAGATGAGCTCTGCAAATAGTGGCAGGGAGAAAGCTTGTGCCAATCGGTGGGAGTAGCTCGCGAGCCAGCCAGCCAGTCACACTCACAGAACCCTCTGGTCCCACAGTAACCCAGACCACTGCAGCCAACGCAGCAGATAAAATCAAAGAGATGGCTGTTGTGTGTTGGTCAGGTTGAACATTACATAGCGGCAGTTATGTGCGGCAAATGTGCGGATCATTTTATGACCATGTTAGATAGGTGTTTCATTAATTCAAAAGCATTTTCTGAGGATAAAGTTTGAGCGTTACCAATTCATCATTTAAAAACTAATGCAATAATCCATATTCTTTGTGCACTTTGTTTATCCACATTAACATACATTAGGGGGACAATGTTATAAATATCCATGTCATACACCATGTCTAAATAACACAACTTAACTACAAGGCTGTTATTTTTCTAGCATAGTTTGCAGAGGTACAACACATAAACTGGTAGAAAGGTATGCCCACTGGAAGTTTTTTCCCCCACATTGTTTTGTTTTCCTAAAATACTATGAAACGATACTACACACCTCATTTGACAATATGTAATACGTAGCTGCTTGTGGCCAGTATCAGAGTTAGGGCAATTTACTTCCAAACCTGTCACCTGAATTCAGGAAGTTGTAATACTTAATACAAAAGAAAAAAAAATACTGCATAATGATTTGATTAAGATTACTATTGTCTGATTTCACTTTGAACTGAAATACAGTGCACTAGAAGCAAATCGACCCCAAAAACCTGGCTAATATTGCTTTTCATATTGCTGCATAGGAGAGTGAATATCAGTAGTTTTTTCTATGAAGGAAGCCGTACAAGGTGGCACATTAAATCAACAGTGGGTTACTTGGGTCACAGCAGCGCTATTACCATTAAACTGACACAGGTTTAAAATTAAACTAGATGGCCGCTTCCAACCAATACAAAATTAATCTCATCAGTAAGAAAACACAGTGCAAGAAAAGCATCAAAAATCTACTTGTTGAAAAAAGACAGCTGATTTTAAGGCACAGGACAAACTGGAAGGTAGAAGTTTAAGTGTCTAGTTTAGACAGATTTATGAATACTGTGGTCTTCCATTGACAGAAAGAAAAGAGCACCAAAATACAAAGGGACTTACTATCATTATAGTACATCTCTATATGAAGAATTATCAGGCCCTCTACTTTTTGTTAACACAGCCATAGTCCACATCTCTGCCCTCTTCCAGCTGCACCGGTGTTTGTTTTCCCTGCTCTGGTTTTAGTCTAAACTCAGTCTGTCCTGGTTTCACAAGTGGTTGTGGAGAAGATGGAGGGAGGTGTTCTGGCCCTCTAAGCCATGGTTTTCTTTTTGCACTCCGCAGAGCAGAAGAGGAAGCTCTGCACTGCCATGAAGCGCTGGCCCATCAGGCACTTGGAGCATCCAGAACACTTGAAGCACTGCGGTTCGGCGTGCCAGTGGTGTTCGCCGTAGGAAACCCTCTGGGCCTCGGGCTCTACCGCATTCTGGCAGGCTGAGCATTTCTGGGATGAGTGAGGATATAATGATGTCATAGCACATATTCATTTTTTTTACTTTGATATTGAAAGTTTTTCACCATTCATTGTCATATTGTTCAAACTTTCCATTTAGGTTTTAGTCATTTTGCCTTTTCCTTCGTACACATATCAGCAGAGACAATCACATATACCACTTATACATTAAAATACCACAGTGTGCTCAGAAATGTATGTGCACACACACACATATATATATATATATATATATAGTATTTATTTAACATTACCAATGGCTTTGTAACCATGTGGTGTGTCTACCTTAAAATAAGCACAGTCTCAACATCTATAATGAGACAGTCAGAAGTGAAGGCAAGTATGAAGTTACATGAAAACTGGCTTTGGAGGGGATTATGTTAGATAAATCATATAAACACACGCTGAGTGCTTCACATTCTTGGCTTAGGGTGGCCAGGTTTCATTTACAATCATTCTTTCATATCAGTTTTATACTGAGGTCTGTTGTTCAACCTACATGAGACCCTTTTACACAAACCCTAATGACATGCGATACCCCCTGTCAAACTACTCAAACACAATGCAGGCATGAGGATTTTACTGTTTTCTAACTAGATGGGATCAGGGCTGGCATTTATCAAGCTTCTCAAAGTGGCATTTTAGTCATAAGTGCTGAGAATTCATGAAATTTACTCCTACTTTTAAACTTAAGAATAAAAGTGAGTTATCAAATTTCTTAAAGCTAAGAAATTACATAGGAATTTCACCATTCAATGTGAATTTATCTGAGAATATTTTTAAATAAGGAAATCTCTTCAGTTATTGGTCCTTGGCTACATCGTCATCCAAAATCCTGTTTGGAGCACAGTAAAGTGTCGTGAATCAGCACTAAGACTGACACTTCAGATTTAGTCAAATACTTCACTCAAATTACGACTATTATGATGCTTTGATAACTAACTTTTAAGCACAGCTTTGAGCCAAGATTTTTTTACTCTTAAATCAGTTCTTAGCAGTTTTCTTACGAGTAATTCTGAGAAGCTTGATAAATACAGGATTTATAAAAACATGTCCAAAATCTATGTAATCGGGGATCTGAATGTGGTTTGGAAAACAGCTTCCAACAAACAAATGCAAATTTTTCATTCTGTTTAACCCCCCCCCCCAGAGAAAGCAATTCGGTCTTACCACAGCATAGTTCTTCATGTAGCAGGGCTTGCATACAGGCTTGTCTTTCTCCATAACATATGTCTCTCCGGCGAGGATGCAGTCACAGTCAAAACAGCAGAAGTGCTTCAGATGCCAATTCTGGCCCTCAGCCTGAGTGTACTCGTTACTGAAGATCAGCTGTGGACAGACAAGCATCAAAATGTAGATAGAATAGTGCTGACAACCTCAAAACTACAGAGAAACTGGTGCATGCACAATTTAAATTTTGCTTCTAATACCACACAAGTGTTGCAATGAAATGTAAACAAAACTACTAATAACTTCCAAAATAGTTGAAATAATTGAAATGGTCATATCCTCTCACCTCATCACAGCCTCCACAGCGTGGCTTCTCGCTGTCTCCATAGTGGCGTCCACAGTACAGCTTGCCTTTCTTCCAGAAGTAGATCATGTCCACCAGTAGTTCGTTGCAGGTACAACACACGAAGCATGCTGGGTGCCACATCTTGTCATAGCCGGCCCGCTCAGCATAGACAGCTGGCTCGCCCAGACGCATGGGCTGCTGGCAGTGATTGCATGACTTGAAGGGAAAGAAGAGAAGGAGAGATGGTTGGTATGGTAGGTGGATTTGGATTTTATTAATAACATTAACAGGTGACGAAAAACTCAATAATTGTCCAATTCAGATTTCTTCTTTGTTGGTTTATAATTGGGCTGCAACTGACGATAATCTTCATTTTCCAATAACCTAAGGATTATATTTCAATCCCTTGGACTATAAAATGTCAAAATCAGAACTCAAAGTGACAAAGTATACTTTCATATACTTATGGTAGGTGTAAGACAAAACTGTGTCAGACCAGTCAGTTACATCCTGCCTTGAAAAGATTTCTTACAGTCCCTTTGATTCTAATAAACACTTATTATGTACTTCCAGCGCTTATCAGTAGGTTTACACAAAGGGTAACTCTTTGAGTCAATTCAAGTCAAACTCCTTTGATCTGACAAAGTAAAGATTTGAACTTTTTGCCACCAATCACAGTACTGAACGACACATTTTACAGCAGAAAATTGGTGGAGTTCCCCTTTACAACACATGGGCCTAGCCAATATGGCCTGGCCTGAGTGTTGGCAATTAAGTTGAGGTGATGGTGGAGTTAAGGTGAAGGTAGAGATATGTAAAGTCATTATGAAACTCCCTTACAGGAGAGAAGCGTGTGTTTTTGATATTGTGCAGCCATGGAAACTAGGACTTCCAATGGAGGATAAAGCTAAAGAGTTAAAGAGAGACAGAATATAAGAATATGGGGTCATGAAAAAGACAATGAGCTTGTAACAAGAGAAAGAAGACAGCAACATAGAAAAGAATGAGAAGTTGGTGTTTACGTATGCACTCACTGTTGCTCTTCCATAACCACTGCTGCTTCTTGTTTCAATATCAGACCCCTTTGTTTATTCGTGAGTCACAGCATAACTAAAAGGAGGTATACATCATAAGACTCCACAGAGCACGAATTATATGACTGCACATGGTGATGATGAGATCCTAAAAAACAACTCCTGTTGTGACTCAGACCCGCTGTGAATTATAATTAAATCACTATCCATTGTCCTGAATAGGGAAGGTTTAGGCAGAGTTGGTCTTATGGGTCCACCTAGTGTCCTGTCTAGGAGTTACACAGTGCTTCTTGTAATTATTACTGACTGTAATGCACTGGTACAAAAACAGGGTAAATACTAAGTCACTACCCAAGTAACTAAGTCATCAGGTTACCAGGTACATACATATGACCTAAACTATGGATTAGTGCTCACATAATTAACTACAGTAATAACAGGAGTTAATCACACATTTCAAGACACTCTTATAACCATGGTTCTCTGCTTGGAGGCAGGGACTGACTTCCCCATGGGATCATCAGATAAATCTGAGGGGTCGTGAGTTGATCTATAGTACAAGGAAAGATACATATATTTATTCTCCTCTCCTTATTTATAAAGTCATAAACTTTTAAAGTCATGAAACAATCTAGTGGGAATGTGGAATGATCACTCTATGGCAGATATACACAATCTGTCATAAGGAATCACATGTAGACACTGCTTAATTTTAAGGGCTCATGAGCCCAAATGGTTGAGAACCAGTAGCATTATCCTGTTGCATCACATTAAGCAATACCCTCTATAATAATTCCTGTTCTTGAGAACAGCAACAGTCAGGACTCAGAAACAGGTGAAGAATGTTGCCAAAGCTGAGTAGTAAGTATTGTTTACACCCAGTTAGAGCAAAAAGTTGCCTACAACCTATGATGTTAAGCACAACTACATTGATTTATTATAATTAATTTTACAGTACAGTGCTCTTGGAAGTAGGAGATTAAAAATGAATAATTTCAGTTGATCTGACCTTAATGCCAGTAGTGTCCAGAAAAGTGACAGACTGATAAACAGGCAACTTACAAAGGCTTTTTGTGGTAGTCCAGCTTGTTGAGCTCCAGGGACGCCAATGGCTCCAGCAGTGGCAGTTGTACCCACGGCTCCTCCAGCAGGCCCAAAGCCAGAAGAGAGTCCACCCCCAGGACTTGAAACTGGCCCAGCACCACCAGTTCCCCTACCCCCTGCTTCAGGTCCAAAGCCAGGACCTCCAGCCCCTGCTCCAGCTCCAGGTCCTGCAGTCCCTGGCCCAGAACCAGCTCTAGCACCACTAACTCCTGGTCTAAACCCAGCTCCTCCAGCTCCACCACCAGCCCCAGGGCCAGCATCAGCTCCAGGTGTACCAACCCCAGGTCCAAACCCTGCTCCTCCAGCACCAGGAGCGCTTCCAGCCCCAATACCAGCTCCACCCTGCCCTCCTGCCTGAACCAGTGCCATCTCTTCGGGCAGTATAACATCTCCAACTCCCAGGGCCTCATCCTTGTACTTGCGGACGTACTGCTGCATTTGCTTGACCTCGGCTGGGCTCAGCTCATGGCACTTGGACGGGTCCTGGTCATGCTCAGGCAGCTGGCATGCCATCTGCTGCCGGCGGTAAGCAGCTCCCTCTGTACCGGTCACCGGACGTTTCTCTGGTGGGAGCAGCTCAATGTAACGCACCGCCTGGAAGTCAGGGAAAATTGTGAAGATACAGTTTAGTTCAGATGGGATAAAGAAAGAAAGAGAGAGAAGTTATGGGCCAATCAGCAAGAGAGTAAGGGGTATTTTAAAAAAACAAAAACTTTTGAAACATAAGCTTGTGGGGAGAAAGACATGCCCAAAACAAAGGTCCTTAAGATATAGTACTAGACTAAACTAACTTGAGAGTGTTCCAAAACTTTATCATGGTTCTGCTTAGGGGAGACAGACCTTGTAAACTTCAGATAAGAGAAAGCAGTTGAGCAATTAAATGTATCTATGGCAGATTCATATTAAACAAGAAACCATCAAACAGTCTAAAAAGTCTACTTCTAAAAAGCTGAGTTAAGTTTAAGGGCAACTGTGAAAAAATCTGCTGTCTTAAGTTAACATTGATCGTGCAATGTTATTCAAGGTTATTTTGGCAATGAATAATTGATTAGAAAACCTTTAAATGGAGCACACACCCACATGAGTCAAAGCACAGAGACATCTTACGCTGTGTAGGACAAAGTGCAGGCACAGGCCAATAGTGAATAAAGGCAAGGTTACTTTTTGGGTGATTAAAACTACCCCCCCTCCCAAAAAAAAAAGTCTTGGCTGTAGATTTATCCTATAGCTGATGCATTTGTCGTATCACCAAATTCTATTTGTCACTTAATGTATAATAAATAATGCAATCCCTACTGATCTTAGCAATGAACTAGGCAGGTCATGCATTTATTATCCATTAATCTATCAATTGTGTTTTGTTTTGTCAATTGATCAGAGCCTGAAGTGACGTCTTCAAATTGCATGTTTTGTCCGACCAATAGTCTACAACCCAAAGACATTTGATGTACAGTGATATAAAAACAGACGAAAGCAGCACATCATCTCATTTGAGAAGCTTGAACCAGAGAAGGGCATTTGTTCTTGAAAACTGACTTAAATAATTAATCTAATTAATTTAGGACTAGTTTTAATTCTTACCAGATACTTATTGGCTACTGGTGGTGCCCAGTCATAGGTGACAGACTTCATTGGCACATCTTTGGGGACCGGTACCACATTGGCTGATGTGGCACTGACAGCAACTGGCACTTTGTTAGCCTTGATAGGAGTGACGCTGGCAGGTACAGGCTGGTGCGGAGCCTGATGCGGAGCCTGGTGCGGAGCCTGGTGCGGAGCCTG
Source organism: Lepomis macrochirus (assembly GCA_024633595.2). Classification (NCBI taxonomy): domain Eukaryota; kingdom Metazoa; phylum Chordata; class Actinopteri; order Centrarchiformes; family Centrarchidae; genus Lepomis; species Lepomis macrochirus. Next base: position 6,787,295 of record JALXJV020000008.1, read on the forward strand.
GTGCGGAGCCTGGTGCGGAGCCTGGTGCGGAGCCTGAGGCCTGCCGGGTGCTGTACCTGCAGCAGCTCCAGCAGGCTGTACAGAACCAGCTATGGCAGAGGGGGGCACCAGAGTGGAAGAAGCACTCGGCGGTACAACGTAAGCAGTGGCAGGGCTGGGCAGAGTGATGGTCATCATGCTGCCATCGTAGCTGGGGATGCCATCCGTCTTCAGCTTGGCGATGAGGCCGGTGTACTTGGTGTCCTCGAACAGCTTGCCTACCTTCTTGTTCTCCTCCGATTCCATTTGCACGTTGTGCTCTGTGAGGCCACATTTACAGTTTCGGCAGATTTTTCTGCAGAGGAGGAGAGGAAAACATTTACAACTTATACATACTTACATACATACTTTTACATACTTATTATGTTGCTTTGGAAATATCTTGAATTAGCCTCTTTTAACTGTATTGTATTATTTTTTTAAACAAACATGCATTTTTTTGTAATGTTTCTCACCACAAAAATTACAATCTGGTACAACTTTTCTACAATACTATACCAATACGATCAGCTCAGTGTTGAATTCAAATATCTGCACTTTTCACATGCCTCAACACAACTTGCTTCATATTTGTAGAGCAACTGACATAATTTATGACGGCTAGGCATGCTTCAGCATGAGCAGGTCCACAGATTTCTCTCAGCAGTGTCAATTTGTTTAAAACATATTGGATGTAGGTTTACATACATATAGTAAAAAGAAATAAATCATATTACGATTATTTTGACAGATATTATGATTTGTCATATGATTCACGAGTATTGGGAATGAGCATTTAGCCCATCCAAAAATGGGAAAAGAGATTGAGCTGAGGCTGACCGAATGACGCCCGGTTGCTGAACCACATAGGGGCTAGCCACCTGAGAGGGCACCCACCTATCACTCATAGCGGCCTTGTCCTTAATTATGCATAATTAAGCCTTAAAATAATTTAAATGGGTACATTCTATAAAACGTCACACCCAGCATAGATGTCATGAAAAGGGAAAAAGACCAAAACTGTTTTTGGTATAAGGTTGTAAACATGTTTAATTTTGCTCTAAAGTTGGGTATATTAACACTCTGTGGATTCGCTTTGGAGCCGACATCAAGTGGCTTTGAGTTTTTGACATATCCACATTGTACGTCATTTTTCATCCCCAGAAGTTAGCACTTGGTTTTTACCCAAGTTTGACAACCACTGAGGTGTTTAATTCAGAAAAGGTATTGTAAACTACACAAATGAACATTATGAATATGCAGCATAGTTTTCATATCTTAAGTTTTGGAGTTGAGGAAAACCTTAAAGTAGGTATGCAAAAAAAAAATAGGAATGAAAAAGCATTCAGTGCATACAGCATTCTAACAAATACAATATAGTGTATAGTAGATAGTAAAATACTCTAGATCAGCGATACCCAAAGTGTGGTGCGAGGACCCCTTGGAGCTGTTTCTCATCACACAAACAGATCTTCCTATTTTGATATTTATTGCACCTTCAGTGATATCGGCAGCCTTCTCTTCAATACACCTCTGCTCCTCACCGGAGCAAAGTGTTGATAGGCTATTATACGTGTAAACAATCAGATAGTGGGCGGGACATTAAGCAAATAAAGAAGTAAGAAACAAACAAACAAACACACACATACACACAATAAGTTTGGGAACCACTGCTGTAGATCCGTACAGATCCAACTTGGCACGATAAGTAAGGCCCCTTTCTGACAGTACAACATTCCAGGCTGAATGTCAGACACATTAAAACCACCACCACAGACCCGTGGTGGGCCTTTGTGCTGGTGCTGTGATGGGCATCGGGGCACCTGGTGTCTTCAGGAAAACTAGCCAAGTGTGGATGATTGTCCAGACAGAGAAGTATTTCACGAGTCATTGGTTCAAATAAATCCTCATATTGTGACAGAGAGAGGGAGCAAGGCAGAGAACCCTGGGTAGAGAGTACCCGTACACTGACTGACGTTTAAAAAAAAAATATTTTAAACGACACAGCCCCTCTGTCTGGTGTTGATGAAAATCATATGCCCGCCCTGCCTCTTTGTCTTCTCCTGTCAAGTCTGCCCAGCAATGCAATGTTAGTACATGTAGGTAGATAGGTAGATTTATTTTGTCACAATACAACAGGTTATAGAGTGAAAATGAGTTTATAATTTCCTTCTGCTATGTAGCAGAGAATATACATTAATATATAAGCAATTATAAAAATAGTAATTATAGTCAATGTCTATATACAGTGCTTAGGATGACTTTGAGTTTAAAAGTCTGATAGCAGTCTGGTGGTGATAAGTAAGACCCCTGACTGTAACACAGTAACCCAATCATGTGATGTGACTAATACAAATGCAAACGTGAAAGAGCTTGTTTATCCTGCCCGATTGACACTAGGGATGGGACGATTACCGGTTTCACGATAAACCACGATAAAACGTCCTGGCGGTTAGTATTATCGTTTAAAATTGAATTATCATAAAAACCGTGTTTGATTATCGTTGATTTTGAAAACTTCGCGGTAAATCCCATCCAGCCAGAATCAGTCTGGCGCGGCAGCGAGCATGCAACGTCGTCGCGAGCGAGAGACATGGCGGAAGGCAGTGTCAGTGATCAGGAGATTTTTCAGCCATCCAAGAGGACAAAATACCAAATTACTATCGGATCGGTAATTTATTTGCGCTTTTAAAGCTGGTTTCCGTCCAGAAACAGCGGCGATTACGTGTCCAGTATAGACCGTTCGGTCGCCGCCATCTTGCCGGTGGCCTCACGGAAGCCGTTAGGTTCATTTTAGTTTCGCCGCTACCTCAAATTCTCTCATAGAAGAAGAGCATGTTCGGTAGAGGCGGACTTTATCGGTCTCTGCTGGCGAACCGTAGCAGGTACAACCTCATGCAATATAGAATTTTTTAGAGGAGAATCAGACGTCAGTCTGAGCATCAGTTCTTTTTGAATATTTCCATCTCTTTTTAACAAAACCGTGATAATATTGATAACCGTGATAACTTTGGTCACTATAATCGTGATATGAAATTTTCATACCGTCCCATCCCTAATTGACGCTGTGCAGCCATAGAATGTATAAAACAGATGAGATGAGAAGGAAGCAGGATGGCTCCCTCATTACTTCAATCATCAGAAATTCAGAATGTTATTGACTAAATGTTATTAATGTTATTTATTAATGTTGTAAACTACATACAGCGAATATGTCTGTCTCACACATTGATGCTTATATATGTGATGTAAATATAAGTCATTGCTGGTCAGTAACATTCTGAATCAAACACAGTGACCCGCAAGACGATGCAAATGTAAGTCTAATATGGCTTGTAAATAAAGTATTCTTTTCATTGATATGGTTACTAAAAAGGCATTATTGCTTTTCCAAATGGAAACATCTATGTAAGTAAATCAAAATCAGATTTTATAACTTATGGCCTTGATGCTCTAGCATGCAGCCTTTGTGCCCTCAGAAAGTTGCCCTGCTGCGGGCCAAGTGGCCTTGCACCTAAAACTATGAAATTTCTGGCCTGGTGTCTACACTATAATTTATGTGAGCATCTTTGTAGAAGTGTGGCTTCGTAGGCAGTTCTCTGCCTCCAATTACAGTTATTTTGTTGAATCACAACCAGAAGAACCCATGAATGCGCCACCCCCCAATCTCAGCACTAATTAGACCTAAAGTCATCTACTGTAAACTAACATTGCCCTGATATTTCCACTCCATGGTTCTTGTTAACAATAAGATGTTCTGACGTGGGACTCAAAGACACTCAAGGGAGCGGCTGTACTCAGGATCAGCATGTTGGTCTCAGGCCACAACCCCTGCTGCTCTCAGAGTATTTTTAATTAAGCAAAGAGGAAAATGTTATTGACCAGTCTGGCCCATGAATTGAAGTTTTATTTGCTCTTCTTGTATTAGTCCTGAAATAATGTGCTGAATAAGCATGCTTTTATGTCTTGCTTCATAATTACATTCTAACATACCTGACAGCTGCCCAATAAAGCCAGTTTTCTACAGTTGGCCACCTTCAGTCCTTTGCTGAAAAGGCCACTTTTGACCATAGTTTCAGCTCATTCACTTAAATTACTTACGTTTCTAGTCTAAACTCAGGAAACCTGGGGATTAAGACTGACTTGCCATTGTCAAGCTTGTTTCTGTGACGTTTCTGTGCTGCTTGACAGAAGCTGTACAAACCTCCAAAAATGCAGCTCGAAGCCTTCACACTTGTCCTTGCATTTCAAACAGGCCGCTCCAGCACCAAACTCGTGTCCGAGGGTCATCTGTAAACAGAGCACATGAGGAAGATTACAAGTGCTATCACAGTTTTGTTTTGGCTGCCCAACCACTGACAGGAAACGCTGAGCTTCCTTAGGGCAGGGACATAACAACAGAGGCTGTTATTTGTCAACATAAAGCTGGGAATTCTCAGGGACCCAGACTCATGGAGAGGAACACATTTTTGATGCTCAACATGTGAAATGATAGTTTGACGTAATATGGACATACTATTCCGATTATTTGTAATCCAGCTAAAACTATTTGGCTTTAGAAATATTTCAGCAACATTAAATTTAAATCTTAAATTTCCTTAACTGCAATCAGGAATTTTCATCCTTCCCAGTTTTCCAGCTGCACTTCTTTCCTTAACATCTGAATCTTCTTCCTTGGCTTCAGAGTCAAACAATGTCCACCTTAAGCCATTACTGCTGTTTATGACCATATATGGTCAACTATTCAATGCTGTTGAATGCCTTGTGGGATCTCAGCAGGCACCCCTTTTGTCAGAGAAATGTTTTTGAATCAAAAGACACTCACTACTGAGGAATGCAGACAGTGATTGTAACGGCAAAGCTGTGATGCCAATATTTTAACTTCCATTGACATCCAGAGTGGTGAGACTTTCCTCTCCTGGGAGCCGTTGAAGAGCAGGAGAACGGAGTTTAGCGGCGTAATTTTTTTTAATGATCATTACAGTGGCAAACACACCAGTGAATCTTAGTTTGAATTTCAGATTATTTTACTTTCTCTTTTGTAGGCGGCATAAATAGAATTTCAGGGGTAAATGTTCAGCAAAGTTCATTATAGTCATATAGTGAAAGATTATCAAAAACATACGTAAATCCAGTAAAAAAATATGGGTTTAAAATGTAGTTGTTCTCTGACTTTGATTATCATCAAGCAGCTATTTTTTACCTTCTTAATTTAAATTTGGATTATATCTCTTAAATATATATGTTTTAAACTCTTACATTGTATTTTATATATGTTTCAATGCATTAGTTAAGCACTAAAATTCTTGCTTTACAGTCTGCTGATAAAAGTGGAAGCACATTGTTCCCCTAACCTTGTGATCTGAGTTTCAAAGAATCTACTGTGTTCATTTAAGGGACTCTGAGAGCATCTGCTGAATACCTCAAATGCAAAAGTAAGTGATGGGATTTAAAGCAAACCAAGCTAAGTATTCACTACTTGTGGAAGTTTAAATATTTGTCTTGGGCATGGTGAGGATGATTGGCCATTTTTGGCTAAGGTCACTCAGTGTGTGTGACTTTCCTTGGAACACAGTTTCACAAACTGCATTAGCAGTTGATGTTGATCAGTGACTCTGTATTATGACTAAGCCTGCAGGGTAATTTATTCCAGTGACAACCCTCTACGGGTTTGCTGAGACACAAAGTATACAGTTCAGATCCGATGAGTCATATTCATGAGTAATTTTGTTGCAGCAGGCCTGAACTGCAGACCAGAGGCAGCTGTAATGACACAAGTCACTGGCTATGGAGACATTTTAATTTCAGAGGGCCACCTACTCTCAGACCAAGACATCTTGTGTCTGTAACATCCAAGAAGCTAAAACAAACAAACAAACATTTAAATTTAATTGTTATTAAAGGTTTGTCCACAGTATTTTATTCATAATGTGTGCAGCAGACAAAACTGCTGCCTATATTAGGCAATTGAAGAAAGCAGTGTTTAATTCAATTAGGTTGGTTTCACACTTCAGAAACAGATTTTTCTATATTTAAGTAGCACTTCCTACTTCACACTGTAGCAGTTATTTTTGGTTTAATTTCACAATAACGTATAAGATTTAATATAACCACTCACACAGACCACTTTCTGATTTTTAGTATCTGGGTGGGATGAAGATTATGAATACATGCAACTATCTAATGTCATCATAATTATAGATCAGCCTCCTGGCTGTGAGGCAATTTTCCCACCAGTCCATAACAGAATTCTTACATGTATTTGAGCAAAGAGAGGATTATGTCTCTTAAGTTGGAAATGTTTTCTAAAGATTCTTGACCATTGCAACTTTAATAACCATTTAGGCGTTTCGAGAAGAACATGAGAAAGATCACCAGAAACAACTTTGCAGTGATGATGATTTTGCAGCATGTAAACGGTGCACTCAGAGTCACAACTTATTACCTTAGCTGTCTTTTTGGAAGACTGCATGAGCTTAATTGGGCATAATATTACTGTATAACACAAAGGTTGCTTTTCTTGAAAAGGGCAGTTACAGTTTCACAGTAATTACAGCAGCCTCTTGCTGACTGAGGAGCTCCCAGTGACCTGCAGCCACTGCAGACTTATTTATCTCCTCCAGGGATTAAAAGCAGATGTCAGTCTGGGCCTGTCTGGGTCATCCAGCTGCTCAGATCCACTTTCCAGCAGCAGTTTACTGTATACACTGTATAATTGAGTTTCCTGCACATTAATGGAGTTGACTTTGTTCCCAGCAGGTCTCACTGACAAGCAAACAAATGCTCAAATAAGACCAGGTGCGAGAAACTGACCCCAGTTTTATAAGCAGTGCACTACTGGGATTGTATCTAGAATGTATATGTATGTATGTATGTACAAGTATAATTCAAACGATTTGGTAAATTAACTTTCGAAACTAGTTAGCATTTTACTGTCACGATTTTTTTTAGCAATGCGCACTGATAGTAAAACATTAATGCAATCAACTAGGACTATTTCGTGCACAATATCCATGCCTATCTTTACAATGACTAAATTAGTTTTGCTAAATAATAACGTTATAGGCCTACAGCGTTCACGTTTTTGATGACATGGGTGACACGATGTTGTCAAACTTTCAAAGGAAGTTCAAATGGGAATCGTCTCAAAAGGAAGTAACTGTCCTAAGAAAGGAAGGCTACAACTACAAGGGTAGTGCTTAATAATGTCTATCAGCTACTTATTGCTGTTGGCATGTAGTATTTATAGAATTTAATTCCCAGAAATGTAAATGCAAAAACATGACTTTGAAACGCGTTAGAAATGAAAGCCGAAAATCAAACATGACCGTTTGCTTGGGATACTGTAACTTCACTCGCCACCTGCCCCGTGTTCTGAACACCTTTTCAGGGCGTCACCCCGTCAGTCTGAGATACCGAGTACACTATGGGGGCTATCTTACCTTTTTTACTTCCTTCTCTATCTCCATTTTTGAGTCTGTAAGCGCGGCGTTAAGTCGGTCCAGGCGAAACGAACAGAGGAGCCGCTACTAAAACAGCTGTCAAACCCCAAAACGGATAGAAAACAGACCGGAGAAACAGTTCCCTTCAACAACCGGGTTCACGCTCCGTTTTCTCTCCGGAGGTCCTGCTTCGCTCAGGTGTCAAGTTTTCAGAAGTAAGAAAGTGATTTCCGGTTAGGGTTTTCAAAATAAAATTGCAAGATCTACTTAACGCTAATGAACAAACACAACAAAGCACCGATAAGAACTTTACGACTATTGCATTGTATGTGAGACAAACGTAAAAATAAATAAGGGACAGGACGATTAAGAAATGCATTTATATGCCTAAAAATAAAAAGTTAATTATACATTTTAAAATGACTGGGCTAAATGGCAAGATGATAAATAAATATACATAAATATGCTTTTTTTTATAAGAAAGAGGATCACTTTTGTAACGTCCCATGAATAGTACAAACTTTTCTCGTATTCATAGTAAATGGTAAACTGCTCAAAAATACCTATGTTCAGAAAAAAGTCCTGCATAAAAATATTAATTTTAGCATTCTTTGCAATCTGCTCTGCTCCATTGCATTATTGTCTTGCTGTACACATGTTTTTATTTTATTTTAATGTTTGTGCCTACGTGTGCATTTGTATATGGTAGTTTGTGTCTGTTTTGTGTTGAGCTTGTTGTCCTTTCGGCTTGTGTTTGTCCTGTGTACATTGATGACAGCAATGTAAGACATTGTATGTGTACACATACCTGGCCAATTGAAGTAATTTTAGTTCTTGTAAATTCAGACTACAGATAGACAGTAGAAATACGATTGTGTTGTGTTTTGCAGTTATTCTTTCCTTTTACTTTGAAGAGAAACGGTCCTTACTTCCGGTACAGTATTTACGTTCTCTCTTCAGCTTGACGCGGCTTTCACTCTTGGATGTCGTCTCGTTCACTTTTCATTGATTTTCAATGCGGCACTTCCGTAATGATAGATCGCCATATTGACCAATGGGAATAGAGAAAGTGGACACAAGCGTGTAGGACAACCAATCAGAGAACAGCAGGGGCGTCTTCTTGTCGTAACAAAGGATTTGATAAGAATTTGACAGATTCAACCTTCTGTTTTGATTCTAAATTTGCTAATTTTACCTTACAGAAAGTTTGCTTTTTATTGTCCTTACCATGATGTTGTGAGTTTATTAAAGGCGTGTTGTAAAAAAAAAGTCTACAAATGTGGTAAAATGTGTCTTTGTTTTAGAAATAGGCCTATACATTTTTGAGTGCAGTAGTAGGCACACACGTTGGAATAAACCACACGTAGACACAAACCACACCACAGCTGTTTGTTTTGTGATCTGATGTTTCGTGGTTCGTACTGAGAACCTGCAGTGTTGCCTCACTGGCAGGAAACAATGTGGTTAGCAACTTCCTCTGTGAACTGCTGCTGGCCTTTTTAAAGGAAACAACGTTGTCACACCCTGACAGTGAAGAGGTTTTATCAGTCAAGGAACCGAGTTTGATGAGTGTGGATGCTGTTTTTCAGCAGCGCTCTGCTTCACTGGGATGTCTGATCTATGCTGTCTGGTATGAACATCTGTAACACAAAATGTTCTTTAGCATCTATAAACTCTCAGACAGCTGTTTCCCCCCCCATTACCAGAGATGTCGTCACTTGTTCTGCAGTATCCAATACTTAATACAACCTTATGGTGTGTTACAAACTTGTACGGGGCTATTTAGAAAGTGGACAGATGAATCAAAAGGAATTTTAAAGTTAGCAATGATGGGTTAGCAATGAACCACAAAGCAATGATATGATGCCTAAAAATAAACCCACCTTATCAGCTGGAACCACAAAGTGTGGCTGCAACAGTATGAGTGTACTTACAGCCGACACTGTGGATTTCCATCATTTGACCTTCAGTTTGTGCAGTCAAGTCTTTTCCAGATATTTAAAAAATAAAGGTAAAATCTGTACTCTAAAACAATAACACTTTATTATTTTATCTATCTCTATGGTGGTGGTTGGCATGACAAGAGAATCAAGTGCCATTTTCTCACACCTGTCACTTGACAGTGCTCACACTGTAGGTGGCAGCGTTGGCCAGATCAGAAAATTCACCTGCCAGAGATTACAGAGCATCAGTGATGGGGGTTCACATCATCTCCTACCTACCATCATGTTTCCTTTAACCATGACCATGTAATATTTCCCTACTACTGCCTTAACTGCCTTGTCCTACAGATGGAGCATCAGATCAACAAAACATTAACACCTCTGGGTCATTTTGGAGTGCACTGCACCATCTATTACTATGAGGCATGTGGTGAGGACTTGTTCAATCACAGTGAACATTTCAACATTGCAATGACACTAAAGGCACGTTGACAACATGTGACTCTGAATTTGCTCATCACCCTCCCCTGGCCATTTTAACATTAACTAGTGCCTCTACATAGCCAGGTCCTCTTTAGGCAGTGCTCTCATTACAGTAACTAGACCATCATACAGTTCCCTGCAGACCTAGTGTTTATCTCTACTGGCCCTGCACCCTGACTTGATAACTTGGAAATTTTAGTAAATAATGTGATGTTGGTCAAACTTTTTACTCATTTTTCCCATACAGCAAACAATCCGATCAAAGACTTCAAATGTTAATTAGGTTCTCCATTATTTTATTTTATTTTATTTTATTTTATTTTATTTTATTTTATTTTATTTTATTTTATTTTATTTTATGACCACCTACATTAATCAATATTGAAAAAGAAAGCGCAGGATCTCAAAACCAACAACACCAAAGATATGTGGCAGGCCATCAAAAACATCACAAGCTAAAGCAGGAGCTCCTCCATCATGTGAGGCCACATTACCAGATGAACTTAACACCTTTTATGCTTGCTTTGATCTCCTGAACAAGGAGACAGCTGAGACAGCTGTAACGTCACCTCCAGAGGACCGGCCACTGTCAGTATCCACAGCAGATGTTAGGAGAGACCAGCAGAGAGTGAATATGAGCAAATCAGCTGGGCCTGATAACATTCCTGGCAGTGTACTAAAAACCTGTGCCAATCAGCTAGTTGATGTTGTTACTGACATTTTCAACATCTCACTGTCTCTGGAGTGGGTTCCCACCTGCTTCAAGACAGCCACCATCATTCCTGTACCTAAAAAGTCTGCAGTGTCCAGTGTGAACCACTACCGCCCTGTGGCTCTCACCTCCATTCTGATGAAGTGCTCTGAGAAACTGGCTGGACCCTCACCAGTTTGCTTTCAGAACCAACAGATCCACAGAGGATGTCATCTCCACTGCCCTCCACTCAGGCCTCACACACCTTGAGAAAAACAACACCTACATCAGAATGCTGTTTGTGGATTTCAGCTCAGCATTCAACACAGTCTCCCCCATGAAACTGATTGGCAAATTTAGTAATCTGGGCTTGAGTACTGTACTCTGCAACTGGATTTTGGGGTTCCTCACAAATAGATCCAGACAGTTCAGACTGGCGGTCACACCGCCTCTAAGAACTTTTGGGCTCAACACCAGAGCCTCCTGGGACTGTGTGCTCAGTCTACTCCTGCTAATGCTGCGTATACCCATAACTACATCTCCCGACACTCTGTTTTTAAGTTTGCAGATGACACCACCATCATTGGCTGGATGTCAAACAACTTCAAGACTTCATATTGGGAAGAAATAAACAAGCTTGTAGAGCAGTGCACAGAGAACAACCTTCTGCTTAGTGTCAGCAAAACCAAGGAGCTGATCCTTTATTTTAGGAAGAAAGGAGGTGAAAGCACACAGTCCTGTCTACATCAGTGGAGCTGAGGTGGAGCATAAAGAAACTTACGAAGCCAAAATTCCTTTGCCAAGTTCTCATTAACTTTTACTGAGGAGCAATAGAAAGCATCCTGACTGGAAACATCACCAACTGGCAACGGGATGTGCATAGCCCAGGACATAAGGTCTCTGAAGCACGTGGTTAAAACTGCTCAGAAGATCATTGGTACTCATCTTCCGAGCACCAGTGATCACCCTGCTGCCTTTTTGCCAGAGATACAGAAGAAGTTGCTGTCGTGCTGCCAAAATTCAGAACAGCTTTTTCCCTAAGGCTGTGAGAATCCTCAATTCATCCGCATCACGCCACTATGTAAAATAGTTTAATTTGCATGACTTGTTATTTATCGACCCATCATTTTATTTTTCATTTTTGTATAAATCTTTGGTTTTTGTGAGTGTAGCATAACGGGAACCACAACTTCATCTTGTCATACTACCATGTGCTGTAAAATGATAAATAAATCTACCTTGTATCTTGTATAGTTTGAAATAATGTAAAGTGCTTTGAGGGGTTGGAAGACTAGAAAGGCGCTATGTAAATGCAGTCCATTTATCAGTGACTACATGTCTCAGCAGAAAATAAGGAAGTTACATATTGTCAAAATGCTGCTTCATGTCCGTGGATGATGCCTTCAGTGATACTTCAGCTCAGGAGCTATGTGTCTTAAGGACTCTTCAGCAGGACATGTGTGCATGGACAAACACGCTGACTACTTTACTGTATGTCTGTGAATCATAGCAGATGTTTTCCCACACCTGACTCTGACTCTCTGACTCTCAGGTTCTTTCTCTTTATTTTTCCTCTGCAATGTCCTTATCAGCTGGGTTGCATAACACAAAGTTGCAGATTCCGGGACACAAGGAGAGAAGTCAAATTAGTAAGTAATGTCACGGATTTATATAAATTTGATATTGTGTGTACTTGCTTTAGATTATGTTCAAATGTATGGTCAATATTTTCTGATGAGGACATAAGAAGGTGATGATATGAGGAAAGAACTGGATTTTAGTGTTATTTAAAATGCCTTATCTGATGTCGGTTGCTCGATATTTAAACAGCCTCGATGACTAAGCCCACTAAAATGTGACTGTTTTAGAAGTAGAACAATCTGTCTATTTACTTTAATTGTGAGTGCTACAACGATGCAGGCTGTTTGTTAGTGCTGGTGTCACATTTTTTGGTGGATATCTCATTTTCCTATTATGTGAAAGTACCAGATGTGAATTTTTGACTTCTGACATCTCAAGATGTTTCATGACTGGTAGTGTTTCTCTGCTAACATGTGGCGCTCACAGCGCAAATATCCCAGCAGCTGGTTTAAATTTAGCTCATTGAAGCTGCTTGCTGCTTGCAGTCTTGCCTCAACAGTAACAAAGAGGAAGTGGAAACGCACAGCAGTGAGGCTACGTCTTCAGCTATATCATATTCACCCAACAACAACAGCAACAACAAAAAAAAGTGACTGGGACACTATACCTGACAACAGTTGCAATAAAGACATATTGTTCATTGTTGGTGACATTTAAAAACATCAAAGAATCAATTAAACCATACCATATTGAATGAAATGAAGGGAAAAGCTCTTTTTTGGAAACAAAAATGAAGGCTACATTCATTGATGAAGACATTTCCAAAAAAAAGATTAAAAGCAAATATTACAGCCAGAAAAGGTGTTCTTTTGGAAAAAGACTTTGGTCTGTAAACTTGTGAGGGGAATTTTTCACTGTTTTCTGACATTTTACAGACTTCAGACAGACAATTCAGCCCCAGCTTTTTTTCTCTATGTGACTCTTTCTTGTGCTCTTTTGTGTGTTGTTGCGTTTTCATATTTTGAGAAAGGAGAGGCTGGATCCAAATCAAATTTAACAAAAAGATTTAATTACAAAATTGGTGAATAAGGAGATGACATTACAGAACAAAGAAATAACACTGCAGTGGACTGAAAAGTTGGTCCTCCTTTCAGATTTACACTTTTCAGTCCCGATTCTGACAAAATTAGTTGTTTATATCCTCCAAGTATGTGGGTGGGTCTTTTTTCCTCCACATGGCTTAGTTCCATAGTCATTGGTCGTTTTGGTTGGTTTCTTCGTCACCTAACTAGGAAGGGTGTACCATTATTGCATCCGGACATGAAACCCCCTTCAATCTACAGGAATAATACAGGAATTTTGCTCTTAAACTAATCATAGAGAACAAGAGGGCTTGTCTATAAAATGGTTGACATCCTATCTTAAGTGTCAATGAAACAGTTAAAACAAAACAGTCCTTCTGGCACTAAACAAAGAGGTGTCAGTTTTCTTCACATTACTAAGAGGATACAAACAAATCAACATTCTGATGCAATCGTTTGGCCTAAAACCAAGCAGGTTTACATGTGAATGTAAACACTGAAACATTGGAATACATTAAGCTTGTTGTAACTTTTTAAAACTCAACAGTGTATAACATGGATATGTAATAAAGACCTTGAACAACCTTCCTTTTTTTTGTAAACTGAACTCAACCACAGGTATGTCAAAAACATATAGGTTCCTGGTGCAACTTTTCGTCTGTTATCTCCAGGCTGGTGTGGGAAAGCAATCAGCTGTTGACACATCTCCATCACCTTAAGCAAGGTTGAGGTTTGGACACATGACCTGGCACCATCAGCCATAAAAGCCTGTGTTCGGCCCTGCCATGTTCACATTGTCTGTCATGATGAGGGGGCTGCTCGTACTCACCACGCTGTTTGTGGCCGTTCTTGGCAAGGAGACATTTGAGGGGTAAGTAGGCCTCCCAGAGCCTCTCACTGCTGTGGAAGGGTGTATTCTGTATTAAATGATCTATGTATATGAAACAATAATGAATCAATATGTAGCACCTATTATAACACATCACTATTTATTGTCCTTTTTCGACCTGAATGTATCCAGGTGACACCTGCCAATTTAAACTGGTTCAGATACCTAAAGTGATAACTCCAGTTTCACAATAAATGCAAAGGCTTTTGTTTTTCTGAGGAACTTTACAGGACCAGCACAGGAAATGATTCACACTTGATGCACATTGTGACTTTTCAAAGGGTCACCCAAATTACAGGAAAACATATTTTCTCAATTTCTCCTAGTGGTATGTGTCTGTCATTGCAATGACGTCAATTAAAAGATCTCAAGGACAGATTGTTTTTTGTAATGTGGGTAAAACAACCCTGTAAAGATACAATAGCAGCGACCGACAGAGCAATACAGTTTCATCATAATGCTACAGTATTACCCACTCACCCACCTCAGTACTTACTTCTTCTATTGCTGCTAATGCTTTTTAAAAGTGTGCAAAGGCTTAAACTAATGGTGTTATAACTGATTAATATTTAATTTTGTGTATTTTCACTGGTGGTCAGTTTTACATTTAAAAAAAGTGATGAATGTGTCATTGGGCGGTTGAAAGCTGAACTCAGTCAAGGTGGTTAAACCATGGATGTTTGGACATGATTTGTGTCAACTTCTGCATTAGCAGAACCAGCCTGCCTTGATAAATCTTACTTCAGCCTATGTCTCCCAACTTCTGTCTTGGTGTTGAGTTGAGTAAAAGGATATAAAACATTGTGCTTCTCTTTTTGCAGACATCAAGTGCTTCGCATTATTGTAAAGGATGATGTCCAGCTGTCTCTTATCAAGGACCTTGAGGAAATGGTTGAGTTTGAGGTAATTTATCATCCACAAACAATTAAGTTAAAACATATGCTAAAATAAAAATGGAAAGTAAAAAAAATGAAGGAGCAAAGCTTTAAATGAGTGACACCTTATCGTTTTCTCTTTAGCAATTAGTGAATAAATTCAAATTTGATATAATTTGTTGTATGATATTTGTGGTTTCTTTCAGCTGGACTTCTGGAGGGAGGTAACTGATGTGAAAACTCCTATTGATGTCAGAGTTCCCTTCCACAGCCTGCAGTCCGTCAAAATTTACCTGGAGACTCAGGATGTTGAGTACGTCATCATGATTGATGACCTGCAGGTATGAGACCTGCAAACAGACTGGATTCTCAAATCCTGTTGAATAGTAACAAAATGGAAATTATATTCACATGGTTTTGAGGTTTTTAGAAGTTTGAGCTGTTTTTGTGCCAAACCACAATATGACTAAACAATAAAATAAATTTGTTGAACTCAATTTGTCATGCAGGCTGTGCTGGATGATGAGCAGGAGGAGATGGAATCGGGTGCTCGTGTCGCTGAGCCCAGAGATACTGCCAGCTTCGACTTCTCCAGGTACCACACCATCAATGAGGTTGGTACACACATTCACCCTGGCTACTGTCATCCAGTAAAAGCTTTATTTCCACAGACAACTTTTGTTAAATAGTTTTGATCTAATCCTTGGTTCTAATCTATAAAAATCAATCCAGATGTTATTTGTAGCATTTATACATTAATAATTTGCTAGGTCAAGGTGAGTATTTTGCAAAGTAAGGAGTGTGAATTGACTTATCCCTTAAGTGTGGCAATGTCCCAGCAACCAACACCAAAACTTCAAAAGTAATATATATACAGTCAATATTTAGAAACAAATACATATTTAAAAGGCCATCCATCCATCCCTCCATCCATCCCTCCATCCATCCATCCATCCATCCATCCATCCATCCATCCATCCATCCATCCATCCATCCATCCATCCATCCATCCATCCATCCATCCATCCATCCATCCATCCATCTATTTTCTGTTGCTTATTCGGGGTCTAGTCAAGGTGGCAGCAGAAATCTTTTCAAGACGAAGTAAACAATCTATCACGTGTGTTCTTGGTTTACCCTGGGGTCTCCTACCAGTTGGATGTACCTGAAAAACCTCCAAAGGAAT
Source organism: Lepomis macrochirus (assembly GCA_024633595.2). NCBI lineage: Eukaryota > Metazoa > Chordata > Actinopteri > Centrarchiformes > Centrarchidae > Lepomis > Lepomis macrochirus. The sequence continues at coordinate 6,803,485 of JALXJV020000008.1, forward strand.
ATGCACAGGAGGCATCCTGATCAGATGCCCAAACCACCTCAATTGGCTCCTTTTGAAGCAAAGGAGCAGCATCTCCACAAGCTCCCACCAGATGTCTGAGCTCCTCACCCTGTCTTTAAGGGAGATCATGTATTGACTGGTAAATCGAAAGCTATGCCTTTTGTGAGCCTTCTCCAAGTCCACAAAATACATATATGGGCACATGTTAGATAACCCTGATATGACCCTTCTTGTAACCCTGCAAGGGTAATTAGCTGGTCTAAAGTTTGATGACCACGATGGAATCTGCATTGCCCTTCCTCCTGAAGTTAAACAATTGGTCAACCTACTTTTCCAGCACCATGGCGTAAGGGTTACTGAATTTTGTGACACCCCGATAATTGGATTACACCTTCTGGCCCACCATCCCTGTATACCATTTCACAGTCACTGTCACTGACCATGTTATCTATGGCAGTCAAAAAATGTCCAAAGCCTTCACCATGTCAGGGCAAATGTTTTTCACAGTTCCTCAAAGTGCTCTTTCCACTGCTCGACAATATCCCCAATCAGGGTCAGCAATTCTCTTCTACTGCTTAAGCCAAGCCCTGCTTTTCTTTCCTGAGTCGCCTGACAGTTTGCCTGACCTACCTTGAGCTCAAACAAAACTCATACAAACTCATACCTTGCTTTTTGCTGTGGCGACCACCGAAGCTTCAGCCCTTCTGGCCTCCCTATACCCGTCTGCTGCGTCAGGAGTCCCTTGGCCTGAGCAAGCCCCAAAGTCATCTTTTAAAAGTATAGAAAATGTAAAAAATAACTGTACATACTGCAAAACAAAAGAACAACATACTTTGGCTTACAAAAACAGATGTTTTTACACCTCTGGCAAACTTGGTATGCAGCCCTGATGATCTACATAAAAAACACTCTATTCCAACTTGATTATTATGTTGCAACCCAAAACTCACTGAACAACTTGCAACTTAAACTCACTGAAAACAGACAGTGTAAACAGAATTATGTCATACTCAAATGATGCTCATGAATAAAGGATTTTGTCTTTGATTTAGATCCACAGTTTCCAGGACATGCTAGTGGCTGAGAATCCCAACCTGGTCAGCAAAATAGTGATCGGTCAAAGCTACGAGGGTCGTCCCCTGAATGTTCTTAAGGTAAATAAAACAGGTTGAGTCCAGCAAATGAAGAAAAATTAGGAAACACTTAATTGTATGTATTATTCATTTATTTTTCTCCTGTGTTTTAGTTTAGCACTGGTGGAACCAACCGTCCCGCCATTTGGATTGACACTGGAATCCACTCCAGAGAGTGGGTCACTCAGGCCAGTGGCACCTGGTTTGCAAAAAAGGTGCTGTGATAATTTACACAGTGTTTTAGGTTGTCACTGTCATTGCAGCTTCTGACCAATACCCTACTGCAATAAACATGGTCTTTTTTTACATATCTGTAAATAGATTGTGACTGATTATGGACGTGACCCCGCTCTCACTGCCATCCTAAACAAGATGGACATCTTTCTGGAGATTGTGACCAACCCTGATGGCTTCTCCTACACACACACCACTGTGAGTCTATCATAGCTAGATTTTACTAAGTGATCTTTCCGGCTACAGGATGATTTCCTGCTACATTCAGGTTTTATATTGACAATAATCCCCCACGGTACCGGCTTCTACAGAGGTTCTGAACCGTGTTTAGGTTCCAAAGTCAGTCATGACTGGCGATAACAGAGTAATCTGACTGTCATGTGAATTTGAGCATAGCATGTGTTTCCAATTCCACTTTCAAGGACGTATGCAATGATGTTTTTTAAACACTGATAAGTTCACACGTTGTGGAGATCATAGATCCTTTCAGGTTCAAATGTAACATCTGCTCAGTAAAGATTCATAAAGACAGGAACTGGTGTTGAAATTTAGCTTACAAGATGATATGACACATCTAGTAATTGTGTATCTGTTCATGTGTATTTCTCTGGGTCACAGTTAAATAAATCATAGATAAATAAATCAGGAGTTACATAAACAGAAAGTAAGGTATGACCCCAAAATTAAAAAGTGTTAAAAATTGTTAAATCTGATGTTTTCAGAACCGTATGTGGCGTAAGACAAGGAAGCCCAACTCCGGCTCTACCTGTGTGGGGGTTGATCCCAACAGGAATTGGGATGCAGGTTTTGGAGGTAATGTCTTTCTCTCAAGCTGAAAGCTACCAAATGTTCTAAAGACTTTTTTTCTCCAAGCCTACCATCTAAAGTAATTATCAGCAAGGTTTTTGCTTTGTTTTAAAATGATAAATAATTGTGTTACAGATTATTGCTTATCTTTTTTTTCAGTCAATCTTATATAAATTTGACCTGCATTCAAAATTACTTTGTAAAGAATTTTAATGATTGCTTTGCTGTCCGCCATACTCAATACTATAATCAGATGATGAAGATCGTGAGGTACCAAATTTTTAAAACATGGAAATTTTTGGCTTTAAACATGATGGTCTTTTCAGGCCAAAATGGATGCACAATTACACACATTTGTTACCAATTGCTCTCCAACATGCAGAGGACACAATACAAATTACAAAAAAATAAATAACACGTTTTGGTGGTAGAGTCAACTACATGACGTTATGCCCCTTTGCATTTTATAGAGACACTTATATACCACCATGAGTATATAGTCTCAAGGAACCAAATGTTCAGAGGGTGTTTATGGACAGACAGTGGCATGATTTTTCTTGTTTCTCTGACGATGTTGTCATCCATGTGTAGGAGCTGGTGCCAGCAACAACCCCTGCTCAGAGACCTACAGAGGACCCAGGGCTAATTCTGAGCCTGAGGTCAAGTCCATTGTGGACTTTGTGAAGTCCCACGGTAACATCAAGGCCTTCATCTCCATCCATTCCTACTCCCAGATGCTCCTGTACCCCTATGGCTACACCAGGACTCCAGTCAAGGACGAGGCTGAGCTGGTAAAAATCAAGATCCATGCCTTTTATGATTTCTTTGCCCAGAATTTTTTGTTTTTCATGATCAAACTGGGAAAAGTGATAGATTTCTTCGCTGTGCGCATCAGTTTTGCAGTCCCTGTGAAGGGTTGCCTGTAAAATGCAATATATGAGAAACTATGTGATCTTCCCGCAGCACAATCTGGCTAAGAAGGCTATCACTGACCTGGCCTCCCTGTACGGCACTAGCTACAGATACGGCAGCATCATCAACACTATCTGTAAGTTTCAGCAAGACTATGATATCCTTTTTTCTTTTTCTTACTCTAGATTTCATTACAACTCTAATGTGAGAAGTACATGTAGTAATTTAATCCATTATTTAACCGGATAACTACAGATTAACAAACCTAAAAGTTGAACACAAACACCATACAAGAAGGTTCACAAACACATTAAAACAATGTTTAACTCAGTTACTCTATGCATTATACTGTGTTATGTACAGCTCTCCAGTTGGGGGGGCATCCTCAGTGCTGAAGTGCCCTTGAGCAAGACATATTATTTACTTACTCATTATTAACTATTTTCAAGCTTTGCAATTGGGTCACAAATCACCATACAGTATAATAACCCATACTGTTAGAAAGGTATATCTTCTTTCATACTACCACTGGGGTACGCCAGTCAGAAATATATCAGTTCTACATACTGATTTTAAATGTGAATCCCTTATGGCTGCCACCTAAAAGCCTGTATATTGTATAAAAATACCCTGAGTGATACCTGTTTCTACTGTAGACCAAGCTAGCGGTGGCACCATTGACTGGACCTACAACCAGGGCATCAAGTACTCCTACACCTTTGAGCTGAGGGACACCGGCCGTTATGGCTTCATCCTGCCAGCCAATCAGATCATTCCCACAGCCCAGGAGACTTGGCTGGCTCTCATGGCTATCATGGATCACACCTTCAAGAACCCCTACTAATGTGTATGTGTGTACAAGTGGAAACCCCTGTTGAGAAGATACTGTTGGCAAATGTCACCTTTAAAATGTCATCTTTAAGACACCATAATCATCATACTTTATGACTTTTAAGACAGAAAACCACAAACAGAAAAATAAATGAGCACACTGGAAAACTGCAGATTCCATGTCTTTATGATTTTATGCCTTTTAAATTGGATGCATGTTGGATACAAGTGTATGCACGTTCGCTCTTCTTCATTCCACACCCATAAAAAAAATACATAGTATAAATTCAGGTGTGGCGAAGTGTGGAACTTTGTTCTTTTCAAGTTTAATCCAAATGTATTTCTCATCCTGATCCTGTCACTTTTTGTGGGATACAAGCATAGGCTAACTCAAACTCAGTTTTCTTTTTTTTTTTTTAATGTTGTCACTTTTTCTTCGGTCAGCCTTATTTGGCAAGGAAACAAGCATTCAACTGCAAACAATTTTACACTTTATTAGATTTTCATTCATGTGATCAGATCATTGCCGTGAGTTAAGGCTGATGGTGAAATATGATTAATCACAAAAAGAACTACAGTCATTCCCTTTTTCATTAAAAGCACTTTATAGAAGACTGTGAAAGTGTAACCAGGAAAAGTTGACCAAGAACCATGCCAGTCATTACAATGTTAACAAAAGATATTAGCAATACTGTTTTTCAAATGCAATTGTGGTTTACAGCTATGACAAAATGCCCATTTCCTTCCGTTAGTGATACAGCGATTTTGTACTATGACAGTCTGTGTGAAGGTTTCAACTAATCTATTAGTGTGATGTTCACAATTTACAGTACTTTGATCCAGACACACACGCAGACACACACAAAGAAAATCAGTCAAGTAACAGCATAAGTGGACGAAAATGTTGCACATAAAGGCTGTTGGTACACTTTCAGTTCAGGAATCGCAATAAGACATCATGACAACATGGAGAAAATGAAAAAAATACAGCACAAGTTTTTTTAATTTTACAAAATGGATCAAGCTCTGTAACATTATTTATAAAAACGGCATGTTATGTAATACAGAGATTCCCATCATAGGCTTTATGTCATATCAACATTCAATTATTCTGTATCCAGCAAAAAGAAATTGTGTGATTTTTAGGAATGCCATTTATGTGGTGGCTGTCATACTGATGGAGCTAAACAGGACATTTTTAGACATAATAATGTTAAAAAAGAAAAAGAAATATTATATCCACAGTGTGAATCTGCACAGGTTCATCAGCTGGTGAAAAACAACGGATGAGAATAGTGTTACATGAAAAATTCATTTGAGTGCAAAAGAACCATCAGCTTTCAGTTTCACAGATGAGGCAACATTCAAATATACACCATTTATTAAATATATCATCAACCAATAAACATTAAGGGGAAAATCCTACAGTCTCATATAAATCCAGAGGTGAAGATGAAGAGTGCAATATTACACTGGTTACCAATGAGTCTGAAATTAAAGTTGTTTCTGCACGAACATGTTTTTCATTTGTAAATGTCATAATGTTCTGTCCTTTGTTTGAATGATTTTGGTCATTGTCTCTGTGTGGTGTTAATTACTTTTCCCAAGATGTGTGTAATTTAAAATATTGCAAAACACAAAGTCCGAGAAGAATTCACATTCAGCTTCTTTGTCAGAGGAAATTCTGGAGTAAAAGGTGGTAGGGGGCACCAGAAACATGTGTGTACATATAAGTAGGATTATTTTGCAGACTGGTACCAGAGGTGTATCTCTTTATGGAGCAGAGAAATGTAACCTAAAATAAATGGACTTTGTGTTGGAGGTATGTTTGTCTCTGTGTATGTTTGTATCTGTGTGGTTACAGGGGGGAGATGGTGTTATTTCCACGGTCTACTGCTCTGAACCCTGGCGCTGTCCCTCCCAGCTGTAGAGGAACTCTGTCGACTCCGAGCGCTGGACGCTTTAGACTGGGAGCTGCTGGTTGATATACGGCTGGACATGCGGCCTGTAGTGAACATGTGCAAACAATACTGAAGGGTAGCAAAGTGATAGACAGGTTAAACATACAATCTGTCAGCCTAATTTTCTCTAATGTCATAGTTTAGGTTATGCTCTGTAATTTTGATTCATGACATTAATCTGCCTGTTAACAGAATTTATTTTTTGGGTCCCATAAACAGTAACTCAAAAGTGAGTATATCCCTCAAATTTTTGTAAATATTTGATTGGATCTTTTCATGTGATAACACTGAAGAAATGACACTTTGCTACAATGTAATGTAAGTGGCAACCTGTGAACCTCTGGTGAACTCCGACAGGGTGAAGGCAGTGCTGGAAAATAATGGTGGCCACACAAAATATTGAAACTTTGGGCCCAATTTTAATTAGGGGTGTACTCACTTTTGTTGCCAGCGGTTTAGACATTAATGGCTGTGTGATGTGTTATTTTGAAGGGACAGCAAATTTACACTGTTATACAAGCTGTACACTCAACTGTACTTTGTTGTCATTGTAGCAAAGTATCTTTTCTTCAAGATATATTCAAATATTTACAAAAATTTGAGGGGTGTGCTCACTTTTGTGAGATACTGTATGTCCTAGAAAGTACACAATAGGCAACTTCAAAATGGGAAAAAACTATGTAATTTGAAATCAATTAAAGGGAAACAAATTAATGGAGAAAGTGTCTAATAGATACACTTCCAATTAATTAATTCCAATTAATTTCTGACATAACCTAGTTTTTTTGGACAGCAGGTCAGCTCGAGCATACAATCCATCACATGTAGAGAACAATGTTTTCAATATTACATGAATTTACTTTGGTTTAAATTGAGCAGTTCTTTCAAGGAGATTCCTTTGGAAATCTACAACTGTTTAACTCATCATAACTAACCTCTACTTTGCCCATACTTACAGATACCTTTGTAATAAATTTTAAATTGGAAATTTTGAGTTTCTGACAGTTTGGTCTTACTGTTGGAGTTACTGGAGATGAGCATCTCTTCCATCTGCTCCTGGACCTTGGTGAGCTCGTCCGATGTAAACCGCCACCTCTGCTCTGCTGCCTGTGATGGCTTCTGCGGCACAGAGCTCTTCTTCCCCTTCATTGATGCGGGAGAGGACAAGCATGAAGGCGGGATGGAGCCCGTTGTCAGCCCTTCTGGAAATTTCTGAGCAATTACCTTGAGACCTGAGAGAGTGCATGGGATGAAAGCCCTTGTCATACATGGAATCTGCAACAGTGCTGCCTTTACATATTCTATTTTATTGTTTTTAGATTAGTTTATCCTGATACATGAGATGCCATTTTCACAAAGGATTAGATTACTTTTAAAGGAAGTAGACTGTGCGACTTGAGTGATTCCTTACCTCCAGACAGCATAAACAGATTCTCAAATCCTCGTTCACACATGGTGGTGGCTGCCTGGCTAGCTATTCTCTCATCCTCATCATACACGATGATGATCTTCCCAGCTGCATTTTTCTTCAGTTTGTTGGTTAAGTTCAGTCAATAATCAGTTGTAACTGCATTTCAAAAAGCCTTGACATTAATACTGTTACATAAAAAATGTCAGTACAGGTAAATATTGTTTGTAGTTTGCGTTTAAGGATACATATGCCAGCACTTCTTTGGTGTAGGGGTTCATTGTTCGAGATAGCGTGGCAATGGGAAAACTGTGTGCTGCAGGAGAGAGATCTCATTAAAACAATAGAAATGTTTGGCACAAAAGGCTTGATGAGCTACCTTCATGCCACCTACCGCTGATGATGTGGCAGTGGTCGTATTGGTCACGGTCCCGTACGTCCAGAAGCAGGTAGGGGCAGTCGGTGTAGGGCCTGTCAGCTGGCTCAGGTTTAAACAGAGACTCCATGTTCTGATTGTTGCTTTCGAGGTTCAGCTCTCCCACACCACTAATAACACTGCAAAAGGTAAAAGGTTAGATGCTGCAATACTGGTCACAGACTGCTGGAAATACAGGGCTATATATAAATGTGTTCAAAATGATTAATGACTTGTATTACTTATTCTTGTTTCTATCCATTCTTTGTTTGTATTTATGTACAGCTCTTTGCCTCTACTAAGGATTACCTTCAGTACAAATACAAAACATTGCTAAAAGCATATATTATCTGAAGGTTTTTTTTAAAGGTGAAGTGCAATGTAAGTTATTTTTTATTTTGAGTCTCTACAGGGGGATTAGGGTTAGGTTAGACCCTATTTTGGTCAAGCACTGTTCATGCTAATAAGTAAGCCACATAATGCAAAATTTGCTATCCAATATAAGAAAATAACAGATGGGACAAAGTAAATTATGGTTTATGTTGTGAGGGTGCCTTACCATACTTACGCAGTGGCAACTTAGCAATGAAAACAAAAGGGAAAAAGTGAAAAAAAATCACCCATTTATTACAATTTGCTTGGCATATGTGACAAGTATCCTTAAATTTTAGTTTGGTAAGTTTAACAATTAATATAGCGTTAAATATTAGTATTGTAACTTGACAATTGCTTTTAGTCTAATGTAGGTCAGACAAGCATGTGCACTGATTTAAAATGTTGACTGAACTCTTGACCAATCCCAATATATGATGTTGTGTTGTCACCTGCTGGCTTATAAAAATCATATTTTCCATAGCAACAATGGTGGAAGCACCTCTTCTACATCCCCTGGTACATATTTACTAATGGCTGTAACGGCTCCTGGATGACTCAGTACAGGACAGTACTGATTTTGTTTCTTAAAGCAGGGAAGGTTTGATCTGGCAAGTTTTGAACCAGTTAATGTGAAATCAGGACCTAGAATACAAAACACTGCACAAATCAAAGTATGGAGCTAACCAAATAACGCTGTAAAAAAACAACACCACTTTCCCCCTGTACAGCAGCACTGCCCTACTTTCTCTCTCAATCTGTCTTCCCCACGAGATGAAGTTCTATCATTACAGAGACCCGGCCTGTGGCCCCTGGAGAGACCACAGATAGAGTTTCACTCCTGGGGTTCCCGATCAAGCTGGTGTAGGGAGAGCACGCAGGTGAGAGGAGGGGACGGTACGAAAATATTGAGGGAGGATATTGTGCTGTATACAGGAGGCTGGGGTGTGGAGCAGGCAGATGTCTTCAGGGACAAAACGTGGAGCCTCATTATGCCGAGTGCTGATACAGATATGGTGGGTTTAGGGTTACAGCTGGGCTTGTGGTTAGGGGATATAATTGTTGGATGCTGGGTGTGACAGAGGGATAGTGAGAGCCTAGGGGGTAAAAACTAGAAGTATTGTCATGTTGTCCGAACCTTTACCACCAATTGTTGTGTTCAATATCAATGGTGCCATCATAATTATACAAGGTATTTTGCATTAAGGTTGTATGAGTACGAGGGTTCCAGTAAGGCTTTACAGGGTGCTGAGCTGTACAGTACCTTAGCAGTGTTGATCTGGCAGTGTAGCAGATTTCCCTTGTGTCTCCTGCATCCTGGCGATCTGAATGAGGTGATGCCTGTGGGGAGCCATTGGTGTGTTCAGACAGACACTCCAGGTCTACATCAGACACCACTGACAGACCATCTGCAAATCAGCGAGGGTGGAAAATCAACACACTGTCACCTTCAGTACTATCTATTTAACATATTATATATTATAGTATATCCAGTACAAGTACATTTACATATTTAGCTGACGCTTTTATCCAAAGCGACTTACAATTGCTATTCATGTCAGAGGTCGCACGCCTCTGGAGCAACTAGGGGTTAAGTGTCTTGCTCAGGGACACAATGGTGGATGGGTCACAGTGGGGGATTGAACCCGGGTCTCTCAAACCAAAGGCACAGTCTTATCCATTGCCCGACCCCCGACCCGACCCCGTAACGTTGGTGGCACAACTTAAATTTGTTTTAAAATGTTGATGACCCATTTGGTGTAAAAGCTGGAGATGAATATGTTTCACAATATTAACTGAATAAATAATTCTGCCAGTTACGTTACCTTCTGGACCGTGTGATTCGCCGTCATCACTTTCATTCAGCTCTGAAACGGAGGCTACCTGAAGTATCTGGTGTGAAAAACAAGTCTGGAAATCAAAGATGCTTGTACTAGGAAGAAAAGCTGCAAAGAAATTGGAAGTAGAAGTCCAAAGAGTCTGTAGTCTGTCAATTATTAAGCACTGTAAATGGATCAGAATATCTCACTGCATTCCAAAATATAGGCTACAAAAAAACCCAATACCAACATTGAGTACAATGTAAAACTTGCAGGATGTTATAGTAATGAGTGTCTGTCTAAGGACAGCGATTGCTGTCCTTAGACAGAAACATGTACAGCAGTGGTTGGCAATAGGCGGCCTGCGGTCTAGAACTGGCCTGCCAGCAATAATACCTGGCCCGTGGCCATATTGTTTGATAGCAGAAAAATATTAAATAAACAAATTTATAGTGGTGCTGAAATAGATCTCAGTCATGACGATAACAGTTAGTCACATAATCACTTCCTCTTAAGTGATTGTGCATACAAAATAAAAGTGTGAGTTTTTTTCTGCAATGTTTCATGTTGAGTTTATTGAGAGCTTTTACTTTGAAAAGTTCTGAAGGACATTCAAAAGAGTCTCTAGCTTGCTTGACACACCTCCGAAAAAGCTGATAATAAACGTGTGGTTTCTCCTGAATTTCCTCAGGCAAATAAAAATAAGCGTCCAAAAAAAAAAAAAAGGTTTATGAATTCGGATCAAACGCCTGGATGCGCGCACACACTGCAGCACATGCTTTATTGTGAGCATGTGCAAAAGAGACCTCATAATCAATTTGTTTAACATGGGACAAAAAAAATGGATGGATGTTGGGATCGATCATACTACTCTCCCAATGGGAGTCCTGCATTCTACAGACTGTGTTAAATATACACATGAATATCCAATATATTGTTCTGGCCCCCCATATATAACAGCTTGAGAAAAATTTGGCCCGATGCCAGGCTTATTTGCCAAACCCTGCTGTACAGCTTGTAAAGCTCCTTGAAGCAAATTGAGATTTGTGACATTGAGCTAGGGCTGGACAATATGGTCAAAAATGTTATCACCATAACAAGTTTCATATCGATAATTATCATGATAGTACCAAATAAGTATCAAATTGTTATTTCTTTTGAGTTTAAAGGCTGATTTCTGCTTCTGAGTAAAAGTTGAAGAAACCTTAGAGTTAATTGTGGTTTAAACTCTTCTTCATGGGCAACACTTGATGCCAAACAGTGCATTAGAAAACATTCAAACAATTATGATAACATTTTTGTCAACAAATATGCATGAGTAAGTCGGAATTTGTGATTCAAGTGAATAAAATCAAAAACGCATTGAATATTTATTGAACATTTATTATATTGAAAAAAAAATTATATTGCGATAATTATTGTTATTGTTTTATTGTCCAGTCCTACATTGGTCTATATAAATAAAACTCACTTGACTATTGCAAGGAAACAAACACCAATGCTTACCAGTTGTGCAAACGTTGTCACCTTCAACCGCTTGAAGATTTCATCTTTTCGATACCTGTAATCTAAAAATAAAACAAACAAACAAATACTTCAATCTAAGAAATGTTAGGAAAAAGATTGCACCTTCAGTCTAGTAAAAAAACAAAACGTCGATAATTACTTTAGTCATTGCATGCAGATTTATTACTCACTACTCACCTGGGTCTTGCCGGTCCTCCCTCTCCTCATCCCCCTCTAATGCTTCACTAAGCCTTAGCTCTACCCTGTCTGTTCCCATGCTACTTTCTATCCAAAGCTACCAACACTATACCCAAATCAGGCTGCTCAGACAGTTTTATCTGTGCTATTGATACTGGTATTATCCACAGTGTGACCTCACTAGCTCACACTTTCTCAAAGACCCCTGCTGGCACCTGACCAGCATGTCCCCAAAGTCTGTGTCAAGTCAGATAGAGGAATAATTGTGGACTGCAGTACAATCCTCCATTGGAGGGTGAAGGAATCAGTGTCACTTATCCCTGAGAAATCGGAGGATGGGTCAAAGCAGAATGTCTACTGTCCACAAAGAACTAATTTAACTGGGAAATATCAGTGGGTTAGAACTTCTCAGGTTTACCTCTTGAAGTAGATGGGCAGACAGAGAAGACAAACCCACACATCCTTGGGAATTCGAAGTGCCAATTTGGCATATTGTACCTTAAGTAGACAGCAAATACTTCTCATCCATCCCCATTACACTAAGAAAAAGACCTGTAGGATGGCTTATTTTGCTGTAATTGGATCATTTGTGTCTACACTATCGTGCCAAACCGGGGTGTTTGATCCAGCTATTCACATTTGGGCAGAATGCAAAGTGTTTATAAGGTACAAAGAAATTAATCAACAGATTAATCAACAACAAAATATAATATGTTAGTTGCAGCTCTACTTATACACATATGTACAATTACTTTCCAGGTCTGTTTCCCCTTCAAATAAGTTACTCACTTTTTTTTATCTCCTCCAGTTTTTCCATATACTTTGTAAGGCTGCATCCTATTGTATAAAAAATGACAGTAACATTAATAATAATAATGAGGCAAACAGAGCATTAACAAATAATTTTAGGCATAACCAAGACAGTAGTTTATAACATTATAGTTCATCTGTACATGACGAAGATACCTGTGTCCAGCCTTGTTTTGACATGTTGATACTTAGCGTTTTTCGGTATCCTTTTTTTCATGTACTACAAGGAAATGACAACCATAGGTTTCGTTAGCTGTATGGCCGTAAACAAAGACTGTAGCAGTTAACAATAGTTACGTTAGCCTGCGAGAATGGGAGCTTTTAAAAACGTCTTAATTGTTACAGGTGCATTGTCGTTTGGTAACTTAACACTGCTAGCTAGCTAGCTTGCTGGGATAGCTACATTTGATTTTGTTGGCCCACGGTGTATTCACAGTGCATGACATTATCAATAGTGCAATATTACCGGTTAGCGGTTAAATAAATTAAGTAATGCTGTCATTAAACTAACGTTACCTCCACATTGCCGATGCCCCGATTGAGCGACATCTTTTCAAACCGAAATGCCAAACATCAATTTCCAAGTTTAACAATCTCGGTGCTGATTTGTCAGTGCTGCTTCGCGGACCAATCAGAGAAGCCGATGCTGCGTCACTGCTCCTTTAAAGCAGTTTCATACGATATGGCTGGCTAGCTAGTTGCTTAGCAGCGGCAGACGCTCCACCTTAACGATATGCTGCATTCATGTCAGATATAAATAAAACGTTTTTTGAGAAAAAACAAGTTCACAAACCATAGATACTGACTCGTTGGCAGTTTTGTTGATGTTCACACATTATACCTGTCGGTCAATACTGATTGACCAAACGGATACTTAATGTGATTGTTTTGTTAGGTTTATTTTGTTTTTATTTGGTGTTCATTGTATTTGGCTGCGGACCTCTCCTTTCGAATCAATTTGCAGATCTTTGATTTATTAAATTTACCGTCAAACTCCGAATGTCTCAGCAGGTTACCATTCTTATGTACAACTTGAAGGTACTTTAAAGGTATGAATGGAATTTTAATATCAGATTGTCGTATCTACCCGTTTCCATGTGTTTCTTGAATGCAACACCATCGTCTTTCGTTGTCACAAGCTCCAGCCACAGGTGGCTGCTAGTTATTTTGCTGTAGAAATAGCGGGTGTTATCGTGCTGTTCATGTAAACACAAAATTCAGTTTTCATTTAAAGTGCGTGTCATTCAAAGTCAACAAAGGTTCGTAAAAACAGTCGAACAGAACACCGTAATATCTGAGTTCGACAGGTCAGGTCTGAGTCACTTGTTGAAGGCGCACTGTTTGACAGTCATGGAAGTAACGTTACACATCAGCGGGATGGTCCAACTTTCCCATTGACAACATTAGCTCTTTTAGCAAATGCCCACAATGGGGTCGGTTTTGGTAAGTATATTTGTAAATACATTCGTGAAGGCTAATGTTTTTGAGAACGTACACTGGTGCTAATTGTAGCTGAGTCGGCAAGTTTGCTAGCTGCTTCTCTGCTAAGAGGATTTGCTGAATGGGGCTGTCAAACACACATTGGGTCCCCTCTGTTAAATCGTGTTGGTAAATACTGTTCTTCAGCTCCTGACGTTTTTGCTCAGTGTAATGTCTCTTTACAGCTTCCCCTAAACGAAACCATGTTTGATCTGCTTTGGTAGGCAGTGCCCTGTAGGGATTTCCTGCCCACTCCTCCAGTAACGTTAGCTTACAAGCAAAACAAAAGTTTTTTCTCAGCCTAGAGTTAACGTTACGTCTACCGAGCATTTTCAGAGTTCAAAGCCTTCTTCTGCCGGAAAAAGTAAAGTGAGTTGAGCATAGTGGATGAATTTCAAGAACACACACAGTTAGAGGCTCTGTTTTTTCATGGCTGTGCTATCCATTAGAAAACTGTATCATACACCACACCGTTTTCTAACTATTTCCATTAAAACGGCAGAGGAGTTTTTCTCACTGACTGTGCATTTTCATTGCAGGAGGATCCGACCCTAGAGAGACACTTCAAGGGGCATAAAGATGCTGTCACATGTGCAGACTTCAATCCAAATGGCAAACAACTGGGTACTTTCTGCAATCACTACAAACGTTACAAATTCACAGATTTTATTCAGGTGTCCTTTGCCAGTATGTAGTTAGGTTTCATGTAATCATATGCCATGCTTAGTTTTGGCACTTGCTATAACATTAAAACAGTTAAAATTATGCATGGCAGTGTAATCATGACTGTAATATTTAGTGAAATAACCACTATCAGATCTTTACTAACCATGCATTTTTACTGTATATGCAAGCTAAGTGATTTCCTGAAGTTTTACCTCCAACTGATCTATTAGTAAGATGACCTACCTTTTTCCTTGGATGGTCATCTGTGACAGTGATGTATTCTCTTTACACTGACCTGTGCATACGTATAGCCAGTGACTCTATTAGGATAACCTCTCTAATGACAAAGTTGACTTATCAGAATGCATGTGGTTATGCTCTTCTTTCATATAAGACCCAGTTAAAGTTAACAATACAAACTTAGTTAAATGTATTCACTGTAATATCCTCTTTCATTAATGATCATGAATCTACTTTAATTCTCCAGCAGGAAATCCTGAGCACATTTTTCTCCTTTCATCTTTCTTTTGTCTCCCTCTAGCCTCAGGGTCAGTGGATAAGAGCCTGATGATCTGGAATCTGGCTCCAAAAGCGAGGGCTTTCCGCTTTGTTGGCCACCAAGACGTCATCACTGGCGTGCAGTTCTCCCCCTTTGGTAACCTGGTGGCTACGTCCTCCAAGGACAGAACAGTCAGACTCTGGACACCTTCCATGTAGGTTCAACACACTTTTACCATTTTAATCAGGACCCTTTTGTTTGCTGAGTAAGACAAGTGGTCCAGTGCAAAGTTTGGAGCCATATATCAGAAACTTAACCCCAAGCAAGCTGAGGCTGCGTGGCATGTGATAGTGGGAGAGGCTGGGTTTTAAATCAGTTTTACGTGCCTGTGTATTATAGGAAAGGAGAGTCAACAGTGTTTAGAGCCCACACAGCTGCTGTACGCAGTGTTGGTTTCTCCAACGATGGCCAGAGACTGGTGACAGCATCTGACGACAAGTCTGTCAAAGTGTGGAGTGTTCACCGGCAGTGCTTCGTCTACTCTCTCAACCAGCACACCAACTGGGTGCGCTGTGCCAGGTACCACTACATCCTCAGTAACTTCTCGTCCTGTAGCGTGTTTGTGTGCATGACGTAGAGTTACCACTTAGCCACATTTAGCACACTGCCCTTTTTAGTCCTTTTTTAATGTTTTGAATCAGACATTATATGAAACATCTGGTGGAGACCAATAGATACAATTCAGTGGTCAAGATTGGCTGCAATGTCACTTTTTGAGCAGGGAATTGCTGAAAACGTTATTTTTTCCTTACCTGGTATAACTAGCATGTTTTTTCTTTTCGTTATGGCAGGTTTTCTCCAGATGGGCGGCTGATAGTTTCCTGCGGAGACGACCGTGCCGTCCGCCTGTGGGACACGTCTACCAAACACTGCATTAACTGTTTCACTGACTATGAAGGGTAAGTCCTACACATCCTGGCTAAGGGAAGCTGAGAATGTAGATTCTGATTTCAGACGAAAGGCCAAAATATCAGAGTTTAAAAAAAAAAAGGCTTTACAAAATTGATGTGAAAACTAAATCAAATTAGTGTAGTCATTGCTTTGTCTCTCCCATCGTTGGTTTTTGTTGTTTATTATTTACTCACCAGACTGTTCAACTACTGCAGGTCGCTGACTCCATGTAGTGATTTTTGTTATTCCAGGCCAGCAACGTTTGTTGATTTCAACTCAAGCGGCACCTGTATTGCATCCTCAGGAGCTGACAGTTCACTGAAAATCTGGGATCTACGGACCAACAAGCTGATTCAGCATTACCAAGGTATGTCAAAATATCAGAGCCATTATAACGTTAGCCAATATCTCTAGAATGTCCATAGGAGACAGTAATTGTACTCCTAATTTCTCAGCGCAGGAACATTATTCTGTAGGGTACTAAGTCTTACATAATGTTAATACTTAATTATCTCCTGTCTTAGCGTGAATTGCACTTAATGTGTGTGTGGGGCTTATTTTTGTAACCTTTGGAGCAGTCCACAGTGCAGGAATCAACAGTTTTTCCTTCCACCCATCCAACAACTACCTGATCAGTGGCTCCAATGATAGCACTGTGAAGATCCTAGACCTGCTGGAGGGACGCCTTATCTACACCCTCCGTGGACATAAGGTAATGCTACAGCACAGCCCAGTTCACCAACAGATATCGGACACCATCAGACAGTATAGGCAGTCTGAGCAGCAGTATTCCACTCCCCCTATTTCTCAGTATTAATCGTTGATGGTGTTTGTTTTCTTATTCGCCTGCATTGTTTACTTTGTTCTTCAGGGCGCTGTATTCACTGTAGCCTTTTCCAGGGCTGGAGATCTCTTTACTTCAGGGGGAGCTGATGGGCAGGTGGGTGGTTCATGACTACACAATGACCCTGTGTTCCCCATACTCTCAATAGCATGTAACTTCAAAGTTATTCTTGTACTTTCTATAGTAAACAATCTAAGTAACTTGTTGTGCTGGTCTCTTGATTCTCTAGGTGTTGTTGTGGCAGACAAACTTTGACACCAAATCCTACCAGGATGTCCTGCAACAACACAGCCGGAGGTCCACCCCTGATCCACCACCCCACCTGACTGATATCCACCCCAGAGGACCCCATCTTCATCACCCACGGCCCACAGCCATTCAGGTCAGTTCTGTTTTACCTAATTTTATATGCAAATTATGTTTAGTAAGTTAGGCTGTGTAGAGTTCTGCTTAGAATGATTAGGTGCAAGTTACACTTTTCTAAAATGAGTAATATACAAGCTTAATTGGTGTATTTTTAAAAGCCACATCACCACCATCATCATCATCTATCATATAAGCAAACACGAAGAAGGTAAAACTCGACAAGACCAGGAATAATGTCATAAAATCAACATGACAAAAAAGCAGTTTCCACCACATTAGGCTATGAATATCGTGTGTTCACTTGGCCAGATAGTTGTTCCCTGGCTTTCAAAACCGTCAGACTTGGTTTTTTTTCATCAGTAACCTGTGCTCTAGCACATCCTTTTAATGAACAGACAAGTGAAACAACCTCCACAGTTGTCATCCCACACATAACATCTGTGTGTTCAGTAAATTATTCAGGTGAGCAATCAAGGGATATGTTGTAAAGCAGGGGTCGGCAAATGAGTCTGGCATTGGGCCAAATATTTTTCAAGCCGTTACATGGCTTCAAAACCTTAAACGGCTATGTGCACGTTTAGCTCAGTTGGAAGGAGCAGGGCTCCCATTGGGAAGGTGGCATGATCGATCCCAACATACAGTGGATGCTTTTTTCTCCCTTGTTAAACAAATTGATTGTAAGGACACTTTTGCACATAGTCACAATAAAGCGTCCCTGTAGCTGTTGTGACTAAGATCTGTTTCAGTGCTATCAGTTTATTTATTTTTAATTTTTCTGCTATCAAAGCAATCTGTCCAGATATTATTGCTGACGGGCAGGGTTCTGGCCTGCAGGCCGCCTATTGCCAACCACTGTTATAAATTTAGCTATAAATTTCTTTTCTTTGTCTCCATAGATCAGTCCAACAGTGGCAGACACTCAGTCCACGGATCCGCATGTCATAGAGTTGGGCCAAGCTGTTCACAGTGCCACGGTAAGTAAATTCACAGTCGCACAGACACAAGAAAGCAAGCTACATCCCAAATCAAACTTAGTATGATTACGTACAATTAGTGTATGTAATCTTTTGAGGTAGCAAATGGTTGGTGGTGCCAAGACAAATAACATGGAGACCATACAACAATGATAGTAGTACACAAAGATCTGCATGACTGTTTATAGGCACAGTTACATATCACAGCCAAAAGGCGAATGGACACACATTGAGACTTACTTGGAATCCACATGAAAATAGAGATATAAACTAAGTGTAAGCACTACAGAATATGGCTACAACTAATGATTATTTTCATTATCTATTAATCTTATTCTCTCAATTAATGAATTAGTTGCTAGGTCTAGAAAATTGTGAAAAATGTTTATCAGTTTTTCCCAGGTGATGTCCTCATTTCTTCTTTTGTCCACAACCCAAATATATTCAGTTTACTGGTACATAAACCAGAATATATTCCTATTTGAGAAGCTGATATGAGAGAATTATCATTTTATTCTTTAAAAAAAGGACCTAAAGCGATTTTTCGATTATCAAAATAGTTTGATCGAACTAATCGTTCTGTACTACAGAGGCAATTAATCTGTTATATGTGTTAATACACATCCAACCTCCATTCAACCTATCACTGCTCTCAGAAGCAGTTGTCCTATCGCAGCTCTTGAGGGATTGAGAGGACAGTGAACAGCCCCCACAAAGGTTTTCAAGTAGGGTTCATGGTTCCATGTGAAGTATATAGGAAGAAACAACATTGTTTTTACTTATTATCTCTACATGCCTACATTAAAACTGGAAAGCTCTTGATCTGGGGGCCTTGATCTATTGTAATAGGGAAGGTCAAAATGTCATGTAACAGTAAGTGATTTGGGCAAGCGGCAAAAAAAAGAAAAAAGCTGGTACTCACCATGTTAAATAAATACATTGCAGCTTTTTACAGGCTGGAATGAAAAGTTTGTGCCTCTTGTTTCTGGGACACATCTTCAGATTTAAGGTTGTGTCTATCTGGGGTGTTCCCATGACCACCAGGTGGCAGTGCAGACCAGTCTTTAGTTTTGCCATCATGCTGCAGCATGACAACTACCTCAAAGGACAACAACAATCCATTCACTGCTCAGAGATGTGGTGATACCAGCAGAAAGCAACACTCTCAACACTGCTGTCTGTCTGTGCTCTTTAATTTGTGTTTATCCTTAAAAAATGGGAACCAATGGAAAAAGTTGAATCATAGGATCTAGACACTGTAAATCATAAGTCATTATTCCAAAAACAATGCACATATTTCACATGTCAGTCAGTATTATTTCAGCAGCACATTGGTATACTGCACATAAAAGTGATTAATAAAACTTTTTGAAGTAAACTGCTACATTTAGCTATTTCAACTCATCAAGCTAGTTCCATAAGAAAATGTTTAATCAAATAAGATGTTAGGCCAAAATGAATAGAGCCCCTGCACACACATAATGTATATGAGCCTTTAAATTAACATCCATCACGTATGAAATTAAACTCAAAAACTGTCCTTGAAGGACTTGACTGCATATAAAGTGGTAAAAAAATTGTACAGTAAAATGTTAATGTTATGTGTTAGCATGGGGCTAACCGGCTAAGCGCTAGTTAGTTATATGAAATATATATAAAATCTGAAATGTAATCTTACAATTCTGCACATTCACACATCAGAGCTGCAGAGCACATCTACAATTCTGTGATTACAGTTTGGATTTAGCTATCTTAAAATGTGAATGTATCTTGATAGCTGCATTTCCGTTCAGTAAGAAATTAAATTAATGAGTCAAGTGAAATGTCCCCATAAGACATTTGCCCTTGTGTAATCCTTGTGTATCTATTTACACTTTAAAATGACTTTTTCCTGACCTATATGAGTTATAATTTTGTCAATATTGCCAAATGTAACTACAGCTGAGCAGCAAAGGAAAATATTTCTTGCTTTGGGACCCTTTTCCATTACAAGCCTATTCCTCCAGCTTTTTCAGCTGCCCTTTTGTATGTTTTTTTCACCCAGCAACCTTTGTTTGTAGCTGAGCTGGACCATCTGGGGTGGCAGGGCAGTGGCCTTGAACTTGAGTTCACAATATGTTGCAAGGTAAAATCCTGGATGTGAATTATTGTTATCCGCTTAGCCCACAAATGCCGATCCTGGATAAACGGGTAGAAACATGAGATTGATGTATGTGGGTCTTAATGTTTTAATGAGTATTAGGACAACAACATGCTTTCACAGAAGAGAGGATGGTTTAGCTGTAAAGTTGTGTGGTGAATTATTTGATCACAGCTGTGTTAAAGTTTATTACAATAGAGGCCTAATTCATCTTGCTCATGGTTGCTATAAACTACAGTCTGATGTGTATTTTTACTACAATAGCTCAATGGCATGACATTTTGTTTCTAGTCTGGCTTCTAAGAAAGTGTCTCATCCTGAATCATATGAGTCCACTGGCTAGATTCTAAAAATGTATTGATTGCAACATCACAGTTAACAAGCTACAGGTTGCTAGTGTGCTCCCCTGACCAGGAGTACAGCATCCTGTTTCTCTTTACACAGCATCGCCCAGAAGTTACATGTAATAACTGCCCCCTACCGTTGTAAAAAAGAATTGCAGGGCATTAAATGCATTTGGATTCATAAAATCAGCAGGTAAAGATTCAAAGTAATTTATTTCACTCAAAACCTCAGCATGCAAATAAGAATATGCTTGTGTTTGTTTGTGTATATTCATAAGCAGATGAATGTAAGTTTGGGCATGTTTTTTTATGTGTATAGAGTTTGATAAATGTTCACATCATTTTCCTTTAGGGCTGTGACTTTTTCCAAACTCAAAACTAAAATACAAGTCGTGTAAAAGTCTTTTCAGTTCTAGTTTGCACAGTTGAGCTAGGAAAGATGTTGTTTCTATTTACTGTTTTTATTGAACGGATATTGCTGTACTCTTAAGAAAACACAAGCGCAAATATTTGCTTTTAATGATTTCCTTATCCCCTAAAAAAAAGCTGAAAAACGTAGTCTACATGAATTAGTGCGCCTAATTCAGCAGTAGTAATTTTTCTTTAGCATGCTGCCCTAGCTCTCTTAGTGTCTCCTTTCCTGCCGTTGCCTGCTGTGTGGGAGGAAAGCTATGAATGGACCAAGCCAATTGGAAGTCATTTACAGTCAGGATGGCCAAATCAGATAAGTGGTTTTGGTTCTCCAGTAAGCACACAACTGCAGCCATTCATGTCTTAAAATGTTCTGATGTTAACATGGAACTGTGTAGATGAATGGGCAGAGGAAGGGACAAGTTTTAACCTGCACAGAGTATCAGATAGAACATTTCTGGTGCGTTGTGAAATCTAGGATAGTCATTAAAGGGGCTGTTTATAGTAAATATACACAAAATTTATATTTCAGTGTATGTGTCTCTACTATTTAGTGGTGATTAATATAACGCATTAGTAATTGAACACACAATACTAGATAGGATTAATGAAAGCTTTCACATTTGCATGAAAACGTAATGTCAGTCTAAAAAGCAAATTTAAATGTGTCTGGTGACTCTTTTAGGTAAAGTTGTCTGCTGTGGCATTTTTTTATATGTGCAGTCTTAACTTACTAACAAGGAGAATGTTGTTGACACTGTTTAACCTAAAACTGCTGTGTACTCAGCGGCAGGGTCTCCCTTAGATTTGGCTCCTTCTCTCCCTTGTTCTCTCCCATGTTCTGTCTGCATCTTTCTCCTCTCCCTTCTCTTTCTCTGTGTTGCTGAAGGAGCTTGTCTTTGCTCCCTCTATGAATCGCCTGAGCGTGCCTGAATGGAAAGGCTTGTGAGAGATCAGAGAGAGAGATGGGTAGGAATAGAGATCAGAGAGATGAGGAGAGAGCAGGAATCCACGTGCCGGTGCCCTGGCCCCTGGGGGCCCCGACCAGGAAGTAGCAGCCTCAGCTCTAATAATAGACTAGCTGGAGTTCTGCCTGCCTGTTTAACTCACTGACTAACTCACTGCACCCTGGTGTCACACACATTTTATACATATACATCACTTTTATCCTTGGCACAAATAGTAAGATGAATCCTTACATGCTTTTCTACTGTTAGTGCATCAGCTAAATGTGTCAAAATATAACTTATAAAATATAAACGCACACGTGCGCCTCCATCCGTGCCTCCTGCAGCTTGCACAAGCCTCTGTGCTTCTATATGTAGTGAGTACAGTTATGTCAGTGATCTCGTGAGTGAGTGATTGAGCCTTCGTGTGTGTGTGTGTATGTAGAGTACATGTGTCAGCAGAAATGCAAATTTGCTTAATTATGTGTATGAGTGTGTATTTGGGGTCTGTTTGTGTGCATGTGTGTGAGAGTCATTTCTGTTGAGATCTGTTCAGAGCAGGGAGCCCCCAGTGCTACTCCTCCTGTCAGCTCTGATTTCCATCACTGAGGAACTCTCCTCTCTTCTCCTCTGGTCATTTCCTAGTCCTTTCCTGCTCCTTCCACTGTTGATGTCCTCAGAGTGCTTTCCCTTCCGCCCTGCGTCCGTGTTTCTCCCTCATCGCCCTAATGGGTCCAAGCGTAGGTGGAAACGGAGAGGGAAGGGACGGGAGATGCAAATGGCCTTTGGTGGGTACGTGGGTGGCTGGATGGGGAGGTTCTTGCTGCCATTGGTGACCTTCATGTTTAGTTTAGGGCCATCTCCTCTCATCACTTATTCATTATTTTTCTTTTGACTTCATTCGCAATAAACTTGTGTGTTTAAATGGCCTCAAATGGCTGTCAGTTTTATAATGACAAGTTTAACAATCACATTATGTTCAAGGTGCCCATATATTTTTGACCATGTTTTGACCAAGTGTAGCTTGTTTACCAAGAGAGTGGAAAACATTCCTTTAAAGTGCAAAAGCAGTGGACATATATGAGGAATATAATGTATTTTTTAAACATTAAAGCATGTAAACATTTTCTAGTAGAAACCCTAAATACAAGTATGAACCTGTAAAGCTTCCTTAGCTATGTATTCAGAGCCCAGATCCTATTGGATGAGCATGACCTCTGTATGCACTGCAGCTTTTCTTCAGAATATATCTTTTGAATTTGGCTTTATTTGTTGTGCAAGAAAATGGTATAATTCAAAAAATAAACTACTGTAAACTATGTCTGATTAAGGTGGTGCACCACAAGAGTGAGGCTGCCAAAATGGGCCCCGCAAAATAACAAAAATGTCTCTAAATGTAGCACTTGAAGCAGCAAATTTGATGAAGTTGATGTACTTGCGTGATTCTTGTAACTTTTGGGTAGTGTTCACATGGTTGAATGCTCTTACTCTAGGTCACTTTTGATAAAAGTGTCCTCTTAAATAAATTTAATGTAACATAATTCATCAGCTGTGGCTTTGTCCCCTTCCACCATTTCTCTCTCTCTGCGTTGACCATTAACGCTTTGCAGTGAGCTAGCAGCACTCGCCGAGTTCAGTGCTTCTGAATGAAGCGTTATCAGCAAACACTGCATCATTATAAACCGGACAGAGGCCCAGGGTGGTGCCCTCACACTACACTGACATTACAGAGCTTTGATAGACACACTAGTAGCCATAAAGTGACATATCTCATGTCTGTGTGTTCTTGTTCTGGATCACAGCAATCTGCAAACATAAATATCACATTTTTAATTTTTAATTTTGGCAACATTGAGTTGTCTTTCTGATGCAAGCTATGTTTCATTCATGTCTCTGGCAATGGCCCAAATTGGATTCAGGGAGCCCCAGAGGTTATTGAGGGAGCTCTAGATTGAATGATGAGGTTTGTTTTAATGAAAGGATGCTATAATGCTTTGATTACTTTACGCTTTAATTCTTTAATGAAATGTATGGGGTTGATTGTTGTTATGTTGTATGCTTTGGCAATATTGTTTCACAGTCATGCCAATAAAGCTAATTGAATTGAATTGAAAAATTGAAAGGACTCTCATGAGCACCAGATGCTAGCTAAATAGTTTTCTTGCCACTTGCCTGTGGCGAGCTACGTCTCCTTAATGTCACTAAATGTATGGGGTATAGGGAAGTTCTGAGACTGAATAACATCAATTGTAATTCAACTCATGGTTATTTGTGGAAGTCATTCTTATCTTCAATGTAGTAGTTAGTATTACTGGAAAACCTTTTAAATTGTTATTTTTTAAAACCTAAATGTTCAGGTGTACTACCACTCTCTGCTTTAGGTGTGCAATGAGCACTGTGCCTTTAATACAACTGCTTTTTCCTTTTTTAGCCTTCTTGGTTACATAAACTCTAATTTGTCTTAATAATTTGCACAGGGTTAACAATTGACAACAATCTTTAGTAGTTAACAATCTTTAGAAAGTAGTTTGTTGGGCACTTATTTAAAATGTATTTCTTAGTAATTTAGCACCTTTTGTAATTTAGCACCTTTTGTTGAATTTTGTGACTGGGGTCTCAAAATGTAGTACAGGCTGCTTCTGTCTGTCCTCTAGTTGAGTGGCAGCAGGGAGTAGGCTATGACAAAGGGAGTGTCAAACCCATTGCACTGAACTGATACCAAGTCAGCTGTGAAACACAAAGAATGGAAGACAGCAGTGTTATAATGCGTTTTTGCAGTGCACGATGGTGTGGTCTTTATAAGGACTGAAATGTTCATGTAGGTAAGTTCATAATAATCCTCCAAAGGAGAGCAGGTTGCTAGCAAACCTCTACTCAGGTTGGCTTTGTAATGCAACCGTTTGGGTTAGTTCAGTTTTAAACAGTAGTTGAGAGCCAAAGTTAGTATCAGATTAAGGCTACGCATCTAGTTATTTAAAGTAAGCTATATAGTGTTGAGGCTAAATATTTTTAATAGTACCTCCTAATAAATGGTCTTCAAAGCTTTAGCAGTGCAAATGTGCATTTAAAATGTGATTAGGTAGCAGAAGGTTGGCTTTGGTTACTTACGCCATCTCTCGTGTCCTTGCAGGCTTTAGCTGTGACGCCAGTTTGACCAGACAAGGTGTCCTCTACTGACAGGCCTGCTGTGTGTGCATTTGTGTGTGCGCTTCTTTTGTAGTTGTGTGGCGTTCTGTCGTGTGTGAATGAGAGCATAGTCCTCGTGTGAGTGTGTGTAGTAAATTTGCTGTGCTCTGCCGTCATTTTTAGTGACTATCCGGGTGCATCCATCAAATATGAATATGTAAGGCCATGAATGTTTGTGTAATTGTAGTGTGTGGCACAGATGGCCCTACCCCCACTCCTCTCTAGCTTCCTGTGCAGGGGAAGTA